>OY979716.1:78716851-79916851 GCA_963855995.1 Muricea muricata
TTCATTTCAGCTCTGTGTTTTTCTAATAATTCCCAACCAAGAGAGTTACGAGCTAGGACAAAATGACCATGTTCATTTTTTGAATTCATGATCAGTCTTGCCGCTCTATTCTGCAATTTTTGTAGTCTTTCACTAAGACCTTTGCCAAGTGTATACCAAACCTCGCAACAATAATCAAAATAAGGTTGGATTAAAGCATACCAAAACCAAAGTGCATGTGTCGATAAATGTTCTTAATTTCCTTATGGCTCCAATACCTGACGATATTTTATTTGCAATATACGCAATATGTTGGTTCCAACTTAAATGCTCATCTATTTGAACTCCAAGCACTTTGGTACATTTCACTCTTTTAATATGTTGACTATTAATTTTAACTGTAGGTTGGACATCTATTCTAGTTATTTTATGTCGCGAGGCGATTAAAATGTGTTCGGTCATATATTCATATATATATATATATATATATATATATATATATATATATATATATATATATATATATATATATATATATATATATATATATATATATATATATATTCATATGTATATATATATATAATATATATATACTTATATGTATTCATATGTATATATATATTCATATGTATATATATACATACAACAATACCATACAATACAACACAATACTTTATTCAGTTATCGTGAGTAATAAAACACTTAGCTATTAGTTAGTTTACAGGTTTTCCATAGAGAAAATAAATAGAATAATATAGTTAAAATCTAGCTAATAAACTAGGATGAGAATGTCGATACAATAATTAATCTATATACGAATCAATATACAATAATTTTAAGCAGTCCTAAGAACACTAGATACAATGTTCAACTGTTTCATTATGAATAGTTCTAACAAAATCAGTAGTTCCAGCTTGAGGTCTAAAACTATTTTCTAAATTGCTCCATTGCCTGGGGGCAAAATACCTCCAGGACTTTAAGCCTTTTCTGGTTGTATTTACCTTAGGGATTGATAAAAGGTATCACCTCTTAAATCATGTTTTGATTTACGAAGGGAAATTAATTTTTTTATGCTTTCGGGTGCCCTGTTCATTAAACAGTTATTAACTGTAATCAGGATATCTTGAATTGTACGGTTTTTTAATGTAACCTGGCCTGATATTTCAAGCAATTCATTATAGGATTTATGTTTGTCTTTATAAACATAACTTAGTGCTCTCTCATTAACTTTCTCCAATTTTCGTGCATTTCTCGTACCACAATGATGCCACACCTGGCTACAATAGCTAAAGTAGGAAAGAACAAACGAGTGATAAAGAGCTTCTTTTGTCTTCAATGGTAGAATATTCCTTAGCCTGTTAAGGACGTTTATTTTACTGCCAACTTTACGACAAACTCCAGCGATATGCATGTCAAATATGAGTTTATTATCAATCGTCATACTCAATAAAACCATGTGATTGCTAACTGGGACACCTGTCCCATCTAACGTTATTTGAATTTTCGATTTGCAACTGCCGAGTATCATTGCTTGGTGCTTGGTCGGATTCACCTTCATTCCGTTGTTTACAAACCACGTGTTTGCACGATCTAAATCTTTATGAATTTCTGTTCCAACTATATCCGGATCTTTATGCGAATAATGTAATTTAGTATCATCAGCATAGTTTGTTAACTTGCTCTCCTTAATTGCATAAACCAGATCATTCATAAAAATATTAAACAACAGGGGACCTAAAATAGACCCCTGTGGTACACCCCTTATCACTTCACTCCATGTTGAAAAAGTTCATTCTAACTTTACTCTCTGAAAACGCATTGTCAGATAAGAGTTGAGTAATGAAAGTGATTTTTCGTCCATACCGTAAAATTTAAGTTTCTCCAAAATCAGATCATGCGGCAAACAATCAAATGCTTTACTTAAGTCTAATGCAGCAACAGCAACGATCTTATGTTTGTCTAGTTCTTTCCACTGCCCAGTAAGAGAAAGTAGAGCAACAGCACAGCCATGATATTTGCGATATGCGAACATATAGTTGTGAAATACTTTTTCAAAATACTCTGACATTTGCATATGTAGTACTCACTCAAAAACTTTTGAAAAGGTGGGGAGAATTGTAATCGACCTATAGTTAGTCTTGTTGAGGGTAGATTCCTTTTTATGAATAGGTGAAATATCCCCACGTTTCCACGTTTCTGGCACCTGCGATCTATGAATAATAGTGTTGATAAGAATACTTAAAGGTTGTGAGATGGTAGAGACTGATGCTTTAACAGCTGTAGAAGGGATTAAATCATGTCCTGCAGCTTTATTTGGCTTCAGAGCTTCTATAACTGATTTTACCTCTACATCGTTTATTGGCCGAAAACTGAAGTGGCTGCTTCCAAGTTTATTTGTTTGAGCTATATTCATTAGTTGGGATTGATCTTCGAAAGCAGTATACGAGCCTATAGTCAAAGAGTAGAGACTACAAAGAGGGACCACTTCAGTCAAAAAAGCGTAAGGTGCTGTCGTCATGATTCGTCATGGGCGCCATGTTCCTAGCCAGTGCCCTAAACAGAAGCATTTCCCCCCGGTATTAGTAGTCATTTTTAATATTTCCGGGGGGTTACTTCCTCTGTTTAGGGCACTGGCTAGGAACATGGCGCCATGACGAATCATGAGGACAGCACCTTACGCTTTTTTCAATGAAGTGGTCCCTCTTTGTAGTCTCTACTCTTTGCTATAGTTGAGTCGTTTGTGGCATTCGTAAAATGTTGATTTAGTATAGCTGCTACCTTGTGTTGTTCTGTAATAATTTTACTATTTTCTTTAAGAGTGATATAACTATTTCCATCTTGTTTTCTCGTATGCATGAGAGGGCGACATAGTTCCAAAATTCCTTAGGCTTACTCGAACGGGTGTTGCAACGTAGTTTATCGAAATGTTGGACAATCGATTTACGTCGCATAGCAACAACACGATTCCTCATAACTCTATACGACTCCCAGTCCTGCGATTTCCTCGTTTTGTCAAACTTTCGTTTTAAATCATTTTTTTACGAATAGCCTTTCTTATATCAGCCGTAATAAATTTAGATTTTCCAGTTTCCGTTCGGCATTTAATTGATCTTAATGGAGCATGTCGGTCTAAAACATCAGTGTATAATTTTTCCCATGCCCAGCAAATATCGTCTATGTCATCGAAGACATAAGCAACATTAAACGGTACCGATTGCAGATCCATATTAAAAAGATATGCATTGAATTCTTTGAACGATCTTGATGTTCTAAATGTTGTTTTAGGTTTCTTTGACTTTATGTTCAGGACAGTATATATCAACAAGTGATCACTTAAGCCGGGTTCTAATGTACCTGATTCAAGAACCAATGCTGGAGTGTTTGTCAGAATGACATCGATACAGGACTCCTTGGTTAACAAAATTCTTGTTGGCTCATTTATTACGCAATGTAGGTCGTAGACGTCGCAAATGTCTAACAAAGACAACAAAGCTCTTCCTTGCTTGGCATTGTCACACGGGTGTAATAAGTCACAGTTCATATCGCCCAAACAAATCACGTTCGGATTGTTCAAAATAGCTATGTCTAAAACTGCACTGAGTTCTTGCATAAATACTTCATTTTTGACTGATGGTGGTTTATACACGGTCAGCAAGGAAAATTTTTGTTGCCCTACCTGAATGTTTATAAGGATAGCTTCTATTTCTTTACATTTGACCTTAATTTGATTTGATGAAAATTTGCTGCGAATATATATTAATATAACAGAATACCCCCACCGCCTTTCTTTCTGTCCTGTCTGTACATCTTATATCTCTTTGAAGCAAATTGTGAATTTGGAAATGATTTATCAACTTTAGTCTCTTGTACGCTTAGAACATCAAATACTTCTACCCATTCTTGTAAGTTCGTAAATTTAGACTGCAGACTGTTTGTATTCAAATTACCGACAACACATTGTTTATTTGCATATTCACTTAGCTTGCTTACAATATCTATTTTGTCTGTAATGATACTTTCATCCGAGAAAGAACCTTTTGACGATTCAAAAAATGAGTCCCTGAATTTCGGAAGGGCACAGGTACAGCAAAGCCACTCCATATTAGATTTTCCCAATGCATAAAAATTTTTCTGAGATAACCTCGTACCTCATACCTCGCATTCGTCACACTTGATGCTTTCTTGATTTTTCCGAATCAACTGCTCACAAGAGCCGCAAATCGACTTGATTTTAGTCGGCCCTGGGTTTAGTTCTATATCGTGCATCAATATAAGGTCTGGAAGATGCAAATAAGTGTTACCATGCTTCGACCAACGAGTTTGAGCCAAATCAATATCACGATTCAGCTTCCGACATTTTCCTTGTCTTGTACCTTTGAGAATGGTTCGATTCGATAAACCACATAATAACTGTGGCTTCGATTCTTGCCTATAACCTTTAAACATTGGAAAATTCTACCATTGCACGATATAATGATCAATTCTTTTATAATGATACACACCAGAAGATGCAAAGATAATAGGCGGACTAAGCGTACGACGGCCATGCTCGTCGCTCGATGACATTGAAGTAGATATAGTGAATAGTGAATAAACCGATATAGTGAATCAAACTGTTTTTCGTCGGTGATAAAATAGTGCTCGACACTGGATGCATATTCAGAAGAATCAGGGTGATGGGGGACAAATCTTAAGCTTTAGACTTGTATATTGGATGTCTAAATCGACTTAGGGGATGTCTCTAAAAAATGTGCTCCATACATGCTTTCTAAGCTGCTTAAATTGCGCTGTCATCATGCTTTGCGTGCTTAGAGTTTAAGTGGCAGTCTCCCTATAAGAGCGGTCCGTTTATTTTCGCGTCAAAAAATCAATTTCCCTGAAACTTGGCACACCGAAAGGGTTTCGTACACAACTAATAAGAATGGAAATTTTTTTAAAAATATTCTCTTTCCGCTTTCCTAGAAGCTCAAACTCACTTTGGTCTGAACCGGGTCATTTTTCATCCATTTCAAGGCCGAAATTTCGCAATATTTAGGACTTAGCTGTATCAAAACTAAATACACTAGCAAAAAGTCTCGTACGCCATTTGTTTTATTCATCTTTAGTTATAACCACATACAAATGTCAAATTTTTTGTTGCTTGGTTGGTAAGATATCCGGCTTCAAAGTAACCCCTTTGTAAAGGTTGGGAAAGTGGACTAAATTATAACAAACTTTGACAGTAAAATTCGCGATTGTTCGACCAAAATCAAAATAAAAAATCACACTCATATAATAATACAAACTTCATCTTCAATGTTCTAAAGTCAAACCTGCGGGTATGCGGCTGTGGGCGGAGCGCTAAGAAAGTCAATTTGGCTAAGTAGGCGCTTTGTTTACATGAGTAAGAATTTGTACCTCGCACTGAAATGATCGTCAAAGAACTACTCCTAGCTCAAATTTTTTCTAAAATTATTCCATAAACTCACCAAAACAAAGATACATGGATTATCTACGCAAATATAAATGAAAATAGATTATTGGGACAATAACAAGTTTTAGCTAGCTATATATGGAGCAGTTCTCAGCTGTTATGCAGAGGAAACCCCGCGCAGTCACCAGTCAAAAGCGCGTACTTAACCAAATTGACTTTCTTAGCGCTTCGCCCACAGCCGCATACCCGCAGGCTTGACTTTAGAACATTGAAGATGAAGTTTGTAACTGTATATGAGTGTAATTTTTTATTTTGATTTTGGTCGAACAATCGCGAATTTTACCCTCAAAGTTTGTTATAATTTAGTCGACCACTTCCGGAACCTTTACAAAGGGGTTACTTTGAAGCCGGATATCTTAACAACTAAACAATCAATAAATTTGACATTTGTATGTATTTATAACTAAAGCTGAATAAAACAAATGGCGTACAAAACTTTTTGCTAATGTATTTAGTTTTGATACAGCTAAGTCCTAAATATTGCGAAATTTCGGCCTTGAAATGGATGAAAAATAACCCGGCTCAGGCCAAAGTGAGTTTGAGCTTCTGGGAAAGCAGAAAGAGAATATTTAAAAAAAAATTTTCCATTTTTATTAGTTGTGTACGAATCCCTTTCGGTGTGCCAAGTTTCAGGGAAATTGATTTTTTGACGCGAAGATAAACGGACCGCTCTTAGGGAGACTGCCACTTAAGATTTGAAAGGACAACCTTTATTGAATTAGCTGCATGTATATATATACTATATAGGCCGCGAATACATCAAACGAGAAAGAATCTGACAGATATCTTCAATTACCTGCTTCAATGCTTCCACAGGCGGCCAACCAAACAAATAGTAACATCATTTCAGGTAATATCGTCATCTTCGGACTGTTACAGAAACGAGAAAGTTTTGCTGGTAGCGCTAAGAAAATAAAATATAGAGAAGTTAAACTTAAAGTCTTGAGCCTTGCGGATTTCCGTTTACACTATTATACCATAATAAATGGCTCTGTGGGCACAAAATACCATCCACGTCTGCGCATATATGCGTGTGTATAGAAAAATTTATATTTGCCAGAACTAATTCATTTTTAGACACTTACATGAGGTGTGGCAGGATAGCTTTGCTTTGTGTATACTTGAGAGAAATTCATAATTTAGATCTTGACGATATGTGCCAATCAATTTATACGGGCATGTGTTATGTGTGACGTATGGTCCGTTTCAGCACTAGCCGGTTTATGAGGGTAAAAATTTTATTGCATTAAGCAAGTATAGGTTGTCCTTTAAAATTTAAATGGTATAGCAATATAAACGCCAAAATAGAGTAAGACCTAAAAATTTAGACGTCAAAGTGTTCTTACGTTTACTGATTGTTTGGCAAATAAAGAAAAAAACTGGCAAATCTAGTTCGTTTTGATGAAATTGGTGAGCCTACCCGTCTAAGACTTCCGCTCCTATTCAAAGACGATCAGGTGCAGATCGAAATTACGACGCAAAGATATGCGATATAATGTGAACAAATTGAGACGTAATATAATCAGTTTGCCTTTGAAAGCAGTCCAATAATTGTACATTCTTGTAGGGATAAAGCTTATTTGGAATGTAAAATTACTCGCACACTTCGCTGCACTCTGTTTGTTTGGCAATAAGGGGATTCCTTAGGGGGGCTCCTAATGTCGCCATTCTGAGTTTCAAAACTTGTTCTGTCGCGTTTTGAGTCATATCGCGTACGTCCCTGTCGTTATTTACATGATCTTTCAGTTCACATATATGCTATTTTGTCATCATTTCTTAATTATTTCCAATTTTTGCAATTTTTAACGAACATTGGTTTCGTTTGCCGCCATTTCAGATCACGCATGTCACCGTTTAAACGCTATGTCGCCGTCGGTGCTTACCCTAACAGGGCTCTTCAATAATCTGATTTAAACGCGACATGTAATAATTGTAGGCTTTAAAACTTGGACAGAAAAAAGCCTTGATACCAGTGCGGCGCTTTAAGAAATTCGTGTAAACATTGAGAGACAAGGAAAGAATAATCGTGGTAAACACAATTGAGACCAAACACACTATAGAATTTAATTAATTTTCCTTGACCTAATTCATCATTAGATACTTACCTGAGGTAACCAAGAAAATTCTTTGAAATAGAATATGTTTCCTTTGTATATACTTGTGAGAAATTTATACTTTTTGATCTAAACGATATGAACTAATGAATTTATACCGTCATTTAGTATGTGTGACGTAAGATCCGTTTCAGCATTAGAGTTATGTTTATTATTCTAATCATTTATGTAATTGTATAAATATACGTTGTCTTTTAATAGTATCACAATAAAAACGCCATAATAAATAAAGAACGACCGAAAAATTTCGATGTAAAAGTCCTGTCATGTTTACTCACTGTCTGGGAAATCAAATTCGATTTGATGGAATTAGCAATCCAGCGTAATCCATTCGATGCTAATTAGGTGCAGGTTGAAATGGCATACAGTTTGTTGAAACACGCTCTCAGAGCATAAAACGAGTTGAAACATAACCTCTATTTTGCGCGGCTTCTAGTTCGGACGTAAAGATGTCCGATACAATGTCAACGAAGTTATAAGCGTATTCATATTAGTCTGATACGAAAGGCCAGCAAATATATTGTACCTATTTCTCAACTGACTTCAGATTGACCAAAATGAAATGGAATTTAATCAGTTTGTGCTTGAAATCAAACCAATAAGTGTAAACGTTTCTAGGGATATAAGGTGTTGAGAAAAAATGTTATTCTCATAGCAAACTTGATATTTTTTTAATCTAATTCGTGAACATAATTTCCATAATTGTAATTAAATTAGAGTAACAAAGGACAATGCAATGAAACGTAATTCGTTTCAGTTAATATTGCTCAGAGACCAAATTAGATTTAACGAGATATGCAATCCTGCACTTCCGTTTCTTTCTAATATTGAATAAGTACGGGTTAAGTGAGACGTGTACAGATCGATGAAACGTGCTTTCAGAGCGGAATTTATTGCTGAAGAGAAGAGCAGCTCCAAACATTCCTTACTGTAATATCATATAATAAACTTATCAAATTGGGGAAATGTTTTAGCGTGCAAATAAAAATAAAAAGAAAATGAAAGATATACGTATCGCCATCCGTTTTCTTCGCTGAACTCAGTTTGTTTTACAATTTTTTTCCTTTGTTCACGCTTTTAAAAATATGATTTAAAATTGACGTGCGATGTTTCCAGGATTTAGTTGGCATCTTTAGTCTTTTCAATTTTTTTATGTAATAATCAAAAGTTCGGATAATGACAACCAACAAATTTAAAAAACCCACTAAATTAATAGCGGCAAAAATAATCTATATAATTTTCATTTCGACTAGCTAGAGCAACTCGATATGAACTTCGATTAAATGAGAGCGCGTTTTTACAACTTTCGCTTCTTTCTATATTGATTAAGTGTGAAGCGAGTGCGAAAGATCGTTGAAACGTGCTTTCAGGGCGATTTTTTTGCCCGAAACAAAAGACAACAGAAATTCATTTTGGCCTTCAGATATTCATACCTACTTGTGTAAAAGTTTACCTATACACATTCTGTCCAGATGGTGCTTTCTTCACAGAATGCACGATTATGTAGAAATTATGAGCTTTTCCGCCCCACTATCATGGGTGGGAGGGGGAGATTGCGCGAGAGACAAATATGTTTTGAAGTAACCCGTTCAGCGTTATTTACCATTATTTATTCATTAAAGTGCCTAAGAGACGCATTACAAAGATCTCTTAAAATCACAGTGTAGCTTCCTTTGTAGAATTTTCCTTACTCTTGTTAATTCTCGAGCATTATGCAAAAACGTATGACACTACAGTGCCTAATAACTTTTTAAAGGCCATCAGTAATTTGCAACCTGATTGATATACTCCGCACAAAGGTGCAGACACTAAGTGATTAAGCGTAGTTTACACAGGTACAGTACAGATTTAGTTGCCTGTTATTGTCATACGATACAAAATTAGCCATCTCAAAGATATACTTATTATGCACAGAGATGTCATTAGTTGTGTAATATACGGTACATATCAAGTAAAGCTGAATATCTCGAGCAGAAAGAGAGCTAGACGAATTCTGCGAAAAAGTTACACCGTCTTTTTAAGCGATCTTTGCAATGCAATCAATAAGTAGTTGCACAAAATTTTGTTTCATAGACACTTTAATGTGGAAGTGAAGCCCGCTCAGCACACTCATTGTACATGTGCACATATATAACGTTGAATGGATGTGTTGTTTACCTATTTTGCTTCAAATAATAGATATAGTCAAATATATGTTTCACACGTGAGGTCCTCATCTTTGAAATTTGAATGTAATTATGGCATTCGTTCTATTGTATATCAAAATGGACAAATTTAGCCGCTAAATTCATATCCAGCTTATCCAGCCATGTCACGTATGTTGTGTAGTTTTAAGGATGGAATGATATATAAAGCGGCATGCATTAAAAGTGAAATTAATAAGCAAGCACGCCGTGTTGCCCACGCCATGTTATATGCGCACAACAGCTGCGCGTAACGGACATACTATTATCATTTTAGGGTCCACTGAAGTAATATTGAAAACACGAGCACAAGTGCTTTATTAGATATAAAGACATGGGCACAGCGGTGCGTTTTTATATCTGATAAATCAAGAACTTCGAGTATTTTAAATGGCTTCAAAAACGACCAATTTTATAATCAGCAATGTGGGTTTTTTAATCTAGCTGGTCCGTCCAGGGGCGGATCTAGCGGTTCGGCTGATTGATATATAAAGCCTCGCATAATTAGGGGGGTCCAAGGGGATTCACCCCCGGAAAATTTTGAAATCTAGGACCCCGGAAACGCGATTTCCTGCATTTTGAGCAAACTTTTAATTCAAATTTTACGTCCAAATACCGCTCGAAGTTTGCCGATTTTCAAGTAAAATACGTGAAGATATTGGTTAGCATGGTAAATATATTATGCTACTTCTGAAATTAAATTACGATACTTTTCAAATTAAAGTCACATTGAGACAAAACGCGGTCTGTGCTTACCTTATTTAAGCAACCAACAAATATATGCTATTTTATTGCAATGTACTTACGTGAAATCCATAAGGAATAATAGAAAGTAGAGGAATGACAAGTGTTCTACTGTGCAAAGACGGTAAAAGAATGGTCATTCACAAAACGACCTATATGGAAAATTGCCTGACGAGATTGCGCAAGATATTGCCGAACTGGGGAAAACAGCGACTAAGCAAGTTCCTGGTCTTAAGCTCTATATATCAGAGCTTATAACAAGATCTGACGGAGAAGACTACGACAAGAAGGTACAATATATAAATAAATTGTTGGAAACGACATGCCGCAATCAATCATGGCAGTTTATTAAGCACTCAAATATTAATAAGAGTCATTTAAATCAAGGTGGCTTGCATTTAAATAGGAGAGGTACGGCAGTACTTGCCCAAAACATTAAACACTGTATCCAGACATCAGAGAAAAATTGACTATTTGACGGAGGGAACCCTGGTCCACACCTAAACAAATTGCCTTGTACATCTAATAACATACTAACAAAACATAATATGCAAACACAAAGCGTAACATATAAACCCATTAGCAACGTCGGTGCCGCGTCCGCCGATAGTCAACGTAATCAGTATCCAAAACTTAAGGGCTTTTCAATTGCGCAATTAAACATTACTAGTCTGACGAAACATATTAAAGAACTAAGGATTCTTATAAACAAAATGAATTTCGACATATTATGTATCAATGAAACAAGACTTGATAAAACAATAAAAAACTCGGAAATAGGACTTCAGGGATACGATTTAACAAGACGTGACAGAAATTGGAATGGAGGGATTGTAGCAATTTACGTACGTAATAACATATCATACATGGAAAGGTCAGCATTAGTCCCTGAAAACGTAGAGGCACTATGTATTGAAGTAAGAAAGCCGAATGCTAAGCCAATACTTATTTCGACGTGGTACCGACCACCAAATTCCAACTCTGAGATTCTCGATTTTTTTGAAATTTTTCTCCAAAGCATTGATCAAGAAAACAAAGAAATTATAATAACTGGCGACTTTAATATAGATCTAATGCCTAGCGACATCAAAAATAGTAACATAAAAAGGCTTAAAGAAATGTTAAATACGTATCAATTGTCTCTACTTATTAATAAGCCCACTAGGACAACAGAATTAACGAAAACGTTATTAGACTTAATAATTTGTAAGACCGATGATCTAAAAACCGTCATAACGGATGTTGTTGATGTAGCCATAAGCGATCACAACCTAGTCTATATATGTAGAAAGGTTGGAATACCTAGACGAAAGTCTAGAATTATTGAAAAAAGGCAATACCACAAACTAAATCAGAAAAAATTCCAAAATGACTTGAAACAAGCTTTGCAACATTTTAATGAACACTCAGATCCAAATGTGGCTCTACGGGAATGGAACAAGACATTCCTACTTATAGCCGATATAAACGCTCCTGTACGGTTGAGAAAAGTAAGGAGTGATCGGCAACCGTGGATGACTGATGAAATTAAAAAACTGAGTTTTCATTGAGATTACTTAAAAAAGAAAGCAGTTGTGTCAAATTCCTCTGCTTTCCATAGTGCATACAAAAAATGTAAAAACCAAGTAACTAAACTTATTAGCAAAGCCAAAACTCACTACTTTAAAACAAGCCTTGAAAACAGCAAGAATTGCAAAGAAAGTTGGACCCACATAAACAAATTGCTTAATCACAAAATGGTTAAAACTAATACCATTAACAACATAAAATTTGGAGATCAAAATATTACAGACAATAATCAAATAGCGAATACATTTAACAGCTTTTTTGCGGAAATTGGATCCAAACTTGCTTCAGATATTTCCCCTACTTATACAGACCCAATAAAATTCATTCAGCTTTATGGATCTGAGTTTACTTTCAGAGCAATAACAACGGTTAACTTAATTCAAACAATTCGGAAAATTAGTTTAAACAAAGCCCCAGGTCTAGACAAAATACCAATTAAACTAATCAAACTAGCAGGAGACACTATTTATGACTCCCTACTACATATCTTTAATCTTGTACTGGACACTGGAGTATTCCCGGATGACCTAAAACTTGCAAAAATAACACCTATTTATAAAGACGGTGACAAGGCAGAGTGTGGGAATTATCGACCAATATCTGTAGTTCCCACTGTTGCTAAAATTCTTGAAAAGATTATATACGACCAACTAAGTTCATACGCTAACAATGACATCATTTGTAAACAGCAATCAGGCTTTAGACCAAATCATTCAACAGAAACTGCGCTCCTAAATTGTACAGATCAATGGCTACATAATATGGATAAAGGGTTGGCAAATGGAGAGCTTTTTCTAGACCTTAAAAAAGCATTCGATACGGTCGATCATTCTATCCTCTTAAAAAAGCTACACCAATATGGTATAAGGGGAATATCTCTAAAACTATTGGCATCTTATTTAAACAACAGGAAACAAGTCTGCGTAATCAATAATACTAAGTCAGAACAAGAAACAGTCAAATGTGGAGTACCACAGGGTTCCAATTTGAGACCTTTGCTATTCTCATTGTATATAAATGATTTACCAGCGTGCCTTAAATACACTCAAGCTTCCATGTTTGCTGACGACACCAATCTATCATGCGCAGGAAAAACCCCAGCCGAAATTGAGCATAAACTAAATGCTGACCTATCCCATGTTAATGATTGGTTAAAAGCAAATAAGTTAACCTTGAATACTAGTAAAACCGAATGTATGCTAATAGCGTCCAAGGGAAAACTTAGCCAATTTCGCACAAATTTTTGTATACATATAAACGGATCCACTGTTAAGCAAGTTAAGCAAAAGAAAATCCTAGGTATTATAATTGATAATGAACTAAAATGGACAGAACATGTTGACGAGCAATGCAAAAAAATCTCGAGTGCAATAGCCCTGCTGAGAAAGGCAAAACCATACGTACCTCGCAATGACTTACTCCGTATTTACAATTCCCTGGTAGTTCCTTACTTTTTATATTGTTCGGTAGTTTGGAATGATGGGAGCAAAACAAAATTAGATAAACTTTATAAAATGCAAAAACGAGCTGCTCGTATAATTACCGGATCGAATTACGAAACAAGATCAAAAATAATCTTTCAAAATCTAGGTTGGAATCCAATAGAAATTGTTTTTAAAAAAAGAGAACTTTTGCTTACGTTTAAGGCTATCCGCGGAACAGCGCCGAACTGCATCAGTGACATGTTCTCTTATTGCGATAACGCAAATCACCAAATGCGGAGCAACGGGCGGAAATTAATTCTTGATAAACCCGAAAGATCTTTTATGAAAAAATCATTTTCATATCGAGGAGCTTCCGCCTGGAATGCACTGCCTAATGAAATCTTAGATATACATGACCGGCTGTCGATGCGCTCTTTTAAAATTAAACTCGATAATCACTTACATGTCGGTCAAGTATCTGAACACACATTGTAAATAAAACTGTAGTCTCTTAAATATCCTGTAAATATTTAAATCTTATTTTGATTTATATTTTTATAAAACAACCCCTTTAAAAGCAGCAGATAAGCTGAAGGGCTATTGTTTGTAAATAAGTTTAATAATAATAATAATAATAATAAAAACAGGAGTATAGCAACTAGCAACCAAAAAATGTGAATGATGTTTTTGTCCAAATTAGTCGCAAATTTTGTACACACAGATTTTATTAATTCCATGGCTAAAAAATTACTACAAATACCAGTCAACTCATTATGCTGCAATGCAGCCTTTTGTGCCCTATATTATTATTACTAAATTATTAAGCCTAAAAATATATATTAATTTATGGAAATTAATTTACAATAAACACATACATCATTTGGTCAACCCCAACAAGATTAATGTTATTGATAAGTGTAATCATGTTGAGAAATTAATGAGTCATGCAACAGTAAAGTGGTACAAAGTGATTAGGCTGAAAGTTCTCACTCATTCCAAGAAGAGAATAAATACTATCGTAGTCCACATCAGAATTAATTTAACTTCCTGAACAAGTTTGTAGGATTTCTGATCACTTCTCTTTTTACAACCATCACCCTGCTGCCTGGAATCCTTCCTGTCATATCTATCATGGATCACCCAATGCAGAATCAGATACTGTGGCAGAAAATGCATTATTTTTTATTGGAATATGTTAGACTTTTCGTTCATGTATGGTTGGAAAGCATACAACTTTTGATTGTTGAAAAACTCGATACTTGTCAAATCCCTAAGATAACCACACAGATCTTCCTTGCCACAAAGTATCTTTTAGAATGCTCTATATACAGGCAATTCCCATCACCTTTAGTTCTTTATAAGTTATTACAAAATAAAATTGATGATGAAGTCATGAGCCTAAATTTATAATAAACTATCACACTATAAAAATAGGGCTAATTAACATACTGCCTACGGTCTCTAGATGAGGCATACAGCCCCATATAATGGAACTGAACTCATGCTTACAAAACCTCAATGATTTATTTAATATGATTGCCTATTTTCAAAACTTTTGCCTATAATTTATAATGTAGCACCATGCATAAATTGCAACAAATCAAATAGACAATCCAGCAAAATCCCAAACTAAGCCACTATTAAATTGTCTAGCAGGTAAATCCAGGATCCCCTCCCCCCTCAGTTAGGGAATATTTTTGGCAGTAATTTTATATAGTGCACAGATAAATAATATTATATATATAGAATAAATGGAATAAACTACAAAGGAATCTTTACTTACTTTAAAGCCCTCAGTTCTCCACACAGCTGCCAATCCTGGACAATATATTAGGAATCAACAATTCAGTCAATTTATCCCTTCCATTCTTGCCCCTCAAGAATGGATTCCAAGCTTTGGTTTTCGAATGAAATCAGTAACTTTCATTTCACACTTTCTTCTTACCGCTCCGATTTCGTAGGTTTTTTCGTCTCGAAGTAAGTACAGTAGATTGTACTTCATTTGCATATCTTTGTTGCGCCATAACTTCGAGAAAGCGTTGGTCGAAAGAACAAGCTTCGTGTGGCTTCGGTGATCGTTGACTGCTTCCTACGTCACAGTAGATTCATTGCAAATATGCATCAGTGCACGGATGCGAGCGCCCGCAACCTGTGACGTGGGCAGAAAAAGGCTATAAAACAATGGTTTTGATGATGTCACAGTAGATACCGCACAGAAAAAGACTCAGGACCGATGTATTCACTGATGCATACCAGATCAACTGTGACGTATAAGGCAAAACATGGAAAAAATTTTCTCGAATTATTTTACCTTAGTTTAATATGGCGCAAAATGACATAAACAAACGATTTTGTATCGCTCTGATGGTATATTTACGAGTTGAAGAGAACTTTAAGGAATGATCTGGGCATTTTGGGGTTTGGAATTATATACATTTTAGCTTTATCGATAAATAGCTTTGCATAGCTCTGTGTAATGTAAATTTAAGAAGAGTCAAAGATTAAAATTTGCGTATTTCTGACTGATGCATTAGCATCGGTCTAGATCCGCCCCTGAAAATAATATTGTGACAACCTTGTCTGGTCGACCATGTAACATTCTTGTTATGCCAATACTTTACGAGACTTGTTGGAACAACTTATAACAAGCCTGATAATACCATCAAGCTTGTTACAAGTTTTTGACAACTTAAAAAAGAAATTTTTCGATCAAATTGACTTCTTTTTGCAATTTCTTAATTCTTATACTTACCTGCTGTGCGTGGAATATCTTCTATAGAAAGATGGACAAGGACATTCAATGGATCGTCAGCTACTAGTTGGTGATAGATAGCTGGAGAAACGAACGGGAAAGCCGGCCAACCTTGCAAAATAGAGTGGCTGATAATAACTCCGGCCAATTTTAGTAGAAATCCTTTAGTGCTATCACGAACGGGAAGTTTTGATGATTCTGTACCTTCGAAAAGCCTTTGTTGTATTTCAGTAAGTAAAAGCTCGAAGTATTCCACTTTCATGGCCCAGCATCTAAACTTTCCTCCCCTTTGAAAACAATAATCAGGTCTTTCAATAACAATGTTTTGTTTGAAAGTGCTTTCTTATAAAAGGCACGTGCGCCTCTCCACCATTCCTCCCTATCAATACATAAAGTGTAGCTTTCATTATCGTCTTTGTTTGAGCTGAAATCTGCAACTAAACTTTCAACAGAGTCGTAAATCATCGGGTTTTGAGGATGTTCATCTTTACCTGCGGTTTGTTCGCATAATACTTCTGCCGCGTCATTTAGAGATGTGGCTTTACTAATTGCTTTATATATTGAATCTTTGGAAGAGCTTGAAACATAAGTTTTAACTCATTTTCCCATGGATTTTCATCCTGCATGCATCTCTGAATCAGATTCAATGGTTTTTTTAACTTCCTTCTCCTTTGGTTCCTCCCAAACTTCCTTCAATTTCGTGAGGTCAATGGAACTGCTTGGTTTTGACAACGAGCTTCCACATTTTTGATGCTTAAAACTTTGCCCACGGCAATCTTCAACTTGGCTCTTTATATTTTGAACTGGAATATCTTTTAGGCAGTTCAAACATTTACTGTTGAAGACTTGGGTCATGCCAAAGGAATCATTGGGTGGATCTTGGCTCAGCTCACTCTGGACTGGACGAACATATATTATCGAATGACTTGAGACAGCATTTTTCAAATATGGTATGCCATATCCGCTTGCTGGCATAGGGACTGGAATGGGTGGTCTTCTTGCTCCCCCTCTGTCTGCCCGAAGTACTTCAAATGCTCCTTTTTGACATGATAACTTTGGGTATTCTTTCTCTAACATGATTTTAAGATGATTAAAATCACCTTGTTTGTTGCTGAGTGTTATTTTTCTTTTGCCAAGACCAGCACTAAGTAGACTGTTCGCTTTTGTATGCAAGGGGTTTTATCTTCTGAGGGTGATGACAGCAGGAAAAAATCACGAGTCCAGGTGTCCTTGATAACATAAGCTGGAACAGGCCTCTTCCTCTTTCTGTTAGCAGGATCTGGTAGACCAAAGTGAGGAAAATCTGATTGGTAGAAAACAAAATGCTATATATATAGAGGATATTACACGGCGGTGCGAAGATATGAATTTTATCTTCGAGTGGTTAAAACAATATTTTACGAACGAGCGCAGCGAGTGAGTGGGATATTGTTTTCACCACGAGAAGATAAAATTCATATCTTCAAACCGCCGTGTAATGTTCTGTTTATTATATAGTTGTAAACAATCTAAGACCCAAGTCAGTAATATTAATTTTCGATCAATAATGCTAAAAACATGGCTTTATTTCAATATTATTTAAGCTAAAACAATACCTGTTCATCATTTTAGTGTTTTCTTGTATTATTTCCATTTTTTCGGCACAAACATGTAGTTTTTTTCTTTAAACAAAGGTGAAAATATGTTCGCTGCTCTTACAAATATCGCCATTTTGAAAATACAAAATTATTGGCGGGAAATGATCACGTGATCGATATCTTCACTAGTGAAGATATGGAAAATATCTTACGGTGTATTTTCAGTATCTTACTGTCAACTATATAATAAATGCATATCTGTATCTACTATATACAAGTCTTGTTCAATAAATGTGTCTATAATCTACAATATGACCACAGAACATACCATAAACCTCATAGATTATAACCTTCCTTCCCACTTCCCAAGTATAAGCCCTATGTATATATGCTGAACATTCTAAATATAAGTCCCTTCCCCCTATACATATGGAGGGTGTCTAAAAATGAAACAGTAATTCAAATGCTATTACACATACTTTAGGCAGCAAGAAATTATAGCAGTTATTAGGCTTTCCAATGAATGACATCATTCCTACATCATAGCAACATTTTTTGAATTGCATTGATAATGCAGGATAGTGAATTCTCAAATGGAAATTAAAATTACTAAGTTTAATTCAGAGACACTTGATTTTTAAAAAATAGATTGAGTTGTTACAAGAGCAGCATCCACACAATTTCTTCTATAGTAAAGCTAAAGTAGATAAAAATACCCTAACAAATTAGAAATTTCAGTTCCACAGTAATAGCATGCCCTAAACCAAAGCCAAGTCATTCTGGTTTCAACCTCATTCATGACGTCACAAATACAAGAGCTCAAATCAATGGGTGTCCAAGGGTGCAGTAGGTCACTGTTTCAGATTTATATTGGCACTGGCAATCTTTGCCATTTGTGAAGCTTATTTTGTCAAGAATTGCCTGTGTCCTGATCATAATTTGTCACAGCTGGGTGAATTAGATAACAGTAGAGTCATTGCAAATTTTATTGTAGCTCAGTTGTACATCTGAAATGGCTGGAATTGGCATGCATTTGCGAAAAGGTAGGGAGCTCAGGGAAGTGATGACATTGACCTTGGCTTGCCACCAAGAAAGCATGGTACACCTCCTTAATCTGCAGGACCTTTCACCCCAATGTGCTATTCCCCAGGAATTTAATTTCATTGTCGTAAGCCCTCAACAGAACCCAGAAGTGCACCCTTGTATTCAAACGTTTGTGGGTGTAAGTTATTGGTAAAACTATAGCTGCACAAACATTGCTTAGCAGCAATGGAATCACCTTGATAGCATGTATTCGTGATGAAAAAATTGTACTTTCTATAGTCAATCAATAAATCCATTATTTCAGTGACGTCATCAAATATTTTCTCCATATTTTGTTAAAATTAATTACAATTTGGTTAAAATTTCGCCACCATCTTTGGTAATAACTGCTGAAAAAAGAAGTTGGTCACTTGGCTAGCTGCAAATTAATTTAGCAGCATAGAAAACATGTTCAACGAGGTAGATTTGGTCATGTCGTTTTAAAAGCAGAATTCCATTAAATTTGGTTCTATTATTAAATCTTTATAAACTTTGCCCAGTGTTTAATTATTTCCGACTTACTGTTGTTATTTAAAAAATCCAATACGAATACGTAAATATTCGTTATACAAATCGGAGATTTACGGTATGTTCTGGAAGTTTCCTTGTACCCTACGATACCTGAAATTATCCTCAGCCTGAGCAAACGACGAAGCAGCTAGTGAAGGAGATGGCATAGTGCTTATAAGAGTTGACTGTGTTTTTCCAGTACGCGGTGTACTGCCAGTGCAGCTGGCTGAGCTGGCTGCCATTGTTGCCGTTGTTGGTTGAGTTTTCGCCGGTGTTTCACCTGTCTTCGTTGTGATTTCTTCAACCGTGTCCAATGCCGTACGTAATATGTTTTTTAACTGATCCATTTCTGCCAAACCTGGCAAACTAGCAGTAGCAAGCGGTAGTAGCAGTGTTGGAGCCGTTTTAACAATAAACGCGGGAAAATCATTCAGCGGGGAAAATGTCAGTGGAAAATGTGAGTGCTTCCACTTTAATTTTAATTTCGTAACGACTCGAGGTGACTCTAACGGATCAAAGTCTTATTGTCAGTTCTGTAAGTAAGGTTCCTTGGTCGATCTTATAGCATTTTCCATTATCAATGAACAGTCATGGTAAGGTCACTGGAGGCCTTGTGGCACCAAGTTCGTAAAGCCATAGCCAAAGGACTTTAAGGTTTAAGTAAAGACGTATTATCCTCCAAATATATGTTTACAAACAAAGTAAGACAGCAGTTATATTCCAGGGGCCGTTGTATCAAAGGCGTTCAGCCTAAACGGTGGATAAGAGAAATTCAAACTTTTACACCTAGCACGGAACCGAAATTTTGTGTTTAATAGAATAAATATTTAGTTTTATATACAATTACTCTTCTCAGGTCAAATAACTTTAGCTGCTTTGTTTATAGACTTGTTTTATATTTTTGACTTATCCACCGTTTAAGCTAAACGCCCAGCCTCGTACCCAGGCGCTTTGTGTGCTTTTAATACAGTTATGGATATAGAGGTCAGTTACTAAAGTAGCGAGCGCGCGGAGGTGCTTGGGGAGGTTTTAATGAGCGAAGCGCCTGGCAGAAAATGTATTCAAGATGGCGGACGACGTGCTCGTGCCAGATGGAAATGAGGATGAAATCAGTGATGTGTTGAATAAAATCGAAAGGCCTGTTCATGAAGCAATTTGTTTGGGAAAAATTCTATGCCTGATAGATGAATGCATCGCCCAAAGGACTTATTTTCACGAGAGCGCTGTTCTGCATCACTTTCGAGTGAAACACAAGAAGGAATTTTCGATGTCTGATAGAAACAAATCGATTTGTGTATCCAGACAAATCCACGAGAGAGAAACACGTGCATGCATCGAAAAGATATTTGAATTTGTTGCTCTTTTTGAGAAAGGCTTATTGAATCATCTCCATAGCAACTTTGAATCTTTTGGATCTTATGTTCATATAAAGAAACCAATGCTGTTTGCAGTTTAAAATGTTGTTGTAAATTTGAACTGTGTTTAGTCAAATTATTATTATTTAATGCTTCACAATACATATATTGCAGGTAAAGACAACAGAACATAATTAAGTTCCTTATTAAGTCCCACCGAATACTCTACTAAAACATAAGTTACATTACAGACGACATGCATACATAACTACATAACTACATAAAGTATGACATGTACAAAACAAGGAAGAATGACGACTATGTACATATTTAATTAATTCAGTCCTGGCTTGCTCAAGTGGTAAATTAACCAATAAGGCACTATTGATAACCAGGAAAAAAACTATAACAATTCGTAACTCGCACAGACTTTAGTTTCAAAAATCTACTGCCTCCATGTCAATTTACCTGCATTAAGCATGCCAATTCTTAGCACTTATGAACAACAATTTGTTTGCAGTGAACGACACTTACTGCATAATGTTTTCCAAGTTCTAGGTCTGTCTATATCAAACACAGTGTTCAGTTTATCACTGTGGTAACTAAACAATGAAATGTGTTTTAGCCAGATCCACATTATTGTCATTCAGTGCTGAAACAATGTTTTCTTCATCTTGCACTAAGCACTGTCCAATCTCATTAATTTGTTCTTGTATTATCAGGATATCTTTGCTATCCTTGGCAAACAGTTCTTTAGAATGTGCATTTTGTATATTAACCTTAAAAACATTTATCTAACAAGCAGAGCAAGATATGACATGACAAACTGTCATATAATGTGTGCAGTGCATAATACAACTGTCAGCATGATCAGCAAGCCTTCAATGCATATTGGATTACCAAAAATACTGAAGACATATTTATACAAAGGATACATTGATTGATGGTGTATCATTATGGTCTTCATTGAAGAATTAGGGAAAGTTGCTTTAATTGTTCTAGTTAGAATGCTTTTCTGTTCTGGTTTTAAATTCAGTAACTCTAGCAACACTGACTGTTTACATTAGCATTTGGATCTTCATTGTATTGCAGAAGATGTTCCAACTCATCAGATAATGAACGTCTCCTCTCATCACACTGTCGACTTGAAATGTTGTATGCTACAAATTAAATTGAAAAATAATGTAGACATTATATAGACAAGCAAAAAACACTGAGGACATGAACTGATCGGGATTTGCTATCAATGACTTATCTTTTAGCAAAATTATGAATACAAACATATAAAGTGTTATTCTGATGTACAGTATGCAGAAGGCCTATTCATAATTTTCTCACCCACACCAAAGAAAAATATGAATATTCATTCCTGGGTCCTAGCATGTGTATTAAAATTACAGCTAGTAGCAACTGCACAGTGTCATGAGTAATACCCCTGTACCTGCAAACTGCTTGGGGTTTTTTTCTGTAGCAGCTTTTGACTCTGGTGTCAATGCATGTTTTCCTTGGTGCGTGAGTGGAGACTGTGGTGGCGTTTTCTCTAAATTAATATCATCAGAATCTATGAAAATTTGAAACATTCAAGTTACAGCATACCACAAAATTATATTACATAAAATTAGATTCAGGTAATATTACAGACTATATAGCTTTTTCATTAAATATATAGATCGATTATTCACATTTTAAAAGTGTAGATATAAAATAAATACTACTAAATAGATGTGAAGTTGAATAGATGTTAATAGTAAATCATATACATTTGATACCTTCAATTTCTAGTTGCTGAAATGAAGCATTAAATTCATCATCAGATGTTATTATATGTACCTAAAAGCAAAGGAATATTGACTTAACTTTAATGTAATCGACAGAAATCTCTTATTTTGTTTAATCATTGTTTCACACGTAGGTTTTCCCTACTAATAAATCACTATGAATATAAAACGCAGCAAAATATGAATATATATGTATATGTAAATATAGTCACGAAAAATATGCAAATAAATTACCTTCAGAACGTTCTTCACCAGAGGACTCGTCCATATCAAATGCCTAGCACCTCGAATACCAGTTTTAGTTAAAAATATCTCATAATAACAGAAAAAATTGCCAAAAATGTTACATTTTTAAGAAATCGGTAAAGATTCTTGAGAAATCGGTCATTTTCTGCCAGGCGCTTTACCGCTCTTCAAAACCTCCCCAAGCACCCCCGCGCGCTCGCTAATTTATTGACTGATCTCTCTATATATAACTGTATTATAAGCACATAAAGCGCCTGGGTACGAGGCTGCTAAACGCCTTTGATACAACCGACCCTAGCAATTTATCGCAGTACTTTTTATATCAAACTACTGCGCGCGACTTGGGCCAATTACAAACGTCAAGAAATCCTTTACTTAATTATCTTTCAGGTCGACAGGACACAACTCATGTCTATTTATTTAACTTCTAGTTGGAGAACGAGAACGTTATTCGCCGAGAACCGAGGTCAAATTAATCTGGCGATGTATAACAATAGGAAATAACAATAAATTCCACGAATAGATTAACTTCTCCTCTTTTTGACAATTTTATCATAGAACAGCCGTTTCTTTATAACATTTCAAAATATCATGAGTTTGGCGTTAAAAATGAAAAATTTAGAGTGCTTTTAGTGGGTCTCTTTCGTATTCCGACATATTAGTTTCTGATGTTTTGGTTGCTTTCAACATGGCGGCCAAGCCGGAAGTCGGCTGACAATCTGGCACTCTTTGTACCCCTGAGTGAACTCTCTGTATATATCTCCTTTGTGGTTACTGCATCAACTGAATAAGCATTTGAGCTTTCAACAATTTGGTCAAAATCTGTGAGTTTTGACTTTTGAACATAGAACTTTAGCTGAAAAATTCAGCATCTATTGCTGAGTGTACAGTGTTTACTAGTAAAGGATCTGAACTCATCGTAAATGAATTTTGGCCGCACGATTTGTGTATACATCAAGCCAGACGGAGGAATGTGAAATGGTGTGCATATCATAATTCTCTCAATTGCGTATTTCAAAGAATTTTGTGGTAAGGTGAGTTATTTTATCAAAGATTTTGATATCTGATGTCTATAAACTGGAAATAACAATGCCAAATAATGTTAATCGAGCAAGTATACTTGAATAGATTCGACACAAATAATATGTGTTCGGCTAAATTGCAGAATACCCGTCCACTTCATGTTCATTGACCAAGTGTCCACTTTTGAGTGGATACGCAGATACGCAGTCGTTAAATGAAACTTTAGAACACATGTAAGGCTGATTTACATTCACTGCAATCAATTAAAAACAAACACTGTGACTGTGTCCCTACATTATATTACATCATTGAGCGAAATGTTTCCCATTTCTTTCGAATTAATATGACCACTTTTCGGAATAATTTAGTTATGCATGGTCAGTCGCAATGTCGCATCGAATAATAATCAAAGCCAAACTCTTCACAAGACACAAACTTTTCGGATTGTTAAGATTTATAATTATGTTTAAGCTTTAAACTATTATGTACTTATGATACTGTTGTTTTGTATTGACCAAATAAATAAAAGCGACCACTACCATCATTTGAATATTATATTAATTGAATAGTTGGCAAAATTAGTAAATGTAAATCTTTTCATCGACCAAATACGAGTTGTTTTGATCAACACAGTATCAAGACAGCACAGCTAAGTCGCATATTATTGGCTGTGCGTGTTACAGATGCAAGTCCTTTGTAATAAAATTACTCACTAATTTGAAAAAACGTTACCGCTTTAATCCATCAAGACAATAAAAATTTTACCACTTTAATTCATCAAGCGTAAAGACAATACAAAAAGTTACCACTGTAAATCCGGCCATCAAAACAATACAAGCAAGATGAAAAAACAAGCGTGTTAAAACGATGTGCGAACGAAATTTGTTATTTTATATATAAACTGTCTCCTTCCAGTGTCGTCAAACATGAGTATATGAAATTGCAAAACAAATAGGAACGATGATACGGGAAAACTAACGCTTTGCTTAAAGGGGGGGCGTATATTCAAAGACGAAATTTTGGGCATGGTAGAAAAGACGGGTACCGGATACCGGATAGACGGATACCGGATAGACGGATACCGGATAGACGGATACCGGATAGACGGATACCGGATAGACGGATACCGGATAAACGGATACCGGATAAACGGATACCAGATAAACGGATAGACGAATTAATCTGGTTTTGATAAAAAAGTATATGAAATTGTCGAAAGACGTTTTGGTGATCTAGGTCTAAATGTATCAAATGGGCCAATTTGAAGATCATGACTGATATGTGAAGTACAGCCGAAAAACCTGTCTTGTAGACATTCATGTACATAATGTATTTACGAAAATGCCTCTTAACCTAATCATGTGTCTGTTACCAGGCTACTTATAGTGCGATGTTGTACTCATATCACCAACATGCTTTGCTTTTTGATATAACTTGCGATTAAATTTAGGCTGATTAAATGTCTTAAGTTCTGGTTATTAGATATTGGAGCTTTATAGCGAAACAGGCCTTCGCTGTCAACAAATTATTGAATGCATATATTCAATTTCTATATATTTCTTACGTTTCCATATATTTATCATTGAACGGATCGTTATAAAAGTAAAAGAAACTTATACATACTGCATACTTTTATTACTCTACTATCTTCGTTGAGGGTATCATGATCAAAGTTTCTCGTATTTAAAGTCTCTCGAAGCGGTAGATACGTTGAGAAAATGATAGCGATTCATTCTGTGGTATTTTTTGAGGAATATAGCACGTGCAAATATAGGGATTGCAAACATTTTGCCGCAAAGATATATTTAGCATAAACTAGTATTCGAACTCAACAAGTTACATTTTCGTTACGATAAAGGTTAATGCTGTTTTAAATTGTGTTTTTCTTGAAATGTGATACATGCCGCATGCATTTCCACTTGTTAATTAATTGAAGCAAAATACCATAATGTAACAACTTTTCCCTGCGCTGTAAAATTGCTATTCGCTGTACATACTCAACTTAAGCGGATAACATTGTAGAATTCATATTCTGAAGAAACAGGATGTCTTTTAAGATACCTAGCTTAAAAAAAGCTATATCATTTTGCCTTCTTTCGAATGTCAAGAAGTGGAGCTAAAGGAACATATTGGAAATGGAGGATATGAAACAGTGTGGAAGGGGCAATACAACAAAGAAATTATTGTTACGAAAAAACTCAACGGCGAATCGGCTGACCAAGGTGTTATTGCTTTGTGTTTAGCAGACATGACATTAATCTATTACCGTTATGATTGTTGACATTCAGCTCATGGGCGGTGAGGAGAGAGAAGGCCGAGGACTGGGGCGGGTGGGGGTTGTGATTGTCACATGTGAGAGTATGTAGATAGACATTAAAAGAAAAAGGGAATTTTTCTGTATCTTAGCAATATCTATCGAACACTTTGTTTAAACCTATTGTTTTGTTCAAGCTGTTTTATCAACGTTTATGTTGGAAACATCCAACGTTGTATATTATGTATCTTATGATGTGAAAAATTACAGAATCCCATAAAGGCCATTATGCCTTCATAAATTCCAACTTTAAAAAAAATTCCGACTTTTTTTAAAAATTTTTAAAGGAAAAAGTCGGAATTTTAGAAAAGTCGGAATTTTAAAAATGAAGTCGGAATTTTAAAAATAAAGTCGGAATTTTAGAAAAAAGTCGGAATTTTAGAAAAAAGTCAGAATTTTAAAAATAAAGTCGGAATTTTAAAAAATAAAGTCGGAATTTTTGAAAATGTTGGAATTTATGAAAAAAAATAAAATAATGGTAATAATGGCCCTTATGGGGCTCCGTAGAAATGAGAAAAAAATTCATGCCTTAAATAAATTGAGTTACTAAAACCTGTTTCAAAACCTGTTTGAGACAATGTTTCTAATCGTCTATCATAAATTGGTACATGATTTTATTGTCATGCACCTAAGCAAGTTTAAAATATAGCTGTTTTACGAATTAATTCTAAGTTTCTAGCATAATGGTATCCGTCTATCCGGTATCCGTCTATCCGGTGTCCGTTTATCCGTCTATCCGGTATCTGTCTATCCGGTATCCGTCTATCCGGTATCCATCTATCCGGTATCCGTCTATCCGGTATCCGTCTATCCGGTATCCGGTACCCGTCTTTTCTACCATGCCGAAATTTTGTTATTTGAGTATAAGCCATGGAAACTTAACTTCAATTGATCCAATGTAAGTACATAACAACCATGGGGAAATATTTACAGGCTCTAAAACTTTCCATATAATTTCTTTACATCCAGTAAATATGTTTCAAATAAGTCCTTCCCTTTGTGTTCATAGCGCCAAAGTAATTCGGCTAGATGCGAATTGGCTAAACTGAAAATTAAGAATGGCAAAAATAGCATATAGGTCAGCCAAAAAATCATGGACATACGCACTGACTCGAAACTTGGGCAACATAAAAAGTTCTGAAATTAAGAATGGCGACATTAGGACTCCCTAACACAGGCTCCATTTTCAGCTGCTGTTCCACTCAGTTGTGTCATTAATATGTACATAATATTGTAGGGTCTTCCGCTGCCTAAACGATACAAAAAAATTCCAACGTTTCGCGCAAAAGCCCTTTCGACGGAAAATTAGCAGTATGGGATGGGAAAACACGCTTGATACATAAACATAACGTCATAAAATAAAATTCAGCCATTCAGATAGATTTAAACAAAGCATCTTCAGAAGTGTACATTGCATGATATAATACTTGGACAAACAGGCGAATACAAAGGACCAAATAGAGTAAACACATGCGCAGCTCTAACATAGAATTGGAAATATATACCAGTATATAATGACAAAATACCAATGAAATTACCACTCCATTCTTCATCATATTCTTCAGCCAGGATTGCTGTAGAGATAATTAAGCAATTAATATTGACTTATTATTGATTTTATTAATATATCAATTTTCATTTGTAATAAAAATGACAAAGCCCATAGCAGAACTGCTGCATGTCCACTATTAGCTTATTTTTACTTGGTTACCATGGCAACAGTGATTCAAATGATAATTGTTTTTGCTTTAGAAACTGCAAACAAACTATCCTATGCCAAAAGAATTCAAATTCATGGGTTTTTTCCAAAAATGTAAAAAGTTGTAGAATACTACCAAAACAGGTAGTAAGGGAGGCCTTTGCTAGATGTAACTAAAAAATTAAATTGCAAATAAAATGTAGCAATGTAGGCAACAATGCTTACATTTTGCATTGGTTTGATAGATTCATATTGATGATAAACCAGCAGTATTTTACAGGAGGTGCAAAAACAATGTGAAATTCAATATTGACATGTGACAATATAGATTTTTCAATATTTCTCTCGCAAATTATAATTGCCTTTTCTCTTGTACTTACCCTTCTTGACTTCGTCCCATGGGATTGCTCGCAACCTCGCATATTGTGATCAAGTCCACTTTCTTGGAAATAATAAATTTTTTGGACAAAGTTGATGCGAACATGCAACTTTTTAATCAAAAATGCTACATGAACCGGTCGCTTGTCGTAATCGTAGGGATTCTTCTAAGTTTAATCTCCGAAGATCTCGTCGTGCGCCTTGACGGCTACAAGATCGGCCAGGCGCTAGCCTTCGCACATACATCCCATCGTCGTTTGCGCGCTTGCGCCGCAACATAATACTTCATGTAAACTGCTTATATAACACGTTGTTCTATCAGTAAAAGCCTGGGGACGAGGCAGCTTTTATTGCCCTCGCAGACCTCATGCGATCAAAAGTTGAACTTCGAGACTGTCACGTAATCCTCATTTAAACAATAAGATACTAGAATGAATGAGCTTTAACACTTGATATGTAATACAATAATATACACTCTGTTCTTGGTTTAGGTAAAATCATCCTACATATAAAAGTGTGAAAGTGGTGCTCTTTCTTGGCTGAAGTCAAGTCATGATCACAACAAAAAAAAAATTAATGAAACGGCTGATATTTCAAACTCAATAGACGGCACTAAATGGCAAAGTAAAGTTTTGACAGCATTGTATATAGCAAAGTTATATTAGTATGCTTTCATTTAGCTAATTGACAAGTCAACCTGCCATATATCTAAAGTGCCTTTCCAAAATATTAAATGTGGTGCAAGTATTTGAAGGATTTTTAAAATTATGCGGTGACCTTCAAGGATTTCTTTGCAAAGATAAAGTCTTGACTGTTTTTCATATCATAAAAAGCTAAATAGATGGGAAAATGTATCCAAATAGTACGTCCTTGCCCGAAACATGAGAAGCAATCAAGACTCAAGCCTTGGGAACAAATCATGGAAGGTCATCACAAATTTTCAAATTCATTCAAATGCTTAAGCTATACTTAAACTTTTGGGGAGGCATTGTATTCGTCTTGTAGATGGCGAGAAGCATTTCCAGCTCCATGTTTCCAACAAATTCCAATTTCTGTGGAATATTTTGAGTGCAATCTCTGATTCTAAAAAACCTAATTAGATCACTCAGCTCTCAGTTTCTATGAGGTAATAGTTAATTACCTCTCCTCGTAGAAATTTAGAGCACGTGAGGTAAATGCCAATTAGAAAATGGAAATCAATTCCTCGATTTTAGGCTGAGGGTTAGCTTGCGATATTTTTTTATTATATTTTATCTGATTTTTGTGATTAGGGCTATATAACGTGTTTAATGTTGGCGTTTGAAATAATTATCTGGAATTAATGACAAATCCTACAGTTCCTAAGCAAAGTTTCATGCAGCCCTCACAAATTGACCTATTATTTCACATGTGAAATTTTATGTGGGACTGAAAACCTTCACATGATATTTACTTGTGAAATTTAAAAATTTCATATGTGAAGTTTGCGTTTTCTATATTTTATTACATGTGAAATAAATTGTTTGCCTATGAATTTAATTTGCCTGTGAAATTATCATTTCCTATGTGAAACTCCAACACTAATATTGCTGTTGGTTAATTTCACATGTGAAATTAAATGTTAAAGAGAAGATTGTAACATTTCTCTAACTTTTATCCTTTTTACAATATTTTTTAGTGTTTTATCTACAAAAGAAATCGTCAATGCTGTAAATTTTTGTGCAGCACAATGGCTACAAAGCCGTTCACTAACGAACAATTGAACTTTTTCAAGTTCTCAACGCTTGTCTTTGATGAACTCCCTAAGGTTTTGCGTCAAATTTTTATCACTATGTGGGACAGCAAGATTGCTATAAAACCTGGATTTATTCGGTGGGATGATAGTCCTAAAGTACACAATCTGTTCTCTAGATGTGGAGGTGTTAAAACACCTGTGAAGTCGATTGAAGAGTGGGACTGTACAGCTTTGTTTAAAGCTACAATATATGCCAAAATATTTGGTAACCTAACTGCAGGATCAGCTTTGGATGATCTATTTTTGAAAAAAACAAAGCCAGCTCCTGGATCTTTTCGTTTATCGGTCGAAAGTTCAACAGGGAATCAGGATGAAACCTATGCATTCGCAATTGATCAACTCCGATTGTTGAGAAATACACTTTGTCATTCCAAGAAATCTGAAATTGTCAAAACGGATTTTGATAATTATGTGCAGTTAGTAACCAGCGCTTTGGCCGCACTAAATGTTGATACAAGTTTTGTGGAAACTATTGGTCAGATGAGCGAAAAAGATTTTCCTATTGATAAAGTTCAAGAATTGCAGGAATGTCGTTTAACAGAGTTACAAGCTATCAGTTTGTTTCATGAGAACATAGAACAAAATTTATCTGAAATTCACGCAATGCTGAAAAACAGTTCAGGAGGCCAAAATAATGTATCAGGTACATACTATTTTTTTTCTGCTTGCTATGCGCGCTTTACAAAGAATAGCAATAAAATGACCAAAATTTGCTTGGTGATTTGCATATACGACTAATACACCATGGCATTTCGTGCTTATGACAAAATACACAGAACGAAAACATTTTTCCGGAAATTTCATTGAGCAGGTACCTCAGGCACAGTTTGCGGAGCTCGATCCAGAACAAAGCACTCATTTTTTAAAGGTTTGGAGGCATATTTACTCGGGAGTTTGATTTGCCTAGATATTTTAAACGCAGTGCATGTGGTGACGTAGGGCAACAAAAATTCCTTAATTTTGATTAGGAATCCTGGCTGAAGTACTACAAGAAAATAATGTTTTAAATGTTGTTCTTAATCGAGTCTTATATAACCGTGGAACAGAGCACTGAGCGACGTATTTCCATTTCGCCGCCCGTAAAGACAACCGCAATCTACAAAAATATGCAACAAAATATTTGAAAATGACCACCTAGATGTCAGCAAATCATGACTGAGCTTCCGATATATTTTCCGTATTTTCCAGGGATATACCTGCTTCCTATGTATCTCCTGAGCAGGGCTCTCACAATCTGAGGAAATTTCCTCAGATTTATGCTGTTTCTGTGGGGGTGGTATTAGTCATAATGAGGATGCATTACTTTCAAAAGTTTATTGTTGCCTCATTCTTAACTACCCTACCCCTATAGAAATATGGATATGGAAATTAGTTGTGAGAGCACTGCTCCTGAGAAGAATGACATAGGTCGTTAAAATTATGATATTCGTATATATGTAAATTAGTTTAAAAGCGATGGTCATTATGTCACTGTTTTCTGGTAATGGGTAACAAATCGAAAACTTAAAGTTGCAAGCAAAATTGTAAGATGTAACACTCCTTGCAATCATAAAGCCACGCAGCATTTTCTACTTTCGCAACGATTGCCGCAACGTTGCAAAGAATTTTTTGCCATTGCACAGCGGAACATCTCTCTTGGCGCTTAAAATCGCTATTTAAAATAGACCCAAGCCTCAACTGAGATTGCGAGACAAGTTGCAAGAAACGTTGCACAGTGTAACATCTGTGACCAGACAACTCCAATTCTTTAAAGAAAGTCCTTGCGAGAAAAGTTGTTAGTGTAACAGCACCTGAATCCCAGTTCATGAGCTGGGACTTGTCATAAGAATCGGGGATTTTCTACTCCTCACGTGCGTGGATGATTATGCGAGCACACTAAAGTATAGAAAAAAATATTTGATTGGTTTTGCAATGGTATAGAACTCTCTCAATCACATCGGTCATGCAGAAGAAGTCATCTTCGACTCTTACGACAAGAATGTGAACCAGGTTTTAGCATCTATGCAATGCGAGATCCGCCGAATCATGAAAATTGGGTGTTATGATAAACTCACTTGTGCATGTTTGTTCAATACACCTTACCCATAATGACGTCATTTAGTAGTTAAGCGAGTAAAACTATTTAAATATGGCAATATTGTTAAATTTTTTGAGGTCCTTATTTGTCCAGAACATTAAATGAAACCAATAATTTAACATATTTATTCCACAAATAATATTTTTGTTACTTAAACCACTCAATTATATTGGCATATTCAAATAGTTTTACATGCTTAACTACTAAATGACGTCATTATTGGTATGGTTTATTACCTAATGTATAGAGATTCCGGGTCCGCGAAAATGATGAAAACTTAGCGTTCATTCATACATAGCAGCGCATTAGCGTTCTTAGAGCCTTACTATGTTTAAGTCGCGGCTATGAAATTTCAAATTCATAAGATACGTACAATTTCAGTAAAACACAGATCAGAGCCTCCACTCTTATACGTGATAAAATTTAATACGTGCTTGGAGAAAGTACACCCGATATACGAGTGTCGCCTAAATATTGCTAGCCTTCCATGAAATCACGTTTGACGTATTATGCATAAATGAAACATGCTTAAACAATTTAATTGACAACAGATTAGTTGAGATACCAGGATATGATATTTTAAGACGCGAAAGAAACATAGATATCTCATATACACTAGATAACGCATCTGTATATCAAAAGTGAAGCCAAAAATCTCAGCGGTATCTCATCATAACAATAGACGTGGCCATATTGGCCGTTCCCACTCATAAAAAAAATGCTACAGAAAACATTATACTTTTCTGCATTTGTGTACTAAATACTTTTTAGCTGCATAAAAGAAGACTTATTGTCAACTTTGTCCATTTCCGCAATAAAAAATACACAAATTATCATGCTCCGTGTCAACTCTGTGGCAACGACCAGCGCTTGCGATCCAGCTTCAATTTTTGCCTGCCCACAGTGTGGAATGTGCCATCTAGTGTATATGAGATATCGGCATGGTGGTGGTGTCACGATTTACATACGTAACAATCCTGTTTACATCAATGGAAATGACGTAATACCTGATATATTAGAAGTCGAAGTCAAAAAGCCGAGAATGAAAGCACTTTTAGTGTGCTCGTGGTATCGAGCGCCAAATTTATGCGTGGTAATTTTCGACCATTTCGAAATATTTTTACAAAACATTGAACATGAAAATAAAGATGTAAATATGTAGTCTTGACAGGAGGCCTGAACTGCTACTTACTTTCCACTGAAACGAATTGAAAAAATGAGAAATTTCAGGACTTAATGTGCAATTATCAACTAAAATAACATATAACTACACGAACGAGAATAACTAATGACACTCAATCCTTGATTGACATTATTATCACTAAAATAGACGAACCTAAAATTATTGAATCGGGGGTCATACACTTAGGCATTAGCGATCATAGCCTTGTTTATAGGCCTATATGTCGTAAAATTGCTTGTCAGAAAGAAACTCCTAAATTAATAGAAACTAGACAATTTAAACATTTCAACGCTTTAATTACGATTCCAGAATGAATTAAGTGAAACATTAAGTTATTTTACGAATTCTAATGACCCACACAATGCCTGGGAAACCTGGAAAGAAATTTTTTTAGAAATCGCATTTTAGAAATCGCCCTTTAGATATCGAGATTACGTTGTAAGTACGTTCCAATTAACTTTTCGAACTTTTAAAAGATTGATTTCAAGTTTTGTCGAAAATAATATTTTTCATAACTCCCGCGCATGAATTCTATATTATTTATTTAATTCGCATGTAAATTTAATAATATGAAAATTAAAATATATGAGGTTGAGCGTTTTTATCAATGGTGAGATGATCATGATAAAATATATAAAGAAAAGGACCACCGCAAAGCAATAGATTTTGTATAGACAATGTCAATTTTGCATCACCACGACTCGCAACGCAATTTTATCAAGTATGCTATAAAGCCAACAAGAATCATTCAAAGATAAGTCAAAGACTGGTCAATACACGTATTTTTAACAATACAATTTTTGAATCAATCCAATGTTGCATCTTTTGTACTGCGCCTGTGACACCAACAGACACATCACACAGACATACACACTTAGTTTGCTTAATTAAACGGATTTAGGAATTCAAACGCTCACAAGAATACATAAAGTATAAAGCACAAAAAAGAACGAAAATAGATAATTTTAGACCACAAAGTTTATATCATCTTTTCTACAAACAATGTCTCACTCCTTGCACTTGAATTGTTCGCTTGTATGTGGGAACGTTTACTTTGATGCTCGCCCTACCCCATTGAGTAATGAATTTTTGAGAGTCGCGTGAGGCAGCCCCAACCATGGTCTTTGCAGCAGCGCCTGGCTCAGGTAAAGACCATGGTTTGCGACGCCTTCATCTTTTACGGATATTGGTCGCAAGTAAAATACCGGGCCGAAGGGTTGGAAGCGTTAAAATTTCATTTAAATCAATTATTTCATGAGTAGTCAGTGGAAAGAATGGAGAAAAAAGTATAGTTTTATTTGACATGCATGCAGTCGCAATTTAAAATTTATCTTCAAAGTATAACCATGTAGTACCTCAAAATACCAGTTTATAGCAAATTTAGTAACTTCTTTCTCTTTTCAACACCATTTTCTTCTAATAAAGAGGAAATGCGCTTTCTGGTGATTGGGCAATTCCAAAACGAGTAATGTTAAAATAATACAAGAGATAACGAAATTTTTGCAAGAGATAACGATAGTAAAGCTGACGAATCAAGTGCACACGCCCGTTCATTGCTGCTGCTCGTTACTTGCATGCAGTTATTTGTATAGGAAATTACGCGGTCCAAGTGCGAAGCACGAGCGGTATTACGAATATTTCGCCAAACACATGTGTGATTTTTCATTAATACTTCTTTGTCACCAAAGTTTTTAGTTTTAAAAAATCTTGCGTCCCGCGGGGCTCGCGATCCGTACCAATTAATTTTTAATGCCGATTAATGATTAATCGGCACAGTTCTTAGCCAATCAGAATCGAGTAAACATAGAAAAATGATATTAGAAGGATAATTAAACAGTTCAAATTGGGAATACTACAGAGATAATAATAGTGTTCGATCTTTTATTCGTAGACGCACCACCAAAGCCACTCATCCCCAGTGCTGTACCAATGTTTACTGGCAGAGAAAATGAAATTCAAGAAATTTCAAAGCTTATAACCGACGATTCAACACGTGTGGTAAATATTTGGGGATCTCCTGGATTTGGCAAAACATCCATAGCCATTCAAGAAGCACACCATCTTTTGTCCTTAGGGTACTCTGTTTATTTTTTTAGAATGCAGCGTATTAGCACAATAGATGATCTTGCATCTAAAATTCTGAGTATTTTTAAGAGTAATTTAGTTGATATCGATCTCGCATCTGTAGACAAACTGATAAGTGTTTTTAGAGAAATATCTGTTCCAGTTATTCTAATGCTTGATAATGTTGATGATCTTCTATCTAGTGAAACTAGTTCAGATGATCTAGTGGATTTATTTGTAGAATTTTTGGATTGTAATACTAACATTAATATGATTTTCACCACGAGGGTACATTTAAAAAATCTGCGCGATCAGGTAAAAGGGTTTCAAGACGTTCGAATTCGGCCTCTTAGTCCGGTTTCGTCGATCAAGTTTGTGCGCCAAATTCTCCCTTCTTTTTCTGAAAGTGTTGTTTCTAGCGTGGCTGAAATTTCTTCCCATGTCCCTCTGGCAATTAAGCTTGTTGCCTCCTCACTTAAAAATAGCTCTGAAGAAATGGCGAATGAGTTCCTTGAAGAATTGCAATATCCGGAGAATCTTATCGAACATTTTGAAAAGCACATTCAAAAATTATTTGACAAACCATTTGAGCAACTTGCATCAGCTGAAAAACATGCCCTTATTTCACTAACCGTATTTACATCTGAGATCATAAGTAAAGATGCCGCCATTAGCGTTATTTCTAGGGAAAAGGCTGTTGGGAAAAGATTAAATGCGTTACGAAGCCTTGATACGCTTATCAAGAACGCGTTGATTGACGAAGATCCAAACGGTGAGTGTTACTCAGTGCATCTTCTGATTTTCACCTTTGTATTGGAAAAGTCAGAGCAAGTCGATTTTGAAAATGTTCTACAAGACGCAAACGTTTGTTTTTGTAGGTATTACTTGCAATTATTTGAAACATTGAATGATGATTTCGTCGCTGGAAAGTCCATAAACAATCCACAACTGGAAGACGCGATGCCACATTTGGCGTTTGTCATATGGCAAACCTTGCTAATAAGTAATGATTCTCAAAATATCCAACATCTTTTTCAAATCTTGCTAAAAGCAGATGTATTCTTTTCTCTTATTCACATTCCTCCAGATGGTATAGAAAACATTCTCCAGATGTGCATGCACTTGTCGAAGCAGTGGGATAACATAAGTTTCTTGAAACTTCATGTTAGCTGTTATTTCCGAACTATTGCGTTTTCTCCATTCGGTCTTAGTGTGAATTGCGACATTCCGGAAAGTTTACGGGAAGAAATCGAGCAGTTATCAGATGGTACAGCAGCAAAACTTTCCTGTTATGAAGGCATTTTCAATATTTGCAATGGTAAGGTACAGGATGGTATTAGGCAAGTTGAAATATCGCTTGGTGGAATGCAAAGCTGCCCAGATCAATTACTTTTAAAATGTTTATGTCTACAGCTTCTTACTCTCTATTATGAAAATTTAAACGAATTAGATAAATCGTGGAAATTTAGGGATATGGCAGTTAATGTTTGTACTGAAATTGGTAATTGCAACTTATTCTTGATTGCTGACTCTTGCAACTCGTTTATGAAAGATCTACTAGGCGAGCCTTTATTCTTATTTAACTATCTTTTGACTAAATGGTCTGAACCATTTATGGTGGACGTGACTAAATTTCGCATTTTTAAGCTTTGTTTAGACCTACAACAGCAAATAGAGCTGTCAGGGTGTCGTTCAAACTACACACGTCAAATACTTTTGTACAGCGATTTTCTCATATGCGTACTTTCTATATCTGTGCGACAAGAAACACTTTTAGATGAAAAAATCGAGTTCCTCGGCAAATCAACTCAAGATTGTTGCTCTCCTTTAGATAAGACACTTCCAAACATGCCTGAGAGAACCACGAGTGTACCAGGTACTTCTGAAAGACTGTTGTTTTACTGTTGTATAAAAGAAGGTTTGACAAACAAGAAGGATCAGAGTATTGAAGCTTGGCATAAAGCACTCGAACTTTCGCTTAAAGAACACGGTGAACAGCATGTAGAAACTGCAGCTTGTTACTATCATATTGGAAAAGTCGAGTATACTCTAGGAAATTACTCGTCTGCCCTCGATGCTCTTGATAAAGCGCTTAATATAACGTCGGCTCTTAACTTGGAGCGTGACAAAGAGTATTTTATGTCTGTAGGAGAAATCCATTTTCAAAGAGGGATCACACATAATGGGTTAGGCAATTATAAATTAGCGATTTCGTCATTTGAAACAACGCTTGATTATTTAAAAAAGAAAGAAAAAATAAGCGAGGAATCCAAAATTATTGCCAATATCCTATCTTGGCTTGCCTTTTCGCAAGTAGCTTTCCGAGATCTGACTTCAGCCCTTGCGAATTTGAACCGGCCTCTGCACATCAAAGTAAAACTGTTTTCTCAAAAGGTTATTGGCTATCGTGAAATGGTCGAATGTTACCAAGTACTTGCATACATGCACCATATGCTTAACAACAATACTGAAAAACAAAAGTGCTTGGACGAAGCGCTAGCAATTGTTAATGGTCCAGAATGCGAAGAGAATTGCTCGTTTTACAAATGTTGTATTTATAGCCAATTTATAAAAATGGGAAAAGATGTAAATCTCTACGTGGAGTTGTTGGACCGTGGTTTACGATCTTTACATGTAGTAAGGGACGATGAGAAGTCTTATTTACCTTCGTTTCATTTGACTGTTGCTTTGAAGCAACTCGAGTCAGGAAAGCATGAAGCAGGTATTGCTTCTCTGCAAGCAGCTCTTGATATAGAGCTTGATGTTCTGCTTCAGGCTGATCCCGAAGTACGTAAGAGAACGGTCTCATATCTTCTTGAAATATCGAATGTGTTAGTCAAAGAACACAAAACTAAATTCTGCATGAAAATAATTGATAAAGCTCTACAGTTAGCCGAGTCACTTCCTAAACATTTACAATCTTCTTTTCTATTTCGTTGTTATTTTCAGAAAGGTGCTTTTCACAAGGAAATGCGGGAATACGTTACCGCAATTAATTTTCTTCAGCGCGCCCTTACGGAATCTCGTAAAGAGGCCAATGACAAAGTTGTAGAATCGCAATGTCAATTGGAGATCGGACTGTGTTATTTAAACAAAGGAAGGTACAAAAATGCACTTACGTCACTATATAAGACATTGTCTCTTATTAAAGATCTATTTCCAGATGGTAGCGAAGAAGAAGCAATGTGCTTTTACATAGTGGCCTCAACTGCCCGACAATTAAAAAGCAGAAAACTTGTAGTGACTATATTACGTTTAGCGTACAAGATGTATTTAAAAGTTCTTGGACAAAATCATGCAAAAACAGAAGAAGTTTACTTGGAGTATGTTTGTGTTTTAACAAGTAATTTTTTACGGTTCAATGATCAACGATCGATCAGCGACTAGCGCGTGTGTAATTCACTGCCTATCGTGTTTATTCGGGCATATCAAATAATACATTGCAAGTGCACAGCGGGCGTTGCAAAGACTCCCGACTCTGACTTTGTGACTTTCTATAAATAGCTTTCGAGATTGTGTGAAGCAGCAAGTTTTTTTCTAGAACTATTTAATTCATGCAAGCTAGAAAAAGAGAGCACGAGACAAGGTAATCGGCATGTTTGCAACAGAACTTTTGGCAGTGCGTGCACTAGGTACCTTGCGCTAGGCTTTATATCGACAGCGCGATCATATCAAACAATCTACACATTTTACATTTTCAATAGGCACAGATGCTCGGAGGAGCATGGGAAGATGCAGGTTGAGAATCGCTTTCGCCTGTTTTCAAAGGACAGTACCTGATTGATAGATTGAATAATTCCGATTATTCAGCCACAATATCTTAATATGTTCTATCTTCTTGATATTACCCTTCGTTATCGACTTAAAATATGGCGCACAAACTTGAATATTTCAAAAAATGACGTACATTTGAAACATTTACAAGAATATACATGTTCAAGACTTAGAATTTGCCGACTAAAAGCTTGCTTTAAAAAAACTGCAGGCATTTAAAAGGCGTTAGCAGGCGTTTATTAATAAAATAAGGATGTTTTTGTCCACTAGCATTGTTCATTCAAAATTTCTGTACCTTGTGCTTTTAAAATTCAACTCAGAGACAAGAATATAGCGAGGTCGATTCATCATCTTGACAGTTTTATCATTCACGCGAATATTTTCTATGCGTCGGAGTGTGGAAGCCTCTATAAGCTCTTTCGGGCAGATGATTTCGTAAATATTCGCAATTGGACTGATATTTATGGAAAAGGCAACACGTTGTCAGTTTAAATATAAAACACTTTTTTAAAGTAACATTTCGTTTCCATTTTTTTTAAATTTTCATGAAAATGTGATAGATTTTGTTAATTCAAAAATGTAAGCTATTTCCACGAATAGACAAAAAATCGTCCTACGTTAGAGGCTCCTGTGTTCTCGATGCTATATCAAACAGCAACAAACCCTCTAACAAATCTGGAGTCAATTAAAAGCTTCTTGATTCTTAGTTCAAAAAGAATCATTCTTGTTTGGCTGGTATTTGCAAAATCATTGGAATTTTAGAAAACATTTTTCCCTGTAATTTTCTAGTTATTTTATTGCATTTTTGTACCCGAGAGATGATTTTCTAAAAAAAGTAAAATGGATTTAGATTTAGATCGAGGCTATAAATAAATGGACGGCTTGCTTTAGTTAATGTCAAGTGTCCATTGCATTGACCACAAACAAATTTGACTAATCTCGCCAAAAAATAGGAGCAAAAGAGGAATCATTGTATTAAAATTCAAATTTTTTGTTTGACAAGAACGCTACAACAATTGAGAAGCTTTTTTGTCCTCATGTTTACTGTTTTTGTTCTGCGAAATTTAACTATTCTACTTTATGGCTCTATAATTTAGTAGACAAAACCGAAAGTTAGAAGTAGGGTTGCCATTGTGGTCACGATCGATTCTGATAGATGTTTGTATGTGTGGTGAAAAATAATTTGGTCAGGTGATAGATATTTCAATGCAGTAAATCTTGGTATAGCTTAAATGAATAAAAGCCAACAAATGACGTGGTGTCTGCTTGATTTGTTTTCATTAGATAAGTGTCGAACAAAGGTGAATGAGCTACCCCTATACGTCAGGGTGTCTTTATCCGTATAAAATCCCAAGACGTTAATTCCTCAGCCAAGGTGAAGCTCCAATCACTTTCAGTTGAAAGAAAGACCAGACGCCGCTGAAAAGTTTTATGGAAAAGAAAGAACGTCATCACAGTTCTTCACTTGTTATTAAAATGAAAGATGAAGAAAGTTTTGGAAAATATGTTTGTCATATCCGCGATAATTTCATACTATTATAGCTTAATTAGCTTTAAGAATTTTTTCCTGTTCAGTAGTTCTATCATGTAGAGATGCTATATCATAGAGAGGTCCGTTTTGTCCAGCTAATCATTCGTTTAATTGAGCTTTTAGAATTTAGAATTCAGATTTTGGTATTGGCTATAAACAAGCATTGTTATATCGAAACTTCTGCGTTCGAAATATAATTGAAGATTTTGCAAGGGCGCGTAGCGCCCGAAGTAAAGTCAAGATTATATGAGAACACAGAAGTGAGATATAACAATCCCACCCTCCACGCCCATGTTGTTTTATGTTTTTCTCAAGAGAAGCATATACAAGAAGAACGGGAATGGCAAGTAGAAGACGAAGAGGAATGGCAAGTAACAAATCAAATTTTGAACAGATGAATACCCAGTCTAGCGACTAGAAGCTGGCCTGGAAATGAGGATTAATATGAACTTTGTTATGAGCTTTAGCGTGGAGTTGTATTCTGTTAACGATAGTGTCCGCTCGCTGATTCGAACTGATTATCAGGTCGAGGCTACTTGCTTTTTCTGCATAGATTAGAACCTAGTCCTTTCATCAGCTGTGTAGAGCGTTTGATGTGGAATAAAGAAAGCATTGTTGTATCTCACTTCTGTGTTCTCATATAATCTTGACTTTACTTCGGGCGCTACGCGCCCTTGCCAAATCCTCAATTTCTTAATTTACAGAATGTTCAGGCTTTAAGGGCACTCTACGGCCAAAATAAGCCGTCACCTAATAAAATACAAGCCACAAAAATATTCATAAAGCGACAGTGTCCTTTCGAGGACATTGCGAGAAAACTTAATGTTGCCCTTGCTACAGCAGAAGTTTATACGATCGATGTGTATTGTTCTGGAGCACCGCTGGCCTTCAAAGATTTGGTAACGAAACTTAAACTTACAGTAGCGCTGAAGACACGGATGTCATTATGTTAGAGCTTCAAAAAGAAATGAACAAAAAAATGCATACAACTATAATCAGCTTAGACTGGTATTAGCAGGCCTGATTCGAGGCGAACTGTAAAACGTTTTTTAAAAGACGTGCCCTTAGATTGTTAGTTTGTAAAATTGAATTGTAATCTTACATAAACTATTTATGACGAATCGGATGCTTTTTTGTTCAAAAACATGCAAAAACGATGCACAATTTGTTGAAATTAAACTAAAATCTTACCGTTTGTTTCCACTTTCGTTATTCACTTGAAGCACAAATAATACAAAATTCATCACGATCTCTTTTAGTAAGCCTTGAAACATCATTTTGCTAAAAAACCTAGGACTTTTTTCCCTAATTTCAAGATCATCTTTCCATTTGACAAAGTATAAACTCGCATGTGGCATGCTAAAATAAACTCATTCGAAATTTCGAACACCTACTTAGTAACCAGAAAACAATTGCATGACGGGGAAAATGGAATAAGTTATAATTATACATTACATCTTCTGATCTCTATACAATACATGGCCGTAAGAACCACGGGGGCAGGGGGGGCTCAAGCCCCCCTAACTTCAAAGGCAGGGGGGCTGAGCCCCCCTAAAAAAGATCTTTCAGTCCCGAAGTTAATACATGTTTTTAACGGTTTACAGTGTTACACATGTATTAATCCAATGATTATGGTAAAACTAACCTCAAAAGGGCAGAAAAGCATGTCTGAGCGTGTTAAAAATAGAAAAAAATTTCTGGGGGGCGTGTCCCCTGACCCCCTAGCAGCACTTGTGTCTTCATCGCTCGAAGAGCCCCCCTAACTTTTTTCATCTTCCTACGGCCTTGATACAATGTGTGAGCTTATATCGGTGAGCACATCATATTTTAGCAATAGAAGTTCGATCATCAAAAAGATACATGGACTGTTTGAAAACATTCCTCATACTTTAAAGATCCCAATTCGATAAATAAGTAAAAATACACAGCGCCCCCTCAATGCAAGAACACCAGGCAGTCGTAGCAATTTTAGTGGGGCGGTCAGAAATTCCATCACTGTACAACTAAAAATAGTACGTTTTTATCTTGATAGAGTGATGAGACATTTCAGAAACTACTTACACGAGTCTTCTCAGTTTTTAAAAAGTAGTCAAAACTTCTAGCCAAATTATCATTATTCCCTAAAAATGTAAAACTTGTAGTTGCAACACTGGACTTGCTTTGCGCGGGTAAAAGCTATTAGGCGTACAAATCCTAAATCAAACCTTTTTAAAATAAATATAATGTCAATATTAAATTTGTTAAAAATCTTTATAAACATTATTTGCAAAAATACAATAAAGAATCAATAAATAGAATAAAAGTAGTACACTAAATTCGTAAAAAAATTGTATTGGTGTATATCCTACAAAATCTAAAATAGTCCCTGTTTCAAAGATGTTTTGTGCTAGCTGTTATTCATAAAATTTTCATAGGCTGTGTGCATTCGCTTCTCCTTCCCAGTTTCCATGACGCAAGTTATGTAAATATACAACTCTTTTAGTTTCGATATGGATGGTGAAACAGACGATAGATGCATTATTTGTTCCAAGATATGCTCTGAAAAAGAGAAGAGATATATATCAGTGAATAACTACAGGCAGCTAGGTTTGACGAACGAGGAATACCTGGCGGCCAATAAAAGAATCTGCGCCTCATGTAGATTCGAGTAGCAGTGACTTTTTAAAAGTAACATGCAACTGTTTTGCTCAGCATATAATAGTCAAGTGGCATTATGCAGGATGTCCCCCAAAATAACTCCCATCACGTTTTGTTATATTGCAAGGCTGGTTGTAGCTCAAATGAAGTGCTAAAAATTTTAGATTTCTACAATGATTGAATGACTTATTTCATTTGCAGTCAGTTTCAATGCAATATTAAAACATGTCCATTATATAAATTATGTCACAAGTATGTTTTGAAACAGGTATTTATTTTTTGAAAAATTGTAAATTAGATGTTTTAATCAAGTGCATCTGATCAAGAACACCTCTGTCTTAATCAATATAACAAAATGTTTTGGCAGGCATTTTTGGCATTGATACCTTCAATATCATGGTGGTTATACTGTGAGATTAATTTTACTGTAACACATGTACTGTGTATGAAAATTTGTACATGAAATTAAGAGATCAATTAAACCATTAATTAGTAATCTCATGCCAATATTTCTCTGTAATATGTAGTTTCAAATCAATCTTGAGTTAATCTTCTGAGAAAATTACTCAGCAAAAACAATTAAATTAAAGAATAAAAAAATTTTGAAAACTATTTTGGGTACAATATATATATATATATATATATATATATATATATATATATATATATATATATATATATATATATATATATATATATATATATATATATATATATATATGCATATATAAACTAATCAATGAATAATGGTTTGAGTTGAAAATACCTTTTCTAGTTCATGCTTAGTTCCAATTCTCTTCCAAGTTTTCTGGACTTTATGGCATTTGTAAAATGTCACTGTGAAAGTAATAAAATAATACAATACAATGTAACACAAATGGTAAATATTACATCATAACAGTAACATGGCTTGCATTCAATGTCAATTTTCTTTTCGGCGTTCACTTCCAAATGACTTCAAATTTGAATTGGATGTACTTTGTAAAGTCATTTTAATTTTTAAAGACATTTTAGGATTGAGAAAGACATCCAGGCACAAAAAATTAAAATAATGGAAGGTTATTTACAAATATTGCATCATTACAGTAACATGGCTTGCATTCAATGTCAATTTTCTTTTCGGCGTTCACTTCCAAATGACTTCAAATTTGAATTGGATGTAGTTTGTAAAGTCATTTTAATTTTTAAAGACATTTTAGGATTGAGAAAGACATCCAGGCACAAAAAATTGAAATAATGGAAGGTTATTTGCAAATATTCCATTATATTATGAGTTGAACAATGCTTGGATTCAAAGTCAATTTTCTTTTCCGCGTCCACTTCCGAATGACTTCAGATTTAAGCTGGATGTACTTTGTGAAGTCATTTTAATTTTTAAAGACATTTTAAGATTGAGAAATAAGAGCAAACACATAAAAAAAGGGAATAATGAGGATTGAGGGCATATACCTGAATCTCATAACAAGTGGACCAACTGCCAAGCGTGCAGGACAATAGATATTTATTTCCAATACACATTTGCATAATAGGACTTTTTCCTCATAATATTACAAATATAAGCTCAGGTGATTGTTGAAAAAACTAGTGTAGTAGTATAAAACAATAGCTTGCCCCTGGCTTGCAATGTATAGATTGTCAGTAGTTGACACACACAGTGGTAGAAAGAAAATTTTAAATTAAAGAACAAAATACAAGTAAAAATTAACAATATGTCTTACCTCGATCATCTCCAATACTTCATATAAAAGTAATAGCTTGAATTCAAATGATCAGTGTAAGTCCATTGTAGGTATTAAAACCTTAACTAGGTGTAGGAACTTAAATCGCGTCGTCGAATATCGAGCCAATTTCACGCAATTTTTTATTTTCCTTTCTCCATCGATAATAAATCAGTATCCTAATACAACACATATATTAATTATTCATTTTTTTTCCATATAAATTTCCATATACGTCTTTATTTTTAAATATTCATGGTAGAACAGAACGAACACCGTTCTTTGACAGCCACCATGTTGGAAAAATTCATTGAAAACGACGTCATGGGTTTTGAGCGCGTATTACGTGACATAGAAAAAATTCTCGTCTTAAAACACAAATATAAATACGCATTATCAACAAACTTGCCTTGTGTTTCACGCCATAGTCAATTCTCGGCGCTTCTCTGTATTTTCCCAGAATTAATCTCTCTTCAAGAGTCTTGTTGCAGTCGTTTTCGTCTCAGTTCTCGCCTTTTTGGAGGCCTTAAGTGTTTGCTACTCCTGATAGTCCACCATTTTCTTGAGATCATAAATGACCACCCTTCGTTGGTTGTGAAAGTTGCCAAATCTTTTTGCAAAAATACAGAATATTGTAGTGCAAAAAGCAAATTTAGATGTTTGCTGTCAGTTGAATTCGTGATTAATCAATCAACAATAAATTTTAAATCTGGCCAATCAGTGTTAGCCATTCATGATAGTCCGCCATTTGTTGAGATCAGTAAGGATGACGTCATGACATACCAAACTTACAACCTAACTACCACGAGCAACGACTTTGAACTCCGCTAGTGCGAAATTAGTAACTCTCGCCCCGGGCTTACGCCCGGAACGGCGCTTCGTGCCGTTGGCTCGGGAACAAGTTGGCGTGTCATGATGATATCATAGAGACGGAAGCACCAATCAAAACCACAACATGTAGAGTTAGAAGTATGATAAAATGTGGGTGTGGGTATTAAGAGAAAAGATTTAGTTCTTTGCTAGCTTTGAGACCAGTGTTTAAACTGGGTGAATGATACTTGATATATATAGCTTCAAGCAACAAGAGAAAATTAAGTGTGCGAGAATTAGTGGTGTGCAGAATACGAGAGTTATCAATTATTGAATTTGAAATAAAAGCGGAAATGTTATAATTGTATTCGGCCATTGGGTTGTAAAGTTTGTCAAAAGCAAAGTGTAGCTAACAAGTGTAGGTTAACATTTCCACAACTGCCAGCATGTGCAATACATTGTTAACCTACACTTTGCTTTTGACAAACTTTACAACCCAATTGACGAATAGAATAACATTTCCGCTTTTATTTCAAATTTAATAATTGACAGCTCTCATATTCTGCACACCACTAATTCTTGCACACCTAGTTTGCTCTTGTTGCTTCAAGCTATATAATTATACAAAGTATCATTCACCCAGTTTAAACACTGCTCTCAAAGCTAGCAAAGAGCTAAATCTTTTCTCTTGATCCACACACCCACATTTTGTTATACTTCTCACTTCACATGTCGTGGTTTTGATTGGTGGTTCCGTTTCTATGATATCATCATGGCATGCCAACTTGTATATAAGACCTTGCATATATTGTAACTGTAGTTAGTCTGATGATGATTTTGTAATAAAATCAAAGTATTACTTACTCAATTTCCTGAATTGCTTAACTCATATTTTGGGTTTCAAGATGCTAATCTTTGGATTATGTTTTGTATTATAAACCTGTTTCCACTTCTCTGAATTATGTTGCCTATTATTGACATTCTAAAGTCTGCACTAAGTGACTGGCCATTTTTGTACGTTCGACCATTCTTAGTTTATTTTCCACATTTTAAAATGACAATCGAAATAGTTAATAATTTCAAATTGTGGTGCAATTCTAATTTTGTTACAGTTTCTCCATAGAACGTTTCCGCATAACAACGCGTAGGTTTCGCGCGTGAAACATTCGTGTGCGAATCGCCCGTGTGGCCAAACTCAATCCGAAACCGTACTACATCCTGAACAGGTCAAGGCCAGCCAACCACTCAGGTAGGTCTATTTCTAAAATATCACAACATGTAAGTTATTTTGTACATTTTGGTCTCTCTAATCTCTCACATACATTATTTCCTGAAGACCTATTCCTGCAGAATGTGGGATGTTAGAACAGAGATTTCCATATACTGTTGTCAAAATCTGTCAAAGTCACTACAATGGGTATGTTGACATTTCCAGTTTCCCGCGCGGTTCGCAATGCATTTTGGGATCGCTAGAGGGCAAACAAAGTTTCCTTCGTAATGAGGCTGTTATAAATATTCATATATTTTAAGTTTTCGAGCGAAGTTTTTGTCAAAATCTCATTAATATTTACAAGAATGTCTTCTTTTCCGGCGTGTAGACGTGTAAAGTAAATGTCCGTGGCGACGGAAATTGTTTTTACAGAGCTATGGCTCTCGCTGTTGATGGCAAAACCGACCATGCTTATCCAGTGTTTCGAGCCATGTGTAATAAAATGATAGCAGAATATCCAAAAGTGTTTGAAGCTTATCAGTTCAGCTCTAAAACTATAAAAGAGCATTTAAAGAAAAGTTCGAAGCACGGAACATGAGCAGAAACGATGGACATTTTTAGTTGTGCGACTGTACTTCAGCGTACGATAAACGTTTATTCAATCACGAGCCAGAAGTGGACAATATTCGAGTCTCGCGAGATCGTTTGAACATCCAAATACGGCACAGTGATCTCCCTTTGGCATTATGCGAACAAAGATCGAATATTCTTGTAAATGTTAATGAGATTTTGACGAAAACTGCGCTCGAAAACTTAAAATATATGAATATTTATAACAGCCTACTACGAAAGAAACTTTGTTTGCCCCCTAGCGATCCCAAAATGCATTGCGAACCGCGCAGGAAACTGGAAATGTCAACATACTCATTGTATTTAATACTCAATACATGATCCGCCTCAAAATCCAAATTTAAGAGCATGTTTTCAACATAAAAACCAATGAGGTATAGGGTCAAACCTGAGGATTATATGATTGTACAGTACAATATATAAATTGTACTAATGTATTTAAAATTGCAAAAAAGAAATTTGACAAAGTAACAAGTTAACTGACAATTAAAATGCATTTTGGTACACTAACGGCAGGGGTCTACCTGAAACAACTCGGAAAACTTGATTTTGGGATTTTTGCTCAAAAACCTTCCCTAGCATCTAAATAATGTAACTGACTTTTTTTTGCGTGATATTGTCTTGTAAAAGATGTTAAAATGGGTTTTAAAGAAGGACTTTTTATTTTTGAATTCCGTTACCATGGAAACGGAGATGCAATTCGCGGATATTATCTGATATTATCCTATTTTTCGATCAATATTCTAGTCCCTCCCCTCCCTTAATATAAAAATACATTGTGGGCTCACTTGTAGAAAGATTTAGCAGCGGTTACATGCTTTGGCTATGCGTATTTTTGCCATTATGTATATTTGTTTTGAAAATTGCTAAATACAACACTGGGTGACTAGAAAACTTTCGAAAATAGACTGCTTTTGTGTTGTTTCATTTAAAATATAGTCAGGGAGCATGTGTAGTCCCGTAGGATTTTCATGAAAAAAGCAAGCCACCTATCTAGGAATGTTAATTGGGCCCCAATGAGCATGAAAAATTCTGTCGGTAATTTTGCAACCTGCTCCGACGGCTGTCACAGGGGGTGGGGTGGGAGGACATTTTCGCCATTACTGAAAAATCGATTTTTCTCCATAACTTTCGATTCTAGGGAAATCTTTCATTTTGAAAGATCCTACCTTCCTAAATAAGGGGTCAATGAGTACAAAGAAGCTATATTCGGGACAGTGATGTGTTTGCTGGACCAAAATGCATTCTAATTAGGTCCGCCATTAACGAAAATCGGATTTTTCACTCTGACTCAATGCAAATTGGACCAAGATTAAAAGTGAGGGTTTCTACCTCCCCAATTATATGGTCAATTAAGATGATAGTGCTAAATAAATCACTTCATCATGTTATTTGTGCATGAATTGAAAATTAGTTGATGGCAGACATCAACTGTCAGTAATCTGCAAAACCTTATCTTCACAAAAATGCGTTAAAAGTGTTCCGTGATTCTTATAACATTGGATGTGATGAAATAAATACTAATCATTTACAAGCCAATGATCAGGGAGTTATGCAGCCCAAGCGTGCAGCAGCAGTTTCGTGCCGGCATCCTCCTGGTTGCCGTCAAGGTATTGCATGTCTCTGTTCGTTCCTTTACATTTACTAGAGAGGCTCAGATTTGACTGCCGATACCTCTACCGCTACCTTAATTTATCTTTTAGCCAATCAGATTTTTCGTACCTACCTGATTAACCAATCAAATTGCTTAAAAATCGGGAAAAGGTAGCGGTAGTGGTATAGGAAGTCAAATCTGAACCTCTCTACTATCCCACGCCACCGTCACACGTAAATCCTCTTCACGGCCTTTCTCCAGCGTCTTAATGGCAAGGTACTCTGTAAGTTCTTTCTTGGTGTTAACATGTGCCAGAAGTCTTTTCATTGTTACCTATAAAATAAAAAGCAGTTTACAATCAGTTAATCTAAAGTCTAAAACTTGGATTCAGTATAAAGAATTTGGTTTAAACGTTCTCCTACCTTGGAGATCTGTGTAATTCTGTAACAAACAGGATCTTGACCTCCTTGTCGCAAGATTCTAGTAGCTGTTTTGGTGGAGAGCGGCCTACCAAGGCAGCCCTGACACAGGCGATATTACGTGCCCATTACCAAGCAATGGTATGGAAGAACGACATAATCCCCAACCAAAGGCTTCCCTCACCGGCAGCCTTTGGGTGGGCCCTGGAGAAAGGTAGTTCATCTAAGGCATATCATCGTGAAAGTGACCAAAATAATATCAAATTATACGGTTTTTCTTTTGATTCACATGAATGGTATCCAGTGATGACCCAGCAGCGACCCGCCCCGGATGATGTTCTTCATCTCATCAAGTGCCGTTGCACCAAGAGATGTGGAACGAACAAATGTCAGTGCAGGAAGGCAGGGCTCAACTGCACTGATCTTTGCGCATGCGGTGATGATGATGAGCCTTGTGTAAACTGCCCACCTGACACATCGTCTGACGAGGGAGACGACGAGGAAGATACTTCGTGAAGATAATCATTCTTCAGTAGTAACCTCAGAACTTCAGTGTTTGTACCGTAGAGTAACGTGAATCTTGGTTGCATAACCCCTTGATCATTGGCTTGTAAATGATTAGTATTTATTTCATCAAATCTAATGTTTTAAGAATCACGGAACCCTTTTAACGCATTTTTTGTGAAGATAAGGTTTTTCAGATTACTGACAGTTGATGTCTGCCTTCAACTAATTTTCAATTCACGCACAAAATAACATGATGAAGTGATTTATTTAGCATTATCATCTTAATTGACCATATAGGTGGGGAGGTAATAATAATAATACACTTTCGAACCAACGAAGATCAGCTTCAGGAAAACGTTTGCAAGTGCATTGCCTTACGGTCTTGCTTCAAACTGAAAGATGATAACTCATTTACGTTAGTTTCAACACAAACCAAAATACACAAATTCCTTCCACTATCGAGCTCACTAGCATGCTAGTGTCCGTGCCTTGTGACCTCGGATGGGCGGTTAGAAGGTGGAAAGAAATATTATGTACTCACTTGAGCTTGAGTTGAAACATCGCTTCGGCTGCGTTGATATGGCATCACAATGTAAACACCTTGTTCTCATCTTACATACGCCGGATTATCACTTTCTTGAATCAGTTTAAATACAGCAGCGTGTACAAGCATACTGCCTGTCAAGCCTAGCGTCCTTGGTATATATTCAGATCACGCAGTAAATTCATGTGTGAACTCTCAAGGCGACATGATCTTATTGTCAGCCAAGGTTACATGTGAAGGCTAGACGTGAATGAGAAATATACAAACAGAAAGTGATAAATCAAGAAAGTGATAATCCGGCGTATGTAAGATGAGAACAAGGTGTTTACATTGTGGTGCCATATCAACGCAACCGAAGCGATGTTTCAACTCCGTCGTTTTGAGCTCAAGTGAGTACATAATATTTCTTTTCACCTTCTAACCGCCCATGCGAGGTCACAAGGCTCGGACACTAGCATGCTAGTGAGCTCGGGAGTGGAAGGAATTTGTGTATTTCGGTTTGTGTTGAAACTAACGTAAATGAGTTATCATCTTTCAGTTTGAAGCAAGACCGTAAGGCAATGCACTTGCAAACGTTTGCCTGAAGCTGATCCTCGTTGGGGAGGTAAAAACCATCATTTTTGATCTTGGTCCAATTTGCATTGATTCAGAGTGAAAAATCCGATTTTCGTTAATGGCGGACCTAATTAGCATGCATTTTGGTCCAGCAAACACATCACTGCCCCGAATATAGCTTCTTTGTGCTCATTGACCCTTAGTTTAGGGAGGTAGGATCTATCAAAATGAAAGATTTCCTTAGAATCGAAAAGTTATAGAGAAAAATCGATTTTTCAGTAATGGCGAGAATGTCCTCCCACCCCACCCCCTGTGACAGCCGTCGGAGCAGGTTGCAAAATTGCCGACAAGAATTTTCATACTCATTGGGGCCCAATTAACATTCCTAGATAGGTGGCTTACTTTTTTCACGAAAATCCCACGGGACTTAATTTCATGACATATGCTCCCTGACGAGAAAGATATAGAAGTAAATACAAAAACAAAAGAAGGAGTTAACCACCGACGATACTTTGGATCAAGTGTCTGCCCCAATTGGGGAGCGTCTAGGCATAGACTTCCCGACCGAAGGGTTTTTTCAACTAGCAATCACTCATCTAGTGACTCCGATGCTGAAAATGAAGAAGGTGTAAGCAGCAGTTACCGATCTATTGATGTTAACCTGTTGTCAGCCACGTTGTCAGATATTCATAAATGTCCAGAAGGTTTGTTACTATTTTAAATGCCTCTTTGTTTGATCAGTTTGCTTACAATGAGCGAAATAACTGCTTAAGATATTATAAGTTGGGTAACTTCTGCTTTTAAGATATCAATTGATATATTTATTTTAAATGAATTTACTTGAAATACTTTCCAAATGTTGATTGTGGCATTGTGGTATTTCAGGTCAACTTGGTCTTAGTGAAAATACTGATGGTAGGGCTGACTTGATGTCTGAGTTTTCAGTGGAGTGTTCAGGTGTAACAGTCCCACAAAAATGCCTACATCGACAACCACAACAGATACAGGTCGATCATTTGTTGTGAACCAGAAGAGTTGTACGTGTACCATTCTTTGGAGACTGGTGGGGGTTATGAATCACTGTCATCATTGTGCGGCATCATGAACATGCCATGTATACCAAAGCAGGCATATTACAACCAAGTGAATATTATTTTGGAAGCACAAGAAGCAGAGGCTGAGCTATTGAAAGCTGGAGAGAAATTGAGAAAACTTATAAGATGAAGACGATACTGATCCGGATCCAGGAGACACGAGCAAGGACGGTGATGGAATTACTGATGGGACAGTCAGTTTTGACAGTGCATGGGCAAAAAAAGGATTCACCTTTCTTTTGGGGGTTTTCTTTGTTATGAATTAAGTTTCAAATTTGTTGACTGTTTATGACTTTTAGCTGTAGTATTGTATTATAAAACTTTAAATTAAATTTCCCGAAATGTGGTAATTTCCAGCTTTGAGAAAAGATATCTCGTCAGGGGTTTTACCATTTTTGCTCAAATTTTCAGGGTAGCTAAAGCCCATCTAGGTAAGCGATGGAATTTGGCATGGGGTAAATTGCCACAAATTTGGACAGGAAAAACATTAAAAACTCCTACGATAAATTAAGCTTATACTTTGTGACCATGTTATGGAAAGACTATTTGGACTATCAAAATCCCATCGCTTAATACATTCTGCACTCTTTGAATTAAAAAAAAATATGTTTTTAGTGTAAATCAGAACAGATATCTTTTCTCAAGCATGACCCAGTATCCAGAAAGAATGATCATGCTTTAAGGTAGAAAATATTAAACTGTTTGTCAGATAACACCTTTTAACTAGAATATTTGAATTTCTTGTGTAATTAGTTTTCCAATGATATATGGTTTTATCTGGCTACATATAATATATTCCACTCTGTCGGCTTCCCAATTTGATCCAACTTCCTTTAGAAAGAAGAACCTGGTTTATATATTGGCAATAACACAATTCCTTCATTCATACTGATTATTTACAACTCCTCAAATGACAGAACGACCCATACAATTTCCAAAAAAGTACACTTGCTGCGGTAAAACACAAATGATAATGAAAATCGCATCACTAACATGCTCTTTTCGCTAAGTATGGCAGTCTGGCAGGGTTCTTTTCGCTAGCTTCCATGTTCACTCCACGACAGCCATAGAATCAATGAAGTCACGCGCACAATTAGACACTGTTGTCCAATCTGCCGTGCACTGTACAACAATACACAGCCAAAGCGAAATGCTTGGCTTAAATACTCAAGAAGAAGACATTTTTTTGTGAACTCGGCCTCAAAATTAACAAGTAAAAAAAGTAAGTTCGAGTTTGTCGTATTTTTACACTAAGAAGGTAAAAATAAAGGAAATACAATATTTTTCTGTTTTGCAATTGATTCAGAGAAACACTCGTACGAGAAACTCAAATTTTTCGCTTCTCACGCCTTTCTGTAATCCTACAGAAATACGGAAATGCTTTTTATTTCTAAACTAAAAATACATGCATGCAGCAACCCCTCGCCACTAACTAAGAGCATGCAACTAAACTTTCGGAATTACATGAAGTACTTTAATAGGTTGTTGTCATAGCAACACGGCAATTGTTATTCTTTCTGTATTTTTTCAAAATGACAAAATATCAGTTTTTAATCCTTGTTTTATTGACAATTTTTTTTAATGGCACAACATTAATTTGTCATCGGTATTTTATTACGCCTAATATAAGCTTAAATTTGGTATAAAATACGATCTATTAATTACATTAATAATAAGAAGACAGTCTTGCATTTACAAAACATAAACTCACTCTGGAATTTAAACAGTGAATAGATGAGCAAGCAACAAGATGGCGGGCAGTTGTGCTTCAGAGAGCTCCGCGGAAATTCGATTTAACTCCCAAATTGAGCTAAATTTTGAAGCGATAAAATCTTTGGTCGATCGCTCTGTCTTATCCTACAATGGAAAACAATTTCGTTGGGCAAATGACTTCGATTCATCGATGAATTTCGTTCAAGCTATCGGTATAAATGGCAAATGGTCCTCACTCGGCGGAAAATCAAAAAAATTTGTAAGCTCAGATCTAGACCTTATTGTGACATGGTATTACGGGAAGCAAGGATCGCTCCTTTTTCGAGGGGAACATGCTGATATCGTTAAAAAGTTTCTAATAAACAAGCTGCTTCCGTGCATTGGTAAAATTGGAGATGACGTGCAATGCAAGTGTGACTGTCAGTGTGGAGTGTTGGCCGCTGAGCTTGAGGGGATCAAGTTAGAACTTGTTGTCTTACAAAAAACTGTTGAGACTAAGATAACTTCAAGTCAAAAGTCTCATGAAGATGAGGTAACTCAACTAAGATATAATTACGCTAACGAAAGGGAACGATGCGAACAGCTTGAAGCTGATATATCAATATTAGTGAAGGGAAGAGATAGAGAGATTAGCGAACTGAATAACATTATCGTATCGCTCACCAACAAAGTGAAATCAATTGAAGCGTTAAACGAATCGTTGCAAAAATCAATTAGTGCACAATCAACAGAGGGAATACAGAACAATCCTAATATGAGTAATTTGTGTGAAGATACGGATAATTATGTTAATTCCTTTCTTCTCTCATTAATGCATGAACATAACAAAAGGAAAACCATTGAAGATTATAGACGGAAAGAAATAGCCTCAGTCGGCAAGTTTAATAATAATCAATTAGATCAGATTTGGCAAGAGTGTTTACCTCAGAATAGTTCATACGATCTTAAAGAAAAATCAAGTTCCGTTAGTGCCCAAGTTCAAAAACGACAAAACGATAAAGTCCGCCTTGCACAAACTGAACCCTCTGAAGAATATATTTTTCATGACTTAAATGTCTGCATTAACTCATTCATTCCGAATACTGCGGTACAGCACCGCAACATTATACATCCTGTTAACCAAAATAATGACAAACGCATTCCTGTTCGTATTACTCAAAGGAGAAAATCAAGGCCAATACGTAAAGAGTCTACTCGGGCATTAAGAAATTCAAATAATGTTAGTATTACTGAAAAGGGAAATTCAATCTCAAGGCGCAATGAACGCACTCAGAGATTAAGAAATCTCAACATCTAATGTTCATCAGAGAAGAAATACTGAGGGTTTTCGCGTGCACACCCGGCGGACGGACGTAATAAACTGGTTCAATCATTATTATTAGAACCTTCAATCGAGCCAACTCTTTTTGTACCTTCACTTTGTCTAACTAATGTAATGTCGCTAACTCCAAAAATTGATGAACTGCGTATCTTCCTGCAACACGAGAAAGCTGGCTCATTACTGAAACCTGGCTCAAAGATACAATAGATGATAATGTTATAAGTATTCAAAATTACCAAATAGTGCGAAAAGATAGAATATACGCTCAACACGGAGCGGTGGCTCTTTATGTAAAAGAAAGCATTAAACTTGATAGATTACGCGATCACGAGGATACAAGTAACAGCCATATTGAAGTCATTTGGTGTAAATTGCGGCCGTACCGTCTTCCCCGAGGTTTCTCAGGACTAATTGTAGGAATATTATATCAAACGATGATCAAATGAAAGAGTACTTATTTGATACCCTATCCAAAATTGAGAGTTCACACCCAAACTGTGGTATCTTACTCGCAGGAGATTTCAACCGGCTAAATGTAAGCCATCTATACAACCATTTCCGCCTCAAACAGTTAGTTAATTTTGCTACTCGCGGAGATAATACCCTAGACTTGATATTAACAAACTGGAGTGAGTACTATCAAAAACCTGTCAAGTTTCCACCTTTCGGTCTCTCCGATCATTGTACCATTAAAATCACTCCCAAAGTCAGGTCCAAACGTGAAAACTCTATTAAAAAGGTTTTCGTCAGAGACTTGCGTCTGAGTTCTAAGCAGGCCCTAGCCAGATACTTTACATCCATAGACTGGTCAACTATTGATATCTTTCAAAGTACCGAGGAAAAGTGTCAATTCTTCAATAATATCATACACCTTGGTTTGGACACAATTATGCCCGTAAAATCATTAAAAATCCACACTCAAGACGCACCATGGATGACTGGACATCTGAAATCTCTCATCAGGAAACGTCAGAAAGCCTTTTCTCGAAACTGTCCTACATTTAAATTCTATCGAAATCGAGTCAACAGAGAAAGCAAACGTTGTAAATCCATATATTATCAGACAAAGATAAAAGATCTAGGAGTTACAGAACCCAAGAAATGGTGAGCAGAATGCAAAAAAATATGTGGGATGAGTAAACCAACAAAAAATATCGCAAATATATTACTTTCCAGCAACTCACCTTCACAAGATGCTAAATGCAATTTGGCAATTAAATGAAATAAATGCCACCTTTCTTCAACCGCAGCAAGGATATGCACCTTTGTCACAAACCAACAGATTAGACGTGACTAATTTCGAACTACCTCAAATATCCTGTGAATGAGTATCAGAATTACTTTTCAGATAATCTAGCAATACCTCTCTGTGAAATAATAAATTCATCTCTCGCCGAGAAACAGCTCCCGAACATTTGGAAATGCGCCAATGTCACACTGATTCCTAAAAATTCATCGATAACTAATGTCAACAACGATTTACGACCAATATCGTTAACGCCTACAGTTTCAAAGATAGCCGAAGATTATGTTGTAAACGAACATATTAAACCAGCCGTTCTCCGTCATATAGGTCACAATCAATATGGCTGTATTCCAAACTCATCAACTACTCACGCCCTTGTAAATCTAGTACATAATTGGCCTCAAGCTACCGATGGCACTGGCGCTGACTTGAGAGTTATAGCGCTGGACTACCGAAAAGCCTTCGACTTAATAGATCATAACATTCTTTTAACTAAATTATGTAGTTATGACATAAACCCACATATTGTAAACTGGATTCGTAACTTTTTAAGTGATAGATCACAAAGAGTTAAATTATCCAATGGCTGTTTCTCCGAGTGGAAGTCAGTGCCCGCTGGTAGTATAGTAGGAGGTTTTCGAGCCCCTTTTTTGAGGCTGCGCGAGGTTGCGTGAGGCTGCGCGAGGTTGCGTGAGGCTGCGCGAGGTTGCGTGAGGCTGCGCGAGGTTGCGTGAGGCTGCGTGAGGTTGCGTGAGGCTGCGCAAGCCTCCACAGGGTGCCGCACTAATTAGTATGCGAGATTATGATTGGTCAAAAAGCGTACGTACACCCCGTGACGTACGCAGCGTGACGTACACCCCGTGACGTACGCCATAGCCGCGCTCTGATTGGTTAAAACAGCGTACGTACACCCCGTGACGTACGCCATAACCTCGCTCTGATTGGCTAAAAGAGTGTACGTTCACCCCGTGACGTACGCCATAGCTATGCTCTGATTGGTTAATGGTTGGTGGCATAAAACTATATAAATTCGCCGTCGAGTCGAGCATACATCAATGTTAGGATTACACTTGGTTTGGTGTCTTTGGTTCTGTCAAAAACCGATTATTATTCAAGACGCTAGAGAAGGAGTGGAACGCCTGATAAAAGCATTGGAGAATCGTCAGAATACAATGGAGTGTTTACATGGTTTACCAGCATCTTCAACAGTGACGCAAAAGGGCACGTTTTGGTTCTGTGGTGAAAATCCGAGCTGTGAGTTCTTTTGCCCCGATCAAGATTGCTACATGTTTGGAAAAGCTGTGACGGCCTATCGTGAAAGTGGTTGTGTACATCCAAGGTGTTATGGACATGGGCGCCTGGCAAAGCTGCGAATGGTTAAAGATAAGAGTAACCAGAACTATGGTAGACCGTTCTTTGTGTGTTCCGAAAGAGATAATCCCTGTTCCTTTTGGCAATGGGGTGATGTGTTCGAAGGTATCAAGCCCATTTGCCGACATGGTCTGATATGTCGCACCAAGACAGTGAAGAAAGAGGGTCCTAATCAGGATCGTTTATTCTATTGTTGTCCTCATCCAAGAGAAAGTGCTTGTGACTTCTTTGAGTGGAAACCTGACGAAGACCCTCTTGAGCCAGGTTGTGTTTGTCTGTTTAGTATGCCACCATCTTACCGATATACAGTGAGAAAGACCGGGGAGATATTTACTAGCAAGGAAACGGATCGTAAGAAAGCGTATGACGAGTTCCTTCGCCAAAAGGAAGTCGATGAACTGATTCAGGACTTACAGATCTGCTAATGACTATAACAAAAGTGTAACTGTATATATAATTAAATAAACATTATCTACATTTATATCGTGTTATTATGTTGTTGTTGTTCATTCGTGTCGACTTTTCTTTGAGTAAGCATGTCATGTTTAAAGGGTGGGTTGCCCTCTATAAAATTTAGAAGAATACGTTTCATGTTTGCCTGTTGCTCAGGAAAGATTGTGATTCAACAGTCGGAAATTGATGGCGGAGAAGTACCTCCACGACCTGTATTACAACCCCGAAAGTCCGGCGAGTTTTGGCGGGGTGGAGGCTGTACCGTGCCGCAAAAGAAGACGGCAAGTTCCAACTATCTCGTAATAAGATAAGGACATGGTTGAGACAACAAGACACATATACTTTACATAGACCGGTCCGTTACAGATTTAAGAGAAATAGAGTCATTGTCGGGGGTATAGATAAAGAATGGGAAGCCGATTTAGTTATTATGGATTCACTAAGCAAAGAAAATAATGGTTTCAAGTATATTTTAACTGTTATTGATGTATTATCTAAGTATGCATGGGTAGAACCCTTGAAGACAAAGTCCGGGGAAAATTTGGTTAAGGCGTTTGAAAAAATCCTGAAAAAAGGACGGAAACCTGAAAAGTTACATTCCGACAAGGGAACAGAGTTTACAAATAGACTGTTTCAAACATTTCTAAAGAAAAAGAAGATTTTTTTCTTCACCACATATAACGAGACCAAAGCGTCAGTGGTTGAACGGTTTAATCGAACGCTGAAGGGAAAAATGTGGAAATATTTCACGGCGAATAATACGCTCAAGTATATTGATGTCTTACAGAAATTAGTACGTTCCTATAATCATTCGAGACATCGTAGCATTGGAATGCGACCAAGCGATGTCAATCTTCAAAACGAAAGTGTTGTGTGGGAAAGACTGTATGGTGATGAAGCAAATAAGCTTTTTAAGTACAAATTTAGCATTGGAGACCAAGTTCGAATAAGTAAAGCAAGACGAACGTTTAAAAAGGGTTACCTACCCAGTTGGACCGAAGAGGTATTCACGATCAAAAAGCGGATACAAAGAAAACCCCCTGTGTATAAAATTGCGGATTATCACGGAGACGAATTAGAAGGGACATTTTATGAACCTGAATTACAGAAAGTTATTAAGACAGATAGTGACTATTATAGAGTCGAGAGAGTAATTAAATCACGCATGCGTAATAAACAAAAGGAGCATTTTGTCAAGTGGTTAGGTTATCCAGATAGTTTTAATTCCTGGATACCTGCGAGTAATGTAAAAAGTATTTCAAAATAAACGTATATAACCAATGACATTACGCGTGTTGTGTTCATTTGTCGCTCACTTATAGCCATGGCCAGTCAGTTTTACCTTACTCTTCCATCGAACAGTTCTATGGAATATTTTCCAGCCAACACGCTGACAAATTTTAAAACCAAACTAGCTCAACCTTTAGAACTGACAGGAGAATGGGAAGTGGCACTCTCCGAGTTCCAGTACCCTCGTAGCTGGTACAATTTACGTAAAGGTTTCGACAGTCATATTTACACCGATAGTGGTGGTCAGGGTTATTTCTTGACAAGTATTGTCCCGCATGGGTACTACCCAACCGTTAAGGAGTTTGTTTCCGCTGTGAATAAAACGTTAAAGACTGACGCAAATGGGGATATCTGGCTGACATACAATCAATTAACTCGAAAAATGACTGTACATGTGAGAAACAAGGCGAGGTTGGTTTTGACTGGTCGGTTTGCAAGTATGGTTGGATTTGATAAAAAAGAATTGGAGATAGCAAAGAATACGGAAGCCCCTTTACCTGTAGATTTAGAGGCTGGATTTCATACCATGTATTTGTACACGGATATTGTCGAGCCTCAGTTAGTAGGTGATAGTAAAGTTTCCTTGCTCAAAGTTGTCAAGTGCAGTGGCGAGTTTGGGGATAATGTAAGCGTAAATTTTCCGAATCTTCAATACGTCCCAGTGAATGTAAAGTCGTTTGAGACGGTGGAGATAGATATAAAGGATGATACACAGGAAAAAGTACCATTTGAGTTTGGAAGGTGATCGTAACACTTCATTTCAGGCAGAGAAGATCTCCTTTATTCATATAACTATGAGGCATACGTATATACCCGACGCAAACGAATGTAAAGTGTATTACTTGAGAAGTCAAAATGGTGGGGGCCTACGTGGTTTCCATGGAGCTAGGATACAGCGGGGGTATGGGCTTGGTAGTTTTTTCAAGAGTATTGCTCGTGTTGCCATACCTTTGGTCAAGAAAGGTGTAAACGCAATTGGTCGAAAAGCAATAAAAACAGCCGTGAATGTTGGTCAAGACGTACTAGAAGGAAAAAGCATAAAACAAGCAGTCGCAAGCAGAGGACGGCAAGCTGTGAATGATCTAGCAAAACAGGGTGTGGATAATATCAAACGTCAAATTGGGGGAGGTTCTAAGAGAAAGAGCACAAATCAGTCCGGGCCCTCAAAACGTTTAAATACTAATTCTCGAAAGAAAGTCGTCACTTCCACTCGAGCAAGTAAACGGACAACATCACCACTCGATACACAAGAAAATATTTTTGATAGTCCACCTACTAAAAAATGGCGCAAGCAGTAAATGTCCTTCATAAAGATTCATGTGGATGTGGAAAATCAGAACTCGAATTATTTACAATACCACCTACACAAATTGAAATGAACAAGGGATTTTGGGAAAGTGTTGATCCTGTTGCAAGCGTTCAAACTTCTGACACTATTGAATTCCTTTGTGCCGCTAATCCCGACGTCTACACAGACCTGGCAAACAGCTACCTTCACGTGAAAGCAAAAAAAACAAAGGCAAATGGTGCCGATCTGGATGCCGACGAGCAAGTAGGCCCTGTGAACCTGTGGATGCACGCATTATTTTCTCAAGTTGACGTTTTCTTAAACAATAAACTTGTTACACCTTCAAGCACAGCATATCCGTACAGAGCGTACATAGAAACCATATTAAATTTTAGTAAAGATACCAAATCGTCGCAGCTTACATCCGCGTTGTTTTACAAAGACAAAGCCGGGAAAATGGACTCTGTAAATCCTGTGGCAAATGCCGATGTTTTGAATACCGGACTAAAGGAGCGCTATAACCTTTCTAAGGAAAGCAAAATGGTTTCCATGGAGGGAAAAATTCATTCTGATCTTTTTGCCCAAGAACGCTACATTTTGGGTGGGGTTCCTATTAAGCTCAAGCTTGTGCGAACAAGTCCTGCCTTTTCTTTGGTATCTTCAGCCGACCCAGCCGCCTACAAAGTTGTGATAGAAGATTGTGTCTTCCGTGTACGCAGGGTCAATGTTTCTTCTACCGTCATGATTGGTCATACAGAAGCCCTCAATCATACCACGGCCAAGTACCCCATCAACAGAGTTGAATGCAAAGTGTTTTCCGCCCCAAGAGGGAACTACTCTGGAAACCAACCCAATATCTTTCAGGGACAATTACCTGATAGAATTGTCATTGGTATGGTTGATTCCACGGCCTTCAACGGATCTTTTAAGAAGAATCCATTCAATTTTAAAAACTACGATATGACCTATCTTGGATTAACTGTAAATGGGGAACATTTACCTAGCAAACCACTACAGATGAAATTTGGTGATTTAGGAGGTGCCAACTATGTATCGGCATTTCAGACATTGTTTGCTGGTTCAAACAAGTTGTTTCAGAACGAAGGGAATAGCATCACGCGTGACGAATACGCTAACGGCTACACATTGTTCGTGTTTGATCTGACAGCTGATCTTTGCGCCAGAGATCATTTGCAACCTATTAAAAATGGTAATGTCTCACTGGAAGTTCAGTTTGGTACAGCTCTTAACCTGGCTATAAATATCATGGTGCTCGGAGAGTTTCAAAACCTTATTGAGATCGACGCTAACCGCAACGTGCTCTGTGATTTTAACAGTTAGAATGAACACCCTTCAAATTTTAAACGTGCTTCAAAGTGATCCTTTCACCAAGTCTGTGTTTACTAGCGTACTACCTTCAGATCGACTACCTGACACTATATCAGAAAAGCCCAAGGGATTTGTTGTAAATGTCGATGGTAGTGATGGCCCCGGCACGCACTGGGTAGCTATTTACCTGGCAGCTGATGGAATTGGAGAGTTTATGGATTCTTACGGGCAAAGACCTACCTACTACAGCGAACACTTTAAAACGTTTCTAGAAAACAATAGCAGTACTTATATTTATAATAAACATGTCTTACAGTCGCCATGGTCTAATGTGTGCGGCCAGTACTGCTTGTTTTATGCATTACATAGATGTAGAAATATACCCATGTCAACTATTACTAATATGTTTACGAACGATAAGGAATGGAACGATATGCTTGTAAGGGATTTTATATGTAAATGGTTTTTTGTGCAATAAATGTATTAAAAGACAAACAAGTTATTTAGTTTCATAAATTTATTTATTTCATACGTTATACACTATTTAAACCATTTGTATGGTCGTCCAGCTTGTTGAGCTCGCCGTTTTCTAGCTTTAGGCTTAATCCCCAGCAAAGGTGCTGTAGCAACGCTACTAACTTCTCCTAGTTCGGGTTGATGTAGAGCCCCGATTTTATAATCTCGTATTGTTTTTAAGCGATTCTCATTCCTAACAATTTCCTCTGGGATATTAACATCACTCAAGGCTTTTGCGAAAAGTCTCCATCCTTGAGGATTAAAATTCTTCCGGTGACGTAGCGCATCGTTAACAAGATCTATCACATTACTCCCCGGTACAGGTTTACCCTCGTATACCAGCTGGGCTTTGTCGTCCCATGTAATCAAATCTTTATTTTCCTTTAATTTCTTAACTAGTTGTCGGGCTCTAGTTTTCATCGTAGGAGGGACACTTTCTAGAATATCAGTTTCGATATTGTCGGGTAGATCAACAGGTTCTGGTTGTGTTTCCGGCTTCTCTGTAGTCGGTTTAGAGGGCCACTACTAAAAAGCGATACAGCGATACAACGATACAGCGATACACGGAGCCGGAGCCTGGAGCCGGAGCCGGAGCCGGAGCCGCACGTAAATTATTCAAATTAATTAATAATTTAAGAAATTATTGCCCTCAATCACCGCAGGAGACATTAGTAATTGCATTTTCCGTGGGGGGGGGCATATACTGAAAAATACCTGTTATAAAGTGAAAATGCGAAGACTTAATTAAATAGATTTAAATGCTAGCATATGCAAAACAATAATTTGGTATATTTCTTCACATACTAGGTGGTTGACAATAATATTCATGTAGATTGTAGACCAACAGAAATTCGTCCAATGCCCTATGTCGATCCGCGCTTTGTACTTCACTGTTGACAGTAATAGGCTTCGCACGAAGTCGCGGTGTGAAAAGAGCGACTGTGGATATTCAATTTAATGTTACATTAATTCAAGTGTAAATTCTTCAAGGTATTATAGTCTGGTAGATTTCAAAATACGTAAAATACCAGCTTGATGAAAAAGCAAAAGACATGTGATAAGGCAATGCTGACTAACAAAGTCGAGGGTTGATGAGTATTTCCTTCCCCTCCCTTACATGTTTTTATAAGCGCATTATTAGTCGACACCACATGCACAAAATGCAGCATGGTTATCTAAAATTTGCAATTATCACGATAAGGACGTTTGTCGTTCAAGCGAAAGAAATATTCTATTTCTATCAGCATAATTAATCATAAATTAGCCTTCGTAAGTGACGCTTGCGTGCTAAAGAATGCCATTGTGATTTGTGAAACGCATATCATATTCGTGAAACGTTGTGGCAAACATATTTTGTGAGCGTGCTCACACTTTAATAAGAGGCACGACCACGACCTAGCGTGCTAGTAAAAGTTGAGAAGTCGCCTGTATGTAGTCAGTACACTGTACATGAATGAATTACACTTGTACTCACAAAGCAAATTTAAGAGTTTATGAAAATAACAGCAAGAAAAACACATATAATTTTTAACAGCATATTAGGTTATATATATAATTAGGTCTTAAATATTATATAATTCCAGTTAATATTCTTGCGTTTAGAATTTAAAGCCATGATTGCTAAGTAAGTGAACGTGAGCCGGCTCAAGGTATGGTATTATATCATGGGGGACAAACAAGTCGGACATGTAAAATAATTGTTGTTTCTTCCTTACACAGTTCTCATTGAGATGGAAATAAACATTTCCTTATCGTGCCATTTGCTCGTTGTTGTGCATAAATGTTCGCAGCATGTTGGAAACAATAACCAAATCATGAGGTGGTTTACAAATATGGCCACTTATTTTAAGGCTTTGCGAACAACCAAAACAAATGTTTACTTGTTTTGGCCAAAACTGCAGCATGTAAAGCCAAAATTATCCTGTTTGTGGAGTTGGGTTGGTTGGAACCGTAGCAAGAAATCTAGGAACAAAACTAGGTGATCCAACGTCCTGTAACCCAACTCTCGCTAATAGAGAGTTCTATATTATATATTCTTATATTCTTATAAAAAGATAGCAAATGCCAATTTAAAGGTTACAAAAAGTTGGTTTGATTCTTTGATCCGCGTTCAACAACGAAAACAACCAGTGATTACAATGGATTTTAACGCTTCGCAACTATCTCATCATATCATATTACTGTGGAACCTTTATTAAGTGGCACCGTATTAAGCGGTTAACCGTTGTTAAGCGGTCAGCCAAAGGCACAAAAATTTCATAATATATATCAATACTATCTAAGTGAGCTTTGTTGAACGATCACTTCTGTTGAGCGGACTGGGTTACCTTTTCAACATCAGCATTTGGTGTTGCATTGTTCAGCATTTGGTGAACACCTAAGGGAGGGGAAAGAAATACTCGTCAAACCCTCGACTTTATTAGTCAGCATTGCCTTAATATCCCGTGTCTTTTGCTTTTTCATGAAGCTGGTATTTTACGTATTTTGAAATCTACCAGACTATAATACCTTAAAGAATTTACACTTGAACTAATGTAACATTAAAGTGAATATCCACAGTTGCTCTTTTCACACCGCGACTTCGCGCGAAGCCTATTACTGTCAACAGTGAAATACAAAGCGCGGATCGACGTAGAGCATTGGACGAATTTCTGTTAGTCTACAATAAGAAATATACCAAATTATTGTTTTGCATATGCTAGCATTTAAATCTATTTAATTAAGTCTTCGCATTTTCACTTTATAATAAGTATTTTTAAGTATTTGCCCCCCCCCCCGGAAAATGCAATTACTAATGTCTCCTGCGGTGATTGAAAGCAATAACTTATTGAATAATTAATTAATTTGAATAATTTACGCGTGGCTCCGGCTCCAGCCTCCGGCTCCGGCTCCGTGTATCGCTGTATCGTTGTATCGCTGTATCGCTTTTTAGTAGTGGCCGGTTTAGAGGGTACTACACTTACTCGAACCGGCTGACTCATTCTCTTATCATAATAATTCAAGTAGCGTTGAAGAATTTGACTATATAGTCTAGCTTTTTCATCTTGAGTGATGTCTTGTCTCTTAAGTAAACTATCCATTTCCGAATCTAAATGATTCACTTGAGAGGTCAAAGGTGGAACCAATGGCTTACTTTGTGTTGTATTCTCTACCATATGCTCTGGCATGAGGACTAACCGCTTCACGTGTTCCATTATTGAGTCAAAAGACTAGCCAATTGTTCAACTATCGGTGTAAGGATTAATGACAAAAAACCTTCGCCCTTTTGTAAAAGCACTTCTCTTCGCTGGTTCAAAGGGTTCCGATTGTCAGCGACAAAACGTAAATCTTCTTTGAGTGGGGTTAATCGTTTCAACACACTGGGATTAACTTCAATCGTTTTTAAATAAACATTCATGCAGCACTCTGTCAACGCCTCTAGCAGATCGTCGTGTGCGACTTCAAGTAGCGCCTTTCGTTGAGCCGGAGTACACTTTCGTAACACTTTTAAAAAGTCAGAGTTCCTTCTAAGACGAGCTGACATGACTAAATGAAACTTGTTGCGATGAAACAAATTGTTTTATGTTCGCGGTACATAGACGTAGTGTTTGTCGTTCGGAAATATGCCAGACCTTAAGCGCGTTTCATCCGGACATGTGGGTGTTAGGTCGATAAATAAATATGAAAATGGTTCAGCTGTCGCCATTTGATATGCTTGTTGAAAATATTTGACGTTGTTGGGGTAAATTTGCTTAGCTAAATGGATAACCTGACTTGCATCTCTGACGTTCTTTGTTAACACAATATAACTGGCGTTTAATGAAATGGTGCGGTGATCTTTACTCTGATGAAATAGGTTTTGAACTATGTAAATCACGCTGAGATTGCCATGATGAGACTTTTTTGTAAATAATTTCGCAATCACCGAATCTCGCTCCCCCATCATATCGTCAAATATATAAAGATTTCGCGTCTTGGGGTTGATACTGTCGAATATTACATCTGGTACACCTTCAATAAACTCAATGTTCGGAACTAATGATTTTATCTCAGCAAATGTATCCTGATACTCGGAATAAAAATATTTAATGTTCTCAGGTGGTGGGTCAATCATCACTTGAACGTTGCCTAACAATTTCTTGACAAACGTTGTTTTGCCAGTTTTTGTACCGCCTGAGACAAGGAGGCCAAAGGGATGTGTTAGTTGTAACGAATACATGACTAAACTGAGCAACGTAAGTTTGCAAAAACGTTATATATACCATTTCATATTCTATCGCTTTGATGTATTTTCATAAGTTCGTTTAAAATGCGATCCAACGGGAGAATTTTCGCTTGCCTTAAATAATATTGTCTGTCTTTTGTCGACAAGTGATGATAATCGGCCAAATGATTAGAAAGTTTTAACAAGCCTTGCTTCCCACACAGGGGACAGTCTTTACGTAGACGGGACATGATACAAACTAAAAGTATTGAACTTAAACATATAACTAAATATTGTTAAACATAAAACTAAATACTGTTTTGTAAAAGTCCCGTGGAGGGACAAATTGTGTCCCGCAAGTCCCGCAAAGTGATATTAGGTTTTGCAAAAGTCCCGTGGAGGGACACAAAGTCCCGTGGAGGGACAAATTAAGTCCCGCGAGTCCCGTTTCAGCAAAACAAACCGATGCCCGCTCACGAACTCGATTCTATTATTGTCCAAAACCACATATATCGTGTTATATGATCCCCCGTGTTGTCAAGGTTTTATTCGCCTAGGGGTAAAGTAAATAAGACACAGGTGGTAATAACACGCACACATGTTAGTTGTTGAAAAGATATATTCACAAAATAGCTATTTACAGATCAAATATCTAATGGATATGCTTGAAACACCGTCCTCCAAAACTTTACGTTTTGGATAAAAGTAACTAAAAGCATTTTTAACTTGAACATATGTACACATCTTATTGTTCATAACTCTAAATCCCCTATTTACACCCGACCCACTACGTTTACTTAAAATTACATCTAAATATTTATCTTTATTAATTACATTATTTTTCTTGTTCACCCCTTTACAACTAAATTTGTCTTTCCCATCCCCAAAACAATAATACGTTTTACTACATAAACTTATAATTCCATCCCCTTCCCACTCTACTTTAAATAATCCCGGCGTTCTCTTATCATACTTAGCATGCTCTACCGTGTCTGTTCGAGGAAACCAATTACATTTATCGTTTCCAAATTCATGCATCATTTCAGGTTTAACTAAATCTCCCAGACTCTCACCACTTATAGCAATATAGGCGCTGTCCGTATCCATTTCACAATACTCAAAATCCGATCTATCTACATATTTATCTAAAAAGTCATAATAAAATTGCAACATACGTAATTTGGCGTATTGGTACACAAAGAAACCAACTTGAAGAGGCAAGTCCAGTTTAATTTTTTTCTTGCTGCTTTGGACTTCGTAGGTATCATCATCAATGGGGTTCAGTTCGCGGAAGAATGGGGAGTTTATTAGGTTAGGTACTTCGTCGTCGTCGCAGAATTTAACTTGTCGATGTCGTTCTTTGTTAGTAATGGTTTTTCCATAGGATGAATTGCCCACGAGTTTCATTGTGTCCGCAATAATAGCTTTTGAAGGGTCGGCGTCCCCAGCGCGGCGGGCATTAGACACAGCATCACCGAATGGTTTAAAACACGGTTTAGGGGTATACTCTATCACTTGATAGACACGCGTTACCTCTAAACCATGCTCCAAATACCACTTTAAGAGAGGAGTAGCCAACAGATTTTTTTCACCTATCATACTGCCGATTAGACTTCGTCTTGGTCGCTTCATGATGTCATTCTCCTCGGCGTACGCTTTCATGAATTCACCGATGTCGTCTCGAGATATCTCAGTGTTTTTGAAGATGGGACACATCTCAGAAAAATGTTCACGTAAATGTTCCGGAACGTGAATGTCACACTCGATGCAACCAAATAATGTTTCATTTTTCACAGCGCCGAGAATAGTTTGAAGTGTCATCGTTTTTACTTTATCCAAGGGTCTTCGAAGTCGAGTAGCAATGAAACGTTGCAAGTCCTTGTTTGTCTTTATCACATCTCGCCATTCGCATTCCCAACACTCGACGAGGTTGAAACCCTGCTTGTGGATATACGAGCTGTTTTTCTCGGTCTCTTCCAACAACTCTTTCATGGGTTTGTCCCGCGTCGTGTTGATTTCTTTCCCAGCATTTAGATGGCAGTCATGCCCATGCCAATAACAACCTAATACGAAACAACAGAGAATTACAACAAAAATACACTACCAGCTAAATATTTTAGACCACGAGAAACGCTAGGATATCTCCATGTGCCCACGGGCTATTAAGTACTTCAAGCACTTCCCACGCAATTAAAAACTCATTAATCACTCCCACGCAATACAGCTATTAATGTTAAAAGGTGGGCTTACCGTGAAATTGATACACAGTCTGCGTCTCCGAACAGAATCCATCGACTGGAAGGCGACGAGCTCCAACTCTTTTCTCGGTATTGTTGTACCCATGTCTGATCTTTATCTGTTGTTGGTGGGCTTGCCATTCCAACCACTCGATCGCCATTTTACCGCTCCATTGCTTCTTGAATCCGTCGCTTTCCAGTCGTCTTGTATACTGTCCGGTTGGCATATCTTGCATGATCGCCCAGAGGTATAGCGCATTGGCATCATACCCGACCACTTTCTTGCATGGTTTAGGCTCTAGATTCTTTCGTGTCATTTCTGCGTTGCGTATAAAAGTTTTGTCTGTTTCGTGGTATCGGTTAAATATGATACTCGGACCACCAACATTATTGTCTTTCATTGTGTAGTATAAGTCTTTGTCTTTTTCGGTAAATAGCGAGAAATGCACGTTTGGAACGTTCGAGAATAGATATTTCATCGTCAAACCCGGCACACTCACACCGTCCTTAAAGATGTCTATATCCCGCTCCTTCCAAAACTCGCTCATCTTGTCAATAGCCTCGAGGAAGGGAACGACATCAAGATTATTATACCAAACCAGAAAGTCACGAAACGTTTCCATATTGTTATCGTTCCACACGCGCTGGCAGTACTCGTATTGTTCCTCGGAAATGCCGGTGTTGGAAAGCGTTGAATGGAAGGCTTCAGGGGGCGGTAAGGTGGAAAAGTTCAATTTCTCAAGGGAGTCGACCCATTCGTATGGAAAGTATCCCTTCGTCTGCGTACACTCGTAGGCTTTGAGGAACTGGTCGTAGGAGAACCCAGGAGCCAAGTAGTTTGTGATATCGAGAAACTTCAAGTGCATCGTCTTAAGACACATGTGGTTGTTGTTTCTTTTTATCACAAACTTAACTTGCTCATGTTTCACGAGGTGGGCAAAGAAAGGGTTCTTGGCAGCGTTGATATCATACTTTCCGGAATTGAAGCCCAGAACAGGTAGTTCCATGAGATGAAGTTCCAGTTTTTCTTGCAATTTTTCTAATGGGTGAACCTTTGTATTTTCTTCCCCACTTTCCTCATTCTCACTCGCCTGAAAAAACGGAGAAAAAAAAATAATAAGAATAAATACTGCACACAAGCCCGGAAAGATATTATCTCTTGTATTACCAGAGGACACAAAACACTTTGGTTGATCATAGCCAGGAACATTAGAGCACACAGAGACACTCAACGGGATATGTTCAGCTTCCCATGTCAGCTTTGCTGTGTTTCCCGGGTGCTGATCTTCTCTTTTGAAGTAACACTCAAAGTCGAATGTTGCTCGATACGGAAAGTATTTTAATTCTTCAGGGATCACGATTCCTTCATCTTCGAGTAAATCAAAAATGGTTTGTGGCACTTTGTAAACACCACCAGGGAACACATGACGTACAGTTGCCTCGCAGGTTTTCTCGTGCCTGTTAAGTGCCCACGCTGTTTTCCATAGTTTGTCACACTTTGAACAACAATAGGACTTCGAGTACATGTTTAGGTTTTTGATATAGCTAAAATGACTTCCGTATAGGTTAAGATACATGGTGTTGGCGTACGTACGGTGAGATCGTTGAATAAGTTGTGCTACAATCTCGGTTTTCTCCGTGCCTTCGTCCTCATATTCCACAAGCCGATATACATAAATATTTAGTTCAAACAATTTCTCCAAGTCGGGAAGTTCTTCGAGTGTAACACCATCAAAATCTTCAACATCGTCAGCATAGCGTTCAAAGTAATGGTGCGTGTCGCGTTCCAAATTGTGTGCGTGACAACCACGGTGTAGAGCCAGACAACGGAAGAAACACAATTTGTCCTCGTACGGTAAGCCAGTTCGTTTGTTGCAGTCTAATGAAACAACAGCGGGTTCTCCAACACGTATTTTGGTAAGCGAGTACTGCGTCCAATAGGATGATCGCGAAGCTTTGTCACATGAAACGTAGCATTCGTAATATCCATAACAATCCATTTAGAGTTGGGACGTTGTTGTCGAGCCCATTCAAACACATCCAAGTTCTCCAACGCGGAACGGACTTGTAAGTCTTCACGACTGCGAACAAGGAACGGTGTCTCGAACACCCGGTTGTTGTTAGCGGATGAATGATGATATTGCATCTGTTCCGTTTCGTTGTTGAACAGTACAAAGCCAAAGGAAAGGTTAAGTTTAAATACGGTCGTTTGGTCTTGGAATATACGTTCAATATCACTAACAAGTTCACCCATATTCAACGAGTTTAAGCGGTAATTGTACCAATCCTGAACTCGATTGCCACGACTTTGTCTGGTTCGGATGGTGCGCCAATTATCTCGATGTAGTGAAGACGGTACGTCAGCTGGTGGGTAGACGGGATCTTGAAGAAATGGATTGGACGTCGAGGCCCCTAGATAAAAAAAAGAACATTGATTTTTAAACATCTGCGATTCGTAAAATTGACATAAACTGCACCCGATGTTGAAGCTCCTAGGAAGAGAAATATTTGAATAATATCAATTTTTATGCTTACCTTCACTGACTCTCGCTCGTTTCGCTTTGGTCGATGTGCCGGTCGCCTTACGTTTACGACTGCTAACTGGTTCATTGGATGTTCCTACAGAGGTAAAGGTTTCAAATTTCAAGTCTCGATCATTTGTTTAATTATAGCTGACACAACTTACCTTCGCTTACTCTTGCTCGTTTTGTTCGGGTTGTAGTGTCTGTCCTCTTTCGTTTCCCACCACCGACTTGATGCACATTCCGCTGATGAGCTTGTAGTGGAAATATATTTCTAAACACTTCACCACAGATGTTACATGAATATTCACGTTCAGCACCCCTTTTCTCGTGCATTTCCAAATGTCTATTGAGATTATCCTAGCAACAGGAAATAAACATCATAGCTTATAAAGCATCAATAATTCAAACTTAAAAGAGCAAACAAAACATACCTTTCGACCAAATTTCTTGTGACATTTATGACACTCGAAGGTTTTATCCTCATGAATCCTTTTATGACGACGTAAAGTATCTCTTGTAGCGAAAGATTTCTCACACTTGTCACAAGTAAATTCCTTTACACCGGAATGAAGTGACTGAACATGGCGCTTCAAATCGTGTGAACGGGTAAACTCTTTCCGCACTGATCACACATGTAACCGGACTTCTTAGGTTCATCTTGCCAGTCGTCCCATTCGGCAAGAACTTGTTCTTGAATCTCAGGTGACCAAGACTCGAACATATCGTCAACCGCCAACGCACACAATTCACGATTCAACTCCTCATTCTCCAGCTCTTCCATAAACTGATCTCTCCTAAAACATAAAACCAAATTCATAAGACTGCTTTAAACCCAAAATTTAATACAACATATCAACTTACCAGATATTTTCTTGATGTTGTTGAGCCATATCTTCAAATTTCTCAAAAGGAACAGCTGTTGTAGCCTCTTGGACAAGAATAGATTCGTGAGTTAACCAAAGAGATCAAACCAAGTGTAATCCTAACATTGATGTATGCTCGACTCGACGGCGAATTTATATAGTTTTATGCCACCAACCATTAACCAATCAGAGCATAGCTATGGCGTACGTCACGGGGTGAACGTACACTCTTTTAGCCAATCAGAGCGGGGCTATGGCGTACGTCACGGGGTGTACGTACGCTGTTTTAACCAATCAGAGCGCGGCTATGGCGTACGTCACGGGGTGTACGTCACGGGGTGTACGTCACGCTGCGTACGTCACGGGGTGTACGTACGCTTTTTGACCAATCATAATCTCGCATACTAATTAGTACGGCACCCTGTGGAGGCTTGCGCAGCCTCACGCAACCTCACGCAGCCTCACGCAACCTCGCGCAGCCTCACGCAACCTCGCGCAGCCTCACGCAACCTCGCGCAGCCTCACGCAACCTCGCGCAGCCTCAAAAAAGGGGCTCGAAAACCTCCTACTATACTACTCCCGCTGGAGTTCCACAAGGGACCAAATTAGGCCCCTGGCTCTTCTTAATAATGATCGAAGACCTAGAAATACCATCATCTGATGGTACAGTCAAATTTTCGATGACACAACAGCATATGAGATCATTCCTAGGGTAAAACTAGATCAGCCCAAAAACTTGTTGACGAAGTCACCACATGGTCATCAACTAATAAATTCCAACTACACCCTAAAAAATGTAAAGAGATGAGGATATCCTTCTCAAGATCATTACCCAAATATGACAATCTATTGGTCGAGACTGATACCATTGAAATAGTGGATTCCCTTAAAGTCCTCGGAATGACAATTAGTAAAGACTTAAAATGGAATACACACATCGATTTATTGATTAAGAAAGCTTCTAAAAGACTTTGAGGATGTCAACCCCTCTGTTGAGGGTTTATTCTTTACAAGGTGGAAAAATGACAGTGTGCCATTATTAAAATACTAGAAATACATGCATGCAGCAACCCCTTGCCACTAACCAAGCATGCAACTATATTTTCGGAATTACATGAGGTATTTGTATCGGTTGTTGTCATAGCAACACTGCAATTTTTATGTTCTTTCTGTATATTTTTTCAAAACAGCGTGAAAAAGGAAAAAATATCAATTTTTAATCCTGGTTTTATTGACATTTTTTAAATTGGCACAACATTTGTCATCGGTATGTTATTATGCTTAATGTAAGCTTAAATTTGGTATAAAATACGACCTATTAATTACATAAAACGTTTTGAAATATTTATGAAACTAAATTTTATCTACATCATGAGTTTGAAATAAAACCATTTCAAGCCAATTTTATATCTTCGCTCGTATTCTTTTACATGTAAAGTTCGTCAGTATTTTGAAATACAGTAATAATAGTTGCATTTACAAAACATAAACTTACTCTGGAATTTAAACAGTGAATAGACTGGAGGAATACGGCTACGCCGGCCTTCATTATACAAATAATGAATGTTTATGAGCGCAATAGTAAGAATATTTTCATGAGGTGAAAGATTGCTTGTTCCATTCAACGAGGCGATACCCGAATACCGAACTATTTATACATACTATTTATATATATCATACCAGTCTATTTTTTTTCAAAACCAATTTATTTGACATTTAAAACAACACGCATTTGAGTCGTATTTTAGTATTTGGATTATTTCGCATTCATCTCAAGACCGAACCCAGCCTAAATTAAACTACGAAGACCGTACGAAGAGCTTTTTGACGGATGGGAATTGTGAGAGTGCAATGGAAAAAATAGGTACGCACAATGCGTACATGCGTCTACGTTACGTTATAGTGTACTGGCTAGGAGGCGCAGAATCAGTGACAATGACAAAAAACAATATTCAAACAAATAAATATAATCTAAGCAAAACAATAAAACATACAATTATTCAAAAACAGTGAATGGCCACGATACTATGACAGTACTTGTCAATTATAAAAAGAAAAAGTTCAAAAACTACAAATAAAGATAACATTTATATATATTGAAGATGAATAAAATAATAAGTGACTGTTCTTTATGACTATATTTTGAGATGTGCTGAGTACTGTGTTGGTATATTTAATATATGATTTTTCACTTTCTAGTCAGCAGGCTCATTTATATTTTTTCTAAACAGTGTTATTTATTTTGAATTAAGGATCCCACATCATCAAAATCCTTTCTTGATTTATCAGTGGGATCAACAATTGTTGATTATATTTACTCCATATACCACCATTAATATCCGTTACAGTACATTATGTGTTGCATGCTATATATGTACTAACTTTTTGTTATACTTTAACAATCAGTACCAAGACCAAGGTGTTTGTTTGACTCTCATTTTGTATTGATTATCAAATGCCACTTGTCAAATTATTTCATAACATATACTGTAAATATCTCAAATGGAATATGTCCATCCGCATGTATATGTTATTGTTTGATTGTTTGTTTTCACATTATATGGCAAATGTCTGTGCTCTATTATTCCAGATATAGCAGCTAGTGCATCGTTTATTCTGCTGCACGGTCTTTCACTTTAATACTTCACCAAGTTCCAGACATATGCCATTGAGTATTCCATATGACACAGCAACATAACTGTCAACATCATACTTAGTGTATTTCCATAACTGTGACATTGGGTGTAACCATACATGTGTGTTGAACGTTAGTTCACAAATCTAGGTCGGCAGTGTCCCAAATAACTAAATAATGGTGCATTTGTTTTTTTTTGTTCCACTGTTTTTTGTTTTCAAAGTCTCACCATGTTTCATACATATGTCATTGAGTATTCCACATGACACATAGCAACATAACTGTAACACTGTAACATTGGTTGTGTCCATACATGTTCATTGAATTTTAGTACTTTACATTGCTCTTTCTTTTTCTGGCCATTAACTAAAATAAAAAAGCAAGAAAACAAAATTAGAATTGAAAGAAGCTCTGCTAAAAATTAAAGTGGTCAGGAACAAAATTTAAAACTAAAATAAACATGAAAACATATACCTGTTAATATAGTGAGTACCAGTATTCAATCTTTGATTGCATATTTGGTTGGAATGTCCAATAATATGGACCAACCATACACTAAAGACATCACAGCAATTACTATCAACACAGGTGGTTTACCGTACTGCAGCATCTGAAATATAACAGTTACATGATTAGTTTAAATTGCTTGGATTGTAAAATTTTATACTTACATTGCTTTGTTATAATTGGGGTCACTACAGGTGAACTATCATTGCTGTTTCATTCTGTAGAAATGCGACAATTGCTTTTCAACTGTATACCTAGCTCATTAGCTGTAGGTCTATCTTTCTTGGCATGACATCCCATAGTGGAATCGAGGAAGCTCGTCCGCCACATATTTTACGCCACTAAAATGTGTATAGATTTTTGTACGTCAGACTAAAATATACAAAATTTGCTGCTGCTCGAAGCATTTCGCTATATAACACAAATAACCGCACAAAGGGCTGCCCGAGTCGGGCAAGATGATGATTTTAATACAAATATCTTTATCGCTTTTCTATTTATCGCTATCTAAAAATCAAAATCTAGAAATATAGATTATAGTAATAGTGGCGAGTTGTGATTGACTATTAGACTGCTTGTGAACAAACTTTGTCCACTCCCATTTGACACTTGCCTGATCCGATGGCGTAGCAATTTTAGATATTTACGCCGTATAGTTAAGTAGTTTATACGCATCATCAAGAATATAATACAAAATTACGCCGGCGGAAATAAATCTATATAACCTGTACGCCACAGATCTGTGGCGAAACGTGCCTCGATTCCACTATGGATGACATCCACATTGCTTTATGATCACTGCAGCACATATGATGGTCACTAAAGTATGTTTCTAAATTACCTGAGACAATTTCCACATTTTATATGAGTTGTAGGATTGTCAACTAATTTTCTATAGCCATTGTCTCTGACCATGACATTATAAAGTGATTCCCTTTCCGCTTCAACCAACCAATTGACATGAAAATCTCTACTAAATATGTTATGACTGCTGTGATCGACAATATGCTGCAATGCTGAAATTATGTTGTTACCCTTGTTTGTAATTTGTATAAAATGCTCTGTAAAATTTGCGATTTTAAAGCAAATATCTAAATTTTATCATCCAAAACAAAACAACTAAGAACTTATGAGAGCATACCTTTGTAAATCCCAGAAAGAAAGCAAAGAAACACTTTACAAACCGTCCAATATTATTCAGCACTTTAAACGAACGAACACTGCATTGAATTTGCAGCGCTACCATAAACTCCATACGTCATGAGTTATATTGTCACAACTTCGGGACATTGTCGGTAACATTAAAATACTTTTAAGTGTTAGCGTTTATTTTGTAAGCTCGTGACGTCAAAATACGTCATATTCGTTGACCAAACACAGCCAGTCACCCAGCCAGTCCCCCAGAATTTTTGCCTACATAGCTCTACGTTGCTCTGCAACGTAGACGCAAAAACTATTGCACTCCTAAGAGTGCAATTGAACGTTTTCCATTGCACTCTTGGAAAATGGAACTTTTTATCTAATATCACGTGACCATATTGAAGCAATTAAACGACCACAATTTAATGAGGTATTATATAAAAAGCATTAAAACACGAGTATAAATACGCATTATCAACAAACTTGCCTTGTGTTTCACGCCATAGCCAATTCTTGGCGCTTCTCTGTATTTTTCTAGAATTAATCTCTCTTCAAGAGTCTTGTGGCAGTCGTTTTCGTCTCACTTCTCGCCTTTTGGTGGATGCCTTAAAAGTTCGCTACTCCTGATAGTCCGCCATATTCTTGAGATCAGAAATAACCACCCTTGGTTGGTCAGCCATGGCGGCCGTGCGTATGGAACTTCAGATTTTGCTAATAGCCGGGCGGAATTAGTACCCTCGCCCCGGGCTAACGCGGCCGGAACTGCGCTTTGCGCCGCTGGCTCGGGGATAAAAGTCAGAAATAGAATAAATTACAATATGAATTTTAAAAAGGCTATGCCAACAACAAAGGTTAATGAGGCGTGCTAAAAAAGTTTGGACCTAATTGGGTCGGACTGTCCGTTTAAATTGGGTTTGTATTGTTTGATCAACAACATCTCATGCACTAAACAGTCAAACTTGTTTTTACATGCATTTGCGGAGAACCGAGAAGTTCTTACTTAGGTCGCTCGGATTTGTTCCATGTATATCCCTGAGGTGCTTTCCTGCGACAGATGTCTTGGGCTCCTCAGTTCGTTGATATAGGTGTCGAGTTGTATACCTGACATAACCAGCTTCGCACTGGTCACACTTAAACATATATACAACGCATTGTTTGGAAAGCAGAGCCGGCTTCTTTTCACGCACTTTTAGTTCCGATTTAATCTTTCTGCTGGTACTTCACCACTTTTGCCGATTTTTAATCTTTAAATGGTACGACATTGGTAATAGTATCACGATTGAAATTTTCATTTATGAATTTCGAGACAATAGATTTGAAAAGAGCCTCGGGATACTTGAATCGGAAAAACAAAAGGAGAAGTCGATCGCATTCTTCTTTAAACAATTTGGACGATGATGACAGCGATTTAGCACGGTGTAACATTGTCCCAATTGTGACAATTTAAGCCGTCAGCGTGGATGCTACTGTTTTCGCAATACCCAAAAACAGTAAAACAATGTACAAGGTTAATTAGTCTATGATTACAAAAGGAGAAATATCTACAGTAGTTTAACAAACCCGAGTCCCCAGAGTTCTCCGGAGTTTTCTTTCTTCCGCTAGCTCTTCATAAACTCAGAAATCTCTTCGTTTCCACCCTTCAAACTTCAATTACGTTTCCACTATTAGCTATCTAATTCATCAGTCATCGACGACCATCACTTGTCTAGATACGCTTCATTACTCAATGTCCACGGGATTAATTTCAACTCCGTCGCTTCTCACCACAATAAGCTCTTGCTTATCAACCCCGTTTTATAACGATTGTCAACGTGGCTATAATGAAGAAAGAGAACGGTGTCTGTTGCCTTTCTGTAAACACTCGTTGTAATGCGGTTTCCTTCTCTTGTCAGCGTCGTGCCAAGGAAAGGAAGTTGGCCATTTCATTCTGAACTTTCACTGTAGATGAAAGGGATGGATGTGCGTTGTTTAGGGTTTTGTGGAAATTGTGTGCCTCATCCATGTTAGCAACAGCGCTCAGTGTATCATCCACGTAACGGTTGTAACTCTCTGGCATTTTCCCCTCGTTTTCTAATTTTTCTTGCATCGACCACATCATAGCATTAGCCATAAGGGGACCCAAGGGAGATCCCTTGCATGGCAACTCCATCGATCTGTTGAAATAATTGCCCGTCAAATTGGAAAAGTTGATCTTTTGTTGCTATTTCCAGCAGCTCGACCAGTTGTTCTTTTGACAAATTAAGATTGCAGACGTCGTGAAACCAATCATTTGCGAAAGCCTTCTCCACAATGTAACTGATCGTTTCGTGAAAATAGCTTCACGGACCGTACGAACCGTACGGTTCGTGAAAGTGATTTACGGATCGTGAGTAAAGTCAGTTTGTGCCTAAGTGGAGCTTGAAAAAATTCGTCGACCCGTACGAACTGAAAATGGCTTCACGGACGGTACTGATTTACGGATCGTGAGTAGAGTCAGTTTGTGACTAAGTGAAGCTTGAAAAAATTCGTCGATCCGTACGAACCGTACGAACTGAAAATGGCTTCACGGACCGTACGATCCGTACGGTTCCTGGAACGGATTTACGGATCGTGAGTAGAGTCAGTTTGTGACTAAGTGAAGCTTGAAAAAATTCGTCGATCCGTACGGATCGTGCAGACCGTACGAACTGTAAATGGCTTCACGGACCGCACGAACCGTACGGTTCGTAAAACGGATTTACGGATCGTGAGTAGAGTCAGTTTGTGACTAAGTGGAACTTGAAAAAATTCGTCGATTCGTACGGATCGAACGGCCGTACGAACTGTAATTAGGGAGCTTTAGCAGCGACTACGATTACGACTACAAGTACGAGATTTGATGGCGTGTGCAGAAGTCGTAGTCGTTGTCGTTTCTGTTTGAATGTTCCTTTAGCAGTAAAACAAACGACGAGAAATAAAGTTTCTACAAACTACATTTTATGTAACCGAAAACCTCTCACAAAATTAGCTGTTTTTACGAAGAACAATGTGCGAATTAATTTCAAATAAATTTTGAATAAATCGTGTTAAAAACAATTAAACAAACCAGATAATATTTATGATTTGGTCGCAATTCCACTTGTATTTAAATGCTGTAGATTTCAGAACTTACCTAGAGTTTTAAATTTTCTAGGATATCATAACATAGTAAATCACAAAGCCATATATCACACAGAAACTACAATTTCGCGATGTAGTTTGCAATGTGTGTTGACATATCATACATCCAGGATAGCTAATTTAGTGACAACGTGCAGCTCAAAATCTCCCGTTATAACGTACGGTACCGCTTGAAAAAAGGCGCTGGATAACCATCTAAGGCTGTGATAAATATTTCCACAAATTATTCCTCAAGATGAGCAACGTAAACTAACTTTTAAGGGTATTTAAAAAGTCGTAGTTAGGACTACGAGTTTTCAGCAAAATGTCGTACTCAAATGAGCGACGGCTACGACTTTTTCTCGTCAGTACGAGATGGCCTAAGCATATGACGTGCGCTTGCCGCAAAATGACGAATCTCGTACTCGTAGTCGTACTCGTAGCATTGAACTATAATAGATCTGGAACGATAAGTCAGGGGGGAAATTGAAGCCGACTTTGTGTTCACTTTGCAGGTAGACCCAGTCCTTTTTAAGAATTTCGTGAAAAAATATCATTTTTGTATCCGTAAAATTCTTTATTTAAATCTACTAACAGATCTCTAAGATTCAGAAATATTTAAACAATGACAGTTGAATTTATATTATATGTTATAAAATTTGACAAAAATCGTACTATCACGGAAAAATGTTGAAGCAAAGGCGAAAATTACGAAAAATCCGCCAGATTTTGGCTACTTTTTCTGAGTTTTTGAAAGTTCAAGTAAGAACTAAGACGTGAAACCACATGAAATATTTAACTCCATGCAAAATACATCCGTATGCGAAGTTTTAGGAAGATTGAACGTTTTAGGGTCGAAAAAAATGCATTTAAAAAATATTGTTTACGAAAAATACATGAAAAACGTCAATTTCTCCATGTTTTGAAAGGGTTAAAGCAAGGATTAAAAGTTCAGGAAAAAGAGGAGTACCTAGCGTTCACTGCAAAATAAGTTTGGGACTGTCTAAAGGTTTCATTATATATTTTTTATTAGCTCAAGAGCAAAGTTTTCTATGACACGTACAAACATTTGTAATTCTTTTAAAATATTAAAGTCAAAATGCTCACTTTTTGCTGCAGATAGGTGTAAGACAGTTGGAACTAAACAGGAAACCTGGTCTGAATCCAAAACAATGATGTCTTTCGACAAAAACAGTGTATTTCTTGGCAATTTTTGCTCGAAAAACAAAAATTCTCACTCCTCGAAAACCAAATCCGACTTCTCCCCAGTCTTTTTGAATGTTGATTTTCCAGCGCGCCGGCTTCAGCCAATCATAGGTTCAAAACACTGAAGTTATCGTTCCAGATCTATTACAGTTCAATGACTCGTAGTCGCTGCTAAAGCTCCCTAATGGCTTCACGGACCGTACGAACCGTACGGTTCGTGAAACGGATTTACGGATCGTGAGTAGAGTCAGATTAAGAATATTTTATATTTGATAAATAAATGTAACAATACACGTTGCATTAGTATTGTCAATTCTCAGTATTCCGCTAATGTTTACATAATTAGAATAGTTGAGGCTGTGTTAAGGCTGTTTTGCACTAGGCAGAATTTTCCTAGCCTACGCATAGACTCAATATGTTCATATTGAGTCTATGCGTAGGCTAAATTTTCCGCGCGCAGCGCACTTTTCTTTGCTTTTTTTCCGCCGATTAGTTCATCCAAGCGAAACGTAGCGTATTCTTTTTTGTCCATGTCATTAGTCCTGGTTGATTATGGACGAAATTGTGCTTTGTCAGCCTGTGTTTCCTTACAGTACGGCTGAAATGGGAAACGGACTTAACTGTGATTGCGTGTTTGCTGATTTTAATAGTTTTTGTCATAAGGCAATATCTTAAAGAACGAGGAGTATTTGATGACAAATACTACAAATCTAAAAATGCATATTGACATTGTTGTTTACTTGTTTACATAATGGTTACACTGTGTAACTGTGATATGTCGTGCTTGTAAATGTCGACTTTAATGTCTACATATGCAAATATCTTATGTTGAACGTCTTAATCTCCAAGAACGGGGAATATATGGAATTACCTGTGTGTGATATTATAAGACACGATTTTAAAGAACAGGGAATATCAGATCACATGTAGTAAATATCAGCTATATTGACACTCGTGTTATTTTACCAGCATTTGCAATTTTGTTGAAATTTGAGGAGGAATATATTAAATAAATAGCAGTGACTATATATTTAAATAATGAGCAGGATTGAATCCTGATAATGACAGAATGACTACAATCTAGTCGAAACCCAGATTCAATAAAACAATCAAAAATGTTATTCGGAGTTACTGTTCTTTTGTATTTTATCAAAATAGTAGTGCTGTTGTGACTTTCTTAATTAAGACACTAAAGAACGAGAAATGCTTGATAAATATATTTGAAAAGTCTCATAACGAGTGTTGTGCTATTATGGAATTGTTGAAGCTGTAGCTATGTAATTGTGATTTTGTGCTTACCGATTTTAGCACATGATTTTTAAAGGAATAGCAGTGTTGTTGTAAGTGGTTCTAATGAGACAAGAACATAAATATCAGCTATATTGATAGTCGTGTTATTATGCCAGCATTTGCAGTTTTCTTGAAATTTGAGAAGCAATATATTAAATAAATAGAAGCAATGTTGTGGTTTTCTTAATTAAGAAACTAAAGAACGAGAAATGTTTGATAAATACATCTGAAAAGTCATAATGACTGTTGTGCTATTATGGGGAATTGTTGAGGCTGTATGTAATGTTGTGCTTACCGATTTTAGCACATTATTTTTAAAGGAATAGGCGTGTTGTTGTACGTAGTTCTAATAAGACAAGAACGAAGAATATCAGATAAAAATGGTCTATATAGCCGTATAAATTATCCCGCAAAAGTTCGCCTCACGATCTGTGACGGTTCGTGAATTGGCTCACGATCCGTACGGATTGTACGGACCGTACGAACTGTTGGCATATCTTGCTGATTATGCAAGCGCTTTACCCGACCACCTAGTGCGCTGACGAACAGATACGGACCGTAAGGTATAAATACGGTCTGTAGTTTGTCGGGTCGTGAAGTAGATTCACGATCCGTATCAGATTGACAGTATCGGACATGTTTGATAACCCTAGCTGCACGATTTTGAAATTTTTGCAATTTATCTTGGAGTACTTTGCCGCAATTTTCCCACAAAGGCGAACAATAATCAAAATACGGCTGTACCAATGTTTTGTAAATAGTTTGTAGGGAATAGAAATACTCTGCAATGGTGATCTATTTTGAAAAAAGTCCTGTTGAGCGGCACTCGCATATGGGGTGCCATTTGTTCGTTAATTATTTAAAAAATATCGCTTTGTTTTTTCATTATTTACAAATAATCCAAATTATTTACATAAAATCATATCGAAATTGATTATTTAAATAAATAAACAGCAACTGTAGAAGTGATTATTTGTTAAATAAGCAAACAACCAAAAGTGATTATTTAACCCGGTTGAGCAGGATATATTGAGCAGGAGATGCCAAAAATGCAAATTTGTATGTATACGTGGCCTTACAGTCAATTTCAGATTGCTTTACCGCGCGCGCTTGCGAACTTCGTTGGGAAATTGGAAACTACATACCGAACTTCCAAATTTGGTAGCCAATTAGCGAACGAACTTGCGAACTTCGATTTGAAGTTCGCAACTTCGCCCGCCCAAAAGTACAGCAAGTAAGCAAAATCTGTAACACAGTCGTGGCGAATATGTCGGAACTGGAAAGTTTTATCGGTGCTTTTGCAGATAAATTGGATACTGATACAGTAAATGTTATCAAAAACACATTGCAAGTAAATGGATTTACAACAAGGTTACAAATTAAATTGATTTCCGACAGAAATATCGAAATGATGTTTCAAGGTAGTGATGTAACGTTAGGAGCAAGAAATTTGCTCTCGTATTATATTCAGACGTTGAAAGACGAGTCCCCTCTTGGAGGAAAAGTACGCTCATCTGATCGAGCTGATAGGATGGAGCCTTCAAATAAGGTTAGTTTATGTTTTTTTATTATGTATTCATATATTTATTATTACCGTGTAACGTGACAATATTACAGTAAACAAATGCTGTGCTCATTGTACTCTTGTGTTGACTGTTCTGTCTAATTTTTTATACAGGTATTACCAGCGTTACAGATACAAGAGGACAAATTAAAGAAACAGTTGGTGAAGGAAAGACAGGAATGCCTAGAACTAGAAATGAGTATCGAGTCAATGTTGGTTGAAATAAAAGAACCGCCAACACTTGGAAGTTCAAGACTCGTGTGTGGTCATTGCCATCATCGCGGGCACAGAAATAGCACAAACAAACCCTGTGAACTTAAAAAATGCACTGAATATACGTATTGCGGAATAAAAGACAAACACCAGGAGTACTTTAGCAAGCTAAATAGTCTAAAGGTTGAATTAAAGAAGAAAAAAACAGCGATGAATGAATTAGAATCACAAATTAAGTCTATGCAAACCTTTTCTAGTGGCAGCGAGTATCAATTTGTCAAAAATCTAACGCCTAGAATGTTCGCAGCAGATGCGTCCTACAAAACTAACAAGGCAAAGCTTATGCGTGATGTACGATTACTCAGGACTTTCTGTGATGGCAAAATACCTGTTTCTACAGCAAATGACGCCGAACAGTTGAAGATTTTAATTGGTAAAAGCAAAAAGCAAGTGGGAATCTCAGATACAAACACGATCGAATTAAACACTGAGAAAGAGTCACCTATTAAAACGAAGCCTGAGATAAAATCAAATATCGAGGAAGGCGGCTCGATTACCAGCGAAAATGAAGCATCCTGTCGGGACAGCAGGAAAGATCGTAAATCTAAGAAAAGGAAAAAGCATAAGAAACAAAAAAAGGCTAAAAAACGAAGCCGAGAACGTACAAGCCCCAGTTCCAGTTCCGAAGACCAAACAAGGCAAGTTAATCTATTTCAAGATAGAAATACAAACTATGCTGGCGTCGGTGCTTTTCCACATTTCGTTCATCACGGCGGGGGATTTCAATTACCCGGGTATAATCCCATAATTTATCAGCCATCACCTTATCCGCCGTATCCTGCAGCAAGCGGAGTTCATGTCATAAATTCTAGTTCGGGTAGTAATGCAACGAGTGGCATGCAAACAATGCCACTGCCAAGTAATGTAAACGTTTGGAATTACACCCAGAGCAGTCAATTTCCACGAGTTCAAGGAGAATTTTGGCAAAATTTAGACACCTTGGCTACAGCAGCAACAGACAATGTTACGGCAGAAAGCAATTCCCCCGATAAAATAACTACACATGCATAGACTATATATAGAGTATAGGTATGCAAAATGTAAATAGTACTTTTGCGTTGTGTTTTGACAGTAATGTTAATATTTTATAGCTAACCTATAAATAACAGGTCATGACTTTATTTAAGTAAGAATTTCTTGCGCTATTTTTGCAAGAATACTAATACCTTTGTTACCGCTATAATATCCGTATACTGTACTGGGCTTGCGTTCAATGGAAAAAAATTGTTTGTCAATGTTTTCAAACAGCTTCTCATTCGATTATTCAAAATTTAAATAAAAATATTAGTTTAATTTTTATGCCGTTTCTATTGTAAAGTCTTCAATTTTGCACTATTGTGATCGCGCTCCTTGAGATTTCGCATTACCCTATTCTACAAGTACAATGTAACGAAATTCGAGGAAAATAACAACATACGAGTAGCAAAGCAAAGGTTTGTTTTCATTTATAGCAAGTAGGGACATTAATTATAAATCGCATCTTACGAATTTCCTATAATATATTTCAGTTGCAATGAAAAAATACAAAAAAGCTGTTACAGGTTACTGTGAATAATATTTAATGCACAAGGAATTGCGTGTACAGTAAATCATTAGTGTACAATATCAATCGGTATAACCGCAATGACGAAAGAAATTTAAAGACATTCCTTGTGTTATTCGACTTAAAGCGTCATAAATAGCAATTACAGTGTAGTGTTCAGCAAGTTCTGAATTTTTACGTAGCCAGCTTTTTAAAAACCTAAAACAATATTCACAGGTGTTATATACAGGGTGGTATGGTGGTTGAAAGGCTAAGCGAACTCCATTTAACTCTAGCATATTTCGAAGCACAGGCTCGACATGTCGGGCGTGGTGGAACCCACAGTTGTCCATGATTACAATGTCACCTTCTTTCAATATAGGATTCCCAAGCATGTCCGTCTCGTCTAAAGCCTCAGCGAAAAAGTTCAACAATTCCAAACCGTTGGAAGGGCCTTGTATTACATTGACATGACTGACTTCAATTGTGCTATGCAGTAAGTTTACAGTGTATGTCGCGTTGGACGCATATCTTTGAATTTCAACAGCGATTTGACCTACCGGAGCATGACCATACTGTCTCGTTCCTGATGTTTTGACGACAGAACTTTCATCGAAAAAGTGCATATTCTGTGGGCTGTACGTAGTGCAAATTTCCAAGTAGTTTTCCAGTTTTTCTTGAGCGTCGTCAGTTAGGCTCTCTTTGGGAATTATAGTTAGCTTCTTGTAACTGTATCCTAAGTCCTTTGTTAGTATACGACTTATTGAAGCTTTTGATGGCATGTTTATTCGCAACACGACGTTATTTTCGGACAATTGTTTTTGTATTTCTTCTCCACTTGTACTTGGTCTGTTCTGCTTATAGAACTCAGTGCACAAAACAACATCATCTGTTCTGGCAGTGCGAGTTCTATTTCCACCAATTCCAGGACGAATATCGCCTGTGCGCAGAAATCGATCAATAATATTCGCAACCGTTTTTCTCTGCAGGCTCAGCTTTCTGGCAATTTGATACGGCGAAAATCCCTCTAACCACTCACCGACGATTACATCACGAACTTTGTTGGGTATTGGTACGCCTTGCGTAGTAAATGGGTTAGATGTCATTTACATAACACAATTTGTTTATAGTTTCGGTTGTTGAGTTTATGTATTTTATGTCCCGTACTTTTGGGCGGGCGAAGTTGCGAACTTCAAATCGAAGTTCGCAGGTTCGTTCGCTAATTGGCTACCAAATTTGGAAGTTCGGTATGTAGTTTCCAATTTCCCAACGAAATTCGCAAGCGCGCGCGGTAAAGCAATCTGAAATTGACTGTAATGCGAAGAACAAATTAATTACGAACCCGAGCAACACCGCAAGGTGGTAATCGGAGGTATTTTGCCCCGAGTGAAATTAGCCTCATTTTTCTATAGTACAGAAGCTCGATCCAGTCTACCATTAGATCAGTGGTCCTTGCTGTAATGACGTTGTTACTGCATCAACTGTCAAAACTGGATAAACTTGTGCCTGAAACTTGAAACCTGAAACAAAATAGAATTTCAATGAGGAATGTTGTGAAATGCTTGAGCTTTCAACAATTTGGTCAAAATCTGTGAGTTTTGACTTTTGAACACAGAACTTTAGCTGAAAAGTTCAGCATTTATTGCTGAGTGTCCAGTGTTTACTGGTAAAGGATCTGAACTCATCGTAAATGAATTTTGGCCCCACGGTTTGTGTATACATCAAGCCAGACGGAGGAATGTGAAATCGTGTGCGTATCATAATTCTCTCAATCGCGTATTTCAAAGAATTTCTAGGTAAGGTGAGTTATTTTATCAAAGATTTTGATGTCTGATGTCTAACTGGGAATAACAATGCCAAATAATGTTAGTCGAGCAAGCATACTTCAATATATTTGACACCAATCATGATTTGTGTTCAAATATTTTAGGGATTGGATGTCTTATATCAAACTAAGGCCAATGTCGCAATCTTTACCAACCTCATTTTATTGCATTTCATGCCGTCTGCATTTCAAACCTTGCAATACATTTTTCATGCTTACTGTTAGGCCCTGTTAGTGTAAACTCTGATAGGGAGCGTATAACGTTGAAACGGCGGCATGCGAGGTCTCAAATAGTAGCGACAGCGAATAAAATTGCGACAGCGAATTGGCTACATTGGAAATAAAGAATGGCAAAAATAGCATATAGGTCAATAGGACTCCCTAACACAGGCTCTATTATCAGCTCCTGTCCCACTCAGTTGCGGATACATTAATATGCACATAATACTGTAGGTCATTTGCTACCTAAACGATACAAAAGGAATACCAACGTTTCGCACAAAAGCCCTTCGACGGGAAATTAGCAGTATGGGATGGGGAAACACGCTTAATAATACATAAACATCACGTGACAAAATAAAATTCAGCCATTCAGATGCATTTAAACAAAGTATCGTCAATAGTGTACACATTGTGTAATATAATACGTGGACAAACAGGGCGAATACAAAGGACAAAATAGAGTAAACACATGCACAGCTCTAATGTAGAATTGGAAATATATACCAGTATATACTGAGAAAAATAGCAAAGAACTTACCACTACATTCTTCACCATATTTTTCAGGATTGCTACCGAGATAATTAAGCAATTAACTTGAAATATTAACTTCCGGCTAGGTATCAATTTTCATTTGTAATAAAAATGACATCCCTGCAAGCCCATAGAAGAACTGCGGCATGATTGTCCACTATTAGCTTATTCTAACTTAAAGTCAATCGTGATGCCTCCTGGAAAACTTGTATTGTACATGTACTGAAGGACAAATTTTGTAAATATATTCAATTTCACATCTAATACTAAGTAAAAATCCAAATAACACTCATAATCAAAATCACTAGAAGTAAAATTGGCAACAGCTTTCCAGTTCACAACCAAAACATCCATGATAAACACCGTTTTCTAAATATATGCAATCGATCGTGATTCGAAGTGATTAACCCTGGAGGGCCTAGGTATAGAAATACTTTCATAAAAATTATGAAACTTGGTATAATAAATGAAAATAGATCAAGAATTAAGGGAGAGAAGTTTTTTTAGCCTCAAGCTGCAGAGCTTCATTTTTGGGCTGGTATCAGATATGATACCACAGGTTTTAGAGAGTAAATTTTCAGACATATCAAGAGAAAATGTTGCAACAAAATACTCTTGTAATTATTTAATTGCTGTTATTATAATTGATCTAAATGTACAGAACTTTAGTGTTGATACTACTAATCTACAATATATATATATACAAAATGTGCAAAACCTAGGTTTTGCCCCAATAACCGACAGTAATGTTTACTGGTGAAATGCTGCAAAGCAGTTTCTTTCTTTGTTGAGAGAAAGGTGTGCATTGCACTTCTCACACTTGATGTATGAAAAGGCTGAACATGACCTTGGACACAGTTTACACCTTTGACGAACATTGTCATAAATTGGCATGTGGTTCACTTCATCTCTCTGGACGCCTCGAGGAACAGCAACATACCTTTTCTTTGGCGGTTGTACTTGGGTGGTTGCCAGGTCTTCTAAGGATGGTCGACCACTTTTGCGTTTTCCTCTGCCCTTACCAGCTGATGTTAGAGCATGAGCACAGGATGCTTGAAATTTCTTTAGAGGCATCACATCCTTCTTACTAGTGCCCAGGTTTCCATGGTAACGCCAAAGGATAGGTCTTGCTCATATGGAATAAACTCATCATCAGTTTCATTCCCAAATCCTTCAAGCTCACTATCACTTCTATCTAGCAGATCCAACACATTATCCACAGTGTAATGGTCAATTCGCTGAGACATACTGTCACACTAAGAAACCTATTGGAAAATTATATTTGTTTCATTAGTATGTCAAATATTTTTCATTCAACAAAATCAACACAATGTTATTTGTGTAAACATTCATTCTATGTTGACTAGACAACTAAAAGTTTACAAAGATTGCATTAATCCAGGTAAACTGACGAAACCGGTCAAAACGCCCACTCCTTGTCTTCCAATAGTGTCCAAATCTTCAGCGAACAATAATTTAGTGAGACTCTAGCCTACGTTTCTCATTTTACGTTCAAAACCTCTCCAATAGTGATCTGTTTTGAAAAAAGTCCTGTTGAACGGCACTCGCAGCAGTAAAAAGCTGTTTTCCCAATGTATTAGCCCGGTTAGGTCGCCATCTTATATTCTTTTAATATGGGTCACGCGCGCTAGGTATACGTCAGCAATCTAGGTCTCCTGTATCTATGAGTATCGCCCACAGGTTTGTATCGCCAACAGTATTTTTCAGGTGGTGCAAAAACAATATGAAATTCAATATTGGCGTGTGACACTACATATTTTTCAATATTTCTCTAGCAAATTATAATTTACTTTTTGTCTTTGTACCCTTCTTGACTTCGTCCCATGGAATAGCTCGCAACCTCGCATATTGTGATCAAGTCCACTTTCGTCGAAATAATAAATTTTTTTGGAAAAAGTTGATGCTAACATGCAACTTTTCTAGTCGAGATCGAAGGGACTCTTCTAAGATTCTCGTCGTGCGCCACGACGGCTACAAGATCGGCTAGGCGCTAGCCTTCGCACATACATGCCCTCGCAGACCTCATGCGGTCAAAAGTTGAATTTTGAGACTGTCACGTAATCCTCATTTAAACCATAAGATACTACAATGAATGAGCTTTAACACTTGATATATAATACAATAACATACACTCTGTTCTTGGTTTAGGTAAAATCATCCTACATATAAAACTGTCAAAGTGGTGCTCTTTCTTGGCTGAAGTCAAGTCATGATCACAGCAAGGAAACAAAATTAGTGAAACGGCTGATATTTCAAGCTGAATAAAAAAGGTTTGAGAGCATTGTATAAAGTAAAGTTATATTAGTATGCTGTTGCAAATGCTTTCATTTAGTTAATGGACAAGCCTACCCGCTATATATCTAGAGTGCCTTCACAAAATATTAAATGTAGTGCAAGTATTTTTAAAATTATGTGGTGACCTTCAAGGATTTCTTTGCAAAACTAAAGTCTTGACTGTTTTTCATATCATAAAAAGCAAAGATAGATGGGAAAAATGTATCTAAATAGCACGTCCTTGCAGTAGCGAAGGTAGCCCGACGATTTGGTCATGCTATGCAAATTTAAATCATTATCATTATTCAGAAATTGATCCTTATACGGTCTTTAAACACTGAAAAATTGGATTTGCATGACCAAATGTCGGGCTGGCTTCGCCACTGCGACGTTGCCCGAAACATGAGAAACAATCAAGACTCAAACAAATATAATTTGTGTTTTGTTTAGTTTTCAGTTATAATACCTAAGTTAATCAACATACATCATCCCCTATTGTTTGCAGTTTTTTTCAATGATAAAAAAAAGGAATCCTATCTATCCAAGTTAATGAGTCAACGTTCTATCCTTTAACCTAAGTGTTGCTATATGTACTGTACTTCGGATTAGGTTTCCTGGTTCGTTCGCTACGCCTTAATGGCGGCGCAGCCTGTTTCTTTTCAAAGAAACAATGTCCGTCCTCTTCGGCGTCCGCTTCAGGCCATTGAACTTCTACAGTACCCTCACTACTTTCTTGCTCGTTTTCATCACTCCGCTCGCCTAGTTTGAAAGGTTTCAGATCGTCTGGGTGTCGGCATAGCATTAGTCCAGTTTCCTCTTGCTCGATGATAATCTTGTTTCCTACCAATATTAGTTGCAGGTTGAGGTGTCTGCCGGTAATTTTCCATTGCTCCTTTCAAGGCGACATTGTCGGCCACGCCCTTCTGATGTCCAATCTTCATGGCCTTACTCAAAGACCGCATGAATGTTTCTAAGGGGTTTGAAGAGTGATGTAGTGGGGGTGTATTTCGTAGTTCGATTGAGCTACTGTTCGCAAACTTCTTCATTCGAGCGCTATAAATGGTGGTCCGTTATCCGATATTTGGACTTCCGGATTCCCATATAGGTATCCTAAATTTCACTGAGTGCTGGGATCACTTTGTCTGCTTTCGTTGATGTGACCAGTTTGGCCGCTGGGAATCGCGACGTTAGATCTTGTACGACTACAATGTGCTTCGACGACAGCATGGGTCCAAACAAGTCAACTGCTACCGTATCCCAACATTTTTCTGGGACCGTGTATGACTTTGTTGGTTCTTTGGTCTTCTTATCCACGAACACAGCACAGATATCACATGAATCAGCAAACTCCTTCACTTTCTTATTCATATCATGGAAAAGGAAGTGGTATCTAAGCCTCCTTTTCAGTCCGCCTTGACCGGGATGCGATCCCCTGTGGGCATTCGAATGGCCATCTCTTGAAGTTTCTCTGGTAAAACGATTCTTTCACCTTTCAAAATTATGCCATTTCCCGTGACCGTAAACTGTGGCAAGATGCTCTTGAAACTGCCTCCGTCTTCGGGATCCAGGTCTGTCCTTGATTCATGAGCTCCCCTATCCTTAGAAGATTTTGATCTTCTTTTGTACACTGTGCAATTCTAACATATCCAATGCCGTTGAGTACCAGGTTGGTGTGGAGCATGTATAATAGATTATTTAGATCGTTCGTTTCCTTTTCTTCTGATTGCGGCAGCTTTTGGAGTGGCTTTGCACGCCGTGACAGATGATCAGACTGGATGATTTTTCCTCGCTGGTAAGCAACGGTGAATCGAACATCTTGATACCTGAACTTGACCCTTTCGGTTCTCATTGATCCTTACCGCTTGCAATTGAAGATTGAACACAAGGGTTGATGGTCCGTTATCACTTGTATTTAGGTTGGAGATCCAACGACGTAGTTGCGGAATCTCCTCAAAGCGAAGTCGATTCTAAGGGCTTCCAGATCAATTTGAGGATACCTTTGTTCTGACTCATTCGTCGCTCTTGACGGTATTGCAACTGGTTTTGCGTTCTCGACGCTGTCCCCTTCGGCCAACAACGCGCCAAGGCCGGTCTTGTGCGCATCGGTGAGTATGAAGGTTTGTTTGCCCATATCAATATATTGGAGCAGCCTGCTCTTCTTGAATCCTTCGATCAATGCTTCGTACGTGGCTTGATGCTCTACAGCCAACACAAACCGAGTGTTTTTCTTGTACAACTCTCGTAGTTTAGCTGGGTGGTGATATGTAATTGAGCGCATCCACTTTATCAGGACTAAGTGTTACTTCGGTAGGACCAATTCGCAGTCCCCAGAATTCAATTTCTGATACTCCAAATGTGTATTTACCTTGGTTGAGAGTTATGCCGGCAGTGGATATGGCCTCCATGACCTCTTTCTTACCTAGGCCGGTGGAAACCGCTGTAGGATATCTTGAAGAGCAGACTTATCGTCCGATTGTATCATCTGCACCGGATGAAAAACGTCAGGTGTACCCTCAAACTTGATAATTCCGAACTGTTTTTCTACTTGTACCGCGAGAACTTGTTTGCATGGGCTGTTAATTATGTGCCAGTCCACGGGGATTGTCGAAAGTCTTTTTTTTGAGGCGACTTCCGAAAGTCACCGCACATTTTGCAATACCTGCGACTGGTATTGCTGGGCTATACAGTTTGATCTTGGCGTTCGTGTTGACCATTTTCTGTACGAGATTCCATCGTTCGGCTTCCCTCTTTCTGCATACACTAATTCTTGCGCCCGTGTCCGCAAGAACAGTAGCCAGAGTATTATTGACGATTAACTGGACTTTAGAATCATCCTTGCGATGTTTGGCGTCGTACCGTGGTTGGTATTGGCTCTTTGCTGTAATTCTGAAGATATTGGTGTTATAAACCAATAAATCATCCTTTTGAGATTCCTCTGGGTCTTCAGATTTTATCTCTTTAATTGCTTTCTTTTTCCTACATACTAACTCGTAATGGCCGGTTGCATTGCAAAAATTGCATGTAGCTGTCTTTGGCCTGCACTTCTTGACATGTTCGACCAACGACGTCTTTATTTCATTTCTTGCCCACAATAGTAGCCCACCCCATGTTTCCCTTGCTGCTTCTTACTCATATTTCTATAGGAGTATTTACCCATCTTTTTTCATCGGGTTTTCACCACTAAGCTCATCGACACACTCGTTGTCGGCTTGCGCCAATGCTCGAAACTAATAGTTTTTCAAGGCGAGGTTTTCTTTCGGCTTGTAGTACATCTGCATTTTGGGAACAAAATCTGCCCAACCTGCCTTCTTTCGTTTGTGCTGCTCTGGTTCTGCGACTTTCCAATCTTCATACATCCTTTTCGACGAAAACAACCCAAGCATTTTCGAGACTTTGTCTTTGGAACGTCATTCTTCTCTTATCGCGTCATGTTGCTCGTGATCAATCTTCATATCTTTAGCTCCAGCTGTAAGTTTCCAACGCTCAATAGCTGCATCAAGTAAGACTTTCAGTGGATCAGGGTACTGAGCATCGTATCGTAACTCGTACATTTGAATATATTCGTTAAAAGCTTTCAAAGTATCGTCCGGATAGATATCAGGATCATAGTACATAGCTGTTGAACACGTATTTTCAGTGCCCTTGTGCCCATACTGTCTCAAACGAGTATAACCAGCTTATACTGATTTTTTGTTCACCTCGTCGCCAAATATAATTTGTGTTTAGTTTAGTTTTTATTATCTTATTGCTCTATCTCAGTTAATAACTTTACATGTTTGCTTTGGTCGCCATCTTGGACAAAAGTCCCCTCACCTCCTAGACATTCCTATTTATCCTATCTTATCTCATTAGCATACATTAATTATTACAATACCTAAGTAAACCAACATACATCACAAGCCTTGGGAACAAATCATGAAAGATTGTCACAAATTTTCAAATTCATTCAAATGCTTGGGGAGGCACTGTATTCGTGTTGTAGATGGCGAGAAGCATGTCCAGCTGTATGTTTCCAACAAATTCCAATTTCTGTGCAATATTTCGAGTGCAATCTCTGATTCTAAAAAAAAAACAATTGGATCACTCAGCTCTCAATTTCTATGAGGTAATAGTTAATTCTCTCTCCCCGTAGAAGTCTGGAGCTCGTGAGGTAAATGTTAATTAGGCTGAGAGTTAGCCCGCGAAATTGTTTCATTATATTTTATCTTTTAGGGCAGTCATTCGATCGTATAATGTGTTTAAAGTGTGAGCATGAAATAGTTATTAATGACAAATCCTACAGTTCCTAACAGAACAAAGTTTCATGCAACCCTCATAAATTGACCTATTATTTCACATGTAGACTAAAATTTTATGTGCGATTGAAAACGTTCACATGATATTTACATGTGAAATTTAAAAATTTCACACGTGAAATTTGCGTTTTCTATGTTTTAGTACTTGTGAAATAAATTGTTTGTCTATGAATTTAATTTAGCTGTGAAATTTTCATTTCCTATGTGAAACTGGAACACTGACAGACGTCAATTTCACATGTGAAATTAGATGTTAAAGAGAAGATTGTAACATTTCTCTAACTTTTATCCTTTTTACAATATTTTTTAGTGTTTTATCTACAAAAGAAATCGTCAATGCTGTAAATTTTTTTCAGCACAATGGCTACAAAGTCGTTCACTAGCGAACAATTGAACTTTTTCAAGTTCTCAACGCTTGTCTTTGATGAACTCCCTAAGGTCTTGCGTCAAGTTTTTATCAGTATGTGGGACAGCAAGATTGCTATAAAACCTGGATTTATTCGGTGGGATGATAGTCCTAAAGTACACAATCTGTTCTCTACATGTCCAGGTGTTAAAGGACCTGTGAAGTCGATTGAAGAGTGGGATTGTACAGCTTTGTTTAAAGCTACAATATATGCCAAAATATTTGGTAACCCAACTGCAGGATCAACTTTGGATGATCTATTTTTGAAAAAAACTAAGCCAGCTCCAGGATCGTTTCGTTTATCGGTTGTAAGTCCTACAGGGAATCAAGATGAAACCTATGCATTGGCAATTGATCAACTCCGATTGTTGAGAAATACACTTTGTCATTCCAAGAAATCTGAAATTGTCAAAACGGATTTTGATAATTATGTGCAGTTAGTAACCAGCGCTTTGGCCGCACTAAATGTTGATACAAGTTTTGTGGATACTATTGGTCAGATGAGCGAAGAAGATTTTCCTACTCACAAAGTTCAAGAATTGGATAAATGTCGTTTAAGCGAGTTACAGGCTATCAGTTTGTTTCATGAGAACATAGAACAGAATTTATCTGAAATTCACGCAATGCTGAAAGACAGTTCAAGAGGCAAAAATAATGTATCAGGTACATAGTATTCTTTTGTGCTTGTTATGCGCGATTTACAAAGAATAGCAATAAAATGACCAAAATTTGCTTGGTAATTTTCATATACAACTAATACACCATGGCGTTTCGTTTTTATGACGAAATACACAGAACGAAAACATTATTCCGGAAATTACATTGAGCAGGTAGCTCAGACACAGTTTGCCGAACTCGATCCAAAACAAAGCACTCGTTTTTTAAAGGTTTGGGGGCATATTTACTCGGGAGTTGGATTTGCCTAGATATTTTAAACGCTGTGCATGTGGTGACGTAGGGTAACGTAGAATCTTAATTCTGATTGGGAACCCCGGCTAAAGTACTACAAGAAAATAATGTTTTAAATATTGTTGTTAATTGAGTGTTACATAACCGTGGAACAGAGCATTGAGAGACGTATTTCCATTTCGCGGCCCGTAAAGACAACCGCAATCTACAAAAATATGCATGCGTGAATTTTTGAGAGTGGCGTGAGGTAGCTCTAGCCAGGGTCTTTGCAGCAGCGCCAGACTCAAATAAAGACCCTGGGTTGCGAGATTGTTATTTGCCGATGCCTTCATCTTTTACGGATATTGGTCGCAAGTATGTACAATACCGGGCCGAAGGGGGGGGGAGTCATTTTCAATTCTTCTGGTTCTACACAATTATAATTTCGTTTAAATCCATTATCTCATGAATAGTCAGTGGAAAGAATGGAGAAAAAAGTATAGTTTATGCAGTCGACATGCATGCAGTCGCAAATTTAAAATTTATCTTCAAAGTATAACCATGCATTACCTGAAAATACTAGTTTATAGCAAATTTAGTTACTTCTTTATCTTTTCAGCACCATTTTCTTCAAATAAAAGAGGAAAATGCGCTTTCTGGTGATTTGGCAATTCCAAAACGAGTAATGTTAAAATTATACAAGATATAACGAAATTTTTGCAAGAGATAACGATATTAAAGCCGACGAATCAAGTGTACACGCTCGTTCATTGCTGCTGCTCGTTACTTGCATGCAGTTATTTGTGTACGAAATTACACCGGCCAAGTGCGAAGCACGAGCGGTATTACGAATATTTCGCCAAACACATGTGTGATTTTTCATTAATACTTCGAGGACAAGTGTAATTTCCTATTAATATCATTTTGTCACCAAAGTTTTTAGTTTTTAATAATCCCGCGTCCCGCGGGGCTTGCGATCCGTGCCGATTAATTTTTAATGCCGATTAATAATCAATCAGCATAGTTCTTAGCCAATCAGAATCGAGTAAACGAAGAAAAATGATATTAGAAGGACAATTAACCAGTTCAAATTGGCAATACTACAGAGATAATAATAGTGTTCGATTTTTTACTCGTAGACGCACCACCAAAGCCACACATCCCCAGTGCTGTACCAATGTTTACTGGCAGAGAAAATGAAATTGAAGAAATTTTAAAGCTTATAACCGACGATTCAACACGTGTGGTAAATATTTGGGGATCTCCTGGATTTGGCAAAACATCCATAGCCATTCAAGAAGCACACCATCTTTTGTCCTTAGGGTATTCTGTTTATTTTTTTAGAATGCAGCGTATTAGCACAATAGATGACCTTGCATCTAAAATTTTGAGTATTTTCAAGAGTGATTTAGTTGATGTCAGTCTGGCATCCGTAGACAAACTAATAAGTGTTTTTAGAGAAATATCTGCTCCAGTTATTCTAATACTTGATAATGTTGATGATCTTCTATCTAGTGAAGCCAGTTCAGTTGATCTCGTGCTTTTATTTTTACAATTTTTGGATTGTAATACTAACATTAACATGATTTTCACCACGAGAGTACTTTTAGAAAATCTGCGCGATCAGGTAAAAGGGTTTCAAGACGTTCGAATTCGGCCTCTTAGTCCGGTTTCGTCGATCAAGTTTGTGCGCCAAATTCTCCCTTCTTTTTCTAAAAGTGTTGTTTGTAGGGTGGCTGAAATTTCTTCCCATGTCCCTCTGGCAATTAAGCTTGTTGCCTCCCCACTTAAAAACAGCTCTGAAGAAATGGCGAATGAGTTCCTTGAAGACGTGCAATATCCGGAGAATCTTTTCGAACATTTTGAAAAGCACATGTAAAAATTATTTGACAAACCATTTGAGCAACTTGCATTAGCTGAGAAACATGCTCTGATTTCGCTAACCGTATTTACATCTGAGATCATAAGTAAAGATGCCGCCATTAACGTTATCTCTGGAGAAAAGGCAGTTAGATTAAATGCGTTACGAAGCCTTGATACGCTTATCAAGAACGCGTTGATTGACGAAGATCCAAACGGTGAGTATTACTCTATGCATCCTCTGATTTTTACCTTTATATTGGAAAAGTCAAAGCAAGTCGATTTTGAAAATATTCTAAAAGACGCAAAGATTTGTTTTTGTAGGTATTACTTGCAATTGTTTGAAGCATTGAATGACAATTTCCTTGCTGGAAGGTCCATAAACAATCCACAACTGGAAGAGGCGATGCGACATTGGGCGTTTGTCATACGGCAAACCTTGATAATAAACAATGATTCTCAAAATATCCAACATCTTTTTCAAATCTTACCAAAAGCAAATGTTTTCTTTTCTCTTATTCACATTCCTCCAGATGGTATAAAAAACATTCTCCAGATGTGCATGAACTTGTCGTTGAGGCTGTTGGATAACATAAGTTTCTTGAAACTTTATGTTAGCTATTATTTCCGAACTATTGCGTTTTCTCTGTTCGATCGTAGGTGTGTAAGTTTGGACATTCCAGAAAGTTTACGTGAAGAAATCGAGCAGTTATCAGATGGTACAGCAGCAAAACTTTCTTGTTATGAAGGCATTTTCAATATTTGCAATGGTAAGGTACAGGATGGTATTAAGCAAGTTGAAATGTCGCTTGGTGGAATGCAAAGTTGCCCCGATCAGCTTCTTTTGAAATGTTTATGCCTACAGCTTCTTACTCTCTATTATGAAAATTTAAACGAATTAGATAAATCGTGTAAATTTAGGGATATGGCAGTTGAAGTTTGTACTGAAATTGGTAATTGCAACTTATTCTTGATTGCTGGCTCTTCCAACTCGTTTATGAAAGATGTAGGCGAACCTTTATTCTTATTTAACTATCTTTTGACTAAATGGTCTGAACCATTTATGGTGTACGTGACTAAATTTCGCATTTTTAACCTTTGTTCAGACCTACAACAGCAAATAGAGTTGTCAAGGCGTCGTTCAAACTACACACATCAAATTCTTTTGTACAGCGAGTATCGTATATCGTACTTTCTGTAGTTGAGCGACAAGAAACACGTTTAGATGAAAAAATCGAGTTCCTCGGCAAATCAATTCAAGATTGTTGCTCTCCTGTAGATAAGATACTTCCAAACATGCCTGAGAGAGCCATGGGTGCGCGAGCTACTTCTGAAAGACTGTTGTTTTGCTTTAGTATGAAAGGACATTTGACAGACAAGAAGGATCAGAGTATTGAAGCTTGGCGTAAAGCACTCGACCTTTTGCTTCAAAAATTCGGTGAACAGCATGAAGACACTGCAGCTTGTTACTATCAGATTGGAAAAGTCGAGTATACTGTAGGAAATTACTCGTCTTCCCTCGATGCACTTGATAAAGCGCTTAATATAAGGTCGGCTCTTAACTTGGAGCGCGACAAAGAATATTTTGAGTCTGTAGGAGAAATTTATTTTCAAATAGGGATCACACATGATGGATTAGGCAATTATAAATTAGCGATTTCGTCATTTGAAACAGCGCTTGATTATTTAATAATGAAAGCAAAAATAAGCGAGGAATCCAAAATTATTGCCGGTGTCCTAACTTGGCTTGGCCTTTCGCAAGCAGCTTTCCGAGATCTGACTTCAGCCCTTGCGACTTTTATCCGGGCTCTGCACATCAAATTAAAACTGTTTTCTCAGAAGGTTATTGGCTATCGTGAAATAGTCGAATGTTACAAAGCACTTGCATGCATGCACCATATGCTTGACAACAATACTGAAAAACAAAAGTGCTTGGACGAAGCACTTGCAATTGTTAATGGTCCAGAATGCGAAGAGATGTGTTTGTTTGACAAATGTCGTATTTATCATCTGTTTATATTAATGGGAAAAGAGGTAAGTCTCTCCGTGGAGTTGTTGCACCGTGGTTTACGATCTTTACATGTAGTAAGGGACGATGAGAAGTCTTACTTACCTTTGTTTCATTTGACAGTTGCTTTGAAGCAACTCGAGTCCGGAAAGCATGAAGCAGGTATTGCTTCTCTGCAAGCAGCTCTTGATATAGAGCTTGATGCTCTGCTTCAGGCTGATCCCGAAGTACGTAAGAGTACGGTCTCATGTTTTCTTGAAATACCGAATGTGTTAGTCAAAGAACACAAAACTAAATTCTGCATGAAAATAATTAATAGAGCTCTACAGTTAGCCGAGTCACTTCCTAAACATGTACAATCTTCTTTTCTATTTCGTTGTTATTTTCAGAAAGGTGCTTTTCACAAGGAAATGCGGGAATACGTTTCCGCAATTAATTTTTTCCAGCGCGCCCTTACGAAATTTTCTAAAGAGGCCAATGACAAACTTCTAGAATTGCAATGTCAATTGGATATTGGATTTTCTTATCTCATGGAAGGAAGGTACAAAAATGCACTTACGTCACATTATAAGGCATTGTCTCTTATTAAAGATCTATATCCAGATGGTAGCGAAGAAGAAGCAATGTGTTTTCACAAACTGGCCTCAACTGCCCGACAATTAAAAAACAGAAAACTTGTAGTGACTAATTTACGTTTAGCGTACAAGATGTATTCAAAAGTTCTTGGACAAAATCATACAAAAACAGAAGCAGTTTACTCGGAGTATGTTTTTGCTTTATCAAGTAATTTTTTATGGTTCAATGATCAACGATCGATCAGCGACTAGCGTGTGTGTAATTCACTGCCTATTGTGTTTGTTCGCGCATTTCAAATATTACGTTGCAAGTGCACAGCGGGCATTGCAAAGACTCCCGACTCTGACTTAGTGACTTTCTATAAATAGGTTTCGAGATTGTGCGAAGCAGCAAGTCTTTTCTAGAACTATTTTAACTCAAGCGAGAAAAAGAGAACACGAGACAAGGGTATGGGCATGTTTGCAACAAAACTTTTGGCAGTGCATGCACTAGGAATCTTGCGCTAAGCTTTGTATCGACAGCGCGATCATATCAAACAATATACACATTTTACATTTTCAATGGGCACAGATGCTGGGAGGACCATGGGAAGATGAAGGTTGAGAATCGCTTTCGCCTGTTTTCAAAGGACAGTACCTGATTGATAGATTGAATAATTCCGATCATTCAGCCACAGTATCTTAATATGTTCTTTCTTCTTGATATTACCCTTCGTTATCGACTTATAAATATGCACTGCAAAAAAATATGTGTAAATTTTACACAAAATCTTGAGTGAATTTTGCATCCACAGCAGCACATTTATATGTGTAAACTTACTCAAAAGTATTAGTAAATTTACACATTGCTTGTGTAACATTACACAAAAATATCGGTAAATTTACACAGAGAAAATGCATCCACAGCAACACAAAATTTGGTGTAAAATTCCAATTTACACATTGGTTGTGTAAACACTACACAAAAACATCGGTAAATTTACTCAAGGAAAATACACAAAATTTGATGCTTACACATCATTTGTGTAAATGTTACATACAAATATCGTTAGATTTATGGGTATATGTAAGGAGAATAAGAAATGGTTTTCTTAAAAATCATTTATTGCCTAAAATACAGATAAAAAGTTTACAAATTTACACTAGTTAAATACAATTCACTCAACAGACAACCCTTATACACGATTTACGACTACAAACTACTTTTAGTTACTAAGCAGTCAATGTCATTTATAAAAGACATTATACATGTTGACAGTTTCTTGCCATCTTTGATCTGCAACACACATTTTTGCAGATACAAACAAAAGTTCTTAATAGATAGAGGGTAAGTAAACATGAAAACATAACAAATTGCCATGAAACACAGATGGGCATTTAAAACATTTCTGTCCATAATTTGGCGAACCATTTGTTTTTCGGCAGCGATCATGACCTGACTTGGGGCATCCAGCGATCCTTTAACGATTATCGTAGGGTCTGGTGTCAATCCTTCAAGATGTTGCAGGACATCATCATCATCATCCTATTATTAAAATAAAATAAGAACTAACTAAATATTTGCTATAATAATTAACAAGATGGTAAACGCTGGTATGAGTATTAGGCTCTCCCTTCCTTAATTAAATGTGGGCAGATGGAAGGAAAGAGGGATACAAACCCAGTCTGGTTACAAATAAAAAAAACCAAACGCCTGCTTTTTATCTGATTGGTCGTCAGACTAAAAAAGTTGAATCTATCTTTTGATATTGGCTAGTGTTAATTAGATCATGCTATTGTTAGCAGTTTCAATCGTGATTAGATTGTTGTTTGTTATGCAAAGTTGATATAAACTTTGCTGTGGGTGGAGACTGGAGCCAATTAAGGTATATCTTACTAATAGAGCCAATACCCAGATGCAATACCATTAGGAATGCACCTTGAATTAGTTTGACAAAAATCATACTAACCTTGATTACATGAACAAGTTTATAATCACTTTTCTTTGCTCTTGTGTCCAAGATAGCAGGAAGGACAGACATTGCAACCATTGCTTTCTCATTTAAATTAAAAAATAAGATTATCATTAAAACAGAGTTATTGATATTGAAGATGTCCATCTTTGACTGACTGCCACTACCCCTAGGCCCTTTATTTTACCTACCTAATATACAATCAGCTGATGAGTTTAATCTATCCAATTAACCATTGGCAAGCACATGCTGAGCCTGAACCTCTACTAACAAATCAAGGTGTACAAGTTAGTGATATGAATATTCTTTCAGCTATCAGTACATGTATGAGCTAATTAAAACAATTATTATGTTTTCACACCAGATAAATTACCTTCAGTGCTTTCAGTCTCAATATCATCCAAAGGATCTTTCTCCAACAATTTCAACAACCCATCAACTAAAGGCTTTCTTCCTCTGAGCTTGGCTGCGATACACAATATTGCTTGTGACACTTGGGCAAAGTTTTGTTGAAACATCCCCTCTACGCCTGTGGTAACACCCAATTATCTCTCGAATTCTGCGATAATCTAAAATTCAGGAACAATTCTTACAACTGCAGCCATGCAAAAGTAAATATATATAACAGACGATTTTTCAATTGTACACCTCATTTATAAAATACAGGAACACGAGGCTTACTGCTAAACTGTAATGTTGAGTAAATTTGCACTTAGGATTGACTAGGTGTTACTTGTTTGACAATGTAGAGGATTCATCTGTTCAGAAATGGCCTATTGTAAGTTGAGTTTATTGTAAGATTTCTTTTAAATGATGTGTGCATGGTTGTGTAGATGTCACTCAAAGCAAAACATTTAGATTTAATAAATACCATGCAAACCTTCAAAAAAGCATTCCTCAGTTTTCTCTGTGCGGAACTGGGCCATGCGATTTAAGATAATCTGAAAACAATTCCGCCTCAATCCAACCATTTGCAGAACATCGTGCAATAGTACCAGCTGGGGCATGGTCAGGTCCTGCAGTACTCAAACACTACAGTTCTGATGTCATTAGTTGAAAAGCCATCGAATGCTTGATCCATTTCTAATATTTAATCTTCAAGCTCTTTTTCTTGCTTATGTGTAAGGACAGCACGATATCGCCCCAACACATTTTTATGTCTTTCGCCAAAGGACAAACTTTTTAGCTTACCATTTACTCAACGGTTCAGGAAATCCTTGGGAACACCGAAGGATAGAGCAGCTTTGCGGACTGACATTTCCTTTTTTTCCACAGGCTGAAATGGCCAGTTCCATTTGCTTCTCAGTCCAGATCGCCCGGTCAGTTTTTCTTTTGTAGTCTCTCACCATTCTAAAGTTTAGCATGATAGCAGAAAGCAAATTATAAAACAATAACTGTTGAATCAGAAAATGCCAATTTAATTAAAGTGCTCAGTGATCAGATGAATAACCTTTGTTTATCACTAGATTTCAAGATGAATTAAATCTATTTAAATTGATGCACACAGTAAACTTATGAAAGTTTTTAGTTGTAAAATATTATACTGTCATGAACAAACAGTGATAACAAATAAGCTACATCATGAATATGTGATATGTTTTAATAGCCATAAGCCATGTAGAGTCTTAAAAATAAATAGCTTTAACAAACCAAACCTATTAAAATAGACTGTCTTATAAAGAAAGTCCCCTGTCTCATTTTGCCCCAATGCTGGTGGCCGTATCTATAGGCCCAAATAGCTGAAAATAATGCCAGTATGTTCAAAATACACATGGTCACATGCCATACGAAAAACACTTTGATTTTATGTGCCTGATACACGCTGTATATTTTCAAATTGCGATTCACTTTAATTGAGAAAGCAATTTTGAAAATGGTCAAGTAATAACGTACCTTAATTTCGCTGTCGCGTTCCTGATTTCGCACACAAAATATAAAATAATTTCGTCCCAAAAATGTATCGCTCTACTATAAACACGTTGTTGAACTTCGAAGGTGATCGTTTATGAGCCTGCAATGTTTTTGTTGTCAAAAATGCGGTCACACACCAAGGATTCCCGTTTATCCTTGACTGTCTCATTTAACCCCGCTGTCTCGTTTTGCCCCAAATTACCCTACATTCCTGCTGTATTCAGAAAACCAAAAACGTCAATAAGAATATTTCAGTCATATTATTATTCAATGCAGTATATTCTCGCATTCTCGTTGGTTGAGAGCCTAGGATGAATTTTTCGTATTTTGCTGGTGGCGTGAGCACGTGACGAATAATTATCGTATTTGTCATGTGCTTACGCCATCAGAGACAAATACGAGATCTATTAGCCTTTCTCACGACCTGCGAACAGGTGCATGTCCGCCATGTTTGGGTACCAAGTAGCGCGAAGAGCGAGATGGAAAACACGACAAAAGTTGTTTTTTAAAAGCAAAGTACAATGTTGGAGTTGAAGTTCTAAATGGTTAAAAATAAGCAGGCAGTTTGATCTTTCGTTGGTAAGTAAAAAGTATAGTTACTTTCATCCTGGAGAAATTCTGGTGACAAACTTGCAAAATATAAAGAGAAAAATGATTTTGAACGAGCGGGGAGCCAACTCAAGGTGAGAACATTTTTGTACTCAATTGCTGGGTTTTCAAATCCGAGCTATGTCAATTCTACTACACCTAAGGTCATATAATTTGGTACATGTTATCATGGACTGTTTCTGCATCTGGATTCGGTAAAAACAAGACACTAGTACAAAAATTTAAAGGTTTTTTTGTTGTTTTTAAAACATGATCGCGACACGGCCGTATTGACTCAACAAGTTTCATGATGATTTGACTCTGGCTACAGTAAATATTAGCTGAAACTTAACAAAAACAAAACTAAAATAGAAATAAACAAGGTTGCTGACTTTCCTTTGTTAAAATACTATAAATTACCTGTTTACTTAGTCATAAATCTGCATTTTTAGGATAAGTGTACGAAATTTTAGACGTTCGAAAACGGGCTTTTGTAGTAATAACCCCAGCAATTATAATCTTTGCAGTAGGCGATACATGTACTGCTTTTGAAAGTGCTCAAATTTGATGTACGTGCAGTAGCTCACATTTAAGAATTTATAGAAATTCTATATAACCAGTTACAACCTTTTTTGGTGTTTATTTTGCTTGGGTTGAGAAAATATTACTATACGAGGAACAAAACGTTAAATCATCGAGTCAATATCGCGATCATGTTTTAAAAACAACAAAAAAACCTTTAAATTTTTGTACTAGTGTCTTGTTTTTACTGAATCCAGATGCAGAAACGGTCCATGATAACATGTACCAAATTATATGACCTTAGGTGTAGTAGAATTGACATAGCTCGGATTTGAAAACCCAGCAATTGAGTACAAAAATGTTCTCATCTTGAGTTGGCTCCCCGCTCGTTCAAAATCATTTTTCTCTTTATATTTTGCAAGTTTGACACCAGAATTTCTCCAGGATGAAAGTAACTATACTTTTTACTTACCAACGAAAGATCAAACTGCCTGCTTATTCTTAGCCATTTAAAACTTCAACTCCAACATTGTAGTTTGCTTTAAAATAACAACTTTTGTCGTGTTTTCCGTCTCGCTCTTCGCGCTACTCGGTACCCCAAACATGGCGGATATGCACCTGTTCGCAGGTTGTGAGAAAGGCTAATTTGTCATGTGCTTACGTAGCAGAGTTATTTGTCAACGTTTACAACGTACAGAATATACGTTTGACTTGAGGTTTATTGTCTGTTTTAATTTTTATTTACATGGCTGACTTTTCTTGCAAAATAAATAATAAAAGAATTATTGAATTCGGCTTTCGAAGGATATCAGAGTTATTCAGACCTCGGTCAGCGTTATCTGCCTCAGCTTCGCTTCGGCAGATAACGCTGACCTCGGTCTGAGTAATTCCGATATCCTGCTCAGCCTCATCAAATAATTCTAAATTGTTGCAACATGGTTTAGCTAACACATTGTTTTGTGCAAAAGCGGAGTGTTTACACAAATTGTTGAGTAAAATTACACATTTTGTTCGTTTACGCGATATTGTGTGTAAAAGTAACTCGTGTTATTTGAGTAAAAAAGTTAACACAATCTATGTGTACATTTACTCAAACTCTTGAGTAAAATCTTGCACAATATATTGTGTAATAGCTACTTTTACCAAATATTTTGTGTAAACTTAACACAAAAATTTGAGTTAAAAAATTACCTCAATTTTTGTGTTGGGTGAACACAAATAATTGTGTAAATATTAGATTTTACACAAAAACTTGTGTAAATTTACACATCATTTTTTGCAGTGTGGCGCACAAACTTGAATATTTCAAAAAATGACGTACATTAGAAAAATTTACAAGATCTACATGTTCAAGACTTACAATTTGCCGACTGAAAGCTTGCTTTAAAAAAACTGCAGGCATTTAGCAGGCGTTTATTAATAAAATATGGACGTTTTTGTCCACTAGGATTGTTCATGCAAAATTTCTGTACCTTGTGCTTTTAAAATTCGACTCAAAGACAAGAGTATAGCGAGGTCGATTCATCATCTTGACAATTTTATCATTCACGCGAATATTTTCTGTGCATCGGAGTGTGGAAGCCTCTACCGTATAAGCTCTTTCGGGCAGGTCGTTTCGTAATATGCATTAAATATTCGCAATTGGACTGATATTAATCAAAAAGGCAACACGTTGTCAGTTTAAATGTAAAATACTTTTTTAAAGTAACATTTCGTTTCCATTTTTTTAATTTTCATAAAAATGTGATAGAATATGTTGATGCAAAAATGTAAGCTATTTCCACGAATTGGCAAAAATCGTCCTACGTTAGAGGCTCCTGTATTCCCGATGCTACATTAAACAGCAACAAGCCCTCTAAGAGATCTGGGATCAGTTGTAGGCCTATAAAAGGCGTTTAGGTTAAACGGTAGATAAACAAAAATTTAAAAACGCTCCTATTCATCTTGTAAATAATTGAACTTAAATTTTATCAACTAAATATGTAGTTCTATGCATAGTTGTCACGTTCCGACCGAAAAGTTCAGTCAATAGTTATAGGCTTGTTTGATATTTTCGACTTATCCACCATTTAAGCTAAACGTCTTTTATACAACCGACCCTGGAGACAATAGATCATTCCCCTGTTAGACAAACTTTTAAATTGGGAAAATTTGTTAGCTCGATGCTATATTAAACAGCAACAAATCCTCTAACAGATCTGGAGACAATTGAAAGCTTCTTGATTCTTAGTTCAAAAAAAAAATCATTCTTGTTTGGCTGGTAGCTATTTGCAAGAATCATTGGAATTTTAGAAAACATCTTTCCCTGTAAATTGCTAGTTGTTTTATTGCATTTTTGTACCTGAGAGATGATTTTCTAAAAAAAGTAAAATAGGTTAAGATTTAGATCGAGGCTATAAATAAATGGACGGCTTGTCCAGTTAATATCAAGCATTCATTGCATTGACCAAACACAAATTTGCCTATATCACGCCAAGGATCAAATTTGCAATTTGCTTGTTTGACAAGAACGCTACAACAATTGAGAAGATAACTATTCTATTTTATGGCTCTATAATTTAGTAGACAAGACCGAAGATTAGAAATAGGGTTGCCATTGTGATCTCGATCGATTGGGATAGATGTTTGTATGTGTGATAAAAAATAATTTGGTCAGGTGGTAGATATTTCAATGTAGTAAATCTTAGTATAGCTTAAATGAATAAAGCTAACAAATTACGTGGTGTCTGCTTGATTTGTTTTCATTAGATAAGTGTCGAGCAAAGGTGAATTAGCTACCCCTATACGTCAGGGTGTCTCTATCCGTACAAAATCCCAAGACGTTAATGCCTCGGTCAAGGCGAAGCTCCAATCACTTTGAAAACCACTGAAAAGTTTTATGGAAAATAAACAGCCTCACATGCAGTTCTTTACTTGTTGTAAAAGTAAAAGATGAAGCAAGTTTTGGAAAATATGTTTGTCATGTCTGAGATAAATTTTAAAACACTAATCATAAAATTTCCGTGCAAAGGAAAACCAGCGCAGGTAAGAACACACATGTGCAAAAGACCAAAGCGGAATAAATTGTTTCATGTAAATGCTTCTGCATTTCAATAGCATGCATTCCTTTCTTTGTTTAGATTGTTTACCTGAAATCTACTTTTGTGTTGGCAGGCCGAAAGTATTTCCGATCTTTTGTTAAGCAAGCAATTGTTTTTTTCTTTCAAAATACTAATTTTCTCGTCCAAACATAAATTACATCCTTTGGATCCTGCCGTGAAAGAAATAGATTTTTTTTACTGTGGACCATTTTATGGTGAAATCTGTTTTGTTTTGCTTTAAGTGCCAAGCGTGTTTCGAAAGTTCCGTTTCGTTCGAATATTTTTTGTGTGGGAAAGATTTGATATGATTCCTGTATCACTGTTTGAATGTGTTTGAGGTCATGTCAATGTAGTGCTTTGTGTCCTGTGTGTTGCCTGTAAAAATTGTTGCTTTGTATACAATGTCCTTACTCATGCACTTGTTTTCAATAGGCATGCGTGCTTGTTCCTACAGTTACAGTTCTCTGCACTAATGTCTTGTGGTTGGCTTTTCCTAATTATGCGTGTGTTGTGGCTTGTGATAATTGACTTAACGTTACTCATGCAACTGTAACTGACCTTAACTGTGTTCCTATTGAAAATTTTGTGTAACTTGTTGCCTATTGGAAAGTGCGTGTCTACAAGCTTGAGGAAACTGCGTGCAATGTTTGTTGTGACATTCTCGCTGAATGGAGGGTTAAACCAAATGATGTTGCGTTGTCTGTTCCTGCCTGGTTGCTGTGTTACGTGTGGCGTGTATTCCAGCTTGTGGCTGAAGTTTCAGGATTAGGTTCAGGGTTAGGATTAGGGTTAGGCTTGTCGCGAATTTACTATATTAGTAAATTCAGAGGCGTTGAAGAATTTACTGATAAAGTAAATTCAGATGAGGAGCTTATGCTGTACTTTGTTTGCATGCCGGAACACAATACTGTATATGTTCTAATTTTTAAAAATGCTATTCTCAGCTAGTAATGGGTACTGATTCAGAATGAAGAATTTTGTTGATTTTAAAACACATTTAATTAGGATAAAGCATAATGCATTGTGACAAAATTTCCGGTGCAGCTTGCCATGCTGGTCCAAGAAGTAAGTTTGAATTTATGACCCTGGAAAGGCAATTAATATTTTCTTACTCATCAGCAAGAGTTGTGCGAGCTAAGTTGACCTGCTTCCGATGTGCGATACATCAATGAAATTTCTAAAATATTATTTATGCCATACATATAGAGTTTTACGCGAGATAAACGGGTGAAATAAAAATCGTATTTTCACTGTAGAGAAGCGAATAAGCGTTTTCATTGGCCGTACGATTTTTTTCACTAGTGAAAGTTTATTGTATCAGCATTTTGATTGGCTATACGGTTTTTCTCGCTAGTGAAGAAAATCATATCGTCATTTTGCTCACAACATGGTCGCCGTGTTGGGGAAGGAGCGAAAGGGTATTTGGCTTTTATGTCTAAAAGAAGAAGAGTTTCCCCAATAAAAAACATAAAACGGAAAGAAGAACAGCTTTGACTCACTATTTAGGCCAAATAACGGAGAGACAAATAGTATATGATTCTGCTTTTAGAGTTCAATGTTTTGTTTCGAAATTGTTCGCCTTTGGCAGGTTTCCAGTTTTAAAATAATCTCTATATGTTTGGCATAAACAAATTACTGCATGGTTGGCTCGTTTGTACTATTTTCATTATGCACTTGTAGTTAAAGATTGCTTTCTCAACTCGTCCATAAAAACCGCACGCACTCGCCAACCATGCAGTAATCTCTATATAGAAAGAATATGCATGACAAGCTTTCTTTTTTTGAGCCTGTGGGACTGGCGAATATAACTATAAAGGTCCTCATCGAAGCACAACAGTATTACATGCCAGGGGAAATGGTCCTAATGACCAAAGCCTATTGTTAAACATTACGATATATTCTATTTAACATCGGACGGGCATTTATTTTGTTTGAACAGAAAAATAAAGATCAATTTTGATCAGAGCTCACTAAAATCACCACATCAGGGATTATGCCAGAAATTTACACACGGGAACGTTGCCCAACCTCGTTCCAGGGGCAATTCCCTTCCTTGGGGAATGGGGAAATAGCCCAGGGTCGTCCGGCACGTTCTTCGTTCTTGTTAGTTACTGGAGTTTATTCATTTCTACTTCTTCTGACAAATATATTGGCTGAAATACCTCTACTGTTCAAACAGTTAATTGGTCTTCAATTATAGAGTTAGGTGGACAAACAATTAGCTCAATATTATAAGCTCTCTTGGCTGGTAAAACATAGCAAAAGATGAAAAAAATAACTAATTCCTAAATCATGTGGGTAAAACTTCAATCACGTCATTACCCTTTAAAATGTACTCTAAGCACTTTCTAAAGTGGCTTTACATTTAAGGGTGGAAATATGATCGCATTTAATGCAATCTTAACCTACCGTATAAGATTTAACTTATTAGTTCGACGTAAAGCAGGCACTTTGAAAACTATCAAGCCTAATGTTAATTAGAAATACCCACGAGATCTGGGTAGTTTGGGATCACGAGAGTTGCCTATTTCCCCAAGCAAGGGAATTTCCCTGGAAACCGGGTTAGAAAATTGCCTATTTGATTCAAAACTTTGCTTGATACTAAATTTGCAAAAATTAATAATTGTACTTTCAACATGTGAACTACATAAAATAAGACATGTTTATTTCTGCATTCAGCGAAGAAATAATCAAAATTCCAATCATAACCTTCCCAGTGTTTTAACAGAGCATTAGTCAAATTATCAGGACATGTAAATAGGCATACCAGCTAATCGTGGAGTATGATCTACCTAGGTTGTCCTGATCATCAGGATCTTTTTTAAAAAGCTTCCCACTAGGGTACCATCAGCCAAATTTTCCTGAGCTGTCTTGTCTAGTCTGCCCTGGTTAAGAATTAACATGCTAAAATGTTCCTACTGTAATCTTGTTGTATAATTTAAATATCATGTACAAATGGGAAAATATTTTTGAATTTGATGCTGCTTTACGAACTTTAATCCTCAAATCATACTTCGACCGTCTTTGCATTTACCTAGGTTTAAATAGTAGGGCGGAATTTGTAACCCTCACCTCGAGCTTACGCTCGGAGTGGCGGCTCACGCCGCTGATTTAGCGATCAAGCAATTCTAGTATAATTATTTATGAAACTTCTAACATTTAGGCCACAGTTATCTTTGAAACTTGTACTCTATACGTGGTACAATTCACAAAAATATGTCACAAGTTGTTCGGCTGATAGGAATGTCTAATAATACAAAATGTAACTTTGACAAAAAAACTGTTCGAACTATAAATTGTTCTCATCCTTCTCCGTTTCGACGATTTTCATATTTAAGCGCACGATTGGCGAGCACAATATCCGGAGTAACATTGAGAGCTGCTATAGCACGGCCCACCACTACCAACTTTACCCACCTTGATGCTATCTTTGGCACAGTAATAATTTAAACTACCGCTTCTCGCACAGTACCCAGAGAAGCATTGAGAGCTGCTATAACATGGCCCACCACCACCAACTTTACCCACTTGGATGCTATCTTTGGCACAGTAGTAATTTAAACTACCGCTTCTCGCACAGTACCCAGAGAAGCATTGAGAGCTGCTATAACACGGCCCACCACCACCAACTTTACCCACTTGGATGCTATCTTTGGCACAGTAGTAATTTAAACTACCGCTTCTCGCACAGTACCCAGAGAAGCATTGAGAGCTGCTATAACACGGCCCACCACCACCAACTTTACCCACTTGGATGCTATCTTTGGCACAGTAGTAATTTAAACTACCGCTTCTCGTACAGTACCCAGAGAAGCATTGAGAGCTGCTAAAACACGGCCCACCACCACCAACTTTACCCACTTGGATGCTATCTTTGGCACAGTAGTAATTTAAACTACCGCTTCTCGCACAGTACCCAGAGAAGCATTGAGAGCTGCTATAACACGGCCCACCACCACCAACTTTACCCACTTGGATGCTATCTTTGGCACAGTAGTAATTTAAACTACCGCTTCTCGCACAGTACCCAGAGAAGCATTGAGAGCTGCTATAACATGGACCACCACTACGTATTTTCCCTAGTGGAAAGAAAACAGGATTTAACAAACGAATATAATACCCATTCAATAAACTAACTTTTTTTCCTAGAAGATAATGAACAATTATTGAATGAGGTCGAGTAGGATATGAGGAATTATTAAGGCTAGGAGGGAGATTTGTGTTATCTGCCGAAGCCAAAAGCTGAGGCAGACAACACAAAATTAATACTTCCTCATCTCGTACGAGAACTGCATTTTTTTATATATTTGTATTCATATCGGACTCAGAATAAACGCTTGCCTCGTAAACAAGAGGCAAGCTACTGAGTAATTTTGTCACATGTACATTTGGCATAAGGAGCATAAATTAGCGTTACGTCGTAAGGTCGTATAAGTTTTTTTCAATTTTACGAACAAATAACGTCATAATGTCGTATACGTGTTTTCATTACGGATATAACGATTTCATCCACCGCTCTTAATCAATCAAATTTTTAAATCACTTTCAATAAATAATAATCGACATTGTATTATAGTAGACAGTAAGATACTAATGTAAAATACAGTGAGACATTTTCAATGTCTTCAGTAGCGAAGATGTCGGTCAGGTGATCATTTCCCGCCATAAATTTTGTGTCCAAAACGGCGATGTTCGTACGGTCAGTGAATATTAATTTTTATATTTTTAAAGAAAACTAAAAAGCCCCTCTAAAATAATGCGCAGATGCTCTGTGCTACACGATACAGGTACTCCGGGTACTCCATGACGTAATGAGATGAAATAAAGCCTTTATTAGCCTTTTCGAAATTAGTCTTACTGACACGGTTTTTAGATTGTGTAATAAACAGAACATTACACGACGATTTGATGATGTGAAATTCATATTGTTGTTGCAAAAGTTTTTCACTCGTACTTTTTTCAACGATACTAGTTTGCGTTCGACGAGGCATATCGCTTCCTAATCGTGATGTCAGGGCTAGATGTGTGGCCTTTTAGATTTTTTGACGTGGTATTTGCCTCGTTCTCACGTTTGGCATTTGCCTCGTTCTCACGTTTAGCATTTGCCTCGTTCTCGCGTTTGGCATTTGCCTCGTTCTCACGTTTGGTATCTGCCTCGATCTCATGTTAGGCATTTGCTTCGTTCTCTCGTTCATATTATTAGATTCTCATGCCAATCTTATTATTCGAAAACCTTTTGTCACCGTACCGGCTATTGAATGGCTAAACAGCTACAGCTTTTACTCAACCGTTCCAATACGACTGTACTCGGCGGTTTTAGCGTTTATTTTTATATCGGGAAAGTAAGTTACAGTTACCACTTGAGCTAAAAGCACCTATAAAAAAGAAAGTATGTTATAGTTTCTCTGCGTCTATTTCGTCCATTTTTAACCGATTATTCTTTGGCGGAGAAAGTTTTAGTTCTCCATACAGCTTATAGGCAACCGCGACCAATGTGCAAGCGTTTCGTATATCGGGAAAGTGAAGTGATAGTTTCACATTTGAGCAAATAGCACTAAAGAGCAATTCTCTGCGTCTATATATTTCGTCCATTTTTTGGACCGAAAAGTTTGCTGATTGGACATGCTTAAAAAACTTTAAAAGCAACTATATGTTGTAATATATATTTTGTTATTCCAATGCTAAGGTTTATGGATATCAGAAATCTGGGTTAATTTTTATAATCATCCGCTTGATGTTAACCCCCCCCCCTCCCCCCCCCCCTGTGGAGATTAGCTTACACTATTAATAGAGAAAAATTTTTTTGACTAACGTGCAAAATATCCTAGATCCGCCCCTGTTCTGTACGACATATAATACTGGTCTGCCCATCGCCAAGAAGCTTGCCGACATAGTTAATGATTTACTGTACAATCCTCTGCTTGAAACAAATGTTGACGAGCTTTTGACGAAACAACCTCGTCCGGAAAATAGTCAATCTCCTTCGCCCGGAAAATTAATAAAATGGTATGGCATAAGGTCAAGCCAGATACACGAGATATCAGAAGCTATTCATCTCGGTAATTTATGCTATTATTGAAGCACAGACACCGATCACATCCGTATCGTCCTGATACCATGAGATAAATCTTGGTAGACGTGAATCATTGCGACTTCATCTTCACTCACAATTCACAACTGCACTATGCCTGCCCATTTGTTGCAATATTCAATAAAAAAATATTCATTTAAATTTAATCTGTTATACATTTAATAAAGTTATATTCGTTCAATTCAATCTTTCATACACATTCAATTCAATATTTCGACATAAAATGTTCATTCAATTTAATAATGTAAATGTATTCAATTTAATCCTATATTAAACAATATTTTATACAAAAATGTACATTTAATGAAATTTATCCATTTAATACAACAATTAATTGTTCAATTTAATAAGTGTGAGTAAAATAAAATATTTATTCAATTTAAAAACCATTTAATGTTTGAAGACTGGCCGAGCGCTCGGGCTAGAGCAGTGAACTGGGCTAACTGAGTGAAACTGAAACAACTGATAAGCTCTAGTATGGCCGACGAAAGTGAGACTGGGCTTGCGGAAAACGAAGTAAACGAAGACCCCTATCTGGCTGGTTTTAGCTGCTATGACTTCCTTCACGAAGTTTTAATTAGAACAGCAGTGATTGTGGACGGAATACAAGCAAATGGAAATGACAGGGGTATTCTCAACGAGCACTTTTCCACACATTTAAACTTGTTAAATACAAATGTCAAATAGTTGGGGCAGTTAATGTGTATCGTTGATGATCAGGATAAGGGTTTGCTAGAGGATTTGCAGTCTGTTTTTCTTAAGCTTTATGTAACACTTTGGAGTCATCAACTAAGGTCACAACCTACTCATCTCTCAGCTTTTCCAATTTTAATTGATCAAAGTGGAAGGCCAGGGGGCCACCATAAGTCATTGCACGCGAGTTTTTGGAAGAGCTGAGGGGTTTGGGTTTCGCCTGGACAAAAATTGCTGCTATGTTTAAGCTATCCCGTTGGACAATAATGCGTCGTGTTAGAGATTATGGCGTACAAAACTTAGCAAAGTTTAGTGACATTAGTGACCAACAAGTTGATGAAATAATTACTAATTACATATCAGGACATGGATCTACAACAGAGGAGGTTTATTTGAGAGGCCATTTTAGGGCTCTAGGGTACAAAATTCAAATTAAGGAAGCGAATAAGAGAAAGTCTGAATAGGGTTGACCCAAGAAATACAGCTTTACGATGGGGTGCACTTGTCTCTCGCTGAAAGTATTTTGTGCCCTGGCCGAACTCGTTGTGGCACATGGACGGCCATCACTCACTCATCCGCTGGGAATTTGTTATCCATGGGTGTATTGATGGATACTCGAAGAGAATTAACTTCCTCCACTGTAGCACAAATAACCTTGCAACAACAGTTTTATCTTTGTTCGAAGATGCCATTCAACGCGATGGTGGCCTGTGGCCTTCGCGGATAAGAGTAGATCACGGAGTTGAAAATGTTGCAGTGTGTGATGCTATGGTTGCTATGCGAGGAGAGGGAAGGGGGAGTTTCATTGCAGGTTCATCATGTAGGAATCAGCGCATTGAAAGGTTATGGCGGGATGTTTTTCGATGCGTCTCCCACATCTTTTACTATACATTCTATGCAATGGAGCAAACAGGCCTTCTTGACTTAGAAACCCAATTCATATGTTTGTGTTACATTGGGTGTTTTTAGGAAGAATAAATTATGCTTTGCATGAGTGGATGGGCAGTTTCAACAACCATCCGCTTTCGACTGAGCACAACTGGTCACCAAACCAGCTATGGATTAATGGCATGTTAAGACAAGACAATCCACTTGCTAGTGGGGAGGCTGATGATGACCCTGATGATACAAGGTTTTATGGTGAAGATCTAGATGGACCAACACCTTTTGAAGACAGTGATAATTGTGTCATAGTTGCTCCAGTTAATGTTCCTGGAATTAATACAGAAGAGCTAGTGATGAAGTGATCTAACTAACCCAATCTATTGATCCTTTAAAGCTCTCACCATGTTTTGGAATTGACATATTCACTGAGGCCCTAACATTTGTAGTACGGCTGGTAGAGAATGAGCAAAGTAGATAATGTGTAAAACATTCCATTTTAGGAGTTTGTTACTTTAATTTCAAACTTTGTTGGTATTTAAATGTCAAATTAAGCTATTTAGTAATGGTATGACATGATCAGGGAAGATGGGAATGGTATATGCTGTTAGATGCACACATTATTAACAATGGCTTTCATGTTTCCAAGTTAGTGCCAACAAATCAAACTATACCTAGCTATGCTGCAGCCAAGATGTGGCTTCTAAAACTAAATATACTTTTAAGTAAATATACTTTTAAACCCAAACTGAAACCTTCATGTAGTTATGTTCTGCATGTCTAACACAGGCTACTCCACTACATATTAATGAAAGTAAAAAACAACCTTTAACATCTAAATGCCTAATGACTAATCTAAATTAGCCATTCAATTTGAATTATTGTACTCAAGTCAGCATTATAGTTGTAGGCAATAAGCAACTTCTAAATTATAAAATGCCTTTTTAAGCTTCCGTCTTCCAAAATAGCTACTGAGGAATGCAAAATCATAAAGTTCAAAAAGTGCATCTTCTGGAGGCAACTGCAGACAGTGCGTTCCTCTTGGTAGTTTTAAGATGCTAGTACATGTGTGAGACTTGGGAAGAAAATCTCCAAATATTTGCTTCTTTACACCTGGCTCATTACTGTCTTCTTTTACAACAACCTGCAAATTATAATGTTAAAGATCCTTAATACTCAGATGCAGGGAGAGGAAGTGTGATGTACATTTCCAGGTTAATTTATGAATGGCCCAAAAAGTGAAGTCAATCAATTAGTATGGTACCTAATTATTTTGGATTGCCAGTGTTTTAGTTTGTTTTTCACAAGTTTGATACATATAGAACAAGTTTGATTCATAAATACAGTTTCAAAATAACCAACTCATTCCTGATTTTGAGATTCCCTTTCTTCACTGTTACACCTAGGCTCCCTTGATGCACAAGTGGCTCCAATAAATTCAATGGATGGAGAAAGAGCAAAACCAAGAAGGGGCTCTTCACTTGCACAAGTTGTAAACTCCAGAATATTCTCTAACTTTGTTACTCTACGACCGCTAGCCTCTTCTCGAACATACTTGACAAAACAAGCATAAACAATTTTCTCATACTTTAGCGCGTTTGATCCTTTTTCAGAAAGTTTGGGTGTCAGAAGTTGTAGTAACTTTTTTACAGATAACTTAGCATTTACAGACGGTCTAAAGAGATCCAGTAATTGTGGAAACTTTCTGCCAGCTGCATGAATTCCGAGACTATCAAGACCTTTCTGTAGGCTGGAGATGCATGGATGTGTGCTTGGATATGGATCTGCAAAAATATTCTGCAAAACTGTTTCTGGAAAGTAAACAGGTAATTGCCCATTCTGAAGAAGGGCTATTGCTGCCATTTGGCCAACATAAATATAGTCACTTGCCAGATGCTCTTTGAGACCTTGTTCAAAATACTTTAGTTGTATTTTCTGATTACAAAGTCTAATCCATTCTTTTCTTGGGCCCCCATGTCTTGAGCTTCCTCACCATAGAACTGAACTTCAAAAGTGATTCTTGGATCTTTCACATTTTTTAATTCAGAAAATGTTGTTTCTAGAACATTATCTCGATCTACTGAAATATAATTAGTGTCCCCACTTAGTTCGGAAGATTCATCACTAACATCTAGGTCACGACCTGCCAAAATCTTGCCCTGCAAAAATCTTAACATTTCTGTTGGATCATTAGCAGAGGCTGGCATTTCATCAAATACTTGTGTGAAAAATGGTGACAATTCAATTTCTGGATCTGCTGGTCCAACTTTCTGCACAGGTTGTGCGGAAAGGGTAGGTTGATCATTCTCAAGTGGGGTTTGTCGAACAGATGTACCATCTGGTATAACGTTGCAACCATTTTGTGTACTTGTTAGATCAATTGAGGTTGTTGGTGAAATAAATGGATTGGGTAATTCTAAGGTACCACATGGACCTTCAGCCATATCTTCTTCAACTTGAAGACTTTCATCAACAGCAAACTGTGTTACTTGCTTCATTCGAATGTATAACAGACCTTGCCCAGCTAATTTTTTCACTACAGTGTAATCATACTCAGTTCCTTTTTCCATTTGAAGAACAGAAATTTTCTTTTGAACAACTTTCACAAATTCAAAGTCACGACTTTCAATCATGGGATATCTTGTTTTTAAAGATGAAACAATTTTTTCTCTTATGACTTTCTCAGTGTCAGAAGCTGTTAAAGTAACAATTCCTCGGTTGATAACATGGTCCTTTCTTAAGTTATCTTCTCCCTCACCATCACTGTCTACATCAGATGCACGAAGCAAAGCAAATTCAAACGGCTTTTTCTCTAAAATTTGAGCTGTTTTTACCTTTTTGCTGGAAGTTGAGCCTTTTGATGAGACTTTCCGGCCGCAGCTCGCAGGCGTTCGTTTTTATTAAGACGTTTGTACAAGCCAGCATTCAAACTGGTGGCCATCATCGATTTAGCTCGTTCTAGAGTATCACGTATCTCTGGTACAATAGTAGCTGCTGACGTTCCAGCCGAATTACCACTGGTAGCTGTTGAGCTAGAACCGGTTTCAGACAAATTTTCGTTTACCGAGAGCAACATGGTGGGCGCTTGCTGAAGCAATTCAGCAGCCTTTGTTATCGTTTGATTTTCCTTTGCGGCCATGTTGGATAATAATGGCGGAAAACTTGCACTAAATTCAATACGTCTGGCAGCGCTAACCGGGCACTCGGCACAGTCTTCAAACATTAAATGGTTTTTAAATTGAATAAATATTTTATCTACTCACACTTTTTAAATTGAATAATTAATTGTTGTATTAAATGGATAAATTTCATTAAATGTACATTTTTGTATAAAATATTGTTTAATATAGGATTAAATTGAATACATTTACATTATTAAATTGAATGAACATTTTATGTCGAAATATTGAATTGAATGTGTATGAAAGATTGAATTGAACAAATATAACTTTTTTAATGTACAACAGATTAAATTTAAATGAATATTTTTTTATTGAATATTGCAACAAATGGGCAGGCATACTGCACTCTGTATCATCACAACCAAATTGTTCGGTGACAACATTTCCAGAGGATCTTATCAGCGGTGACCAGAAACCAAAACCGGAGCCACATAAACCAGGACCAATCAAAACTAACCCCAGCTACACAAGGCCCGTTGTCAGCAAACAATGCATGAGTTACTTAAAGTGCCTATATCATAGTCAGGAAATTTGCATATTTCAATAGTTTAGGTGATTTTAAAAAAATTTGCAATATATTTTATAAGTCGATAATTTAATCTTCATGTACTTTTGAGGGCCTGAAGTTGGCGATTTACGCCGATTTTTCAAAATACTGTGAGCGTAAAAAAACTGGCGCGAGTACCCTTACGGAAATTTCACATATGCTTTCACATGTGAAAATTTCACATGTGAAATCTATATGTGGAATTGGAACACTTCACATGTGAAATTTTCATATGTGAAATGCATTTCACATGTGAAACTTTCATATGTGAAACATGTTTCACATGTGAATTTTTCACATGTAAAATCAATTTCACATACAAACCATATCCGTGGAATTAGAACACTTCACATGTGAAATTTTCATGCGTGAAGTATATTTCACATGTGCAATCCAGTGGCGGATCTAGCGTAAGTCAAAATAAATTACCACAGCTCATTCTAGGATATATTTACATTATAAAATACATTCAAAGCAACTTCCTTGGTTAGATTTTATTCTTTTGAAATTCATAACCTATGACATTGTTATAAAGTCATTTTGAATTTAAAATTGAGCTGCTATAATTTATTTTGACTTACCCTGGATCCGCCACTGGTGAAATCGATTTCACATGTGAAAATGTTGAATATGTGAAACTTCACCTCTGGAACAAAAAAGTTGTAAGCAATCATATATGAATGTAGTTTTATTTACAGGCTGAGAACATTAAATACATACTACTTGCAAGTTAAATATTAAAGTCATTTAAATCAGCATTTATAATTATCTATTTAAAAAAGTCACACAGTACTGTTTGTATCATGTCCAATCCAGCATACAATTCAATGTGCAATATTGGCATCAACTTGGGATTTTATAGCATGCAGTCACAGGCCTTTTTTCATCTTTAATTTTTTGTGATATTGCCAATCAAATGGCTGTTCTTGTAGCAAAAGGACAGGATTGCATGACATAGGCTGCAAAAGAATAGTAAAAAAACATTAGACTAATCAACAACCAAAAGCAATTCATGCATGCTCCATCCTTTCAAATGATGAGCTTTGGTATATAAATCACACTCAGTATCTAACTTGACAAAGATAGCAACTCACCAGTGATTAATTCAACTTTATGGGTATCCAACATCTCTCCTTCATCTTTTGCCTTTCCAGTTAGAGTAGACATTTTTAAGACCTCTCGACCAAAAACAGCTGATAAAAGGGTTTTTGTCATTTTGGAAAAATTTTTGGACCTTTCTACTTCAGCCAAGGCAGTTGGTGTTAAAAATTTCTATGAAAGAAAATGTTCATGAGCAATATGTCATTCTGCAATAATTAAATTCCAGCATGCATGTTTACGGTCATTGCAATGGAAGTGTTGATAAAATATTGTGTGAATTCATTTCCAAAAGTTGATGAATTTATTTGATAGAAAATTGATCAACTTCCTGTTGTCCAGTTCCTGTTAGCCAGATAGCCAATTACATTTCACGTCAGGACGTATTGACGAATCACAAATACACATAAAGTTAACAGAAGGAAGTTGATCAATTTATAATAATGCAATATAATTATGCATCCTAATTGTTCTTTCTTATTTTTATTTGTCTTACACCATCCACTAATGCATGACTGACTAATGGTCATACACTGCCAACTAACATGTCATACATTGTCAAGAACAATAGTGCCACCTACAGTCTGAACAATCCAAGAAAAAGCCACTAACATGAGCAGCATTTTTTAATGTATACAAAAACACAACTAAAATGGCATTCTTTTTAGGCAACAGTTCATGCACATTTTCTCAGAAATTTAAATATATTCTAATTATTTCTGGTGCATAATTAAACTAAGCTAAAACTTTATTAAAATCCAGAGACATGTAAATGAAGTTTATCATTACAGGTTATGTGCCTCCCTATTCACAATCCAAATTTTGTAGGTCTATAATAAGATAAGTCATATATCAAGATAAGTATTATATATATCTTACATAAGGTATAACTTAGGCATTCAATGCAATAACATACTGTACATGAGGTTATCATAAATCACCCTTCCATGCAAAATATTCTATTATTTGATTTGACAAAAAAACAATGCTTTAAAGAAGTATCAGCACTCTTCCTAGTACATTTATCAGAAATGAATAATAAAATAGCAAAGTTTATAATTTTACATTTAATTCAACAGATTTAATTACTAGTAGCACTTTTTCATTGATGAATGGAATTGTTTGGTGTCAAGCAAATTGACATTATAAAATCAAGTACTGTATAATGTAAGACACTAAGTGTGGAAAAAACATTATGGCATAAAGGTTTATTGTTTAACACAAGATGCTCTGCCTCTGAAAGAGCAGTGAGGCTAATTCATGGTAAATTAGGGCAAATTGATATGTAATTTTAGACATGTGCGCCTTCTCCCCTAAAACTGATTTAATTTCCTTCACCAACATTTCAATGTCACACAATATTTTATCATTATCATGAATTAAACACTATTTCTTTCCTCCCAGTTATATAGCAAGTTTGATTAGAGGGGCAGAAAGTCTTTATTCGAACGACACAAATCTAAGCAGTATGGTGTCAAACATGTTCAGTGTTAAGGATTCTTCAGTACCGGTAATAGGATGTTGACAGTAGGCCAATTAGTATCTTTGACTTTACACATCACAGTGCTTACAAGTATTTATGCTTGTAATAATAGGTGATATAAGGTTAAGGATGTAATTCTAATATTTTGTTGAGAAGCATTCCAATAGTTGGCCACATTAAAGCCAAGTCATCATCGCAACCAAAATATTTTACTGCCATTCAAAACTATAAACCCTGAGTAGACTTTTACATGACTATTAATGTAGTTTCAGCTGGATAGCCAAAAACTTTGTTACTGGAGCATATTTTGATATCAATGCAGCATAACAAATCTTCCAATGAAACAGTTTGAGCACTAATGAAATTGTTTGAACTATGAAAGTTTTAAGTACTTAAGTAAATAAATGTTAAAAACTCAACAATGTAGAAAGTGGTTAAAGGCTATTAAATTTCCCTGCTTAGATGATCAGTCAGCCATTGAGTCTGGCTTCAAGCCTTTATGACCACATCATAACATGACCCCATCAGGCAATCAAGGCAAGAGCCAAGACTAAGAGACACTATTAAAACCTTGCCAGTCCAAAAAAACCAGGTTAACAGAATTGAGCTAAATGCTATGCATCAAGGAAAATAAAGTAAATTAATTTAAATTATTTATTTCCAAATACTATCGCGCGAAATTCAAATTTTAAATGCAACACGATTCTATCAAAATTATAAACGATGGAAGGAAGTAAACTTACACGTTAAATTTGCTTTATCCATACAAAAATCAAAACAATGTGCTTACCTGACTTTTACACCTTCCTTTGTGATGTATTGGGAGTTATTTCTTTGACAATACTGGTTAAAATACTGTTTCTTTCGCTATAAACATCACCATTTATAATACAACGTGCAAAAATATGGAGTCCAAGTGTGAAGATTCCCGGTGAGCTTTGCGCGCGTAGTACTACCACTGATCTCTAGAAACAACTGGATAAAAACCTACTTGCCCGCGGAACGAAAATGAAATAGTTTACATTTTTATCGGGTAAGGAAAAAATAAATACATAACATTCTTATCTAACTGCTACTGGACAACCGGGCGGCATAGATTTGATGTGTTGTGAGAGATTTAATCATATTTTGGCTAATATTTTTAACACATCCAGATTTGAATATCTAAGACTAAGCTCGATATTCTGAGCCGCCATGTTAGGACGGATAAACTGAAGTTAACACCATGTTAATATGATGATGACAAATTATACATCATTTATATTTACCATATGAAATTCTTCATACTTTTGCTTCGTAACATACCAAAAACAAGGTGTGCTTTCTAACACACCTAGCTGTGTTTCTCAAACTTGTGCATGGTGTGTTCCAAAACACACCATGGTGTGTTTTCATCAAAAAGGTGTGTTTCCTAACACAGCTTGTATTTTTCAAAGGTGTGTAATAAAAGGTTATAAAAATAGGGTGTGTTTTTGTACACATCTTGGTGCGTTTTCTTACACATATTGATGTGTTTTCCAGCACACCTTGGTGTGTTTTCCAACACACCATGGTGTGTTTTCTGATTATAAGTAAGAAGGTGTGTTCAAATTACACCCCTTTGTGTGCTATTGTGCACACCTTGGTGTGTACTAACCGTCCTGACCGTTGCCTTTGCCAAAACAATTCGAGTTGGCAGCCATTGGCTGCGTCGTGACAGTGAATGTGGCCCATGTTGCACACACATCAAAATCATGACAGGACATAGGAGACAAAGTTAAAACTAATAGAACTGCCCGAGATTATTCATAAGTATGCAGTCATAGGTAACGGGCATGGACTACCCGGACAAATGTGTTGTAGGTTACCAAACCTCATTGATCGTGATTAGAAATGTAGATCGGGATTAGATCTGCAGCGTTAAATGCATGACAGTGAATATGATTTAAATATGGATTTTTTAAATAGGTTAATTAACGTAGGAACTTAATTATTATAATGATATATGTAAAACTAACTCTTGTATTTTATCAAGCTTTTTTGATTAATCTATAGACTTAAAGATTTGTTTTACTCACTTTGTTTCTCGATCATGATGTTTAAAGGTAGGTTACAGTCGCTTCTGCGCATGTGCGATAGGTTTGTTATGAGGAGCCTCCTCATAACAAGTTTCCAGTCCCATGGCATAAACAGAAACACGCGCGGCCGTCTGAATCGTTCTCTGTTGTATTGCAAGGAGCGATGGCGCATCAAGTCCTGGTATAAAAATTGTTGCTTTGAGAGTTTCAAGATCAAACAATTAATATTGGATTCTGAAAACGCGGCAAATCGCGTCGCCTAAAGGTTTAATTATTCGCGTTCGGTAGCTTTTGCTTCAGATGCTGTGGGTTTCGTTCGAGACTTCGAATCGCACTACAGAATGATGAGAATATTCGCGAGTCACGACATGCTCACAGTCACAGGCTCTGTCATGCAGGGTGGTAAGAAATATATTGTATTACTTTCACATAATAAGGAAATGTTAAGCTAGTTACGCTAGCTGAGTTCTACCAATAATATTCAGGATGTATTTAGAAGTTGACAAGTATGTTTAAAACATGAAACAGTGTAGAGAGGAACCTTACATGCAATCACAATTTTGGCAGAGAACCAATTTTATCAAAAGAAAATCACGATACTGTAGTCTGTATATCACTCAATGAGTATATTGTGGATATGATCTATAACATAACTAGCAATACATAGAGGATATTACACGGTGCATGGCGCGAAGATATTATTTACGAGTGGTGAAAACATGTTCAGGTTGGAACAAGCGGACAGAGAACATATAAATCCTAGGGGAAAACACACGCGTTTTTCACGTCTTCACTAGTGAAAATATGGGAGATACGAGTGTTTTAGTTTACGGTGAAACACCCATAAAGCCATAACCATATAATAAATGAGCTTATTCGATGGCTTACACAGATATTGAGTGCAGGCTTCAACCGCTTGTACAAGGTGTGAAATAAATTATACATTTTATATAGACCCTGTAGAATATTCAATTAAATTGTCGTATTCTCGATTCCATTAACTCTATAGTATAGTAACTTTTACAATCCGTTTCCCAAACAAATTCAAAGTAATGAGTGAATTCAAAGCCGCGAAGCGAGATGCGGAAATTGCGAGTTTGAATGTCCGGTATTAAAATTGTCGGTGTATCTTAGGCGTTGATGTCTCTGGAAGTGTTAATTTTGTGTTTCAAGCATAATAGCCTGGAATATATTTCAAACTGTTATACTGTATACAGTTTTTTACTACATATTACAATCCCAGATTCAATATAATGCAATATAAGCACAATATGTGCTCTCGTCGTGATATTATATCGTATAAACATGATATAATGCTCTCGTCCAGGTGCACGCCATAGGCATAGATGTGATTTTGGTTGCTTGAGCGAGAATTTAGCCTGTTTGACGTACAGTAATTGTCGCTCATTTTCTCTTCTGCTGAATCACAACAAAATACGCGTGTGCGAACTGCCCAATTATGTAAAAATCCTGGCAAAATTTTCATGTATTTGCACCTGGATAATTTTATTATTTTACTTATTCTGAAATTTACATGCAGTAGTTTCATACATTGAAATATAATACAAGTGTTATCTAATATCATCGTACTAATCGTAGGCCTTCAAAACATGCTATGAACGTTTATATACACATACACAGGCTACAGTTCTAAATGCTTATCCATTCCATTTTGTAAACTATTTGTTTGTAAAGTATGAGTTTTTGCTTTCATCACTGTGCTTTCAATTTCATTACTGTGTCTTCACTAAAAACACATTCGCTGCCAGTTAATGTACCCTCATCATGATATATAAGTCTGGAATCGAGAATACGACAATTTAATTGCATATTCTACAGGGCGCATATAAAATGTATAATTTATTTCGCACCATGTACACTCGTAAATAATATCTTCGCGCCATGCACGGTGTAGTATGCTCTATGTATTGCTAGCAATGTTATAGATCATATCCACGATATACTCATTGAGTGATATACAGACTAGCCTGTGAGCATGTCGTGACTCGTGAATATTCTGTTGTGCGATTCGAAGTCTCGAACGAAACCCACAGCATCTGAAGCAAAAGCTACCGAACGCGAATAATTAAACCTTTAGGCGACGCGATTTGCCGCGTTTTCAGAATCCAATATTAATTGTTTGATCTTGAAACTCTCAAAGCAACAATTTTTATGCCAGGACTTGATGCGCCATCGCTCCTTGCAATACAACAGAGAACGATTCAGACGGCCGCGCGTGTTTCTGTTTATGCCATGGGACTGGAAACTTGTTATGAGGAGGCTCCTCATAACAAACCTATCGCACATGCGCAGAAGCGACTGTAACCTACCTTTAAGCGTTTAGGGAATAACATATAACTTATTTTATTAAGTTAGAACTTCATTTATATATGATTTGATTTCACAAAAATGATTTTCAAATGAAATGACAATTTATTTGCAGTCTAGATTTAAATAAAAAGTTTTTAAGAGAAATGCAAATTTCACATATGACTTGATTTGATCAATTGAACTTTCACATTTAAATTGATTCTAATTGCTATTTGACTTGATTTCACTTGTGAACTTTTCACATGTGGAAAACGAATTTCGCAACATTTTCGGTTTCACATATGAAATTTTCACATGTGAATTTGCATTTCATATGTGATCAATATGTGATCTCATTTCAAACTTGACTTTTCACTTGTGAAATAAGAATATCATTTTAGATTTTATTTCACATATGAGTTTTTCACATGTGAATTAGGATTTCACATGTGATTTTATTTCACACTTAACTTTTCACATGTGAAATACGGAATTCACATGAGACTTGATTTCACATATGATTTTTTCATATGTAAATAACCTATTTCACATGTGAAACTTGGTGAATCACATGTGAATTACAAATTTCACATGTGAAAATCCAATTTCACATGTGAAATTTACTTAATCACATGTGAAATTAGGGTTTCACATGTGAAATTTTATGTGAATTTTCCGTAAGGGTATGCTCCTGTGACGTCAAACCGGGAACACGCATTGATTGAAAATTAGTATTCAATACTACAGAGAGTGTTGAAATATGTTTTAATCGAATTTTTTGCTCATTCTACGGTACTTTTCCTGATCCAAAGGACAGACAAGCAGAATCAGAAAAAAAAATTTTCTCGCGAGTTATATGATGGAAGTTGAAGATGGCAATGTTTATATTGGGAAAATGACAACAGATGTGTCAGGGGACTCTGGGCTAGATGTCAATTACTCGCAGTCTATATGTACTATGACATTAATGACTCGATCTACATTGAAGATACAGCCGACCTAGGGCAAATACGGTACTGGTATAAACAAAGGACAAGGCAGGTAACTTGGCCGACAAGTGCCCTTATTCAAACGCAAATATCTCGAAGTAAACACGCTCCCTGCGAAACAAATACCATCCTATCAAAGCCGAAAGATGGCTCTACTGCCTCTACATACGCTTCATGAAGATAGCGTTCCATACGATCGAACAAATTCTGCGTACGAAGCGTTCGCCAACGATATTTCACAGTTTTTCATTCTCTAGGAATCCGTCCTACATGAGTACAGACACATGGAAACCAAGCAATAACAGATTTTATTATTTGGTTATATTTAAGAATTATGTGATGAGGATGTGCAGGATACTCAGAATTATTCAGACCGAGATCAGCGTTATCTGACCAAGGCATATAACGCTGACCGAGCCCGAGGTCTGAATAATTCTGATATCCTGCGAAAGCCGAATTCAATAATCTTTTATTATTTATTCTCCAAGAAAAATCGGCGATGCGAGTACAAATCAAAAAACCTCAAAGACAAATTTCTTACGCTTTCAAAATTCATGCGAGATACCGCTGAAAAAATACGCGGGCACCGTATCGACATGACAAATACGACATTTATTTGTCAAGGTCAAAATTTGTCCTTGACAGGTACGAGAAACCGCGCCGAAATACGCATTATTATCTGTAGGCTCTTAACCAATGAGAATACAGGAATATACAGTGGGTGGACAAAAAAAAGTGCCCCCCCCATTATAATACGGTTGTTGTGTATAAAAGACAAAAAGTTCCAAAACAATTCAGAAATATACACGGTGCCGTCCAGATAAATAGCAAATAACATTATGTAAGTGTCAATTTTACTACTTAGCATTCAAAAATGTATTAACCAGTTAAATACTGAACTTGTTTCAAAGTTGTGTTTCAATGTATGGGGGTGTTTGTCGTTGAATGGTCTTGGCGATCTGCATCGGGTAAAGGGTATTTTGACTGGGCCAGAATATTGGAAAATTTTGATTCATCATCTGGTTCCATCAGCCAACCGATTAAACCCTGAAGGCTTTATCTTCCAACAAGATAACGACCCTAAACACACTAGTAACGTTGCTAAAAAATACCTTCAAAATAAGAAGATAGAAGTGATGAATTGGCAACCCCAATCACCGGATTTAAATCCGATTGAAAATTTATGGGGTCAACTCAATCGCTTAACTCAAGATCGCAATCCACAAAACGAAGATGAGCTTTTTGACATTCTGAAACATGCTTAGTACTCCATGCCTGATGAATACCTGCATAACCTTGTTGAAAGCATGCCGAGTAGGTGCAAAGCAGTTATTAAATCTAAGGGATGGCCAACCAAATATTAACAAATGTTTTTGACAATGTGAGAAATGCGTAGACATCTTGTAGTTGGTGAAGTGTTCGTGTTATGTAAGACTTTAACACACTGTCCATAATTGTAAATATCATTGACTACATTTTAAAAGATGTGTTCAGTTTCTTTATACTTCCTATGATTGCTTTGTTGTGTAATTCTCACATAAAATTAATGCTTAAATGATGTGATTTGCCACATATCTGTTTTTAGTGCCATGACTATTTATGAATTGTTTGTTATCCTTCATTGTTTCTTATACATCAAATATACCAGTGCCATATTTATGAATTGTTTGTTACCTTTATTGTTTGTTATACATCATATATACCAATACCAGTATTATAATTGGAGGGGGCCACTTTTTTTTGTCCACCCATTGTAGTACAATGAATAATAATATTGAATATTCACGACATTGACCAGATTGTCGGGCTGGCTTTGCCACTGCTCTCTGATATGCGTTGTGCGTCTATTTATACATTAATATTTAAATAAGGTGAAAGTTTAGCTCGCATCAATTCTCTCATGCGTTTGTTGATATCATATTTTTTGATGAATGGAGGAAGGAGAATCGGATTCATAATTGCTGAATGTGTGAGTCGTTGACTTTGATGTCATGTATGTCATACACAGACTTAATCCTTGCGTATTGCTACTCGTATTACCGGATTTACCGAATGTAATACTCTTTTTGCTGCCCAGCGCCAGCGAGGCAGCACACTATTCTTGACGACGACTCGACCCAGTCTTTCGCCCCGATCTATGTATAGTCGAAATCTCGATTTGTGTCCGTCTGTCTGTCTGTCTGTCTGTCTGTCTGTCTGTCTGTTAAGATGTCGTATTTCCGGGGGGACGAATTTAGCTACGTTTGTGAAATCAAGGGGTTGGGAATCGAACAAATTTCGTTTGTAATGCGCACGCATTTCATTCCATGCGGTCTCCTGTGAAGGCTCAAGGGTCAAGCGAGAATTTACAAAACTTTTTGGAAAATATAAAAATCAGGTAAATATGGCTTTATTTCTTTGTGCTACTATGCACCAAGGCGATGAACGTTTTAGCGTTCAAACTAGGGGAAAGCAGTGCGCTTTTATGAGTTTAGCGGCAGTTATTACAGCCCAAAGTAACCCACTGATCGATTGGTCGACAACAATGTTTGATAATGTTTTATCACAAGGTGACCAAATGTACTTTAAAGCACTGAATAAAGGCTTAATTGTGTTAGAACAGGATGATGAGTTTTTGTCTATGGATAACTTGCCAAAAGTTGTTAGTGTTTCAGGCTGTTCGAGCATGTTTTCTTGAGGCACAAAATATAAACAATGATCTGCCCATTGAGGCACAAAATAACAGTGATCTACAAAATAACAATGATCTGCCCATTGTGGTGCAGCCATCTGAGGCACGAAACAATGATAATAATCTACCAGTTCCCATTGAGCCCATTGAGGAAAAAAATGAAAACCAAATTTTGTATAGAAAGTATGTCAAGGTCTTGTTATAATGGAAGGAGAGATTGAATCTCATTATAATATTCACACAGCACTTTTGAATGCATTTTTTAATGATAGTTATGCTATTTTAATTTTGGAAGGCTATATGATGGCTTGATTAAGCAAACAGAATTTTTCAATTTGATTGACTCCCATGCTAGAGACTTGAGTGGCATGCCTAATCCTAATGGCACTGCTGATGTAATGAAATTTGCCAATATTCTAGAATTAGAATATACTTGTATTACTACCAGTGCATTAAGAACAGAAAACTATTGAGTTTCAACAATAGAGGGATTCAATATGTGGATCCCTGTCATAATCTTGTATGTAATTGGCTATATACCTTTTAAGATATAATGATTGAATTTATAAAATAATAACTACTTTACTCACTGTTGTCAAGGGCTGTATGGATAAAAATAATGATTTGCAAGACAAGAAATCCCCCCCCCCCCTATTTCATTTATTTATGTTTCTAATTAAATATTATCAATTATTTCTTTGCAATCCAGATTGATCTGAAAGGTGCCATATGTTGCAAAACTGCTGGATAAAACATAAAAGATACCAAACTGCTGGATAAATTCAAACGGTTATTACAGTCATATTATGATCTGGATATGTTACACGATGTATAAAAATAGGATGGGAATTCTCAACAGAAATGTATTCCATTGAAAAAAAAAATCCTGATTTTCAAGATTGTATGGAATAGTACATCATATGCAATGGATGGAATGTGTTATCCATGTATTATCAAATTCCTGTACCTAAATTGCCTGTTTCAAATCCACGAAATGGATGGATTTTGGGTTCATCATAATTTATGCAATTGGATGGAATATGCCAAGCACAGTATTGCTAAATTATCATACTTATTTTCAAACTACAACATGCACATCTGGGACAAATTTGTATGACAAGATTATATCCGTACATGCACAGTACCATAACAAGTTATCGATACTACATACTAACTAGTTAATCGATACTACATACATGCTAAATAAATTTGGAACATCTACATATTGGACAAAAAATCATACTGTTGACTACTATCATTATTTTAATTACCTGGAAATAAAATTGGAAGAAAGAAGGTGTGTATCACCTTGAAAGACATATTTCCTTCTTGAAGTTTGGTATGACTTCCATTGATATGTTGGATGGTAGTTCAAAATTATTATTGACACCAAGAATTGATAACAGTGCACAAATGTAATTCAAAGTGCACTTTATAGTATATAGTAATTAATTTATAGCATATTGTAATTTCAAATATTTTAAACAAAATAAATTCATTCGTACAGTGTGGAAATGATGTTAATAAATTGGTATAGTCAAGGCATAGCTGCATAGGGGTACGGCAGCACTTTCCTTGCGATAGTAACTTCTAGTTATTAATGGTATCATACCGTGATATTGGACATGTATGGAGCGAGCATGCTAAACAATATTGTTGCAGTATTGAGCAACGTTGACAGCAAAATATTGTTTAAGCTTGTTTTCATAAACCTTGAAAAGGTTATTCATTTTTTCGAACTTGTGTATTCGAAAAAACCTATTAGGACGTGCATTTTAGGACGTGCATTTCATGCAGTGGCGTAGCTATCCCAGCCGTTTAGACCCACTGTCAGAACACTATTAATTTCTGTCGAGATTTATGGTATTCAAAATGATTGAATACAAAAATATTTGCATAACCGGACTAAATCGTATAGCTTTACATGTCTACGCCGCTGTCGTTTCCTCACGTTTGCTATGTCATATTCTATGATTTTCGCCAGGCTTGCCATTGGCGTCGGATATTCAACATGTTGAATAATTTAGCGCAGGAATGAACATTTCCTCACAGTGGGCGCGCGCTGTGAGCTGACAGCTCAGTAATCGATGCCAATGGGCATGTGCTAAAACCTGGACTGGACTATGGACCATGGACTGTGGACTATGGACTGTGGACTATAGACTGTTTCTTGGGTGAACCGGGGGAAGGGGTATAGATATTAATAGTTTCTGAACCATTTAGACAAACTTAAAAAAAAGGATATGATGTTGTTTTATATGATGTTGTTTTATATGATGTTGTTTTTAACACAGAACTAATGGCAACTTATCAGCCGCGTCGCCATTCCTAAATCACTTGTATTTAAAAATTGTCCAAAAAACAGCACGCGCAACTAAATTTATGCGGAAAAGATCGAATTCGATATGAGGTGCAGGCATGGTAATTCCCCCGCTAAGTGATATCGTGGTTGTCACTAAAATGACACGTGATTATGTTATTGGTGGGGAGAAACGACAAGGAAAACTCGGAAATGTCTACTTCCATTCGAACATGAATTGTATTAGGTCGAAGTGTCCAAATTTTCTGCCATCATTACTCTACGTCACAAGTGATGTGAGGACTGATATTTGATCAAACGTCATGACAGAGCTTCAAAGGATTTAGCAAAATAATTTGTATAATTGTATATACCTATATACAGCTAATTCGAAAAAGGTTTGTCCTTCTAAAATCTAAAATCTAAATTGCAAAGTCCAAAACATGAGATGCAACATTTGTGTTCTGGTTGATAAAACCAGATTGAATGGTAAAGACGATCATATTATTATTTAAAACTTCGTTCCTCGTAAGCCATATAACGTTAACCAAAAGACTTGAAGTCAACACAGAGTGTATTTTGGTTTCGTATTTTGGATTTGGTAATGTAGATTCTTAGATCTTTGATTGAAGGACAACCTTGTTTGAATTGGCTCTATGCTAATGTTCGATATCATATGTTTAATGATTATGGTTATATCGTGTTTGGTTTATTTGCCGAGAAGTCCTTATTCTGAGGAAAAGCGAGAATGAAGTTTAGAAGGGTTTACGTTTATTATTTTAAAAATGCAACGTACCTTTTCGAACTTGTTTGTTGTGTGAGAAAAAGTCGCATCAGGCGCAAAACGCAGCCGGCAAAACTCGTTAAAGACGCGCACTTGTGAAACGAAATTCGATCTCTTCGAGATAAATTTAGTTACGCGTGCTGTTTTGTGGACAATAAGTGATTTAGGAATGGCGACGCAGCTGATAATCAAGTTGCCATTAGTTCTGTATTTAAAAACAACATCATATAAAACAACATCATTTCCTTTTATTTAAAGTTTGTCTAAATCGTTCAGGAACTGTTAATATCTATATCCCCCCCGGTTCACCCAAGAAACAGTCTATAGTCCACAGTCCATAGTCCACAGTCCAGTCCAGGTTTTAGCACATGCTATGCCAATGCGCATGCTTTTTATCAGTTATGACTTATTTCATCGAGTCAAGATGACGAATGTTGATGAAAGTTATAATTCTAGCTCGTCAGAAGATGAAGAAATTTTGCTTTACCTTTTGTTACTGCGAAGAAGGCGAAGACGCATAAGATCGGCTAATCGCAAGACGTGGGTAAAATCTTGGGTTCCACGCCGCCAAGCACAAGGGGCTTGAAAGGCTTTATCCCGTAACTCTCTGTTCTTAAATTCAGGATAGCGCACGTCGTAAAGACTTAGACAGGGATAATCAAGCCAAATATCAGCTAATTTATCTTCCAGGAATTTATCTTCGCCATCTTGACTTGATGAAATAGTGATAAAAAGCATGCGCATTGTCATCGATTACTGAGCTGTCAGCTCGGAGCGCGCGCACACTGTGAGGAAATGTTCATTCGTGCATGAAATTATTCAACATGTTGAATATCCGACGCCGATGGCAAGCGTGGCGAAAATCACAGAGCATGACACCGCAAAATTGAGGAAACAGCTTACGTCAACAGTCATGACTGACGCTCAGCTCAGCTGATACTTCTAGTGCGCACCGGCTCAAAGAATCAAAGATTACTTTTGCTCTCAGGCTTGCGAAGATAACGCAGTAGATTTTGCTCTTATTCTGTCATAGCTTTTTAAATTATGGTAATAGTGTTTATGCAGCAAAACATTTTTAGTCGCAAAACATTTTAATTCCTGTTTGTTAATGCGGAATTAAATTATTTTCATTAAAATAATTCCTGCTCTCAGCGAATTATATGCTGATGGCCCGATAAGCATCTTACATTTTCATGGCGATTATACTTGTACAATTGTCAAGAAGTAAAATTTACAGAAAGCAACGTTATTTTCGCTGAAATGTTGCCGGACTTATTATTCATTATGTGAAATACCTATGGCTATTTGCATTTTTTCGAAGGTGTTAAATTTCATCACTATAGTTTAAAAAGCTGCATATTGCACTGTATGAACAAAAAACATTAACAGATGGGTAGACTAATTCATTAATTTACGCCAATTTTCTAATTTACGCCAAGTGAAACTTTAGTTAAACTTTAATAAAAAGAGCTTCAATATATGGCTGTAACATGTATACAGGCCGCGAATACATCAAACCAGACAGATATATTCAATTACCTGCTTCAATGCTTCCACAGGCCGCCAACCAAACAAATAGTAACATTATTTTAGTTAATTTCGTCATCTTCGGACTGTCACAGAAACGAGAAAGTTCTGCTGGTAGCGCTAGGAAAATAAAATATGGAGAAATTAAATCTTAAAGTCTTGAGCCTTGCTGATTTCCGTTTACACTATTATACAATAATAAATGGCTCTGTGGGCACAAAATACCATCCACGTCTGCGCATATATGCGTGTGTATAGAAAAATTCATATTTGCCAGAACTAATTCATTTTTAGACACTTACATGAGGTGTGGCAGGATAGCTTTGCTTTGTATATACTTGAGAGAAATTTATAATTTAGATCTTGACGATATGTGCCAATCAATTTATACGGGCATGTGTTATGTGTGACGTAAGGTCCGTTTCAGCAGTAGAGTTTATGAGGGTAACAATTTTATTGCATTAAGCAAGTATAGGTAATTGTCCTTTAAAATTTAAATGGTATAGCAATATAAACGACAAAATAAAGAAAGACCTAAAAATTTAGACGTCGAAGTGTTTTTACGTTCACTCATTGTTTGGCAAATAAAGAAAAAAACTGGCAAATGTAAATTGTTTTGATAAAATTGGTGAGCCTACCCGTCTAAGACTTCCGCTCCTATTCAAAGTCGATCAGGTGCAGATCGAAATTACGACGCAAAGATATGCGATACAATGTAAACAAATTTGAGACGAAATATAATCAGTTTGCCTCTGAAAGCAGTCCAATAATTGTACATTCTTGTAAGGATAAAGCTTATTGCGAATGGAAAATTACTCGCACGCTTCGCTGCACTCTTTTTCTTTGGCAATAAGGGGATTCCTTAGGGGGGCTCCTAATGTCGCCATTCTGAATTTCAAAACTTGTTCTGTCGCGTTTTGAGTCATACCGCGTACGTCCTTGACGTAATTTTACATGATCTTTCAGTTCACATAGATGCTATTTTGTCATTATTTCTTAACTATTTACAATTTTCGCAATTTTTAACGAGCATTGGTTTCGTTTGCCGCAATTTCAGATTTCGCATGTCGCCGTTTGAACGCTATGTCGCTGTCGGTGCCTACCCTAACAGGGCTCTTCAATAGTTTGATTTAAACGCGACATGTAATAATTGTATGCTTTAAAACTTGGACGGAAAAAAGCCTTGTTTGCCAGTGCGGCGCTTTAAGAAATTCGTGCAAACATTGAGAGACAAGGAAACAATAGTCGCGATAAACACAATTGAGACCAAACACACTACAGAATTTAATTAATTTTCCTTGACCTAATTTATCATTAGAAACTTACCTGAGGTTACCAAGAAAATGCCTTGAAATAGAATATGTTTCCTTTGTATATACTTGTGTGAAATTTACACTTTCTGATCTAGACGATATGTGCTAATGAATTTATACCGTCATTTGGTATGTGTGACGTAAGATCCGTTTCAGCATTAGAGTTGTTTATTAATCTAATCATCTATTTAATTGTAAAAATATACGTTGTCTTTTAATTGTATCCCAATAAAAACGCCGTGATAAATAAAGAACGACCGAAAAATTTCGACGTAAAAGTCCTCTCACGTTTACTCACTGTTTGGGAAATCAAAAGCGATTTGACGAAATTAGCAATCGAGCGTAATAAGACTTCCGTTCCCATTCGGTGTTAATTAGGTGCTGGTTGAAATGGCATACAGTTTGTTGAAACATGCTCTCAGAGCATAAAACGAGTTGAAACATAAGCCCTATTTGGCACGACTTCGAGTTCGGACGTAAAGATGTCCGATACAGTGTGAACAAAGTTATAAGCGTATTCATATTAGTCTGATACGAAAGGCCAGCAATTGTATTGTACCTATTTCTCAACTGACTTCAGATTGACCAAAATGAAATGGAATCAAATCAGTTTGTCCTTGAAATCAAACCGATAAGTGTAAACGTTTGTAGGGATAGAAGGCGTCGAGAATGTTATTCTAATAGCAAACGGGATGTTTTTAAAATTTAATTCGGTGAAAATAATTTACGTAATTGCAATTAAATTAGAGTAACGAAGGACAATGCAGTGAAACGTAATTCCTTTCCGTCAATATTGCTCAGAAACCAAACTAGATTTAACAAGATATGCAATCCTACACTTCCGTTTCTTTCTAATACTGACTAAGTGCGGGTTGAGACGTATACAGATCGTTGAAACGTGCTTTCAGAGCGGAATTTATTGCTGAAGTGAACAATAGCTCCAAACATTCGCTACTGTATGCACGATTATGTAGAAATTATGAACTTATCCGCCCCACTGTCATGGGTGGGAAGGGGAGATTGCCCGAGAGATAAACATGTTTTGAATCACAGTGTAGCGTCCTTGGTAGAATTTTCCTTACTCTTCTTAATAGACCACTTTGGCGGTTTTGACGCAAGTGGAAACACGTGCGCGCTAATTGGAAAACTCGGACAAACATGGCGGAATAGAATATACTTTGTAAGAATGGTTACGACTAAAAAGTGCTCTTGGGGTACTTGTAAAAGTGATTCACGTTACCCAGATCGCTTGAAACGTAACAGTAGTGGAGATGAAGTGTTTTTTTTGCATTTTCCTGGGGCAAAATACCACAACGCAAAGCGAGAGCGCTGGATTACTGCATGCCACAGAGGCGATGGATTTGTATGTACGAAGGATAGTTACATATGTAGCCTTCACTTTGTTGGAGAAAATGGTCCAACTAATGACTATCCAGACCCTATATCAGCAATAAAAAGTACTGAAAATGTAAGTATTAATCACAATCTTTATTAATAATTTAGAAAGCGCGGTGCATGCGTAAAATATGTAAATATAGTATATCTCGACAATCTTGTTTGCATCTTGGCGGCTTTGCCGCTTTGGGAGTGCACTTTGCTTATCAGAGCATGTCGTCGTGTAATATTAAAATAACCGATGCTCAATATACGTTTCGTTTTACCTATGTAGGCTGAAAAATGGAAGAAAAAACGAAAGGAACCAGCGACAAGGGTATATGACCAGCCAGTGAAACGAGCTCGCATCTCAAAAATAGAAGCAGCCGAGGCTCTTTTATCTTTCTGCGAAGTCTCTGAACAGGTTGACACCGATACAGCTGAGACCTTGCTGTCGTTGAATACAGTTCAGGAACCGCTCAGTTATCAATCACTGAAGAAAAAGGATGCTGTTGTTCAAACAAAGATAGCTTTGGAACATATGGAAAGCTATTCAACTGAGTGTCTAAGGGGTGGTGACTAAAAAAGTGGACAAAGTTAATAGGCCTATTGTGAAGTGGTAATCGCATATAAACACACTGTAGCACTGTTAGAATATTAAAAAATTTATTTTCTTTCACTCAAGTATGTTACAAAAGCTTCCTAGGCGATGTGTCAGCGGCTTTTCTTAGATTTGTCTTGACGGTAGACATCATGCCCTGTACTACTTCCCAGTCAAGTTCCCGTAGGCATTTGCAGATACGCAACTTCAGTTGATGCTCCGTTTTAGCTGTCCAACCACCGTTATATACTTTAGACTTCAAAATACCCCAAAATTTTTCAATTGGCCGGAGTTGTGGCACATTGGGAGGGTTGTCTTGTTTTCGAACAAAATTGATGTTTTGGTCACGCAGTAGGGCAACTGTGTCCTTGGCATAATGTGACGAAGCTAGATCGGGCCAAAACACATAATCACCATCTTCATGATACTGTTGCAGGAATGGCACCAAACGACGCATAATACATTCGTTTCTGTAAACATTACCATTCACATTTCCCCTGCTTGGCACAAAGAATGGCTTACTGTGTCCTTCCTCGCTGATAGCCAGCCACACAAGCAGTTTTGGTTCAAACTTCTTCTTCTGCAAATATCGGACACTAGGAGGAACTTCTGATTTATCTTTGGTATAAAATCTATCATTTCCAGGCATCTCACTGTGCCCAAATGGAAAATATGACTCATCATCTATCACCACTTTCACACTAGAGGATGGTTTTATCGATGTTCTGGTCAGTTTTCTGCAGCATCTTCTCTGCCTTAATTCTTTTTCCTCAGTCCATTCTGGAACTTTTTGTTTCTTGTAGTTTTTACAGCCTTCCTTCTTGAGAACTTTCTGGACATAGGATTTATGTACACCAAATTTTTGTGCCAGCTTCTCTTGAGACACACCATTTTTGTTCGTTGCAGCTTTCACCAATCGCTTTTTCTTCTGAGCTGGCAATTTTTCAGCTCTTCTCCCACTTCCAATCTTCCTTTCTGTTGTGTTTCTTTCCTGAAAGCTCTTTAGAATTTTGTATGTGGTGCTTCGGGCTACTCCTTGCTTTAAAAAATGTTTAACAGTGTATGCAACACCTTCATCTCTATGAACTTTGTAGAAATTTACAATTAGTTCTTTTCTCTGTTTTAAAGTGAACCGATCCATAATATATATACGACATACCCCACATATCAACAATGCTAAAAACATTAGCATTGTAACCAGGCCTTCACCCCAGACTCTTGACCGAGCTTTTGCTCTGCCATTATGCAAAATAGTCATATGTGGACTTTGTCCACTTTTTTAGTCACCAACCCTTACTCAGCACTACTGAGATGAAAAAATGCATTTTCATGAAAAATGTAGCTAATGACACACTTCATTATACAGGTAAGAAAAACGTTCATAATTTTTTAATTTAAATAATATGGGCAACAACATACACAGTATGTTTGGTGGCTGGTTTGTTATAAACACAGGTTGTTTTGGCTGTTTGTGTCAGGTTAGATACCATAAAGGTTGTTCAGTATCTACTATTAAGGGATTTTAATGTTGACATGTGTATATACGGTATGATCATGATGTGCCTAAAAATATTTTGTAGGTCTATCAAGTGAATGCATTCAAATCGTACATGATTTTGTGAAAGAAAAGGCTATGCGACTTGTCAAATGGAAAGGAAAAAAGACAGCACAACATAAGCATGAAAAGAAGAGTGGTGTGCAGGTAGAATCTTAGACTTATTATTTTAGACTTGAAGCCTAATTCATGCAATATTCTGTCATTAAGTATAAGTAATCTCTCACCTTAACATTTGATGCCTGATATAAGGAGAAAATTGTGGAATGAATGATGACACAAAACTAACACAATAATCTGAAAAGTTAATAAATATTCATTCTAATAACTTCATCGGTTTTTTAGAGTTACATAACCAGCAAGTGGACCAAACTTTCAATATATGAACAACTTATCTTCACATTGGTCAGGATCAAAAGGTTCCCAAGTCTGAAAATGTTGTGTGATTTATTTGATATATCACAAACTATTGGAAGTAGCATTTTCATAACATGGGTGTTGTTTCTGGAGAAGGAGCTAAAGTTATTGGTTCCATTTTCTACCTTGGCAGATATGGAAGGAATAGAACGGCCTGAAGTATACAGAGACAATCATTGTCTTCGTGCAATAATTGACTGCACAGAATTTTATATACAAAAGCCTTCCCTACCATCAAGTCAGCGACGTACACATAGTAGCTACAAGGCCAGAAATACATTCAAACTATTTATTTCAATTTCACCTGTACTGCACATTAATTATATTTCCAGGTTATATAGTGGTTGCATAAGTGACAAAGAGATTACTAAGAAATGTGGATTTTTAGAAGCACTGAAACCAGGCGATGAAGTCATGGCAGATAAAGGGTTTAATGTACAGGATTTACTTGCCCTACATCATGTACGCTTGATTGCACCACCCATTATGTACAAGGGTAAAGTCAGCACCCATACCGCTACAATGACTAGGAGAGTGGCAACAAAGAGAATTCATGTTGAAAGAATTATTCGAAGCTTGAAGTCTTTTGGTGTTTTGCAAGGTGTAATACCATTAACAATGAAGTCGTACATTGATTCCATAATAGCTGTTTGTGCAGCATTAGTTAATTTGCAACCAACAATTATTGCACAAAATTCAGAACATTGAGACATTCATTTAATAATATTGGAAATGTGTATTAATATGAATACTTATAATATTTGAATAACAAGAATTGTCAAACACTTGTAACTATTTCTTCTTGTTGTAACCTGTATGTATTATCATCTAGTGTGCAAATCAAGTAATGTTTGCAACATTCTATGCCAGTGTTGTCTTTCTCTTGTGGCATGCTCATGACTGAACCATTTATGTACCTGGGCAGTATACTTTTCGGGGAATTCCTCATATTTGTCAATGTCCTAAAAATGATTTGTCATAGGACAAAAATACCATTTAATTGTAATAACAGTTAATATTATTGCAATATTGAAAAATTTATTTAATGGTTTTTACCTCCAGAAAATGTTTTATAAACAAAGATACATAAACAGCACAGTTATTTGAATACAGTTGCTGTTGTGGAACCTATAAAATATAATTGCATTTGTTGCTGATATATGTTATAATTATTATGGATCACTACAAAATGTACTGCAGTACACCTGCACTCACCTTTAAAATCTGACTGGAACGTTTTGTTCTTTTAATAGTGCTGTGTTTTTCAAACATGTAGTTCAAATACCTTCAAAATCAAAACCATAAATCCATAAGGAAATGAGGTCATGCACAATGTACCATACTGATACTGCAGTATAAATACCGTGAAATGTAATCGAACTCTGATCTCCTGATCTCAATGTCCCAGGTCAAGGAATCCAATATGAGAATGTGCCTGAAATATTAATTATATTTTTTATCACTAATTATTATTAAAGCCATTAAGTTTTAATTTATTGAAAAGTCATTAGTAACTACAATTTACTGTGTCAATTACCATGGTGTAATTATAGCCAAAAACCAGTGAAGGCTACAGTGAATAAGAAAAAACTCATTAGTAATAAAATATTAATTATTCTAATACTACATGTTGTATATGATGAAACATCCTAACCCACTGAGCTACAGTGCAACCTATTTTACTTTGCCGGTCAACTGAGAGCAGCTTAGTCTAGGTTAATTTATGTTTTACCTTCTATTCATAGGAACAAACACATAATCCTTTTCTAAACAACTAGCTTTTAAATATCTTTCTGCAGCTTGAATCCTTTCAAGTCTAGGTAATAATAGGAAATAAATTGAAACATCTAAGAAAACCTGTTACCACTGATGTTATAATAAAATCCTTATAGGGTATTAATAACATGTACACTAGGATTTTATATATGAAAGTTGATTTAGGACCTGGTTGATGTTCGCACTTTCAATTCCTGATCTCCCACAAGAATGGAATAGAACAGGGTGTCGACAACTGGGAATTGACAGGAATGGTCACTACAATAAATTCAAATATGAATATATGTTCAATAGAGACCCAGTATGAATAAACTCTGTTACATATATCTTTGGATTCCATTATGCCATTTACATGTACCTTATCATCACAGAGAGAATCGCATCTGTGATAAGTTCTCTTGGTTTGAGACTATTAACGTCATCTTCCCTTATGTCAAATCCAGAGAAGACTATTGACTTTGTCTGGCCATTGCTATTCGGTTTTGATATCTCCTCAGTATCATTGATACCTACATATTAATAGAGTAAATTACAAAATCAATGACTTGCTAAGGAGCAGGAGAGAGGTATCTTTCTGCATGAGTAAAATATTCTAGCTTTATTAGTACTGTAATGGCTTTAATTAAAACTCATACCTGTTTCACATGAAAAAGATTCCACTTTTTGAACAGTATCCACCACAGGTGTGTGAATGACCTCAATCTTTATCTTTTCATCTATAGGTATAAATTATTGTATACATATCACAATTATTTTGTTACAAAACAATAAGCAAGTTTTAGAATACCAGTTGGTGATGATGATCCCTTCTGATTTAGTTCCACATCTGGTTTGTCAGCGCTCTCTTCTTTCGGTACCTTTTCACCTATAAAGGAAACATAGTCCACGAAACATTAGTACAATTTGCTTTGGGACTTACAGGTATGTGGTGCATGAGGTGCATTTGGGCTTAATACACATCTCTTAAAAATTATATTGTATCACCAAACTCTTACCTGAAGATTTAGAATAGCTACAAAAACTTTCCAACATGTGTGGGACAACACTTGTTAGCCAGAATCGCTTCAGCTTTATGCATATTTTCTCAAAGAACAATGGAGCATACATTATTCGATGACAGAAAATTCCTTTCTGCGTCCACACTACCAAATCACACTTTTTCAATTCAGTTACATGCATGAGCAACTGGATTTGATAAAAGTAACGCGATTTTTCTTGCAGGAAAAATGTATCATTTTGCCACATGCCCCCAATCTCGGGTTGTAGAAATGCCTCCTTTGGATCAAGGTCTTTGTGTGACCATGGACACTTATATTCGACCAAAATTCTCTCACACAGGGGTGTACACTTACAACTGGTAATGTTGTCTGGGCTTGCTCCAATGAAAGGCCTTGTTTTTGAAATCATCAGGCCTTTAGAAATCAAACTAAGTTGATTATGTTTACTTGACTCAAGTCTGTAGTAGGCTTTCCTGGCACTCTCTTCGTGCTTAAGACCCCAATCAAGAGGATTTTTTGGATCTTCTGTGATATTTTGTCTCGCTGATACATCTTTCTGCTGAGTTAATGACTTGACAAGAACAGAGACATCAGTCTCAGGTTGCCTCTCAGCAGAAATCTGCCTTGTGTAGACATTTTTAGCTTTTGAGGCAGTTATAAATCCTCTTTTGTGTACATACCATTCCTTACATTGCCACTGCTTTTTAGTAAGGGAAGCAACGTTGTCTATCTCTTCCTCTGAAAATTCAAGACTTCCCAAGAAGCTGTCTGCATTTGCTTGGTTGTTGCTTTCTATATGCTGTATAAGCTTTTTCTCCATTATTCCATGTTTCTCAGGTGCTACTTTCATACCAGTGGTGTTGCCATCTTTACCTTTATCTGAACCAATCAATTTTTGTTTTAAAATTGGGAGTATTGCTGGTTTCTCTTTCATTTTCTCCATTGATGTTACCAGAGTGGCTACACGTTCTTGCGTACATGGTGTTCTATCTGAAAGGGGACGTGGGTCATGCTCAATGTACTGGGAAAATGTATATTCTCGACTCCTTTTTCGTTTTGTTTCCTCATGATCTTTAAGCCCTCTTTTTCTGACTGGTAAATCTTTCAGTTCACAAGGTGTTGTGTCAGGCTTTGGTCTGCGAATCCATTGACAAGGCTTACTTGTTGTACTATCCTCTCCTTTTGTATTTAACAAGTCATCAAGGGAATATAAAGCAGCTGCAACATGCTTGCAACCACCATCCCTTCCTCCAAGACAAGCACAATACGCATCAAGGACACTGCCACGATTGGATCCTTTACCTTCTAAAACGAACCATAGGTCGTAGAATTCTTTGCCATCTTTAGTTTTATCTTTCATTGTAGGCTTAACTTTACCAACATACACATGAACTCCAGCATCTTTCCTGTGTATGGTCAGCAGTGATTCAACGTATCCATCGTAAAATAAGCGGTAGTTTTCGTACGATTTATATGCTGCAAGGCCTTGCTTATCGTATTCGGACGAATGGTATATCAGGTGGTTGAATATGTCAAATAAGCCGAAGGGAGGAGAATGTTTAAAATCGTTTAAAACATCCATTTTAAAAGGATCCGGCAGCTGTACATCATGAAGATTCAAGCGACGACTTATACTCAACTTTTCATCGGCTTCACTGGTTTGACAGAGCACTGGAAGATTCATTTCTTCGACGGCACATGCTATAGCTACGAGTCCGGGCTTGAGATAACTGTTTACAGTGATACCTCGATTTTGTAAATAAAACTTGAGCTCTGGCAGTTTCATAGCTTTGAATTTCTCTTCTCGTGACTTTTTATCCATTTTGATACTTGTTTTGCAAAGAACGACAGTAAAATTATCTGTTAAAAGGGCGAAATATTTCCATATTTTGCGTATTATTTATATTTGCGTCCGCCATGTTTGTCCGAGTTTTCCAATTAGCGCGCACGTGTTTCCACTTGCGTCAAAACCGCCAAAGTGGTCTATTCTCGAGTATTGAATTTTATTCGATATGCAAAAACGTGTAACGAGGCCTTCTGGGGATCAACTCAGCTTTTGCGCGAGGGCCTCGAAACCAAGCGAGGTCTTCTAATCAGTGAATGCTCAAATGAGTGAATACAATTTACTTTTAAGTCTTTATTTCAAATAATTAACAACACAATGAGTTGGTACGGGAAAGTAGGAGTTCCATACAATCCCTATCCAAGACTGATCACTAGGTACTAATACAGGTGGATATATTTAGGTTGAATGACGTAGGAGATTGTGAAATGTACATTAATTAATCTAACAATAAGACATTTGGACGCTTGTTCATTAGCTGTACAAACATTTAACATTCACATGAATTTGAGTGACACAATGAATATTAAAACAGAAATAAATACATGTTCCATGACAAACGTATGACGCTACAGTGCCTAATAGTTGACCTGCATCTAAGGACATATAGACTCATTATTGCCTCATTAATATATTATGGAGATATAGTATAAGCAAAATCACCAATTCTTACTGGTTGGCGCTATTAAATTTGCATGCTTTAGGCAAAATACTTAGTTGCCATTGGTTTTCAACAATGGTTCTGAATAAATTGAATGTAGATCAGTACCGTGTAAAATAATGTTTTAAAACCAGAAATACATGCATGCAGCAACCCCTCGCCACTAACTAAGAGCATGCAACTATATTTTCGGAATTACATGAAGTACCTGAATTGGTTGTTGTCATAGCAACACGGCAATTGTTATCTTTCTGCATATTTTTTTCAAAATGACAAAATATTGAGTTTTTAATCCTTGTTTTATTGACAATTTTTTAGAATGGCACAACATTTGTCATCGGTATATTATTACGCCTAATGTAAGTTTAAATTTGAAAAATAAATAAAATAAAAAATGCAATGAAGTATGCGTTATCAGCATCGACATAATCACGACCACAAGCATAAGACTACGAGCATAAACTACGAGAGAACAAAAGCAATTTCAAAAGAATATTCTTTCTGCTTTGTCTTCGCAATTTGGATGTCATTCGATGCATGAAAAATTCTACGTCTATAACAGGCCTTATTGCGCCAGTAATAACACGCGAAGTGATCATGGAGAACGAAATTGTTGATTTAAATATTTTATCTCTTAATTTAAATAATATATTTCAAGTTTTATTTACAATCTACATACCTACCATTAACGCCGCGTTTGTTTCCAAAGTGCACCGTTCCTTCTGTACATGTCGTACAGTAGGTTTCTTTCTACGGCTTGAAAAGGCCTGCGCAAGCGTGGCATTTTTTCTCGGATTTTGCAGGATTGATGTTGGTATGTTTCAGAGAAATTGACAATTTAGGTTTGTTTTAAAAGTAGGATTTTTTCATATAGCGAGTGCAATTCAACAACAGATTAACTAAAACTCCCATTTAGCCTGGTCCACTCTGCAGTATTGACGCATGCAAGCATAAGCAAGAAAACAAAGGCAAAGCATTAATGTTATACCCTAAGGATTTTAAAAACAAAAAAGAAAGAATTTTCCTTTAAATTTGCTTTTGTTGAAATATAATAACTTACACTTGGAGTCTTGTGCTTAAGCTCGTACTTAATTATGCTTATAAAACCCTGGTCCTAATTACGGTAGCAACATAATTATGCACAAGCACAACTTCAAACAAAAGACAAAGCAAACAAATGCAGTGAAGTGTGCGACGTAATAGTCTATGGTAAACAAAAGCAAATTCAAAAGAAAAGTCTTTCTGCTTCTATTCGTGAGCCTCTGAGGAAAAGTTATTTTTAATGTAATTTATCGCTTGGTCAGTTCGGTTGCAAACCAAGTAATTATTTAGTGGCTTATGCGCTGCGTTTCGCTCATAGCACACATGGTGGCGGGCTACAAACAGTTTCGATAATGAATAAAGTGGCTTTTGCCCACGTAGGCTTTTACTTGGTTAAGAAATATTGGACTGTGTCAAAAAGACTTATAATAACACTACGCCACTACATTTTATGCTTTTGCTTGTTGCTTTAAGTCCATCAGGTCGTAACTAGCATACATTTACAAACTTGAACCAATCAGATCTTGGATTTTGACAAAAGACATTGCATAATAAATGAATATAAGTCTGCATATGTCCTTAGATGCATATATGGTCATAAACAAAACCAATCAGATCTTGGATTTTGACGAAAGACATTGCATAAATGAATATAAGTCTGCATATGTCCTTAGATGCAGGTCAACTATTAATAACTTTTTAAAGATCATCAGTAATTTGCAATGTGATCGATATATTCCGCACAAAGGTGCAGACACTAAGTGATTAATCGTAGTTTACACAGGTACAGTACAGGTTTAGTTGTCTGTTATTGTCATATGATACAAAATTAGCCATCTCAAAGATACTTATTATGCACAGTGATGTCATAAGTTGTGTAATATACGGTACATATCAAGTAAAGCTGAATATCTCGAGAAGAAAGAGAGCTAGACAAATTCTGCCAAAGAAGTTACACTGTCATTTTAAGCGATCTTTGCAATGCAATCAATAAATAGTTGCACAAAATTTTGTTTCATAGACACTTTAATGTGGAAGTGAAGTCCGTTCAGCGCACTCATTGTGCATGTACATAACATTGAATGGATGTGTTGTTTACATATTTTGGTTCATATAATAGATCGTTAAATTTATGTTTCACACGTGAGGTCCTCATTTTTGAAATTTGAATGTAATTATGGCATTCGTTCTATTGTATATCAAAATGGACAAATTTAGCCGCTAAATTCATATCAAGCTTATCCAGCCATGTCACGTATGTCGTGCAGTTTTAACGATGAAATGCCGATATAAAGCGGCATGTATTAAAAGTAAAATTAATAAGCAAACACGCCTTGTTGCCCACGCCATGTTATATGCGCACAACAGCTGCGCATAACGGACATACCATTATCATTTTTAGGGTCCACTGAAGTAATATTGAAAACACGAGCACAAGTGATTTATCCCCGAGCCGCAGCGCGGAGCGCTGCCCAAGCGAAGCCCGGGGCGAGGGTTACTAATTCTGAGATGCGAAAGTCATCCGCCATTATGTCAAAGAGTAGAGACTACAAAGAGGTTTCACTTCAGTAAAAAAGCGAGAAGGTGCTGTCGTGATAATTCGTCGGCGCCATGTTCCTAGCCAGTGCCCTAAACAGAAGCATTTCCCCCGGTATTAGTAACCTTTTTCATATTTCCGAGGGGAACAAGCATGAAATATTCGTCATGGGCCAGTGCCCTAAAGAAAGGAATGCACCCCCCTGAAATATTAAAAATGACTAATATTTTCGGGGGGAAATGCTTCTATTTAGGGCACTGGCTAGGAACATGGCGCCCATGACAAATCATCACGACAACACCTTACGCCTTTTTAACTGAAGTGGCACCTCTTTGTAGTCTCTACTCTTTGATTATATGTGCTGGTTTGGTTCGGACGTTCGACCTTTTAGCTGACGTCATTGAATTCCAAGGGTTTTTTAATTAAAATAAATGTCATGAAATCTGTAAGGAAACAAATCGAAATCATAAAAAAAAACCAATAGAAATAAATCAAAAATACGGAAAAACGCGCGGTGCGTTTTATATCTGATAAATCAAGAACTTTTAGTATTTTAAATGGCTTCAAAAACGACCAATTTTATAATCAGCAATATTAGTTCATTTAATCTACTGTAACTGATCGGTGTACGCACTCGCCAACCATGACGTACCCTTTATGTATTACTTTATTATCTCTTTTATTAAATTTATTAAAAATACATGCATGCATGCAGAACCCTTCGTCTTAATATATCAAAGATGCAACTTTATTTTCGGAACATGAAGTATTGACAATATTGTTGTCATAGCAACACGCCGACACAGCAGTTTTTAAAATGCGTTCTATATTTTTTAAATAACTGTGAAAATAATAAAAGAATTACCAGTTTTAATGTCATATGGAATCATTACGGCTACTGATCGAATAGTCTGAATATAGCTAACTTTCCTGTACGTTTCCGTTCTTGTTTCCTTCTGTTGGCGCGTTTTTTCGTCGCCTTTTCCGTATTTTTGATTTATCTTTAATGTTTTTTAATGATTATTTTAAAAAACCCTCGGAATTCAATGACGTCAGTTAAAAGGCCGAATGTCCAAACCAAACCAAACCAAACCGCAGATAATGGCGAATGACTTTCGCATCTCAGAATTAGTAACCCTCGCCCCGGGGCAGAATTAGTAACCCTCGCCCAGCACTACGCGCTGCGGCTCGGGGAAAAAGTATAGCCATAAAATTCTGATTTGTCTTTTGTGAAGTTGATAGAAAAAACGAATGTGTCAGAACGTGAATATACGAATATACATCCCCCTCTTAACGTTCTAACTACGGCCCTGTTCACAGACCATAACGAGCCAACTAATTCCGCCCGGCTATTTATACCCGGGAAAAGGAAACACAAGGCAAGTTTGTTGATAATGCGTATTTATACTTGTATTTTAATGCTTTATAAAGGCCGGCGTAGCCGTATTCCTCCAGTCTATTTACTGTTTAAATTCCAGAGGCAGAGTAAGTTTATGTTTTGTAAATGCAAGACTGTCTGCTAGTTCTTATGACTGTATTTCAAAATATTGACGAACTTTACATGTAAAAGAATACGAGCGGAGATTTAAAATTGGCTTGAAACGGTTTTATTTCAAACTCATAGTTTATGTACTAGTTAAAATGTAGTTTTATAAATATTTCAAAACGTTTTATGTAATTAATAGGTCGTAGTTTATACCAAATTTGAGCTTACATTAGGCATAATAATATACCGATGACATATGTTGTGCCAATTAAAAAATTGTCATGAAAACAAGGATTAAAAACTGTTATTTTGTCCTTTTGAAAAATATAGAGAAAGAATAAAATTTGCCGTGTTGATATGACAACAACCTATCGAAATACTTCATGTAATTCCGAAAATATAGTTACATACTTGGTTAGTGACGAGGGGTTGCTGCATGCATGTATTTCTAGTTAAGTAGAATTTAATTACGCAACTTGTCCTGCGTCTCAGTTATCGAGTTTGCTGCACCATTGGTTTTGCTTTGTGTGTGCTTTACCTTAAAATGACAATGGTAGTGGTTTATTAGCAGGTACGCTAAAATATAGTGTAAATTACAACAATATGACAGTAATATATAATTATGATAAAAGTCAAAATTCATTAGTGATCTATATTATATGAGTGTAAAAATACTTTATTCTACTGTATTAACAATCTATGTACATTGCTAAAAACGTTGATCAGGGCAAATGCTCCTCTAAACTGCCATTGTACTGATCGATTGCATAAAAAAGTGGACTATGTTTGTATCGTTCAGTTTTGGATGCGAAATTGTAGTATTTATCACCGCTTGACCTTGTATCACAATCATTCACTTGGGAGACTTTATTTGGTAGCAGATGCCATGGTGTAATTTGTGCTCAGGGTTTTACATGTCTTTAATTAGCCAATGACTTGATGATTATTTTCATCGCTCTTTTCTGAATTCTTTCAATATCTTTAACTTGTTCTTTTGTCAAATTACCGTTCCATACTTGAGCGCCATACTCTACCGCTGATCTTACAACCGCAATGTAGAATCTCTTCAGAGCCTCTTTAGGAGCTTTATGGCTCTTTAAAATTTTCAGCAAGTATATCTCTTCGAACCTTTCTTGATAATATACTCCGTATTTGTTTTCCACTTCAGGTCATCATCAAACCAGAGCCCAAGTAGTTTGTATGACCTCACTATATTGAGCGATCGATTATCAATTTTAACTGGGAGTATGACAGTTTTATTCATTCGAAAGTCGACTTGCATTGCTTTACATTTATTCAAATGAATTGAAGTTGCATTTTGTTATCTTTTGTAAACTGGACAACACTGTCTAAATTGCGTTGGGAGTTAGCGATTACTGATCCTGAGATGTATTCGGAGACGCTCATAATTTCAAAAAGTATGGTATCGTCCATAAACATTGAAGAACTGTCATCATTATTATTGTTCTCAGATGATTGGATTACTGACGGGAGATCGTTAATGTGTATCACGAAGGCTAGGGGACCAATCTTACTGGCTTGGGGCAGTCCTCCTTTGATTTTAACTGAATCGGAAGGTACGTTTTCAAACTTTGTAACTTGGGATCTTCCTTGGAGATATGACGCAAGCCAGGCCAGAACTGCTGGTCTGACTCCAATTTTCTCACAATTCTGCAGCAACCTATTATGATCTATAAGATCAAACGCCTTCCGAAAATCGAGAAAGGTTATTCTCACTACCTTTTCCTTTCCTTTTATAGCTGGAAACCACTTATGTGCGAGTCTAAAGAGGGCCAAGACGGCTGAAGATCCCGACAGACCTCCGAATTGCTCCTCCCTAATTTTACCTTGAATGTTTTCATGTATCCACTCCATCACATTGGATTCTTGTAACTTTGATAATATACTAGTGAGAGATATAGGGCGCAGCTGATTAGCGGTCGAACGAGGACTAACTTTTGGTACCCCACACACGGTGTAAAATTTTCAGATATTAGGGAACAATCTTGTCAAAAAGGATTTATTATATATATTAGCCTTCGGGGTAGCAAACGCATTTGGAAACATCTTAATCAATTTCATGTATGGATCATATGGTCCAGCTGTTTTCCTATCATTGAGATTCCTTAATTTCGTTGCAACACTTTCTTCGGTAATTGAAGGTAGTGGGTCTAATTGCCCATAGGCTAACAATTCATCACTTACTTGGCGAAAATTATTTGTAATACTTGAGAAAAAAGCATTAATATGGTCGGCCGTGTCCTTATTGTTCAAGGGATTTGGCGGATTTTAGACATCATCAGATTCCGAAAGGTCTTAGGAAAAGCTTTATTCCGCTTATCAATTAACTTTTTAATTTCTCCAGTAAGGAAAGGTTTATCTTCATCGTGTACTTTAACTGTGTTAATTGGTGGGAAAGAAAGTATCTATCATGCTACAGGTCAGTTCCAATGATCTTCGAAGAAAACCGGTGACCAATCGATCTGTTTCAAATAGTCATCAAAGGCTTTCAGAGATGACTCTTTGGGCGGTCTGACGATAACTTTACTTATCGCCTTCTTCTTAGGTGCATGAACCTTAGACTCAACTAAAACAGTTGCATGGTCAGATAACCCAATTGGGGCCAGAATTCGTGGGGGCTCAAACATAGCGGATATGTCCGTAAACAGCAAGTCAAGAATATTTGAGCCTGTTGTAGGTTTTTAATAATCTGTTTAAGCTTGCTATGTCTAGTTATCGCCTTGGGGCGAAAACCATTTCCTGTAGGGTTAAAATCTCCTACAACAATAAGTGATGTATTTGGACTTTCGGAAACCAATGTATCGTAACAGTTGTAGAATAATCATAAAATTGTCCTATATCTTCTGACGTCATTGACGTAGATAGATATACTACCGCAACAGCTAATCGAGAGATAGATCTAGGGAGCCATATTGGCCTTAAGATGACCCAAAGACATTCAATAATTGATTGAGAAAATTGAGAGTAAATTCTGGCAGGAATGTTGTTTGAGATGTACATCGGTACACTCCCACCTTTACTAATAGTTCGATCTTTTCTTATGACTGTCATTCCAGGAAGTTGAATTGCCTCTTTAGGAATTTTGTCGCAAATCCACGTCTCAGTAATAAAGACCAAACTGAGATTATACGCTTTAACTATGTTCGCAAGCTCGTCTCTTTTTCTAACTAAGGATCTTGTATATGCTAACATGAAATTTGGCAAAAATCGTTTTCTAGTAGAAGGTTCATTTCTGGAGAGGGATCCTTTTCAAGGGGGTTCTATGTTGTAATTGAACCGTTCTCCTTCTGTCATAATCATTCTGACTAGGTCGGGAAGTTAACCTAATAGGAATCAAACAAGAGTTAGATAGATTTTCCTTGTCGTTAATTCTTAATGATGAAAATATTAAGCATCTTGAATAATGCATGATAGAGATATTACAATATCGAAACACATTTGATTTGAGACATGTTTTGATGTGCCGGCCAAATCAGGTGCAAAACAAACGTCTTTACTCGTATTAATCTTTCCCGCTTTTGTTCATTATAGCTATCCGACACACGAAATGAAAGAGATAAATTCCGATAAGGAGGGATTTAGTGATACACAACGCAAATCTCGACCTTCGAGATATTATCTATCTGTCAACATTGGTTTTCAATGAGCAGATTTTTCGAAATTGCTTAAGGTTAATATCGTAGCTAGTGATCGCGGAATATTTATGAGAACCGGCTTAAAAATGGAGTGGTTAAATGGACTCAAAAACGTGTTAAAAGCAAATGAATCTTTAACTTGTCATATAATCGCAGGGTCTAAATAGATTCGTTTTATCTTTCAACGCGGTTACATGTTTCTACAATATCATGAACACGGAAGTAAAATGTTTGTCTGACATCATTGCACTAAAGTGTCAACATCCTCCTTGACTCTACCTTATACGGATTTTCTGGCTCGCAAATTTACATATCAAAAATTCTTGTGTATAAATCAGCATCCTAAAAGACATGACAGTTATCATTAGTTTCGCATGCTAATGCATACAGTTTCACCGACACTTGTTAATTCCATTGTCTATTAATCAGCTATGGTTTGTTTCTTCGTTTTGGCTGGGCATTGTCTGTTTGGAACAGGTATAACTTTAATTCATTTACTTTAAATTCGCTTATCCTGTCTGTAGGAGCCTTAGCAATCTACCAAACATTGTACAGGATATGGATGAATTGGCGTTTAGCTAGGAAATCTGTGGTACATATAATATTTGTAAATTATATACTTTTCACATTAATTAATAATGGACACTTGGCATTTATTGACAGAGACCAAGGGAATGTTTTGTGGACACGAGACTTTCGATGAAACATCGGCCCTCGAGGGCCATAAAACATCCTGCTTTCCCGAGGTCTCAGTCAATAAGATATTCATTATATGCCAATCGTCAAAGAAACGAAAAAATACAGCGTACTTCATGCGAAAGTGCATGAAATATTTTATTAATTTTCTAAAAAAACGTTAAATTCAATTCTGTACGCAATGTCAATACTAAGGTATAAAATACGAAGGTCGCGTGTTCACGTGATGGCGTACCGTGATATTTTTTTTGTTATTCACTATGATTAATGCATTGTCTCCCTCGCGCGCTGATGCGAAGGAGACAGTCTAGTTTCGTCAGTCTCATGTGATACACCTCCCCCAATGAAACACATGAAAAGAAGAACTTTGACGATTGGAATATGATAATTAATATCTATATCCCAATCCACGGTTTTGTTCGTTGCTCGGATAATTGCTTGGTTATTATTAATTTTGGTCAGCACTTCTTGCAGGAGGAAAATCGTTACACCTCGATAGAACTTATTCTACAGTATGTACAGCTTTGCTACAACGTTTGCGATGACAAATATATCAATCTGAGGTGTTGATACTCAGGGCGTAGCCAGGAATATTAGCCAAGGAGGGGGGGGGAGTATAAAAATTCTAGGGAGGGCCGACTTTTGTCAGAACCTAATATGGACTGTTTGGACAGCAAAGAAATATTGCTATTTAAAAAAACGTGCCCCAGGTCACCAACAACATAAAATTGATTGTATAAAATTTTACAAAAGATACAGTATATAGTACTTGTAGCTGTGATAACGGTACAGGTTATTTCCTCGGATTATTGTTCCACCTTACTAAAAATCGTTCAATAGAAATGCCTCTTGTGATAGCATTCTCAAAATGCAATAAGGTAAGACTAGACTTTCGGTATGGAATCATTCCTCTTCGGTGACAGGTGTCAACTATGTTAAGTGCGAAAAATACACACTCCTCGACGGAGCTAGAGTATGCAGCAGTGACCGCTACCAAATATAATTGCTGTGAAACCTCTGCACCACTTAATGTCAACACAGGCTGCGTTATTTGTTTAACTTTGTCTACGTTTGGTTTTTCAGTTGTCTTATTTTTACATCATTCTTTGCTTTCTCTTTGAAACTCCGCTCCTGCTAACTTATCTTGGTTCTTGCTAAATCGTTTATAACAGAGCGAAATACATTGCACTCGCATTTGAGTTTGTCATAGGAAAGATCTTCAACTTTGCCATGAATTACTGGAATAGTGCTGGCAAATTCCAGTAAAGGTTTTAGCCCATCTGCATTAAGAAAAGCGGTATGGGATGGCTTTGATTCAAATGATTTCCACAGTTGAGTATTTAGTTCATCAAAGCAATTTTCAAACTCAGCATTAAGTTTGTTAACTATCTCAACTGCTAATGCACGCACTAACTTTTGTAACCCCCCTTTTTCACCTCACATGACACTAGCACCATCAAAAGTGTTGGAAACTAATCCTTCCATTGATATTTCATGCTCATCCTTCAGGGTTGTTTTTGGCAAGACTCATGAGGCCTTTGGCTGTTTTGTCTTCTGCTAACTTGACATCATGAACATGCTCCATGATACTGTGCCAGTATCTTAATGCAATGCCTTCCATTGCACTGAAGTATATTAAAAATAACATTTCGAAGGGAATGAAATTAAAAAGTATTTAGGATATTGCATGCTGTAGCACGTATGGTTTTATGAACCATTGACGGTGTTAAACAACCTTGCAACAAGTCGAAGCAAAATTTTTGAAGAGAAAGTTGTCCGCAACTTTAACAAACTTGTTACTTTCTTGCCAATTTACTGCAAATTGTATGTATTTACTTATGCATGTGTATTACAATGACTTATCATTAACGACTATTTTATGAAACGTCCCGGTACCTTAATTTACTATCACTGGTCCCATCCATCATCAAAGTAAACAACTCTACTTCCTTTCACTCTTGAGCCACATTCTCTCTTACAATTTTTGCCAGGGTTCCAATAACCAGATTTTGCACCTCTGGGGAAGTGTATTTCACGTTTTTAGGGAGACTGCTTGCGATTCCTTTCAAACTGGGATCCTGCACGAAAATAAGATCCGAAAATGTATTTAAATACAACCCTCCTGAAAGGTTTTGCATTTCGGTATTTTCCTCGTGTTCTTGAAAATTTAGGCCGTTAGCTACCAAGTATTTCGCAGTGTTAAGGACTGTTTTTAGCAATATTTTATATTCTGGCCTGACTTGAATAAGGTTTTGGACGATTTGACCACGTTTCTCACGAAATTCTCTCTCTTTCCAAGTGGCCATTGCTTGCTTGTGTACTTCTGACTGCTCATGCTTTTTGAAACCTTTCCCGTTTTCCATTGCTGCTTTCCAGTTAGAGAATCCTGTTTTTATAAAAGTTTTTTTTCTTTTGTGGAATCTTTCGCATGCAATTGGCAAGGATAGCAAATACATTTATACCATGTGCTTTGAAAACTTCTTTCGCGTGTGCCTTGTCTTTTCTTTGGATATTGCGAAAGCAAAGGATTGTGGTCGAGCGCTTAGTGAATTCGATCCAATTGCCGATGAAGAGGGCTGTGATAATCTATACATACTTAAACTTACTTGAAGATTTTGCAAGGGCGCCCAGCGCCCGAAGCAAATTCAAGATTATATGAGAACACAGAAGTGAGATATAACTACGCTTTATTCTTCAAGCAGGCTTTACACAGCTGATGCAGGCTAAGTACAAAAATAGGGATCCCATAACTGGGTAACCTAGCCTTATCTCTTCCGTTCGTATATCAGCGAGCAACAGCTTAAGCTAATAACATAACACCATAAAATTACCTTTAATGTCCTGTAAATATGGTAAAAACCATCTTGAAAACTTCAAGTTGTCAAACAAATTCGATCATCAAAGTTGGAACAATACACCTAAAGAAAAACCAGATACGTGTGATCTCCCAGGGTGGGTGGGAGGGTGGGATTGTTATATCTCACTTCTATGTACTCAAATAATCTTGACTTTACTTCGTGCGTTGCGCGCCGTTGCAAAATCCTCAATTATATTTCCAACACAGACGTTTTAATATAACAATGCTTGTTTAAAGCTTGTATAAACCAAACTCATATCTTACAACAACCACACTCGCCCAAATCTGACTATGCAGGGAAAGCCAAGACCGTCCTAGCATAAACGCCATCGAAGGCAGGACGATAATAAAAGCGAGCAAAGGTAGAAGTCCCTGACCAGTCAGCCATTTTGATAACTTCTTCCAGAGGTACCCCTCCTGCCCTTGCTTTGAAAGTCCACGCGAAGCGAGTCGAATGGCCTTGATTGTGGTGTCTTTCCCCGTGCTACCTAGGATGGACCGAATCCAACGGGCAATAGAACACGATATAACAGGACGATGTGGTCTATGGAAACTAATTAACAGCTGGTTAGGACTGGTAGGGCCTATGACTGGTCTAAATAAGCTAGTGCGCGCAAGATAAGACAGCGGAGCTCACAAAGGTTTTCACATGCTTCATACTTGGCAAGGAACCCTGACGTCACAACAGAAGATGTTTTAGTAAGCCCCGATAATTTGGACTCAACCCCTTAAGGTAAGATACGCAAATAGCGCAGGTTGAAAAGTTTAAGTTCCGAAAAACGCTTGGGAGTGGTTAGGGCAAGCAAGATAGCTAACTTTTGCGTAAGCAATTTCAATGACAAATCTTCGTTTGCAGTTGTCGGGTCGCAGGTTAAGTACGCCCCTGAGCAAGCGAATAACGAGTGGGTGTTGGCCAACGGGAAAGCTGTCGATTGGTGGAAGGACGCCCGACAAAGCGGAACGATACGAATTTATTGTCCTGTATTCCAAACCCTTATCAAATGAATGAGCAAGAAAGTTAGTTACTGTATATCGGCCAAAGAGGGTCGAAATGGATCAGTTTCCGTCCGAGACACCAGCTATGCCATTTTTTCCAGGCGGAGTTATAAACTGCGTTTGTGACAGGCCGCCAAGCTGCCAAAATGAGTCTGGAATAATCTGCCTTCCGAGTGTAAAGATCACTGGATACATGCCAAGCGGCCAACTGAAGAGTCTGTAGCTCCCCGCAGGGGCTTAGTAAGAGATTCTGACCCATTGGAAGGAGAACCGGGAGGGATACTGGACTCAATTACAGGAATTCGCAATGGAGACGCAAATGGAAGTAAATGCACTATCCGAGACTTGGCTGAATACTACCATACCAAATATCGAAATAAATATTGAAGGTTATATAATTATACTCTTTATAGACAGGATCGTCTTCGTAAACGTGGAGGTAGGGCTGCTGCCTACGTTCGGAAGGATATTAAAGCGACCATACTTAACGAGATTTCGTCGGGTTTCTACTGACCACTTCCACCAACTTTGGCTGAAACTCTAGCATAAAAAATCAAAATCCATCGTCATCTGCGCATCTTATAGACCACCCAATTGCCCCTTGTCCTGTTTTGAAAATAATTTGAAGCCAAACTACACCGAAGCCTTCTTGTTGGACAAGCCTAATTTTATTCTGGGTGACCTCAGCTGTAACGTCCTAAAGACTGGCCCGGAGAGCACAGCTTTAGAAAACTTTATGTTTGAAATGAACCTAAAGCAAAATATTAAACACCAACTAGGACTACAGACACCTGTGAATCATCCCCGAGCCAACGGCGCGAAGCGCCGTGCGAGGGTATTAGCTCCGCACGGCTATTTACACCCGGGAAAAGGAGTGTAAAAGTCTGAAGTTCATCAAATATCGTGGGCGCGTGACTCAGGGGTGAGTGCATAGAGATTATAAAAGAACAGAGGGGGCATCGTAGGATAAACTCAGTCAAACGAAAGGGACAAATTGAAGCTTGCTAATGGGGGTCAAATTTAAGACCTGGATGTATGGTTGGGCGCCTATTGGCTGGGTATCGACTTTTCAAAACAAGAGATCGAGAAAGCTCGAGAAAAACTTTTTTTCGATTTTTTCGCACTCAAAGTTTTTTATGTAAAACAAAGGCGAAAATGTTAAAGATTAGTGCGGGATTGTCTTGAAGGTTTTGAATTTTGTGTTTTGAATATAGGATAAAGTTGGGTATGTTTAATATTGAGTATTTGTGAGCGAAAATGCAATTTTTGGATTCGAAATATCAGATGAACACACTAGAAAAGTCCTTAAAGTTTAAATACATCGCAGTATTGTGGTTGTACACCTTGTTGCACCTTTGAAGGCAAATAAGTTTAATTTGTATCGAGATGTTGGATAATTTAGCAGATATTTTGCAAAACCTCGCTGCAAAAAGCCGGTCAAAAACTGGTTGTTATGCGTTGCTAAGGAGAACCTAAGGTTGAAAAACTTCAATATTTACACAAAAATTTGGCTGTCTGCACCTAAAATTACAAAAACTAGAAAGCTACAACATATTTTTTCATTATAGCCAATATCTGTGTGCATCGTGGTCATAAAAACAAGCAAAAATTGACAAAAACTGTGTTTTCAGTATACCTCCGGGACTTAAATTCCGGGGCCCCCATTAGATTTGTTCAATTTGTCCCGCGATTCGTCATCCGATGCTACCTCTTTCTTTTATAATCTCTATGGGTGAGTGGGCGGTCATCACTGATCTCTAAAATATGGCGGACCATATTGCACTACAATATTTCGTATTTTTTCAAAAAGGTTTGGCAACTTTCACAACCAACGAAAGGTGGTCATTTCTGATCTCAGGAATATGGCGGACTATCAGGAGTAGCAAACACTTATGGCATCCAAAAAGGCGAGAAATAAGACGAAAACGACTGCCACAAGACTCTTGAAGAGAGATTAATTCGGGGAAAATACAGAGAAGCGCCAAGAGTTGACTATGGCGACATGGCGTGAAACACAGGGCAAGTTTATTGATAATGCGTATTTATACTTGTGTTTTAATGCTTTATAAAGGCCGGCGTAGCCGTACTTATCCAGTCTATTCACTGTTTAAATTCCAGAGTAAGTTTATGCTTTGTAAATGCAAGACTGTCTTCTTATTACTAATGTAATTAATAGGTCGTGTTTTATACCAAATTTAAGCTTACATTAGGCGTAATAACATACTGATGACAAATGTTGTGCCATTTAAAAAAATTGTCAATAAAACAAGGATTAAAAACTGATATTTTGTCATTTTGAAAAAATATACAGAAAGAATAACAATTGCCGTGTTGCTATGACAACAACCTATACCAGTACTTCATGTAATTCCGAAAATGTAGTTGCATGCTCTTACTTAGTGGCGAGGGGTTGCTGCATGCATGTATTTCTAGTTAATGAATTGATGTGATTCTTCAATGGAAGAAGTGAAGCATATTGAAAACTGGGCTGCGACAAATAGAATGACCTTGAATTTATCAAAGACATGGGAGATGCTTTTAAGTGGGGGAACTTGCAAACCACCACCAGGACCCATTAAACGCAAGAAATGGTTAAAATTGCTTAGAGTAACTTTTGAAGACGATGTCTGCTGTTGGGAGTTGCAAGTTGACGACTTGTTGTCCAAAGCTGGAAGTTGAATGTACATTTTAAGAGTTTGTAAGAGATATGGATGTCAGAAAGAACATTTAAGACACGATTATTCTATCGCTTTTTTTGTACGGTATTGAAATTCGGGGTTCATCCCTGCAAAAGAAATACTTAAATCGTATTGATAAGTTTTTCAAGAGAGCTCATCGCTTTGAATATGTCCTGAGAGAGTACAAAATGTCCGAGTTGATTGAAACGAGGGATAAAACTCTGTTTAAGGAGATTATTGATAATCCTGATCATATTCTTAGTGAATTATTGCCCAGTAAGGGACAGAAAAACTTAAGAAAACATGAGCATCCCTTTTTTCTACCAAATATTAGAACGGAAAGATTCAAGCGTTCCTTTGTAAATAGATGCTTGTTTAATTATTTCTAATTAATTTAGTTGTACGTACATAGGTTTTTATATAAGTTTTTATATTACTCAAACAAATTTGTAAATATAGTAAATCTGAATATTCATATTTCAATAACCTATAATCTTGTAAAGACATACGTGTGCTGTGTCTAGAGATTTTTCAAAATAAAAACTATTATTATTATTTTTATTATTATTTTGACTTCAACACCCAATCTGGTTCTCAAAAGTGGAGTACTAGACATACCTATATAAGTGATCACCCACCGATTTTTACGTTGTTAAGGTTGAAACCTCCAAAACCATCTCCAAAATTCGTTTTAACACGAAGTTATAAAAATTATGATGCCTCAAAGTTTGTAATCGACCTTGCGTGAAGTCCGGTGTAATCCCACCTCTTTGTAAACCGCCTGTCTTTCAGTCTATTTTGGATTTCATGCTCCAATCAAGTTAATAAAGATTCGCGAGCGTACTTGTCCATTTGTAGCTTCTGAAATTAAGAAACGGATGAAAACCAGAGACCAACTCCACTGCCGTTATCAACGTACGCGAAATATCGACGATTGGAACAAATTTAAAGACGCTCAAAGATCGATCAAATCAATCCTGAGAACTGCTGAGCGAGAATATGTTTCCACTGAAGTTTTACACGCACAAGGACAATCCTAGATCGTAATGGAAATTAATTAACAAGTGCATTCCGTCCGAAGACCATGAAAAGCTGTCTTACAACAATAATCATGAAATGGTGGCCAATGAGTTTAACAGTGTTTTCAATCAGTTAGGGAAAAAACTGCCGAAAAAGCCATAAAGCTAGCCCTAGACAATAATATCAGTATGTCATATGAATTGGAGCACCAATCTGAATGAACAACAGATCAGTTGAAGATATATTCAACTTTACTCCTGTAAGCCTGAAATATGTTAAAGGATGTATAATGTCTATGCTTTCAAACAAATCTCCTGGACCCGATAAAACTAATATGCCCATTATAAAGGATAGCCTACCAGTCATTCCTAGGACCACTGACAGACATTATAAACAGTACATTTTGTACCTCGACTTTCCCAGAATCCGGCGTGGAAAATTGCAGAAATTCTTCCATTATCAAAAGAAGGAGATCGCGAGATACCAGCAAACAATCGTCCTCTCTCAATGCTCAATGTTCTGTCAAAAATTTGTGAAAAATTAGCGCTCAATTAGCACACTTCAGCGACTTCTTAAATCGCACCGGTCGTCTTTCCAGCTATCAAAGTGGAAACAAAAACCACCACTCCACTCAAACGCTCAATATTATGATCAGTGATTTTTTGTTGAATACAATGGATAACAAAAACTCTCCGCTCTAGTGCTTTTAGATCTGTCGAAAGCTTTCGATAGTATCGACCACAACCTCGATCCCGGGGCCTTTTCTTAAATTAGGGAAGGGAAAAGACCCTGGCATCCACTTGTCGCATGACACCCAGAATATCTGGGTGTAAGAATATGTTAATTTCTGTGGTCTCTGTGAGTGTTTGCATAAATAACAAATCAAAGAAGCAATTTTTAACGTTCTATGCAGTACAGCTAGCTTTAAGGTAAATAACTTCCTATAAAAGCAACCTTCTACGGACTAAAGCTGGCTCTACATCTTCGGCTATATATATGACACTACAATGCCCAATGAAATAAAGTCATATTTTAAACCTGGTAGAGTAATTGCTTAGTAGGTATAACACAGTTAAAACTTGTTTAAAAGATTGCTGTGTGTGAGCTGATAACATGCATAAGTTGTCCCTATACCTTCATCAAATTCCGATAATGAAGCATACGGATATTCTACGTAAATGACTTTATACGAAGAGTGTTAAGAGTCAGCCGAATAAGTGATTTAAAGCTACATAAACAAACTACGCAAAGGGTTTAAATGATTTAAATCTCTCTTCAGTTGTATTTTATGAATAAATTATAATCTTCAATTGACAGTTTGAATGAGCCAATGGGATTACAAAATAGACCAGCCGATGCCAGGGCCTTTTCCGTTCCCTAATTTAAGAAAAGACCCTGGGATCGAGGTTGTATCGACCATATTATATTGTTACGAAAATTGAGCCGCATTGGAGTATCTGGTCGAGCATTGCCCTGGTTTAGCAGCTATTTATCTGATAGAAAGCAGTTGGTACGTATTGGCTCCGCGACATCTGAAACTCTCCCAATAAGCCATGGCGTTTGTCGATGACTCCAAATGTTTATGTCCTTCCCTATTGACGACATCGCGAATGCCAAGAAGAAAATAGAAGAGGAACTTCAATTGGTTGCAACTTGATGCTTTCAAAATAGCCTTCGAATTAACCCTGAAAAAACAAAGTTTCTTTTGATAGGCACTCGTCAGCTGCTCGGTAAAGTTCTCGATATAATGACTCGTTCATTTCTTGGTGAAGAGATAACACCACTTTCTTCCGCTAAAGATCTGGGGATGTCTTCAGATAGCAACCTAACGTACGATCATCATATTCGCAACCTCGTGTCATCATCGATCTCAAGTTGTACCAAATAAACAGAGTAAGGTACAACTTTGATAGTAATATGCTGTTCAACGCATGCGCTTTGTGATGAAAATCGGATGTAAACAATGCCGCTCGGTTGCGCTTCTTTTACCTTAAAATTCTTGTCAATGTTAAATGCTGTTTTGTTATAATAGAAGTTTAAAATGTAGACAAGGCAAATACCTTCATGGTAAAACAATTTTTGATTTTGTGACACTTTTCTCGATGTTGGATGATTTAAATCGTAAATGTATCTTAATCTCGAGTGCAAACACTACTTATTGTGAACAGATTGATGAATTCTTCTGGATCTCGATTGTTCTCGGTTAGAATTTTGACATATATGTACGACTTTCACTTTAGATAAGAGACATGTAACTTGAAAAGCGAATATCTGCCGAGCAAACTTGGCATCGCAGGGTATCAACATTTTGCCCAAGAACCGACAAATATATATCAGGAAAACTTCGAAAACTTTTCAAGGATGGCTGAATATTACTGTATATAACACTATATAGAATCTAAACAGCTAAAGACTTCCAGGCACAAAAGGTGTACTCCCCCCCCCCCCCCCCGCCATTGAAAAGTCCCCGCCAGTACAAAAACTTTGTGTATTTTTTGCCAAATGTTCATTTAATGTTACTTGAATGTGCTTTTAATCAATAGCTAAAGCTTCCAAGAAAAAGTAGAAAACTGCGATAAAGAAATTTGGTTTACAATCAAGTTTACAATCTTGATGTCTTGAAGACGTTGGCAATATTCCTAAATTAGAATAAAGATCCTCTTTTCCATTTACGGTCGCGCAAATAAGCAACACGCGCTTAAAAATTCGACATCAAGGATCATTTTCACTTTTAACTGATTTCAATTTTGTTTCTTGTTTAGTTCGCCGTGGGAAGAACACGAGAAGCTTCAAAAGAAGATGGAGAGTTTTAGAAGCGGAATACATGTCGTTGTTTTGATATTTCTAATGTGCTTGCCACAAAGCGTTGTGCCTTATTTCCAGTATCCATCGGTTTACTGGGCACCAAAGAACTGCAGGTATGCCATGGTTGAAATAACGGACGTTCAATTATATAATTATTTGCATATCACATTGAAACATAGAGCTTCCTCAGCATATTACCATTGTTATTATAATGTGTATTATATTTTTCGATTTTAAAAGTATTGAAAATTAAGTTAGTCGTTTTTCTGCTTGATGAAAGGCCAGATGACAAACCCAAGTCTGTGGAAGTTTTGCATACATTTATCAATATGGGCAAGCTTAAATTTCCGTTGCTTATCTATTCTCTTAATCAATAATGCAGCGTTATATAGTATATCAATTAAATAATTATAAGATATTGAAGCATGGTCTCCGTGATAAAGGGTAATATCAATACTCGCATATTGCGGGCTGATTCCTTGAACATTAACAACACCAGTGGTGTGTGATTGACTTTCGAAGAAAGTACAAAATAGTTTTCAAAAACCTCACTCAAACAAGTCTTTTTACTGTCTTATCTCTCTAAGTATGCAGCGAATCTAAACATCATTTTTTTATCCTCTCTTTCTAGGTTCAACCTTAACAAACCTGAGAAGAGCGCGTACGAGTTTAAGGTGAAGTCATTTGGAAAATTATACTTCGTGTGTCCCAACATCGCCTTGTGGAATGACATAAGCAATACGGGCGTTCAAAAGTCAATGATGTACGAGAACTTGATGTTAGTGGATAAAGAGGGTTATGAAACGTGTACAGTGAATAAGACAAGGAATGCGAACCTCAATCGTCTGATTTTAAAATGCAATGACGATGCAAGCCGACTCACGTACATGGAAGAGACGTTTTCCTCTCAAAGGGCTGGCAGTGATCGAATGAAATATATAAGCGGAGAAACGTACTATTTTATATGTGAGTAAACATTAATTTAATTGGACTTATTGGGTTTCTCCCTCTTAAGTAAGCAACTGTGCTTCTAGTGGTGTTGCCACCCACGGAAAAAAAGGCCAAGGAAGACAATCTCAATGAACTTTTATTACAAATGTTGTAAATAGCAGTGAAAAGTAGAAATCGTCTGACCTTTTTTTAAACCTTCAAACTAGCCAGTATTTTCACGGTTGTTCATGGTCAACAGTCATTGTTTCAGCATTTTTGACAACCACCAATAAATAGAGATTACTGTATGGTTAGCGAGTGCGTACGATTTTTATGCACGAGTTGTGAAAGACTGCTAAACGAACGAGTGAGCGCAGCGAACGAGTGAGTTTAGCAATCTTTCACTACAAGTGCATAATAAAAATCGTACAAACGAACCAACCATGCAGTAATTTGTTTATGCCAAACATATAGAGATTATTTTAAAACTGGAAACCTGTCAAAGACGAATAATGTCGAAACAAAATATTGAACTCTCAAAACAGAATTATACCATTTGTTTCTCCGTTATTGAACATTGGGACTAAATAGTGTCAAAGCTGTTCTTCTTTCGGTTTCATGTTTTTATTGGGGAAACTCTTCTTCTTTTAGACATAAAAGCCAAATACCCTTTTGTATGCTTCATCCCACTGAGCTTTATTACATCTGGAGAAAGCACGCGCCGCCATCTTTGAAGCCATTTTAATGGCGGCGATTTGCAAAATTGGTTCCCGATTGGTTCCCGGCTACAGGTAGCTACCACTGACCCAAAATGCGATGCTATACGTCCGGGAAAGCTCTTCGCCTCCCTGGTTTTTAACAAAAAATTGTTTACGAGATAGCGAGAAAAAGGAAATAATCTTAAAATATTTTGATTTCTTTGAATATATTTTTATACTACATTTGCTTAATGGTGAAAAAAGGTGCTTGCCTTACTTGTCGGAGCAAGAATCTACTATAAATGCAGGGGAATTCCTCTTTAAGGTATGTTTTACACAACATATACTTTGTATTTTGCGTACGATATTAATACAGACACGGCAACACGCTTCGATGTTTGTCTTGTTTGATAATAAAGTGTTTTCAGATCACACAAACCGTTAGGTCTTATATACAAACGGTTAAAGATTATTGACATAGTTTTTCTTCTTCTGAGCATTGTATTTTTATTACTAGCTTCGTTTTGTTTTGCTGAAGAGTGAAGGCTGTTGCATTACTTGCATATGTTAGCCTAACTTTCCAGGACTCAGCAGCATCTTTATGCAACTCGTTCCAGCTAAGCTGCTTATGTAGAAAGTAGATACTATCAGAAGATTTAAAGAAAGTACACACTCGCTTTGTTTTAGGTTTGTTACACCAGTATATGTGCAAATCCAATACCTGAGAAAAAAGTCAGCTATAGAAAAGGGAAAATATCCAGGACATGGCATAAAAGTTTTTTTTTTTCCAAATGCATCAAGGTAACTCACACTTTGTATTAACAACAGAAGAAATTTAGAAGTGACAGGGTCCAGAAAACTGCTTGTTTTCATTGTTAAGTTTTGTATTAGCCATTGATGCCTTTTAAAGATACTATAGTTGATTGCATGTGCACAGAAAATTAGACATTTCAAGACCAAATACAGGGGGCCAGTATTGAATGAGGTCACTCTGTAAAAATAAAATTGTGTAATTATAATTGTAAATATCATTGACTTATCAATATTTAAGAGAGTCCTTGATAGTTCCACACTAATAGAATAAAGGCATTTGCTTTTCTTTGTGTATCCTTGTGTTGTAAAGGCAAAAATGTACTACAATATACTAATATACTTGTTAATGTTTTGTAGGACCTATCTACTGTAAGAACCTCACCTCAACATGGCATAAAGCGTACATATGTAAAACAACAGAGACAGAAATTTTATCATGCCATATGTATGATATGATGAATAATTTAATAAAATGTCAAATTCTATATTGTACAAGAAAGGATGTGAGATGATACACATCGGCATCACCCAGGGGATGGTGGTTGGACATAGGATTCATTGAAATCAGTAGAAAATTGCATTAGGAAAATGATGACTTTGACTCCCCTTCCTTAAAAAGGCATAGGACCCACAAATCAAGGTGAGATGTGTTTTTTTGCAGACATATGTGTCAATTTGTGCCAGAGTAGAAAAGATATGCACTTCTATATCTAAACTTCTATGTATTTTACTGTCTCATTGCATACAGGGTGGTTAGCTTTACAAAACGTGTGTCAATGTACCTGAATAAAAGAGCTAATTTGGCAGAAATATGAGATTTTTAGAGGGTCCTGAAAAAGGTAAACTGGGAGCTGGGAATTGCATATTTTTGCTGGGAAAATAGGATTCCATGCACTGGGACTTTCCACAAAACAATAGAAAATTTTGTGCACTTGGACAACGGCATTAGTAGCCCTTCAGGACCCTGATTTTATAATTCAAAGATATAAAATATACCAGAAGGCAATTTCAACTTTCTACATCCAACTGATCCAAGTTATACATAACATAAATCTGTACATTCACTGTAAGACTGTAGAGTATATTCAAGCTTACAAATTTTATATAGAAAACATTGAACATGAAAATTGAAAAAATAAACTTAAAAGAAAGAAACTCTAATTTTCAAAAACCTGTTAAATACAAAACTTCAAATAATTCAGGCTGGTGTTCCCCAATCCCCATCACCTCAAAAATCTTTCCATTGTCGATATTTTCAAGACTTTATTAATTTTCCGTTCCTGTCCAAGGCCAAGTATACAATGAATAACTTGTACATCTTTGAATAAATTGTAAAAGTCCCAAAAAATTGATCAAAACCATTCTCATTGACAAAAAAATTCACTGCGAAAAAGATCAACATCACATCCAGGGGGGGTGTGAAAACCGCCGCGGGCTCAAAATTGAGCCTGGCTAGCGGTTACTACCTTTATCCGTTGCCATAGATATGGCGTCAAATGGCGTGAGATGGCGTCAAATGGCGTGATGATTCGTCATAAATCCGCCATGTTTTTGGCTTCAACTGTTTGACTGAAGAGAGATTGGCGTGCTCTCTCCAGATGTAATAGAACTCAATGGCTTCATCCCCCAACACGGCGGCCATGTTGTGAGCAAAATAACAATACGATTTTTTTCACTAGTGAGAAAAACCGTATAGCCAATCAAAATGCTGATACAATAAATTTTCACTAGTGAAAAAAATCGTACGGCCAATGAAAACACTTATTCGCTTCTCCACAGTGAAAATAGGATTTTTATTTCACCCGCTTACCTCGCGTAAATTTCTATATGTACAGGTATGGCATAAGCTTGTTTTATCAACTATTGCAAGGTTTTAAATTTTTCATTAATAAGTATATCCCAGCACGAAAACCAGTTAAATTACGCGAACGTTATAACTATGTCAAGCTTGCCGCTCTGAGCTGTAAATTATCGATTGCATAATTTGAGGCTTCTGTAATCTTCAAATCCAAACCAGCAAAGCTCTTACATATGATATTTTTTTACAAAACGGCGTCAATAATACAGGATAATTATTAGCTGAGAGTGACGTCAGCGGAGCATTTTTGCTCCGGTGGATGTGCGATTTTTGGCCACGTGCATGAGCGAGTGACATGTTGCAAGTTCAACAGCAACATTCCAACAATTATTGTTCCATCAAACAACTACTGATTGACATTGATTGACTAATATTAACATTGTCAATTCAACAAGTGTTCTTGAACCTTCATAAAAATATTGTTCAGGCGTTGTTTAGGTTGTTGATATCTAGCTGATCAGTTTTTGCAAGTGTAGTCAGTGAAAATTCAATTGTTCGACTGATTGATTAGTTGACTAAATATCTCTTCAGTATCATGTTTGTAGTGTCTATACCACACCGGTGATTAACCTCTCGTTAAGATTACGTTGTTGTCGATGGAACTAGATTATATTTCGAAATATCTCACACTCCTACCAATACTCTAACGAGTCTCTGTTGGCAAAGCATTGGGCTAGTATCCTAAATATCGTAAGTCCTTTCCCACCGTGTCAGGCATATTTTTGCGGCTTACCTGGTGTGAACATAAATTCAGAGTAAACCACAAATATCATCTTTAACTGCCTCAGTAAAAGACAACAAGACACAATAGAAAATAATGTCCTCTATATCTCATAGTTATATATCATTCATTTCAGCGACTTCGGACGGAACGAAAGGAAGTTTGGATAACCTTAGTGGAGGACACTGTAAAACACACAACATGAAACTGAAAATTACTGTCTGTAAATCTGAAGGTAGACACAATGTATTTATCATCATTACACTGTATAATTCTATTTATCAATAATGGATTGTTGTTGACTGACTCAACAGCTATAGCTTACTTCACTTCATCGACTTCAGTTATGTGAGTAACACTGACAGTAATAAATGCACCAGAGAGAGAGAGAGATCAGGGAAGCACAGGACCGTGCCCCCTAAATATATCAGGAGCTCATACACATTTTCTCCAGTTTTCTGAGACAACCGTGATCCAGACAACAGGAAAACAGCTATGTCCCGTCTTGGCCACCTTTGCGCTGTCTATCTGAATGATATTTTAACTAAAAAAATGCTTGCAAGATATTGTGACTAGAAAAGAATACTCTGGCCAAATATGGCTCATATACAATCTGTACTTGTTCTTCATTGATCCTTACAACATAACTAAGAACCTTGCAAGAGACGGATTATTGATTTTTAGGCACTTTTCCTGGCCAATCTGTTATATATATATACCTGCATTGTGCTTACCAGTTCAAACCACAAACAGGGCAATTGTATACACAGATCTCTTAAACTTATCTAAAACTCATAACTTTTACAGAACCATGTTTTTTTGACGTGCCAAAGTGCCCATTCACGGATCTCTTCGACAGGCCAACGACAACTATGACCACGGATGCGCCAACAACAACAGCTAGTGGAAAACATTCTTCAGACGACGCAAGTAGGTTTTATTCATTGGAGTTGGATCCCACCTCCCCATCCCTTCGACAGTTTGTAACAATTAAAATATCTAAGTTGATACCTCACTGCTTAATGTTACATACATTTCAGGATGAGATACTAAGTCTTTAATTTGGACAAATACCACTATACAGACTAGCAATGGTTGATAATTTGAGAGTGATATTCAAAAACACTATAAAGCTATGAACATTTCGCTATGGGGCTGGTGGATGGGTCTAACTATATGAAAGGTTAAACTGTCAACTGTTTAGCAACTGCTTGGATATCATTATAATTTTCTGGAAACACCACGCAAATGTATCATTGCATGCACGTGCATAGCTTTTGATCCGTAAGTTCCAATGTTCATAATAATATAATTCGCTATTTTGATACCCGAACAATCTGCGTAAACTGAACGGGTACGCAGTACGCATTTAGACATATAATCATGCTATGGATTCCCAAACTTTCATCGAATAATTTACCCCACTTTGTCTTTCAGTAATCATTGTAACTAATTTTCTATCCTTGTAGTCTGGGGACCAGAGACACAGAGAATCCATAATCTTTAATGTGCAGATATTTACCATTGTTTGGTACTAAAAAACATCACTGTTACGTCACATTGCATGATGATTAACCGAAAAACCTTAAGATCTCAGAATTTTTATACCCACGCTGGCTGGATCCAGTAATGGACTTATTCTTTTGCCATATACCTAAAACATAGCCGTCGTGACGTTAAATGCAAACTATATAAGAAACACGCTTGTAGGGAGGTGAGTCCGGGATTGGACGCACCGAGGGTGGTTGGAAGTTTCCCGAACTTACCGAGAGGAGCGAGATAATTTTCAGCCACCCGAGGTGCGTCCAATCCCGGACTCACCGAACCTGCAAGTGTGTTTCGTTTTTATCTCATGCCACTTCGTTTAAAATGTAGCGAGAATTTTAATTTATACAGTATATAATTTCGCGTTTCGATAACAAACATTTTAGAGGCCAACATACTATAGGATCAAACTACATGCAAGCTGAAAAATGCTGTACAATATTACCTTATTCTTGATGAGCAAATGCATGCCTTTGTACCAAAACAATGCCAAAATTTATTATATACACCAAATAAACCCGACCGCGAAGAACAAATTTCGGTCGCCATGTTTTCAATTAGCAAAACATATAAGTCACGTCAGCAGGTGGGCTCGACTTTGGACGCACCTCCTCTTAGCCAATAAAAAATCGGCTAATACGCTAGGTATGAGATAATCAATGTGACATCACACCGATGTTAATGTACAAATCAAACTTTGAAATTGGTTGATACCTTCTCAACAAAGCTAATTCAGAAAGTTTGGAAATTTCCACATCAAATGCAATACGCACCAAACTGCGATGAAACAAATAACTCGCTGTCGTAGATTTCATCATTTTCTGTGACCGTATTGTATAAAATTCATTTTTTACACATCCAAACCTGAACAAAACTCGATTTGTATTGAAAATACTAATGGAAGGAACGTGCCTCAGCAGTGTTTATTATAATCTTGTAATGTAAATAATATGTGCATCTATTCGATATTTTGAAATCCAGCCCCCAGAAAACTTGTGAACAATATGTATGTTGAAAAACTACGGACCAATTCTCACCATAAATTAGTCACTGCAGTATCCAATCCCTACCAGTATATTATTCCCAAGGCAGCCCGCTAAAATGTGTGTCATTTCTCTAAACTTCTACAACGCTTTTTCTACTCGAACCTATTTTGTCACCCGACATTTTGCAGGCATCCGTCTTGTCGTCAGGGATAACAAAGAAACCATAGGACACTGGGGGCAATGTTATGTCATCAGGAGGTATAATTGTTTTAGTTTCGATATTTGGTAAAAATGTACGATTAACCATCTGAAGTACTTCGCCATTCAATCTAACAGTCTGTGACGTCAGGTTATAATTCTGCCCGGGTGTTAACAAATATTGGTGTACAGGCAAATTTTCAAGTCCGTTTGTCAATACTAACTGTACGTCACTGTGTTAGATGTTTAGAGTGATGAGAACTAAACTTCCGGTATCATATCTTGGCCTCTCTGATGTGTAGTGGGAATACCAAGGGATATACCATCATTCACTTCAAGAACACGCGATCCAACCAATGTTTTGTACAAGAAAGACAACCAATAATCAGGAAATGGATCCAATGTTTTCGTGTTGATGAAAGAATAAGATCCCCCACAAAATGTCTGTCTTCTCAAGCCACATAAAATCAGCAGAATAGCTATCTGAAACACCAGGTACACCTGCATCATATGCATTTGAGGTTTCATCCGGCCAAAGTTTAAGTGAACTGTAATGAGGTCGTCTAAGGTATCTGGATCGTAAAACTTGGATATAGGTTGTTGGTTATCCATGTAATATTGGTGATGTGTAAGACTATCTAATTATGCTACTATTTATGTTGGTTAAAAATTCCTTCAAAACTTTTTCCCTAATCGGTAGTCTCCATGGTTACGAGATATCTGGGCGAGCAATCATGTGACCATATTCCAGATGGTGATTAAGAAGTTCTCGGAGAATTTTAAAATCAAAAGCCAATTCTTCGCCGGATGTGGTCGTTTTTACTATTTATTTGACATCAATAGGCTCGCTCTCAAGCTCTCAGGCTCAGCTAAAGCCTCGACTAATGATATACTTTATTAATTCCTCGGCATTGGTAGAATTCCAGCGGTGCGTGATAGAATCTTGCAAGAGAACATTGAGTCCAAAAATTATGTTAAAACGACTTTTTTTGGCGAATAGGAAGATATTGTGCACGTCTTTGTTGTCATTGTAAAGTTAGTGAATGGGTCCATGAGTTGTTCACGTGATAGTATACTGTTGTTCATGTCTTTACCATGTAGCACCGTATTAGGTTCGATTCTGCGATATCTGTTATCTTCATTAAACAACAAGAAATCTTCATCTGTTTATCCTATACGCAGGTAAGCTGGAGCCAAACCTTTCGCGAAATTCCGAAGCTTGGCTGATCTGAAGTCAAAATTATCCAAACGATATTGAATCAAACCTGAATCCAGAGCAATTGACATAAATTTCTGATCAGTTTTGAAGACGCATTGCTTCGTTTTGACGACTACTTCATGTTTCTCATTTAATGCCTCAACTGAATGAAATAGAAGCGACGAGAAAGCCAATATGCGGAGAATTATAATCAACCCCATTGTAGGCTTGAACTGTTTTGAACTTTCCAATGCACCTGGACAAGACCTAAAAATGACATTGGCTCAAATTTCAAGTTTCTCATGCAAGGTTATGCAATGAAGCTCACACAGTGCAACGATTTACTGACGAGTATTGGTACAAGCTGTTGACTTGCAGACTTGTTATCATTTATATACCCGGAGCGAGGGGGATTCAGTGAAATATTTCCTGAGGTGATTATATTTCCTGAGGGCTTTAGCCCCAGGGAAATATCATCACTGAAGGAAATATTTCACTGAATCCCCCGAGCGGAGGGTCTATAAATGATATATTATACCGAAAATCAAAAACTGCCGTAAGAATAAACTTTTAAGTTCTTCAAGTTGAACATACCTTCGTGAATATGATGCTCTAAAATACAAAACAGCCAGTTCTTTGTTTATTTTTATAACGAGAAGTACAGAAAATTCCTTTTAATTTTTTAAATATTTGTGTTTTCAACGTCCTTGTCCTCCAAAATACTTTATAATTCTTCGTGAAGTTCATCAAACTTTTTGCACATTCCGCCATTTTTGTTTACGAAAACTTGCCAATCTGTGCTTGCGTGTACAAGCGTTGCCATGACAGCGTGAGATATTTACGGTATCTCACTTTGAAAGTGAGATATTTACTGTATCTCACTTTAAAAGTGAGATACAGTGAGAAATCACCTCATCACGTGGTAGAAATACGATATTTTGATTGGACAATTTGAATTTGAGGTATAATATTAGCATTTATCACACTCTATTCTGCATGGCCGATTGAATGGTAATTAAATGGTAATTAAATGGTTTATTTTGAATAACATTAATAGCTAGAACAAAAGCAAAGAATGTATGTAAGCGATTTTGTTATCTAAATCGTCATCCAACCGCTAAATTTCATATGTAAAAGTCCTCATTCGTTGTGGATGTATCACAAGACAAGAAAGTTTATGAATGGTTACTCGTGCGATGTGAGATTCAACATCGCTCGTGAAGCTTAAGTTAAATCTCATATCGCACTCGTACCCATTCACTAACCATTACTTACTGGATCACACACAGGAGCCTAAGAAAGAATTACATGCGCCTTATTGTATCGTATGTACACAGGCCTAATCACAGCCTTCAGTTTTGGCGTAAAGAGATTTGAATAATTTGATCAAACCAGGAAAACTGCTTTAAGTTAGTAAAGTAACTATTAGGTGAAACGTGGGCATGAGCAGCTATTTTACCATTTTATCGTGTTCTTAAATGTAACACACTCATTTTTATTCCACTAGTTCCTACTGTTCCTCCATCTAATGTACATTTTACAAGGCGCGGGAAAAAAAGACTGGTAGTATCCTGGAATGAACCTGATACACGAATATGGAGTGGTAAAGCAACCCGATATAAAATTTGCCATTCTTCTCAAGTAGTTGGTGCACATGCACGGCTGAGGTGTTCTCAGACATCAAGATTGTCATACACAATAATTTTACTCAAACCTGCTACGAGGTATTTTGTGACAGTCTCGGCTGGAACGAGTGATGGTTTTGGACCGAAGAGTGCGGTAATCAGTGAAACAACAAAAGAAGGTAGGAATCTGTCATGCAAGACTTCATTGCCAGGCGTAATTGAAGTTTTTATACTGGACAATCCAATCTACACGACACAAGTGAGCAGGCGTTCACGATAGTCATTTGGTGTCTAGAAATGAGTTATTGTCAGTGGTTGATTATGGTGTCGTATACATAGGCCTTCTCGCACCCCCTTTGAAAATCATAAACCAATTATGCTGGAATTAAGAGTCGCAAAATTCTACAAAACGTGTCGATCTTCATCTACAGGTATATGGTCAATATAACAATTATTTCAGACATACTTTGGACGTAAAAGTATTGGAATGATATAACTCGGGTCATAAATTGGGTCAGGGAATACGCAGGCATAATAGTGAAGTCGCTTAACCAAACGATCTGTACTGGCGTGTACAAACTTGAGCACCCCCTCTACAATTGATTAACTATGCCTCCTAATCAATTTAAGAACGGGTACCTAAAATTTTCAAGTTAGGGGGGTGTTACCACAGTGAGGTGGTACGTTAACGGTTGGCAATGTTTCTCTGCCAGTCAATGATATTTAATGTGAGAACATCAAACAGGAAATTTTATATGCATATTTATCTGTTGTCAAGTCCATGTCTTTGAACAATATCCCAACACTTTATTATTAAATACAATGATTGAGTAAAACATGAACAAACATCCCGAACCGTTATTTCAAAAACGGAACTTCCACCCCCCGGGATGATAAATTTTGTGAATATCTTCATTACACCCCCAAAAACATTTCAATTTGACTTAGGAGTCGCGGGGAAAGAAATACTGACTTTGCCCACTTTGTACAGATCTTGCCAATTTTTGCCGCTAAGCGACCGGACTATAAGGTGTCGTTGAAATCCTGAATGCAAGACATTTTCTTATCATTGCAGTTCCTACTGTCCCTCCTTTGAATGTACGTTTTACAACACGTGGACAACGAAAACTGGTAGTAGCCTGGAATGAACCTGATCAACGATTATGGAGTGGCAAAGCAACACGATATAAAATTTGTCACTCTACTCGAAAATGTGTTTCATGGCCAAGATGCTCTGAGACAATTAGACTTTCATACGAAATAACGTCTCTTCAACCGGCCACGAGGTATTTTGTGACAGTGTCAGCTGGTACGAATGATGGTTTCGGACCGAAGAGTGCGGAAATCAGTGAAATAACGAATGGAGGTATGTAAATCTTGCTTGGGTTTGACTTAATTCAAGGTTTCATTAGAAAAAAGAATTGAAGTTTGTATACTTTAACTAGGCGAGTATACACAACAAAATAGGGGTGTACCGGAATCAGTTATTTAGTCGCAACATTTGATTGTCGTTTCAATGGCGATCACATGCCGAAATCTGACATATACCAATTGGCTCTAAAAAGTACTCCTCTTTGATTTAATCTACCAGATTTAACTCGTTTGCAACAAGTTTTATACAGACTGCTCTGTTGTGAGGTGATTAAAATAGACCTAATTATCAAACAAGGTGTAGAATCCCGAAAAACAAATTAGTAAGCCTTTCTTATTTTAGTATTATTTCTCCCCTCCCCCCCCCCCTCACAATGTCGCTGATCAGAGCGTATGCCTTTCACAATTACATTATCTCAACCAACATTGTTCTGGTGGGGAAGGGGAGGTGTTAACGGTAATTATTAGCTCTAAATCGTCTTTTTCTTCCATGTACTATAATTTGGTAAGACTCTTTAAAAAGTCTACAAATATTTTTCAGGGACCGCGGAGCAGGGGGGGGCCCGGGGGCCTTGGCCCCTCCAATAATTTTCCTGTGATTGATTGAATGGCGGTTAATTATAACCAGTGTTACTTGACGTTTTTCCAATAAGTAGCGTTACAGCTCAGGTCAAGAGCACCTCATTAACATTTTGGCTGTGATTTTGGGAAAACGCACTCTGACATCCAGCAAAAGGAGGCAAAACAACATACATATATTTTTTCCAATATTTACTAATAAAGAACGAAAAAACCCCCAACAATTAATATTGAACACGCAACCGCAAGATAGTTTAAGAAAAAAATAAAAAAACGGGAAAAAGTTGAAAAAGAACGAAGCAAGAACGAGGCTTGATTGTTGCCCCAGCCCCCCTCCCTGCCCCTGGGAAGCTAAGCATTCGGCCCCCTCAATCCAAAAATTGCTCCGCGGTCCCTGTTTTTTCCGGGATTGTAGTATGGCTAATGTCACAGTAATGGGACTGAGCATGCAGTATTCTCACTCGTGTCGGCGTCTTTGTAGTTTTTGTCCTCGCGCATCTCAAGACGCGTATGTTTGGCCGCCATGTTGTTCGTAAGGAGAGAGAAGAGGAGCTTGTTTAGAATTTTACTACAGAAACAGGGTTTGACACTTAAATAGCAATGTTTTCCCGTTTGCTCAAGCCAATCGGTTTCTCGGAGGAATAAAATAACACATATGGGAGGATACTGATCAATTTTAGACGCGTTTGTGGCAAAATGAATTAAACAAGCAAAGTGACAGAAAATCGCAACGAATGGCGGCAGCCAGTTAAGAGTGGGCTAAATGTTTATTTTGCACTCATGCTGGAAGCTTATTAAAAATGATGGTATATTAAGGTTTTGCAAGATAGTACTTGTAAAAGAAAGATAAGTTATTAAATTTTAGCTGTCAAATGCAACTCAACGCATATAAAAGCGCAATTCTGATAAGACGATGTCAGCGAGACATTTCGAATGTTTCATTTTCTCTTTGCATCACTGATCTCTTGGGCGAGTTCGGGGTGAGGCTTTTGATGACAACAGTAACGAAATCCAGTGCATTTCACATATTCGCAGCCGTGTCTTGCACCGTTCCTGCGCCCTCGGTGCTCATAGTGCCCGCAAATTTGAACACCTTTATTTGCCCAGTCTGACAGGTTCTTGTACAGGGGGTTTCTACCAGTTCTAACGTTTTCTGCAGTGGCACTAGCTCATCTTGTAAATCTTTTTTTCCCGATATTTGCGTACCAGGGTACTTTGTCAGCTCGCGGCGTAAGCTCACTTTTTGATTTGGTTCCGATTGTTGCTGTACATGTACAAATTGAAATATGCTCACAAACACTACAAAAAAAATTTATATTATTTCAGTTTTGATATCATATTGATCCACTAGAAAAACGAAACGTAGAACTCTCCGTTGTAGATCTCTGTGTTCGCCGAGTTTTAGTTTGTTTTACGAGCAAAATATCGGGTCTATGTCTTCTTCCTTTATCTCCTTAAGATTTCCAACCGTCGTAAAGCCGATTTCTTCGATATTTCAACCATTTTTTAGTGGATGTTGTCGAAAAAGGCTCTTCCATTGTAAAATTACTGTAAGTACTTTGCTCAACAACACGCTGACCTTTGCTACTACCAAGGGTATGTTACTTTAATATCGCAGTTCTAGATGCAGAATTTCAGAAATTGTGAAAACAATTTTGAATTTGACAACCAGTCAAATGCGTAATACTGAACTAAGTAAGCAATTACAGCAACGGATGTATGCAAGTATTTCCGTTTTGACTGTAATCTAGCTCTAAAATCGGAACAGTACTAGCAGTACTAGAAGCCCCTAAAGGGTGACTCGACATATAAAGAATGGGATGTTATAACAGTCCAGGCTAGGTCGAGACTAAGTATGAACAATTCGTAAACTATACAGTGTGTTTTTTGTTTATTAGGTAGCCCACCAGTTTTGGCCAACATGTCCAGCGGTAACATAAGAGCAAAGCATGGTGATCTTGTAAGCCTACTGTGTTCTGCTCATGGTGAATCCCCAATTACTTTCAGTTGGGAAAAAGACAATATGACACTTGGAAGTTTTGTCGAAACTGAAAAGCCGTATCGAAGTTCTTTTCTTGTTGTAGCACTGAATAACCAAACGAGTTTTGGCAAATACATCTGCCATATCCGAGGTCGTTCTTATAGTACTACACATGCAATCGTAGTGGGAAATTATTCCTGCGCAAGCAATGACTAGCACAACTTCAGGTCCATGCATTCAAATTATTCATTCTTAGTTTTATCAACATTTTGCAGGGGATGGTCTCTTTTTAACTAACAATTAGTGATGAGCTTTGTAGGCACAATATAGTTGGAAATATATGTGATAGGGGGAAGAATGAGTCCATAAAAATAAATGATAAATAGATAAATGTAAACGTTTATATGGAAAACTTTAGTTTTAGCCGACATATTCTAAGAAAAGGGGATAATTTAATATGAACTGATTGTAAACTATTTAGTATCAAGTTTTTATACTGATCTTGCACGATTCTCATATTATACGGTTATAAAATTTGTTCGATTTCGTTGTTGCGTGAAAATAATTTCATAACTATTTTTCAGTTAGTTGAATCCCTCTTAATGGACAGTTGTTTGATATATCGGTAAATGGAAAATTGTTATCAGTGGCGCAGTTAGTCCCGCCATGTAAATTTGAAATTATTATGATAATATGATTATCATAACTATACATAGGTGGACTAAATCAGTGGCGGATCTATCTTAAGTCAAAATAAATTACCACAGCTCATTCTAGGATATATCTACATTTTAAAATACCTTCCAAGCTTATAAAGTTATTTTGAATTTAAAATTGAGTTGCTATAATTTATTTTGACTTACCCTGGGTCCGCCACTGGACTAAATTACTATGGCCCGTATACACTAAGCTCTGCCTCTGTCAACTTCCATTCGAGAGAGGAACCCGTAATAATACCTGCCGGTTTCCTACGACTTCCAGCAGAGCGTTGACCTACACTGTTTTCATGTGACAAAAAAGAGCACCAAATGTACTCGATGTGCGCCAAATGTTCCTGTTTTGTTCCCCAATGGACCATTCCCAAATTAGACAAACTTTTAAATTTGAAACCAATTTTAGCACATTTGGAAAGAGCTTCCTAAATGTAGTGAAATTGTGAAGTTTGGTTGTAAAATATTGAAAAATGTCGAAAATATAGTAATGTAACGTTTACGAATTGTGTATGGTATACTTGTGTATTACGCGGGAAAAAGGGTTACCACATTTCCACATAGTGGTAAAGCTTTTCCGTGCGTAATACAGAAGTATACAAACTTCGCAGGGCTATATTTTCCACATTGTACAATATTTTTCAACCAAACTTGACCATTGTAAGAAATTTAAGATGCTCTTTCCAGCTGTGCTAATTGATTTTTCGAATTCAAAAGTTTGTCTAATAGGTGAATGATCCATTATATACAGTGCTGTAAAACTGAAACATGTACAAAACACTTAGCCACCTATTGTTTGGTATATTGGTTACGAAACTATTACTGCAAAGCTGGACATCCGCAGCTACAGAGCTAATTACAGGGGAATATTTTATATATTCTACCCGAATGTTTTCTTAAATTTCCAAAATTGATCCGTAACAATCTATTTTGAAGAAACTTCTCAAGCGAAAGCAAGCTCGGATCTTCATCAGTGCTAATAATGTGCGAGAGTGTCTACTATATAATTATCAGTGATTATGGTCAGTGCTATGCTGATCAAAAGCTTTCCAGTAGTAAATTTACGCAGTGTTGCTACAAAACTAAACTAATATTCTTGCTCGCCATGTAAAACATCTTGCCTTTTAAACAATTACTTAATTTATTATTTGTTTTACGTCAATCTTTCACTACCTGAATCAACACCAGGCCATTTCCGACGAAGCATGCTCGGCATCGTTGCTCTCCATCCCGTCCTGCCTGCTTTCTATTTTCGTACTTCAGTTGGCACTTTTCATTCCATAAATCCGTGCAATGAAAATGATTGAAAACAACGAAAAATACTTCCACGCAAATATCTTTTACCGGTTAGCAAATACTTCTTAAAAGTAGAAACTGGCTTATAACCCCACATTTTCCCTATGCTTCAAAGCCCTCGCCACGTGAAGAATTTAATACACTGTGACAAATAGAGCAAAGAAATATTCAAATATGATTCGCCGAGTGAATGCAGTTATTCTCTAACAATAAAAAAAAATAAAATTGTTAATGAATGAATATCGTTTTTAAGGACAAATTCATAGTGTTAAAATTCCATGGAACAAAACATGTTTTTTTCCTAACATGAATTATCATGAAATAGCCGTTTAAAATGTTTACATTATAAAGTATCTGATGTCTTGTTGTGTGTGAACCAAGATATATATGAATATGGGCTCCTGGAATTACCGATGTTCCGCGGTCTATGTTAATATTTAATTTTGTTAAAATAATTTCGCAACCATCTTTATGGAGATTAAGATTGGATAGCATTATAACCTTATATTATAAATGCCCTTCGTAGAATCATACTAGTATACTATTGCAAATGCTGTAATTTGATTGGTTACTCTACTCGCTATCTATTCCTCGATAGATAGCGAGTAGCGAAACAATCATCTTCTTAGAGAGATTTGTTTTAAAAAAATTGCTTAAAAATCAAATATTTTGTTGAATATTCCATGTTTGACCTCTGATTCTACTAAAACAATTAGAAGATTACTCGCTCTCGATTTCTATGCCGTAATAGTTGATTCGGGCTTCGCCCTCACCAACTATATCCCCGCATAGAAATCTCGAGCTCGTGATCTAATTGTTAAATAAAAATCAGTTGCTTTTATATATTAACCAGTACTTCATTTGTGTCATAAATAAGGTTGAAATTTCGTGCGTAGTGTCAATATAAGTAAGGGTTAGAGCATGGTCACGTGTGCTCTATTGGGTATAGAGTCCCGAGGATTAGATAAAAGGTCACGAGAGACAGAAGACCCTAATTCGAGGGATTCTATAGTCCCATATAGCACAAGTGACCATGCTCTAACGGTCTTAGAGAATAACTGCATTCACGAGGGAATTTCTAAACAAGCACTCGTGCTTAATGACTCGTCTTTGCGTGATTAACTTGCCTAAAATTCTTTTCAAATTATAGTTGTATATATGTAGGTATATGAACAAGCTTACGGATGCAGAAGAGCTCGAGGCGATTCTTGCCACACAAGATTTGTTACGATTTGATGGAGAAGTAAACTTTGATGATTACCTAAAGGATAAAGAAAATGGTTTGTGTACTGTATTTGACATTTTTCAAAACTGTGTATTAGTGTGCATTGCATGTTGGTGTACTGTATATCATATTTTTCATAAGTGATTTACTGTTTGAATCATTAACAATTTTATTGAATCATTAGTGACTCACTATATAGAGTTGTTAATGAATTCAATAGAGTGCTTAATGAATCATTAGAGTGGTTAACCCCACATTTTCCCTATGCTTCAAAACCCTCGCCACTTGAAGAATTTAATACACTGTGACAAGTAGAGCAAAGAAATACTCAAATATGATTCGCCGAGTGAATGCAGTTATTCTCTAACGATAAAAAAATAAAATTGTTAACGAATTCAAACAGTAAATCACTTATGCAAAATATGATATACAGTACACCAACATGCAACACACACTAATACACATTAATTTGAAAAATGTCAAATACAGTACACAAACCACTTAATTTCTTCATCCTGTAGGTAATCCGCATCAAAGTTTACTTCTCCACCAAATCGTAACAAATCTTGTGTGGCAAGAATCGCCTCGAGCTCTTCTGCATCCGTAAGCTTGTTCATTTCGAACAGCAAAATTATATCACAATCAACCATAAATATACCTACATATATACAACCATAATTCGAAAAGAATTTTAGGCAAGTTAATACGCAAAGACGAGTTCATTAAGCGCAAGTGCTTGTTTAGAAATTCCCTCGTGAATGCAGTTATTCTCTAAGACCGTTAGAGCATGGTCACTTGTGCTCTACGGGATAAAGGTCACTATCTAATTCTCTGGACTCTATATCCCATAGAGCACACGTGACCATGCTCTAACCCTTACTTAATATAATAGTAAAATATAAGAAATTTCAATTAATTTTTTGTCTGTCACGGATTACTTATGACTTGTGTCTGCATCTAATATTCATTGTCATATGAAGGTGTACATTTCCTGTAAATGTGGTACGGGCATCACAAAATGCACAATTCTTACACTTAGCCTTACCTACCTAATTATAACTGTCGTCCTATATTGACTCTAAGTTAGGATGCGACTGGAAAACTGATGGAATTGTGCGTAGCATCAACAATTAGCGATCACTAATATTTCAAATGATTAAGGGTTCGAGTTGGGCCTTTGATAAGAGTTCTTTATACACTTTCTTTATCCAATTGAGCGTTGCATAACCATGGATAACCATGGCCAATCATATTTTTCATCTTGTCAGGTGTAGATGAACTCAGATCAGCACCACAAACAGTTTTCGACGTAATTTTGCATGGCAGCGACCTTGATTTCGTAAAGGATCAAAATTTGCATTGAAAGGTCATGTATGCAAAATCATGTTGTAATTTAGCCAATCAAAAGAAAACATAGTCAATCATATCTCCGTAGACGTCCGACTTCTTATACGCAAGATATAAAAAGGCGCCTAAAAAACCGTTGACTTGAGAGTCATTCTGTAATTCAACAATCGCAGCAAGGTATCACAAGAACGAAATCAGAAAGTAATTAAAAAGTAATTAAAAGGATGTCAGGTCGTGGTAAAGGCGGAAAAGGTCTTGGAAAGGGAGGCGCGAAGCGACATCGTAAAATCTTGCGCGACAACATCCAGGGAATCACGAAGCCCGCCTATCCGTCGTCTCGCTCGTCGTGGCGGTGTGAAACGTATCTCCGGTTTGATCTACGAAGAAACTCGTGGTGTCCTTAAAGTTTTCCTCGAGAATGTGATCCGTGACGCTGTTACCTACACTGAGCACGCCAAGAGAAAAACAGTCACAGCTATGGATGTCGTGTATGCCTTGAAACGACAAGGAAGGACGCTCTATGGTTTCGGCGGTTAGAAGCTCGACAAAACAAAGAAATAATAAACAAAACGGCTCTTTTAAGAGCCAAAAGATGTCTAAAAGATTTTAACGTTCGTGTAAATGCTGGACGAACTAATCAGACGAATTAACCTTTAACCAATGTTGCATCGAACTACTGAGTTTTGTTATGCTGTTTCTGATCGTCCAACTAAGTTCGTCTTCATCTTGTTTATACTAGCAGACGAATTATCCGTCTGGACGCACTAACAGCTTAAGTTCGTCTACTCAGACGAACTAACTGCTAAGTTCGTCTGGACGTTTAATTCGTCTGTTGCTTGTGTTTATACGCAGACGAATTATCAGACGAACTTAAAATTTTCGCCTAAGTTCGTCCAGACGAATTATCCGTCTCTCGTATAAACAATACTAATTTTTACATCGGCTTTGTATGGTACCATAGGGTATGTTTGAGACTTAGCGGTTTGAGTTTTATATATGTTGATAAAAATTTCAACCAAAGTCATGATATGGTCAGTAAAATCGACCAATATCTTTGTTCTTCTATCTTTTTGTTCCTGTTTATGGAGAATTGTGCACGGCGAAAACAATAAATTTTCCGGGGCTATCTTTAAAAGCCGGAACGGGGAATCGGGGAACGGAACGAGGAACGGAACGGGGAACGAGAAAAACCGGAACGAGGAAAGCCGGAATCTTTAAAAACCGGAACGAGAAAAGCCGGAATCTTTAAAAAGCGGAACGAGAAAAGCCGGAATCTTTAAAAACCGGAACGAGAAAAGCCGGAATCTTTAAAAACCGGAACGAGAAAAGCCGGAATCTTTAAAAACCGGAACGAGAAAAGCCGGAATCTTTAAAAACCGGAACGACAAAAGCCGGAATCTTTAAAAACCGGAACGACAAAAGCCGGAATCTTTAAAAACCGGAACGACAAAAGCCGGAATCTTTAAAAACCGGAACGACAAAAGCCGGAATCTTTAAAAACCGGAACGACAAAAGCCGGAATCTTTAAAAGCAAAGTTTTCTTCCAATGGTGAGTAATTTTATCACATTTTAATGTATTGTTTTATTGTTTGAGTTCTCACGATTGCGTTCGGTTGACAGCCTGACAGGTTTTGCGAATATGATTTGCATGTAATTTACATATCAGTAACTAGCTAGCGCTACTTTTAGACATTAGCATATAAAAAATATAAATCAAATCGAACTCCGTCCTCAACTCAAGGTCTCGCGTCGCCGTTGCGTAAAGTCCCAAATATATTTCTTCGGCGATTGACCGGAAAAACTGTGTTTAAAGAACTGTTAAAATGAGCTAAACAATTGGGTGTTGTGAAACAGCAGAGTGCTTTGTATAACTTATAATAGAGCCATAGCCCCAATAATTTAGCAGACTTTATGCATTTTTTTAAATAATATACCTTTAAAATACAGACTCTTAATGAATTTTAAGCAGTTGCATCATTGGTTACAACAAATATAGTATCTACTTAACTACTGAAATGTTTATATGGTACGCCTTGAAGAATGTGTGCCAACCATCATGCTTGCAGGTCGATTGAAGTTTTCATTTTGAATCCACGAAAAATCGCAACCATCCTATAAATACACTTGCTTATTTTAACATATTTTTAATGGGAATGCAATAAAAAAAAATTCTCTAGCCTATTTTGTGTTATAAAATAGATTTCCCAGGTAATATATAAACAACAATATTTGACAGTTGTCAGTTGACACACACTGGTTTAATGTTGCCCTCTTGCTGCCATTTTTTCATTTCATACCTAGTTTAAGTTTATGCTTTAAGAATTATTAGAAATTTTGAGAAAGAAAATGAATGGGAAGTTGGTAGGGATGTGATTACATTAAGGTTGAAGCAACCATCCTAGATTTCTGGGGGGGGGGGGAGATTTATGTGTTGCAAATTTTTTTGAAGGTAGCTGCCTGCTACTATAATTTAGGATATCATAGAAATATAAATATAAATATATGACTATCTTCAATGCATTTATTCGATCCATAATATTCAAAATGAACTTGACATACCAAAGTATCAGACAGTGACGGGTCGAAGAACATTTAAATAGAGAGGAACCAAAATTTGGAATGAATTAGATGAGGAATTAAAATTGACAGCTAATCTCAAACATTTTAAATCTAAATTAAAAGAAAGACTTTCATCAGGAAATGAATAATACAACGTTCGGATCAGGTAAAATAGCATCCCAAAGTTAGTAAATTGGCAAAGTTCGGTAGTGAAATGCTTTAGAATGTGAAAAATATATCAGCGTGACTATTTCACACATTTTGAAACATTTTACAATCAAACTTTTCAATTTCACCAACTTTAGGATGGTTTTTTATGTTGTGGTGAAAGATTTTCCCATTTCGATTTTTGATTTTTTTGGCTATTGTGCAATTGGCCCATTGTCTACTCGCCCGAGTCCTTTTACGCATGTCATGGCGAGTCGATTTTTCAAATTTCCACGTATTGGAAATGGGTATATGCAGGGCCAAAGTAATCTTGTTTTTTTGGTTGGGGAAATCAATTTTACATCAATTTATTTATAACATACAGAGTTTTCACTTGTTCAGCAGAATATTCCCAGGAATTTCCAGGCAAATTCCTATAGTACTGTGGATCAAATCACCTAACACACCTGTGGACTGGTTTTAGTTAGTTAATTAATGTAGAAATATGGACATTCCCGTATAGGGATTTTCAATGACAATTTACAATTGTTTTGACCATAAGGTATTAGTTTACAAAGCTGTCCTTCACTAAGATTGTTATGTAATTACTGGTAGCTAAAATTAAAGGGGAAATTATTCATTTCCTGATGAAAGTCTTTCTTTTAATTTAAATTTAAAATGTTTGAGATTAGCTGTCAATTTTAATTCCTCATCTAATTCATTCCAAATTTTGGTTCCTCTCTATTTAAATGTTCTTCGACCCGTCACTGTCTGATACTTTGGTATGTCAAGTTCATTTTGAATATTATGAATCGAATAAATGCATTGAAGATAGTCATATATTTATATTTATATTTCTATGATATCCTAAATTATAGCAGCAGGCAGCTACCTTCAAAAAAATTTGCAACACATAAATCTCCCCCCTCCCCAGAAATCTAGGATGGTTGCTTCAACCTTAATGTAATCACATCCCTACCAACTTCCCATTCATTTTCTTTCTCAAAATTTCTAATAATTCTTAAAGCATAAACTTAAACTAGGTATGAAATGAAAAAATGGCAGCAAGAGGGCAACATTAAACCAGTGTGTGTCAACTGACAACTGTCAAATATTGTTGTTTATATATTACCTGGGAAATCTATTTTATAACACAAAATAGGCTAGAGAATTTTTTTTTATTGCATTCCCATTAAAAATATGTTAAAATAAGCAAGTGTATTTATAGGATGGTTGCGATTTTTCGTGGATTCAAAATGAAAACTTCAATCGACCTGCAAGCATGATGGTTGGCACACATTCTTCAAGGCGTACCATATAAACATTTCAGTAGTTAAGTAGATACTATATTTGTTGTAACCAATGATGCAACTGCTTAAAATTCATTAAGAGTCTGTATTTTAAAGGTATATTATTTAAAAAAATGCATAAAGTCTGCTAAATTATTGGGGCTATGGCTCTATTATAAGTTATACAAAGCACTCTGCTGTTTCACAACACCCAATTGTTTAGCTCATTTTAACAGTTCTTTAAACACAGTTTTTCCGGTCAATCGCCGAAGAAATATATTTGGGACTTTACGCAACGGCGACGCGAGACCTTGAGTTGAGGACGGAGTTCGATTTGATTTATATTTTTTATATGCTAATGTCTAAAAGTAGCGCTAGCTAGTTACTGATATGTAAATTACATGCAAATCATATTCGCAAAACCTGTCAGGCTGTCAACCGAACGCAATCGTGAGAACTCTGAAAACAATAGCACTCAAACAATAAAACAATACATTAAAATGTGATGAAATTACTCACCATTGGAAGAAAACTTTGCTTTTAAAGATTCCGGCTTTTGTCGTTCCGGTTTTTAAAGATTCCGGCTTTTGTCGTTCCGGTTTTTAAAGATTCCGGCTTTTGTCGTTCCGGTTTTTAAAGATTCCGGCTTTTGTCGTTCCGGTTTTTAAAGATTCCGGCTTTTGTCGTTCCGGTTTTTAAAGATTCCGGCTTTTGTCGTTCCGGTTTTTAAAGATTCCGGCTTTTGTCGTTCCGGTTTTTAAAGATTCCGGCTTTTCTCGTTCCGGTTTTTAAAGATTCCGGCTTTTCTCGTTCCGGTTTTTAAAGATTCCGGCTTTTCTCGTTCCGGTTTTTAAAGATTCCGGCTTTTCTCGTTCCGGTTTTTCTCGTTCCCCGTTCCGTTCCTCGTTCCGTTCCCCGATTCCCCGTTCCGTCTTTTAAAGATAGCCATTTTCCGGTATAATTGCAACGATCGACCGAACGCTTTCTCGCGCCAAAGCACTCAGCTGTGCTATTGAAATTTTAAGAACCAAATTTTCAAAAGATTTGAGCACGCCGAAGCCAACTCGAAGTAAAAACGTTAGCTCATTATAAACGCTTGGAAATCCGTCGGGTTTCCAGACTATTTCTGGATTGATCATGACCATGTTCCTTCTACCGTTCAAAATCCTACATCCGAGTGCTATAGTGCCCTTTCATTTATAATCTGCCGATATTGTTCCTTCGCAGTGTGGGCAAGGGTCTGATTATATGATCCAGACTACCCGAGATTAAATGAAACGTAAAATGATTTTGAGGTATTGAAATAAGTCTTAGTTTATAATATAAAAAATGTTTAATTCCTTATTTCTCTAGATTTTCGTTTTGCCGAAATATGAAATAAACAAAATAGTCATGGGCATAAATGTTTGTAAAATATATTTTTTACTGATCAATGCTGAAGCCATGTTAACTAAGGTTGTTTCGTAATTCATTAAATGACTTTTTTCAATACCTCAAGATCATTTTACGCTTCATTTAATCCCGGGTAAGTATGGTGTCATATTTCCGCCAAAATTCAAGTTTCGTATTCGCAACATGACAGTTTGTGTTCGCAACATTATAGTTTGTATCCGCAACATTATAGTTTGTATTCGCAACATTATAGTTCGTATTCGCAACATGATAGTTTGTATTCGCAACATTATAGTTTGTATTCGCAACATTATAGTCCGTAATCGCAACATGATAGTTTGTATTCGCAACATTATAGTTTGTATTCGCAACATTATAGTTCTTATTCGCGGCATTATAGTACTCATTCGCAACATTATAGTTCGTATTCGCAACATTAACATTCGTTTTCCATTTGAACACTAATATTCACGAAGATGAATTTTGGCGGACATTTTACAGGCGTCAAATCTCCGCCAAAATTCAAGTTTTCAAACAGAAAATTCCGATAGAAGCGGAAACACCACAACACTAGGATGTATAGGGCGCAGTAAAACACTGCTTTTAAAAAACTGTGTTTTACTGCGCCCTGATCCTAGCCAGCATGTGTGGCGTTGGGTCAGGGCTATTTCAGATTCGTTAGAGCACCTCCTTAATCAGGTGGAGATAAGACATCAGCCATCATACACTGCGAATTGATTTGTAAACAATTTAAAGAACGAGAAATCCGTTGCAAAACGGAAACATCTTGTGGCCGTATTTCTGTGGAACTCGTCGGGCAGGCGCGTGGGAAATACGGCCAGCCAAAACACTATCCTATTTTGTATATTTCAATCGCGCATGCGACGTAAAATTCCTATCGGCTAAGATTCAATTTGATTGAGAACTTAATGTTTTAATTTAAATTATTATTAACATAAACAATCAAGCGGCTTCCGTCGCAAGCAAATGGGGCACAGGATTGTCTAAAGCACCGTGGGATCCTGAAACTTTCCTCGTTTTTTGCAAATTTTTTAGGAGTATTTGTTTGTGATTCGTCAAAGATTTGTTCCATTATTCAATTCTAACGGTTTTGACTCTAAGATGTAAACAAACGGAATTGCCCCCAGTTAGCAACGCCCATTGTTCTTGTTCTTGTTCATTGTTTTAAAATATTCCAGAGAGACCATGCCCACCGCACCATCCATAGTGAAACACTAGGGTGGGGCAAGGCCATGACAATCTTTGCGCATACAATCGAGTACGGATAGATGTAGCCAGCGAGCGTAACTGGAAGGGGGGGGGGGCGAGGAAAATACTGCCAGCCAAAAAACTTTTATATATTTGTATTACGCCTACATGTTGCTATTTTTAACGAACCAATCACAGAACGAGCAAAAAATAAAAGGTATTCGTAATTATAACGCCACACATGCTGGCTAGGATCAGGGCGCAGTAAAACACAGTTTTTTAAAAGCAGTGTTTTACTGCGCCTTATACATCCTAGCGTTGTGGTGTTTCCACTTCTATCGGAATTTTCCGTTTGAAAACTTGAATTTTGGCGGAGATTTGACGCCTGTAAAATGTCCGCCAAAATTCATCTTCGTGAATATTAATATTGAATGAAAAACGAATGTTAATGTTGCGGATGCGAACTATAATGTTGCGAATATGAAACTTGAATTTTGGCGGAGATTTGACGCCTGTAAAATGTCCGCCAAAATTCATCTTCGTGAATATTAATGTTCAAATGGAAAACGAATGTTAATGTTGCGAATACGAAATATAATGTTGCGAATACGAACTATAATGTTGCGAATAAAAACTTTAATGTTGCGAATAAGAACTATAATGTTGCGAATACAAACTATAATGTTGCGAATACAAACTATAACGTTGCGAATACGAACTATCATGTTGCGAATACGAACTATAATGTTGCGAATACAAACTATAATGTTGCGAATACAAACTATCATGTTGTGAATACGAACTATAATGTTGCGAATACAAACTATAATGTTGCGAATACAAACTATCCTGTTGCGAATACGAAACTTGAATTTTGGCGGAAATATGACACCATAGGTAAGAGGGATCATATAATCAACCCCTATAAGAAAGGCTGTCAATCTAGTTGTAAACAAGGTCCATACGTCCCCTGGGCTTTATCCTCCCCCTCAAAGGAGAGGAGTCATGCATTTAAAATAAAAAGTCCTCAAATAATATTTTAACAAGAGGTGTATGTTCAAGTATGGCAAGCCGTTTCTAGCAATATTCAACCAGTCATAAATTTCAGTATTCAACACTAAAAATTCAACATTCAACAATAAAAATTTAACATTCAACAATAAAAATTCCACGTTCAACAATCAAAATTCAACGTTCAACAAACACATTCAACGTTCAACAAAAACATTCAACTAAAACATTCAACTTTCAACAAAAAATTCAACATTCAACAAAAACCATTCAAACAATTAAACATTTTCGTCCCCAGGCCACTGCTTCCAAACGCAAGAAATATGGCGGCTTTGACTGAAATAAAAGAGAATGAAATGCTTGTCTATGAAAATAGAAAAGTAGAGATTAATAATTTCGAAGCAGAGGACGAATTATCTTCTGTTTTTAAATTCAGTTCTCGACCGTGCAGAGAGTATGATCAGTGCAGGCATGCGCACTACAAGTATGAATGAAATACAGACATGTCTGGTTGTTGTTGATCGAACCATAAGCCTTTTGCGCGATTGATAATCCAAGAGGTTGACAAGCATGAATGGCACACAACCGAAAGCTGCTTTGAACTAATGTTACAAAGTTTACATAACCACGCGTCGGAACTTGCTCGTAGGTCAACGACGTTGACCACGGAAAACTGCAATGACCAATGTTGAGCGCAATGGGAAACCGGGAAGACCTGCATGTTACGTACAGCCTGAAATGTTGGAAGATCTCTTTTGAGTTTGGGATTTTCGAAACAGAAAATTGCGACAATTTGTGGCCAGTCAAGATGGACAGTTTATAGACGAATACAACAATTCAATTTGGAACATTTAAGTGGGTTTAGCAATTTATTTGATGTAGAATTAGATCAAATAATCGGAGATTATACAAGCCGTCATTGAAGAACAACTGGACAAATCTTGATATACGTGTGGTATACCTTGGTATATCTCTTGGTATACGTGCGCAAAGAACAAGAGTTCGTAATAGTATGGCCAGAGTTGACCCAGCAAATTCTGCATTGCGATGGGGAGCTGCTGTTTATCGAAGAAGATACCAAGTTCCATGAGCTAACTCCTTATAGCATCTTGATGGACACCATTCGTTGATTAGATGGTGCTTAGTCATACATAGCTGCATTGATTCTCGAGGAGAATAATATATCTCCATTGCAGCTCAAACAATCTTTCTAGTACAGTGTTAACCTTGTTCCTCAATGCCATTGAGAAAGATGGAGTATTGTGGCCCTCCCGTATTCGGGTTGATCAAGGTGTAGAAAATGTACTCGTGTGTGAAGCAATGGTAGAGAAACAAGGTGAAGGTAGGACCAGTTTTATTGCTGGGCCATCAACACACAATCAGCGAATTGAACGTCTTTGGCGTGATTATTTGATCTAATTCTACATCAGATAAATTGCTAAACTCACTTAAATGTTCCAAATTGAATTGAAGTATTCGTCAATAAACTGTCCATCTTGACACACAAATCATCGCAATTTTCTGTTTAGAAAATCCCAATTTAAAAGGTCTTCTAACATTTCATGCTGTACGTAAAATGTAGGTCTTCCCAGTCTCCCATTGCGCTCAACATTGCAGTTTTCCGTGGTCAACGTCGTTGACTTACGAGAAAGTTCCAACGCATTGTTATGTAAACTTTGTAATATTAGTTCCAAACAGCTTTCATTTGTGAAAACAGAAGGTAATTCGTCCTCTACTTCGAAATTATTAATCTCTACTTTTCTATTTTCATAGACAAGCGTTTCATTCTCTTTTATCTCAGTCAAAGCCGCCATATTTCATGCGTTTGAAAGTAATGGCCTGGGGACGAAAGTGTTTAATTGGTTGAATGGTTTTTGTTGAATGTTGAATTTTTTGTTGAACGTTGAATGTTTTTGTTGAATGTTGAATGGTTTTTGTTGAATGTTTTTGTTGAACGTTGAATGTGTTTGTTGAACAATGAATTTTGCTTGTTGAACGTTGAATTTTTATTGTCGAATGTTGAATTTTTATCGTTGAATGTTGAATTTTTATTCTTGAATGTTCAATTTTTATTCGTGATACTGAAATTTATGACTGGTACGGTTGAATATTGCCACAAACGGCTTGCCATATTCAAGCCGAATTTTAACATAAAAAGTTTTACAAGCACACAAAGGGCATTGGCAATAAAAATTTATGTTATTTCATGCGAAAGAGCCTGAAAAAGTAAACCCATTGGCCTTTTACTGTAATAGAATATCTCTTTTAGTTCCGAAGTTATTTGCAAAAATGAACGAAATATAAACTGCTGATTCAGCAAAAGTTGTAACGTCACTAGTTGGGTAAGTAGGTTTGATAAATACATAAAAGAACATAACTCAGTTATTATTCGGTCAAACTCGATAAAATTGTTCACATGGATACTAAATGATAAGACGCATAAAAAACATTTCAAATTTTGTTGCCAAGGTAACACTGTCGTCCCCAGGCCCCTGATACGAAATTTCTACGAATTGTTATATTTATCCACGTGGACATTTTTTTCGAGCAAAAATTGAACCATTGAACTTTAGGCATGCATATAATATAACATATAGCAAACAGTTCTGATATCATGTTAGTGTAACCAGTTCCAGTATACAGCTATTTTATAAAAACTCTGTGCAGAGCTTGGGGACGACAGTGTTACCATAGCAACGACGTTAGAAATGTTTTTGGATGTGTTGCGGCTGTAAAAGCGAGAAAGGATGCAGAGGACGCTGCAAGTGTGTGCGGGCAGAGATGCTATGCACTGCATGTGCGGTGGTCTTTGTCATAGAGAGTGAAAGAGACAGAGAGAAAAATCGGGACGTTTTGAATGCTCAGCTTCAGAACATAACTATATCATAGCCGTTACTTTTTTGTTGTTTGTGATATGTTGTACGTTCTATATAATTATTATATCACTAGCAGGAATTTTATAATATTTTCCTTGTAAAAGTAAATTAGAATTGACATTGAACTTGTTCTACCTCCTGTTCCTTATGTCATAGCCAGTACACTTCAAGTACTATTTCAACAATGAGTTCGAATGTTTGATTACGGACCCAGAGAGTCACTGTTTTCAAGTGTATTGATACTGTGATTAAACATGCAGAATGAGTTGTCGAAATAGCTTCTCAAACGAAAGCAATAAACAATTGTTGTGCACGTGTTCTAATGAACAGTCGTTAAGTGCTAATGACCATTGTTGTGTGATATAATGATTGTGTGGTAATAAACGATCGTTTCCTGTGTTTTGTTGAATTAACCTAAATGAAACACAAGTGTTTGATAACCAAACATTAGTTTCTGATGCATTGTATTACCGTGTTTGAAAGCCCATGCACATAACAGAATGAGATGATCTTATTAGCCAAAGTATTCATTAATTACTCATGAATTTGAGAAGCACATTTTCCATAAAGTTTGATTATTTAATCATGTTTTTGCAATTCCATATGAAAAAACGAGTTTTATTTTGATGTCTCATGCACCAAGCAAAAATTTTCTAACAAAGCGTTATGAAATGTTGCATGTATTTGGGGCATTTTAGCTAGAGCCTCGTTTCCATGCTGGTATTGTATGAAGTCATATCTCAAATGACGTTTTCTCCGTATTTTGGACAGACCCTGATGGGGTCCATATTCAATATTGTTTAGTACGTATTTAAAAATTTTCAAATTTGGTACTTTTACTCTAAAAGCCACAATTGTTACATAACTCTGCCGGACTATAGAGCACAATGTGACCATGCTCTAACGGTCTTAGAGAATAACTGCATTCACGAGGGAATTTCTAAACAAGCACTTGCGCTTAATGAACTCGTCTTTGTGTATTAACCTCCCTAAAATTATTTTCAAATTATAGTTGTATATATGTAGGTTTATTTATGGTTGATTGTAATATAATTTTGCTGTTCAAAATGAACAAGCTTACGGATGCAGAAGAGCTCGAGGAGATTCTTACCGCACAAGATTTGTTACGATTTGATGGAGAACTAAACTTTGATGATTACCTACAGGATAAAGAAAGTGGTTAGTATACTGTATTTGACATTTTTCAAAACTGTGTATTAGTGTGTATTGCATGTTGGTGTACTGTATATCATATTTTTCATAAGTGATTTGCTGTTTGAATCATTAACAATTTTATTGAATTCATTAGTGACTCTATATAGAGTTGTTAATGAATTCAGTAGAGTGGTTAATGAATTCATTAGAGTGGTTATAATCAATTTAATGCTATTGTTAAAGTTTTGTGTTCTTAACCCCACATTTTCCCTATGCTTCAAAGCCCTCGCCACTTGAAGAATTTAATACACTGTGACAAGTAGGGCAAAGAAATATTCAAATGTGATTCGCCGAGTGAATGCAGTTATTCTCTAACAATAAAAAAATAAAATTGTTAAGGAATTCAAACAGTAAATCACTTATGAAAAATATGATATACAGTACACCAACATGCAATACACACTAATGCACAGTAATTTGAAAAATTTCAAATGTAGTACTCAAACCACTTTCTTTACCCTGTAGGTAATCATCAAAGTTTACTTCTCCATCAAATTGTAACAAATCTTCTGTGGCAAGAATCTCCTCGAGCTCTTCTGCATCCGTAAGCTTGTTGATTTTGAACACCAAAATTATATTACAATCAACCATAAATATACCTACATATATACAACTATAATTTGAAAAGAATTTTAGGCAAGTTAATCACGCAAAGACGAGCGCAAGTGGTTGTTTAGTAATTCCCTCGTGAACGCAGTTATTCTGTAAGACCGTTAGAGCATGGTCACTTGTGCTCTATGGGACTATATAGGGTGTCCCAAAAAACCCTCAAAAACTATTGAAAATGATCTATTGTTAACATTTGAATGCCCTAGCACTTGTTAAAAAATTAAAATATCTTTGTAAAGAACGTTTGGTTTGCTCATGGGAATTTACATTTGTAAATTGTTTTCTCTAAATCAAATAACCATGCATAAAATTTGATTGCATTTTTAATATGCACTGTCTCGTAGGTTTAGTTTTTTGTCTGGAATAAAAATGGTTAACACTGAGTATTACTATTAATTATGACGGTTATGTCAATACTTTATCCACTCGTGGGTTCAATTTAGTGCTAGGCATTGAAATTCTAACAATAGATCATTTTCAGGGGCGGATCTAGCTTGAGATCTGACCGTGTCTTGTGAAGGACATTGTATTTTCAGGGGGGAGCAGCGGAACGCCCTCCCCCTCCCGCCAAAAAAATTGAAAATTAAATCGGCTTGGAAAAATTTTAAAAATTGAAAAATTAAATATCAAAAACAAATATTGAAATTTGAAAATTAGAACACGCTTTTTCACAAAAAAGAAATAAAAAGCACCAATAATTTGGCACATCTATAAATATACATATGTACATTTGACACATTTATAAATATACATAAATATTATCATGACAGTATTTATCATGACAGTCTGACAGACACTTATTGTGTAGTGTACATGTATCATTTAACAAATTAAGTTAAAGTATTGCAGTACTTTCTTTCAGGGCCAAAGTTAGATTGTTAATTAGGGGGGATGGGGATTCATATACCAGTACTTGTTTTTTGGCTGACAAATTTCTTTTAAAGTCTAACACATTTCAAAAGAAACTAGTCAGACAGAACCTGAATATAGGAATATTCACCCATCTAATTAACACCCTGGCTTCACCCCTGACTTTATCATTCCACTCTGTGCTACAAACACATCATAGAAAGAGCAGTGAATCTTTGAGGATTATTTGATGTGTACCTAGCCTTATTTGGTCAATTATGTTAAAGCATCAAATTATGCCCTATAACAAGATGTAACAAGATGTGCCCTACATTTTCCACTGTCTAATACCAGAAGATGCTATGTCAGTGATGAAGTGCTTGTGGTGTTTAATTAACTGGTAATCTGCCTGCTTGCCTAGTCTATACACAAAGCAGATTATCAGCTTTCGATCAAAGCAGTCTATATGAGCTGTCACAAGCTGAGCATCTATGTCTGCAAGCTGGCTTAAATCTGTAATGGCTGTGAGTTTTATTTAGCAGCAGGGCCAGGAGAGGGGGGGGGGGGGGGGTGCTGCCACTGAAAAATTTTGAAATCTAGGCCAGGGTCCCACAAATAGTTATAAATATCAATACATGAAACAACATTGAGTAACATTTATATCACCAAAATATTTCATATTGTTCAAAGCATTGAAGTATAATCATGCTACAACGATTGTTGTCAAATCACACAACTAGGGATCCAGGTGACAATAAATGTAGAATTGCTTTCTACTAACTACATAAACCATCATTACTTTACATTGTAGATCATAGATTACAATGTAGCACACAGTAACACAGGCCATATTTAAAAAATTATGTTATATTACCAAGTGTTTTTAGTATAGGATCACGGATTTATATGAACACAAAGTTACACAATCAGCACTTGTCTGCCACTCGATCAGCACTTTGGTATTGACAGTATTAAAATTTACATAACATTAACGATTTGCATATTAGCAAATTTCATGACTCTTGCCTTTCCAGGATCTATCATTCTGCCTCGCATATTTACGGTTTAATCCATCAGCAAAACGGGATCGCAGTTATACTTTTCGAAGACCTAGTATAATACCCGAATTAGAACAAGAACTTTCCGAAGTGTTCACGACTATAACTGTTTCTTGATCATTGCGCAATAAAAACATGGCCACCGTGTCTCACCGTGTCGCACGTCACAAAATCTGGCCTTCTGATTGGTTGGATACCTTCCACCGTGTCTCAAAGTTACTATATTTAGTAAAAAAAACCGCGGACCGTGTCAAAATCGTGTCTGAAAATCGCAGTCGCATGCTACGATCACTTTCCGAACATGATTAACAACTTCGAGAAGCATTCGGTTATACTTCGTGGAAAACTATAAATATCATGAATTGCGGGGTTTTCCCATCGTTAGAACATATTAAATATTTAAGTCCTCTTAAGAAATAGACTTTGAGATCTTTGCGTCAATTTTTTTTTGTTTTTTGCTGAGCTTTTGTTAAAATGTTGGTATTGGAGACTATATTTGAAGCGTAACAAACTAAGTGTGTAAATACTGACATTTATACTGATTTCTTTGTCTCGATGGACAAGCATATTAATATCTCAAAAATCTGACCGTGTCTCAAGCCACGCTTGATACCCCCTAGATCCGCCCCTGATTTTCAATAGTTTTTGGGGTTTTTTGGGACACCCTGTAGAATCCCTCGATTTAGATTATCTAACTCTCGGGACTCTATATCCCATAGAGCACACGTGACCATGCTCTAACCCTTAATGTAGTAAAATATAAGAAATTCCAATTAAAATTTTTGTTTGTCACGGATTGCTTATGACTTGTGTCCGCATCTAATACTCATTGCTATATGAAGGTGTACATTTCCCGTAAATATGGTACTGGCATCACAAAATGCACAATTTTTACGCTTAGCCTTACCTACCTAACTATAACTGTTGTCCTATATTGACTCTAAGTTAGGATGCGACTGGAAAACTGATGGAATTGTGCGTAGCATCAACAATTAGCGACAACTAATATTAGTTTAAATGACTAAGGGTTCGAGTTGGGCCTTCGATAAGAGTTCTTTATACACTTTCTTTATCCAATTGAGCGTTGCATAACCATGGATAACCATGGCCAATCATATTTTTCATCTTGTCAGGTGTAGATGAACTCAGATCAGCACCACAAACAGTTTTCGACGTAATTTTGCATGGCAGCGACCTTGATTTCGTAAAGGATCAAAATTTGCATTGAAAGGTCATGTATGCAAAATCATGTTGTAATTTAGCCAATCAAAAGAAAGCATAGCCAATCATATCTCCGTAGACGTCCGACTTCTTATACGCAAGATATAAAAGGGCGCCTGAAACACCGTTGAGAGTCATTCAACAATCGCAGCAAGATATCACAAGAACGAAATCAGAAAGTAATTAAAAAGTAATTAAAAGGATGTCAGGTCGTGGTAAAGGTGGAAAAGGTCTTGGAAAGGGGGGCGCGAAGCGACATCGTAAAATCTTGCGCGACAACATCCAAGGAATCACGAAGCCCGCCATCCGTCGTCTTGCTCGTCGTGGCGGTGTGAAACGTATCTCTGGTTTGATCTACGAAGAAACTCGTGGTGTCCTTAAAGTTTTCCTCGAGAATGTGATCCGTGACGCTGTTACCTACACTGAGCACGCCAAGAGAAAAACAGTCACAGCTATGGATGTCGTGTATGCCTTGAAACGACAAGGAAGGACGCTCTATGGTTTCGGCGGTTAGAAGCTCGACAAAACAAAGAAATAATAAACAAAACGGCTCTTTTAAGAGCCAAAAGATGTCTAAAAGATTTTAACGTTCGTGTAAATGCTGGACGAACTAATCAGACGAATTAACCTTTAACCAATGTTGCATCGAACTACTGAGTTTTGTTATGCTGTTTCTGATCGTCCAACTAAGTTCGTCTTCATCTTGTTTATACTAGCAGACGAATTATCCGTCTGGACGCACTAACAGCTTAAGTTCGTCTACTCAGACGAACTAACTGCTAAGTTCGTCTGGACGTTTAATTCGTCTGTTGCTTGTGTTTATACGCAGACGAATTATCAGACGAACTTAAAATTTTCGCCTAAGTTCGTCCAAACGAATTATCCGTCTCTTGTATAAACACCACTAATTTTTACATCGGCTTTGTATGGTACCATAGGGTATGTTTGAGACTTGGCGGTTTGAGTTTTATATATGTTGATAAAAATTTCAACCAAAGTCATGATATGGTCTGTAAAATCGACCAATATCTTTGTTCTTCTATCTTTTTGTTCCTGTTTATGGAGAATTGTGCACGGCGAAAATAATAAATTTTCCGGTATAATTGCAACTATCGACCGAACGCTTTCTCGCGCCAAAGCACTCAGCTGTGCTATTGAAATTTTAAGAACCAAATTTTCAAAAGATTTGAGCACGCCGAAGCCAACTTGAAGTAAAAACGTAGCTCATTATAAACGCTTGGAAATCCGTCGGGTTTCCAGACTATTTCTGGATTGATCATGACCATGTTCCTTCTACCGTTCAAAATCCTACATCCGAGTGCTATAGTGCCCTTTCATTTATAATCTGCCGATATTGTTCCTTCGCAGTGTGAAAGACTAGAATTTTAGAATTGCGCAAATACAAATCAAATAGCCGTGGGAATCCCATATTTCTTCTCTGACAGTCAGACTCTGAGTATCCTAAACGCAACATAAGAGAAGGTGTTATTAAAAATTAGGGATGCTAAGCATCAATGCTTGTCAAAGTTAAATCTGTTTTAGCTGAATTGGGAAAGTAATACTGTTAGAGTGCAACAAGACAGGGGTACCCCCTTTGGCAGGATTGCTGCCGCCCAAGGAGCTGATTATATGTCCCGCTCACCCGGGTTACGTGAAGCGTAACATGATTTTGGGTATTGGAATAAGTCATTGTTTACGTTGTAAAAAATGTTTAATCCTTGATTGCTTGAGATTTTCGGTTTGCCGAAATATGAAGTAAACAAAATAGCGTATATCGGCATTAATTTTTGTTAAATCTGTCTTTTTATTGATTAATGCTGAAAGCATTCGAATTTTGGTCGTCTCGTTTCATAAAATTGACATATTTCAATACGTCAAGATCATTTTACGCTTTACTTAATCCCGCGTAAGCGGGATCATATAATCAGCCTTTAAGGGGCTGATTATATGATCCAGACTACCCGAGATTAAATGAAACGTAAAATGATTTTGAGGTATTGAAATAAGTCTTAGTTTATAATATAAAAAATGTTTAATTCCTTATTTCTCTAGATTTTCGTTTTGCCGAAATATGAAATAAACAAAATAGTCATGGGCATAAATGTTTGTAAAATATATTTTTTACTGATCAATGCTGAAGCCATGTTAACTAAGGTTGTTTCGTAATTCATTAAATGACTTTTTTCAATACCTCAAGATCATTTTACGCTTCATTTAATCCCGGGTAAGTATGGTGTCATATTTCCGCCAAAATTCAAGTTTCGTATTCGCAACATTATAGTTTGTATCCGCAACATTATAGTTTGTATTCGCAACATTATAGTTCGTATTCGCAACATGATAGTTTGTATTCGCAACATTATAGTTTGTATTCGCAACATTATAGTTCGTAATCGCAACATGATAGTTTGTATTCGCAACATTATAGTTTGTATTCGCAACATTATAGTTCTTATTCGCGGCATTATAGTTCTTATTCGCAACATTATAGTTCGTATTCGCAACATTAACATTCGTTTTCCATTTGAACACTAATATTCACGAAGATGAATTTTGGCGGACATTTTACAGGCGTCAAATCTCCGCCAAAATTCAAGTTTTCAAACAGAAAATTCCGATAGAAGCGGAAACACCACAACACTAGGATGTATAGGGCGCAGTAAAACACTGCTTTTAAAAAACTGTGTTTTACTGCGCCCTGATCCTAGCCAGCATGTGTGGCGTTGGGTCAGGGCTATTTCAGATTCGTTAGAGCACCTCCTTAATCAGGTGGAGATAAGACATCAGCCATCATACACTGCGAATTGATTTGTAAACAATTTAAAGAACGAGAAATCCGTTGCAAAACGGAAACATCTTGTGGCCGTATTTCTGTGGAACTCGTCGGGCAGGCGCGTGGGAAATACGGCCAGCCAAAACACTATCCTATTTTGTATATTTCAATCGCGCATGCGACGTAAAATTCCTATCGGCTAAGATTCAATTTGATTGAGAACTTAATGTTTTAAATTATTATTAACATAAACAATCAAGCGGCTTCCGTCGCAAGCAAATGGGGCACAGGATTGTCTAAAGCACCGTGGGATCCTGAAACTTTCCTCGTTTTTTGCAAATTTTTTAGGAGTATTTGTTTGTGATTCGTCAAAGATTTGTTCCATCATTCAATTCTAACGGTTTTGACTCTAAGATGTAAACAAACGGAATTGCCCCCAGTTAGCAACGCCCATTGTTCTTGTTTATGTTCATTGTTTTAAAATATTCCAGAGAGACCATGCCCACCGCACCATCCATAGTGAAACACTAGGGTGGGGCAAGGCCATGACAATCTTTGCGCATACAATCGAGTACGGATAGATGTAGCCAGCGAGCGTAACTGGAAGGGGGGGGGGGCGAGGAAAATACTGCCAGCCAAAAAACTTTTATATATTTGTATTACGCCTACATGTTGCTATTTTTAACGAACCAATCACAGAACGAGCAAAAAATAAAAGGTATTCGTAATTATAACGCCACACATGCTGGCTAGGATCAGGGCGCAGTAAAACACAGTTTTTTAAAAGCAGTGTTTTACTGCGCCTTATACATCCTAGCGTTGTGGTGTTTCCACTTCTATCGGAATTTTCCGTTTGAAAACTTGAATTTTGGCGGAGATTTGACGCCTGTAAAATGTCCGCCAAAATTCATCTTCGTGAATATTAATATTGAATGAAAAACGAATGTTAATGTTGCGGATGCGAACTATAATGTTGCGAATATGAAACTTGAATTTTGGCGGAGATTTGACGCCTGTAAAATGTCCGCCAAAATTCATCTTCGTGAATATTAATGTTCAAATGGAAAACGAATGTTAATGTTGCGAATACGAAATATAATGTTGCGAATACGAACTATAATGTTGCGAATAAGAACTTTAATGTTGCGAATAAGAACTATAATGTTGCGAATACAAACTATAATGTTGCGAATACAAACTATAACGTTGCGAATACGAACTATCATGTTGCGAATACGAACTATAATGTTGCGAATACAAACTATAATGTTGCGAATACAAACTATCATGTTGTGAATACGAACTATAATGTTGCGAATACAAACTATAATGTTGCGAATACAAACTATCATGTTGCGAATACGAAACTTGAATTTTGGCGGAAATATGACACCATAGGTAAGAGGGATCATATAATCAACCCCTATAAGAAAGGCTGTCAATCTAGTTGTAAACAAGGTCCATACGTCCCCTGGGCTTTATCCTCCCCCTCAAAGGAGAGGAGTCATGCATTTAAAATAAAAAGTCCTCAAATAATATTTTAACAAGAGGTGTATGTTCAAGTATGGCAAGCCGTTTCTAGCAATATTCAACCAGTCATAAATTTCAGTATTCAACACTAAAAATTCAACATTCAACAATAAAAATTTAACATTCAACAATAAAAATTCCACGTTCAACAATCAAAATTCAACGTTCAACAAACACATTCAACGTTCAACAAAAACATTCAACTAAAACATTCAACTTTCAACAAAAAATTCAACATTCAACAAAAACCATTCAACCAATTAAACATTTTCGTCCCCAGGCCACTGCTTCCAAACGCAAGAAATATGGCGGCTTTGACTGAAATAAAAGAGAATGAAATGCTTGTCTATGAAAATAGAAAAGTAGAGATTAATAATTTCGAAGCAGAGGACGAATTATCTTCTGTTTTTAAATTCAGTTCTCGACCGTGCAGAGAGTATGATCAGTGCAGGCATGCGCACTACAAGTATGAATGAAATACAGACATGTCTGGTTGTTGTTGATCAAACCATAAGCCTTTTGCGCGATTGATAATCCAAGAGGTTGACAAGCAAGAATGGCACACAACCGAAAGCTGCTTTGAACTAATGTTACAAAGTTTACATAACCACGCGTCGGAACTTGCTCGTAGGTCAACGACGTTGACCACGGAAAACTGCAATGACCAATGTTGAGCGCAATGGGAAACCGGGAAGACCTGCATGTTACGTACAGCCTGAAATGTTGGAAGATCTCTTTTGAGTTTGGGATTTTCGAAACAGAAAATTGCGACAATTTGTGGCCAGTCAAGATGGACAGTTTATAGACGAATACAACAATTCAATTTGGAACATTTAAGTGGGTTTAGCAATTTATTTGATGTAGAATTAGATCAAATAATCGGAGATTATACAAGCCGTCATTGAAGAACAACTGGACAAATCTTGATATACGTGTGGTATACCTTGGTATATCTCTTGGTATACGTGCGCAAAGAACAAGAGTTCGTAATAGTATGGCCAGAGTTGACCCAGCAAATTCTGCATTGCGATGGGGAGCTGCTGTTTATCGAAGAAGATACCAAGTTCCATGAGCTAACTCCTTATAGCATCTTGATGGACACCATTCGTTGATTAGATGGTGCTTAGTCATACATAGCTGCATTGATTCTCGAGGAGAATAATATATCTCCATTGCAGCTCAAACAATCTTTCTAGTACAGTGTTAACCTTGTTCCTCAATGCCATTGAGAAAGATGGAGGACTGTGGCCCTCCCGTATTCGGGTTGATCAAGGTGTAGAAAATGTACTCGTGTGTGAAGCAATGGTAGAGAAACAAGGTGAAGGTAGGACCAGTTTTATTGCTGGGCCATCAACACACAATCAGCGAATTGAACGTCTTTGGCGTGATTATTTGATCTAATTCTACATCAGATAAATTGCTAAACTCACTTAAATGTTCCAAATTGAATTGAAGTATTCGTCAATAAACTGTCCATCTTGACACACAAATCATCGCAATTTTCTGTTTAGAAAATCCCAATTTAAAAGGTCTTCTAACATTTCATGCTGTACGTAAAATGTAGGTCTTCCCAGCCTCCCATTGCGCTCAACATTGCAGTTTTCCGTGGTCAACGTCGTTGACCTACGAGAAAGTTCCAACGCATTGTTATGTAAACTTTGTAATATTAGTTCCAAACAGCTTTCAATTGTGAAAACAGAAGGTAATTCGTCCTCTACTTCGAAATTATTAATCTCTACTTTTCTATTTTCATAGACAAGCGTTTCATTCTCTTTTATCTCAGTCAAAGCCGCCATATTTCATGCGTTTGAAAGTAATGGCCTGGGGACGAAAATGTTTAATTGGTTGAATGGTTTTTGTTGAATGTTGAATTTTTTGTTGAACGTTGAATGTTTTTGTTGAATGTTGAATGGTTTTTGTTGAATGTTGAATGTTTTTGTTGAACGTTGAATGTGTTTGTTGAACAATGAATTTTGCTTGTTGAACGTTGAATTTTTATTGTTGAATGTTGAATTTTTATTGTTGAATGTTGAATTTTTATTCTTGAATGTTCAATTTTTATTCGTGATACTGAAATTTATGACTGGTACGGTTGAATATTGCTGCAACCGGCTTGCCATATTCAAGCCGAATTTTAACATAAAAAGTTTTACAAGCACACAAAGGGCATTGGCAATAAAAATTTTTGTTATTTCATGCGAAAGAGCCTGAAAAAGTAAACCGATTGGCCTTTTACTGTAATGGAATATCTCTTTTAGTTCCGAAGTTATTTGCAAAAATGAACGAAATATAAACTGCTGATTCAGCAAAAGTTGTAACGTCACTAGTTGGGTAAGTAGGTTTGATAAATACATAAAAGAACATAACTCAGTTATTATTCGGTCAAACTCGATAAAATTGTTCACATGGATACTAAATGATAAGACGCATAAAAAACATTTCAAATTTTGTTGCCAAGGTAACACTGTCGTCCCCAGGCCCCTGATACGAAATTTCTACGAATTGTTATATTTATCCACGTGGACATTTTTTTCGAGCAAAAATTGAACCATTGAACTTTAGGCATGCATATAACGTATAGCAAACAGTTCTGATATCATGTTATTGTAACCAGTTCCAGTATACAGCTATTTTATAAAAACTCTGTGCAGAGCTTGGGGACGACAGTGTTACCATAGCAACGACGCTAGAAATGTTTTTGGATGTGTTGCGGCTGTAAAAGCGAGAAAGGATGCAGAGGACACTGCAAGTGTGTGCGGGCAGAGATGCTATGCACTGCATGTGCGGTGGTCTTTGTCATAGAGAGTGAAAGAGACAGAGAGAAAAATCGGGACGTTTTGAATGCTCAGCTTCAGAACATAACTATATCATAGCCGTTACTTTTTTGTTGTTTGTGATATGTTGTACGTTCTATATAATTATTATATCACTAGCAGGAATTTTATAACATTTTCCTTGTAAAAGTAAATTAGAATTGACATTGAACTTGTTCTACCTCCTGTTCCTTATGTCATAGCCAGTACACTTCAAGTACTATTTCAACAATGAGTTCGAATGTTTGATTACGGACCCAGAGAGTCACTGTTTTCAAGTGTTTTGATACTGTGATTAAACATGCAGAATGAGTTGTCGAAATAGCTTCTCAAACGAAAGCAATAAACAATTGTTGTGCACGTGTTCTAATGAACAGTCGTTAAGTGCTAATGACCATTGTTGTGTGATATAATGATTGTGTGGTAATAAACGATCGTTTCCTGTGTTTTGTTGAATTAACCTAAATGAAACACAAGTGTTTGATAACCAAACATTAGTTTCTGATGCATTGTATTACCGTGTTTGAAAGCCCATGCACATAACAGAATGAGATGATCTTATTAGCCAAAGTATTCATGAATTTGAGAAGCACATTTTCCATAAAGTTTGATTATTTAATCATGTTTTTGCAATTCCATATGAAAAAACGAGTTTTATTTTGATGTCTCATGCACCAAGCAAAAATTTTCTAACAAAGCGTTATGAAATGTTGCATGTATTTGGGGCATTTTAGCTAGAGCCTCGTTTCCATGCTGGTATTGTATGAAGTCATATCTCAAATGACGTTTTCTCCGTATTTTGGACAGACCCTGATGGGGTCCATATTCAATATTGTTTAGTACGTATTTAAAAATTTTCAAATTTGGTACTTTTACTCTAAAAGCCACAATTGTTACATAACTCTGCCGGACTATAGAGCACAATGTGACCATGCTCTAACGGTCTTAGAGAATAACTGCATTCACGAGGGAATTTCTAAACAAGCACTTGCGCTTAATGAACTCGTCTTTGTGTATTAACCTCCCTAAAATTATTTTCAAATTATAGTTGTATATATGTAGGTTTATTTATGGTTGATTGTAATATAATTTTGCTGTTCAAAATGAACAAGCTTACGGATGCAGAAGAGCTCGAGGAGATTCTTACCGCACAAGATTTGTTACGATTTGATGGAGAACTAAACTTTGATGATTACCTACAGGATAAAGAAAGTGGTTAGTATACTGTATTTGACATTTTTCAAAACTGTGTATTAGTGTGTATTGCATGTTGGTGTACTGTATATCATATTTTTCATAAGTGATTTGCTGTTTGAATCATTAACAATTTTATTGAATTCATTAGTGACTCTATATAGAGTTGTTAATGAATTCAGTAGAGTGGTTAATGAATTCATTAGAGTGGTTATAATCAATTTAATGCTATTGTTAAAGTTTTGTGTTCTTAACCCCACATTTTCCCTATGCTTCAAAGCCCTCGCCACTTGAAGAATTTAATACACTGTGACAAGTAGGGCAAAGAAATATTCAAATGTGATTCGCCGAGTGAATGCAGTTATTCTCTAACAATAAAAAAATAAAATTGTTAATGAATTCAAACAGTAAATCACTTATGAAAAATATGATATACAGTACACCAACATGCAATACACACTAATGCACAGTAATTTGAAAAATTTCAAATGTAGAACTCAAACCACTTTCTTTACCCTGTAGGTAATCATCAAAGTTTACTTCTCCATCAAATTGTAACAAATCTTCTGTGGCAAGAATCTCCTCGAGCTCTTCTGCATCCGTAAGCTTGTTGATTTTGAACACCAAAATTATATTACAATCAACCATAAATATACCTACATATATACAACTATAATTTGAAAAGAATTTTAGGCAAGTTAATCACGCAAAGACGAGCGCAAGTGGTTGTTTAGTAATTCCCTCGTGAACGCAGTTATTCTGTAAGACCGTTAGAGCATGGTCACTTGTGCTCTATGGGACTATATAGGGTGTCCCAAAAAACCCTCAAAAACTATTGAAAATGATCTATTGTTAACATTTGAATGCCCTAGCACTTGTTAAAAAATTAAAATATCTTTGTAAAGAACGTTTGGTTTGCTCATGGGAATTTACATTTGTAAATTGTTTTCTCTAAATCAAATAACCATGCATAAAATTTGATTGCATTTTTAATATGCTCTGTCTCGTAGGTTTAGTTTTTTGTCTGGAATAAAAATGGTTAACACTGAGTATTACTATTAATCATGACGGTTATGTCAATACTTTATCCACTCGTGGGTTCAATTTAGTGCTAGGCATTGAAATTCTAACAATAGATCATTTTCAGGGGCGGATCTAGCTTGAGATCTGACCGTGTCTTGTGAAGGACATTGTATTTTCAGGGGGGAGCAGCGGAACGCCCTCCCCCTCCCGCCAAAAAAATTGAAAATTAAATCGGCTTGGAAAAATTTTAAAAATTGAAAAATTAAATATCAAAAATAAATATTGAAATTTGAAAATTAGAACAGGCTTTTTCACAAAAAAGAAATAAAAAGCACCAATAATTTGACACATCTATAAATATACATATGTACATTTGACACATTTATAAATATACATAAATATTATCATGACAGTATTTATCATGACAGTCTGACAGACACTTATTGTGTAGTGTACATGTATCATTTAACAAATTAAGTTAAAGTATTGCAGTACTTTCTTTCAGGGCCAAAGTTAGATTGTTAATTAGGGGGGGATGGGGATTCATATACTAGTACTTGTTTTTTGGCTGACAAATTTCTTTTAAAGTCTAACACATTTCAAAAGAAATTAGTCAGACAGAACCTGAATATAGGAATATTCACCCATCTAATTAACACCCTGGCTTCACCCCTGACTTTATCATTCCGCTCTGTGCTACAAACACATCATAGAAAGAGCAGTGAATCTTTGAGGATTATTTGATGTGTACCTAGCCTCATTTGGTCAATTATGTTAAAGCATCAAATTATGCCCTATAACAAGATGTAACAAGATGTGCCCTACATTTTCCACTGTCTAATACCAGAAGATGCTATGTCAGTGATGAAGTGCTTGTGGTGTTTAATTAACTGGTAATCTGCCTGCTTGCCTAGTCTATACACAAAGCAGATTATCAGCTTTCGATCAAAGCAGTCTATATGAGCTGTCACAAGCTGAGCATCTATGTCTGCAAGCTGGCTTAAATCTGTAATGGCTGTGAGTTTTATTTAGCAGCAGGGCCAGGAGAGGGGGGGGGGGGTGCTGCCACTGAAAAATTTTGAAATCTAGGCCAGGGTCCCACAAATAGTTATAAATATCAATACATGAAACAACATTGAGTAACATTTATATCACCAAAATATTTCATATTGTTCAAAGCATTGAAGTATAATCATGCTACAACGATTGTTGTCAAATCACACAACTAGGGATCCAGGTGACAATAAATGTAGAATTGCTTTCTACTAACTACATAAACCATCATTTACTTTACATTGTAGGTCATAGATTACAATGTAGCACACAGTAACACAGGCCATATTTAAAAAATTATGTTATATTACCAAGTGTTTTTAGTATAGGATCACGGATTTATATGAACACAAAGTTACACAATCAGCACTTGTCTGCCACTCGATCAGCACTTTGGTATTGACAGTATTAAAATTTACATAACATTAACGATTTGCATATTAGCAAATTTCATGACTCTTGCCTTTCCAGGATCTATCATTCTGCCTCGCATATTTACGGTTTAATCCATCAGCAAAACGGGATCGCAGTTATACTTTTCGAAGACCTAGTATAATACCCGAATTAGAACAAGAACTTTCCGAAGTGTTCACGATTATAACTGTTTCTTGATCATTGCGCAATAAAAACATGGCCACCGTGTCTCACCGTGTCGCACGTCACAAAATCTGGCCTTCTGATTGGTTGGATACCTTCCACCGTGTCTCAAAGTTACTATATTTAGTAAAAAAAACCGCGGACCGTGTCAAAATCGTGTCTGAAAATCGCAGTCGCATGCTACGATCACTTTCCGAACATGATTAACAACTTCGAGAAGCATTCGGTTATACTTCGTGGAAAACTATAAATATCATGAATTGCGGGGTTTTCCCATCATTAGAACATATTAAATATTTAGTCCTCTTAAGAAATAGACTTTGAGATCTTTGCGTCAGTTTTTTTTTGTTTTTTGCTGAGCTTTTGTTAAAATGTTGGTATTGGAGACTATATTTGAAGCGTAACAAACTAAGTGTGTAAATACTGACATTTATACTGATTTCTTTGTCTCGATGGACAAGCATATTAATATCTCAAAAATCTGACCGTGTCTCAAGCCACGCTTGATACCCCCTAGATCTGCCCCTGATTTTCAATAGTTTTTGGGGTTTTTTGGGACACCCTGTAGAATCCCTCGATTTAGATTATCTAACTCTCGGGACTGTATATCCCATAGAGCACACGTGACCATGCTCTAACCCTTAATGTAGTAAAATATAAGAAATTCCAATTAAAATTTTTGTTTGTCACGGATTACTTATGACTTGTGTCCGCATCTAATACTCATTGCTATATGAAGGTGTACATTTCCCGTAAATATGGTACTGGCATCACAAAATGCACAATTCTTACGCTTAGCCTTACCTACCTAACTATAACTGTTGTCCTATATTGACTCTAAGTTAGGATGCGACTGGAAAACTGATGGAATTGTGCGTAGCATCAACAATTAGCGACAACTAATATTAGTTTAAATGACTAAGGGTTTGAGTTGGGCCTTTGATAAGAGTTCTTTATACACTTTCTTTATCCAATTGAGCGTTGCATAACCATGGATAACCATGGCCAATCATATTTTTCATCTTGTCAGGTGTAGATGAACTCAGATCAGCACCACAAACAGTTTTCGACGTAATTTTGCATGGCAGCGACCTTGATTTCGTAAAGGATCAAAATTTGCATTGAAAGGCCATGTATGCAAAATCATGTTGTAATTTAGCCAATCAAAAGAAAGCATAGCCAATCATATCTCCGTAGACGTCCGACTTGTTATACGCAAGATATAAAACGGCGCCTAAAACACCGTTGAGAGTCATTCAACAATCGCAGCAAGATATCACAAGAACGAAATCAGAAAGTAATTAAAAAGTAATTAAAAGGATGTCAGGTCGTGGTAAAGGCGGTAAAGGTCTTGGAAAGGGAGGCGCGAAGCGACATCGTAAAATCTTGCGCGACAACATCCAAGGAATCACAAAGCCCGCCATCCGTCGTCTTGCTCGTCGTGGCGGTGTGAAACGTATCTCTGGTTTGATCTACGAAGAAACTCGTGGTGTCCTGAAAGTTTTCCTCGAGAATGTGATCCGTGACGCTGTTACCTACACTGAGCACGCCAAGAGAAAAACAGTCACAGCTATGGATGTCGTGTATGCTTTGAAGCGACAAGGAAGGACCCTCTATGGTTTCGGCGGTTAGAAGCTCGACGAAACAAAGAAATAATAAAACAAAACGGCTCTTTTAAGAGCCAAAAAATGTCTAAAAGATTTTAACGTTTATTTATTGCTCGTAATAATATGCAGTCAATGAAATTTTTACACCGGCTTTGTATATTGTACCCTAAGCGGTTTGAGTTTAATTATGTTGATAATAATTTCAACCAAAGTCAAGATATGGTCTGTGATGTCGAGCAATGTCATTGTTCTACCTTTTTGTTCCTGTTTGTGCAGAATTGTGCACGGCGAAAACAATACATTTTTTGGTATAGTAAACAATCGACCAAAAACTTTCCCGCGCCAAAGCACTCGGCTGTACTATTGAAATTTTAACAACCAAATTTTCAAAAGATCTGAGCACGGCGAAGCCAACTCGATATAAAATCGTAGCTCATTATATAAACGCTTGGAAGTCCGTCGGGTTTCCAGACTATTTCTGGAAATGAAATAACCGTGGGAATCCCATATTTCTTCTCTGAGTATCCTAAACGCAACATTAAGAGAAGGTGTTATTAAAAATTAGGTATGCTAAGTGCATCGATGCTTGTCAAAGTTAAATCTGTTTTAGCTGAATTGGGAAAAGTAATACTGTTAGAGTGCAACAAGACAAGGGGTACTCCTTTTGGCAGGATTGCTGCCGCCCAAGGGTGGTTTACGTTGTTGTAAAAAATGTTCAATCCTTGATTGCTTGAGATTTTCGGTTTGCCGAAATATGAAGTAAGCAAAGTAGCGTATATCGGCATTATTTTTTGTACTATTGAGTTTGTATGCATTTGAGACCGGTGATGCATGGTGGTCAACATAGTAACGCTGCCGCGACATATCCTAAATCGACTACACTAAAAATTATGCTGTTGTCATGGTGTTATCCTATGGTGGCCCAAAACTGCCATTGAATTTTTTAATAAATTGTGGTAATTTAATCATATTGAGCAATTCATTTTTAAAAAATTTGATTTTTTTATGCATTTAATTTTATGATGGTTTCATTTATCTTTTATTGTAATTCATGACGGTTTTATTTACCTTTTATTGTAATTTATTGTTATTGAGTTTTATTTTTAAAATATTTCTCACCACGAGCCCAAAACTGCCATAGTATACCACAATGCGTTGCGTGTACGCATTAATTACACTGGAGTATTCTGGAAATTATTTCGCGGGAAAGTTTAAAATTCAAAATGGCGTTCATGAGAAGTTCTGATTGGAAAGACGACGAAAGATTGAAAGACAGTTTAGAAGAATACAGTAGGCAAGGACTACAGCGACAGGAAATTTTAAGTTTTATGAAAAAGAACTTCAGCCATTATGCTTGGTCTTTGCGAACATTGGACAGAAGACTGCGGTGGTTTGACATATACCGAACAGACCCTACAGTGACTGAAGAAGCACTGAGGACTGCCGTGACAGAGGAATTGGACGGTCCAGGAAAGCTTCTCGGGTATCGTGCTATGACAAATAAAATAAGACAGGTTCTGAAGGTTCCAAGAAGGGTCGTACATGCCATGATGTATGATGTCAATCCTGAAGGTCTTCAGCAAAGAGCATTGGAAAACAGGAAAAAGCCCCGTGTAAAAGGACGGTTTACGACAGCAGGCCCAAATTGGGTCCTCTCTTTGGATGGGCACTGCAAGCTCATGGGCTTTCAAAAAGATACCTTCCCTTTGGCAGTCTACGGCTGTCTCGACACTGCAAGCCGCAAATTATTATTCCTGAAGGTAGGAACAGGGAATTCTGATCCAAGGGTTATTGGACTCTGGTATCTTGAATTCCTTTATGAGACCAAGCAGATCGCATCCATTATCCGACTCGACAAAGGAACCGAAACAGGAAAAATGGCAACACTACATTCATATTTGCGCCGTCATCACAATGACATGGATCCATATGACACTGTTAAACTTGGATCAGTTTAGAATAATTCTTGAAGTTTCCATGAAATTAACAGTGCTTTTTTTTTAATTTACAAACTTGAACTCTGGTTATATGGTAAATAAAATGTATCAGTCACAGGGAGGTGGAGCTTTCATCATCCTTTTGCATCATATTATGTCAGTTTCTACCATCCCTGGAGGAAGGCTTTGGAAAAGGCTTCAATTTAAGAAGAGCACAGAATTTATTGCAGACATGGTTCTCAATAAATGCAGTAATGGCTTCAGATGTTAGATTTCCAACACCAAACAAATATTCTGGATCTATCAGTAGGGTAGCAGATGCAATCAGTAGTAGTATAAAGGCCGATCAACCCCCTTTTGTGAGGCTGCGTGAGGCTGCGCGAGGTTGCGCAAGCCTCCATAGGGTGCCGCAGTAATTAGTATGCGAGAACACCGCTGCGTGAGGCTGCGCGAGGTTGCGCAAGCCTCTACAGGGTGCCGCAGTAATTAGTATGCGAGAACGCCTGGTATTCAAAATTGTGGCGGATGCTGACTGACTGTCACTAGCACGTGAACAGCACATGCAGAGTGAATTGACGTCATAGCGCGTGAACAGCACGTGGACAACACATGCACATGGGTTGATGTTGTGATCTGCAAGGAAGGGTACGAGTACAGCGCCGTGTAAATAAGAGAATGCAATATAGGTTTAAAAATATTTATTTCTTTTGAGCATTACAAATTGTGAACTAGTGTTTATATTTTGGTTTATATAAACATACTAGATAATCTATTAAGTTCTAAAAGTTTTTTTTTTGACATTCAAGTAAAGAGCATTTAGACTTAAGTACAATAAGTTAAAAGTTCGTTCAAAAATGTTCGGACACTTTGCTGGCGGTTCTTCATAATTTAGGATTTTGAAAGCTTCTACGATCAGTATCCCTATGTTTTCTCTACCGATATTCGATTTTGCTCATCAGAGAAGTACAATCAGCTGCATGATTCCCCTGATAAAGTTTTAAACCCAATACGTTGTATTTCTCTTTCAATCAGCTGAACTGTTATCGCTGTTGTCAATTCGCTTGGTGTAAATTCTTTTAAGAGCAAAATGTTATCAGAATACATCTGCTTAAAGAGATGTGTCATAGAGAGTTCAAGCAAGAGCTGTTTAATCCGTATGGCTTGGGGAGCAAGAGTGTTATGGTAGAGTATATTGCAATACATGTATTGAGTCAGTAGAGCGGTACGCGTAGGAGTGAAGGTTAGGTATTTTTAGAGCGTACGTTCGGCTTGTAAATGTTTTAGGTATTGTTCTGCAGAGTGCCGGACATTGTTAGAGCGAACGTTCGGTTTGCAAAAGTGTTCTGGTATTGTTGAAGCGCGGTAGGTACGCTATGCTAATATGTTTTGACATTGTTTCTAGCGGAACAGCACATGCCGAGGACGCCGCGCGCGGAATGGTTGAATTGCATGACGTACGCAGCGTGACGTACACCATAGCAGCGCTCTAATTGGTTGAGCCGCGTACGTTCACCCCGTGACGTACACCCCGCGACGTACACCCCGTGACGTACGCCATAGCCGCGCTCTGATTGGTCAAACAGCGTACGTCCACCCCGTGACGTACGCAAAGCGTTACGTACATTGTGGTTGTGCTTTCATTGGTTGAACAGCGTACGTAAATACAACCGCATTGTGATTGGTCAATGGTTGGTTATATGAAACTATATAAGTTCACTGTCGTCGAGTCGCAATAACATCAATGTTAGGATTACACTTGGTTTAGTCTCTTTGGTTAGCTCGCGAATCTGTTCTTGTCCAAGACACTACAACAGCTGTTTCTTTTGAGAGATTTGAAGATATGGCTCAACAACATCAAGAAAATATCTGGTAAGTTGATATGTTGTATTAACCTTTGGGCTTAAAGCAGTCTTATGAATTTGGTTTTATGTTTTAGGAGAGGTCAGTTTATGGGAGAGCTAGAGAATGAGGAGTTGAATTGTGAACTGTGTGCGTTGGCGGTGGACGATATATTTGAGTCTTGGTCACCTGAAACCCAAGAACAAGTTCTTGCCGAATGGAACGACTGGCAACACAACCCCAAGTCGGTTTATGTTTGTGATCAGTGTGGTAAAGAGTTTACCCGTTCACACGATTTGAAGCGCCATGTTTAGTCACTTCATTCCGGTGTAAAGGAATTTACATGTGACAAGTGTGAGAAATCTTTCGCTACGAGAGATATTTTACGTCGTCATAAAAGAATTCATGAGCAGAAAAGGACGTACGAGTGTCATAAGTGCCACAAGAAATTTGATCGAAAGGTAAATTTTTTTTTACTTTTTTTTTTTTTTATAAGCTATGATGTTTATTTCCTGTTGCTAGGATAATCTCAACAGACATTTGAAAATGCACGAGCGACAGGGAGCCGAACGCGAATATTTATGCAATATCTGTGGCGAGGTGTTTCGGAATATATTTCCGCTACAAGCTCATCAACGTTGTTGCTGGGAAGCGGAAGAGGACAGGCACTACAACCCGAGCAAAACGAGCAAGAGTAAGCGAAGGTAAAAATCGTATATAAAATCGTATATAGATAAACTAGATTATCGGGACTTGAAATTTGGAACTTTTACCTGCGTAGAGACATCGAACGATCAAGTGAGTGGTCGTAAACGTAAGGCGATCGACCCAAGCGAAACGAGCGAGAGTAAACGAAGGTAAGTGTAAAAAAACTGATACAGAGATTAAAATATTTATCTTCCTAGAAGTTTTTCAACATCGATTGTAGCAAATTCATCTGTAAATAGGCATACCTAAACGATCATTATAGGGAATACAAAATTTTCTTTAATTTTACGAATCGCAAATGTTTAAAAGACAATGTTCTTTTTTTCTAGGGGCCTCTACGTCCAACCCATTTCCTCAAGATCCAATCTACCCACCAGCTGATGTACCATCTACACTACATCGAGATAATTGGCGCACCATCCGGACGAGACAAAGTCGTGGCAATCGAATTCAGGATTGGTACAATTATCGCTTAAACTCGTTGAATATGGGCGAACTTGTTGGTGATGTCGAACGTATATTTCAAGACCAAACGATCGTATTTAAACTAAATCTTTCTTTTGGATTTGTTCTGTTTAATAACGATACGGAGCAGATGCAGTACCACCACTCCTCGGCTAATAACAACCGTGTATTCGAAGCACCGTTCCTTGTTCGGAATCGTGAAGATTTGCAACAAGTTCGTTCCGCGTTGGAGAACTTGGATGTATTTGAATGGGCTCGACAACAACGTCCCAACTCTAAATGGATTGTGATGGATATCACTAACGCTACGTTTTATGTTACGAAACTTCGCGATCATCCTATTGGTCGTAGTACTCGGTTACCCAAATACGTGTTGGAAAATCCGGCTGTGGTTTCACTAGACTGCAACGAACACACTGGCTTACCGTACGAGGACAAACTGTGTTTCTTCCGTTGTTTGGCATTACATCGTGGATGTCACCCACACAATTTAGAACGCGACACACAACATTATTTTGAACGCTACGCTGAGAACTCTGAAGATTTTGATGGTGTTACGCTCGAAGAACTTCCCGAATTAGAAAAATTATTTGAACTGAACATTTATGTATACCGACTTGTGGAATATGAGGATGAGGATAACGACAAGACGGATATTGTAGCTCAACTCATTCAACGATCTCACCGTACTTATGCCAACAGTATGTATCTTAACCTATACGGAAGCCACTTCAGTTATATCAAAAACCTGAACATGTATTCAAAGTCTTACTGTTGCTCGAAATGTGACAAATTATGGAAAACAGCGAAAGCCTTGAATCAACACGAAAAAACTTGCGAAGCGACTGTACGACACGTGTTCCCTGGTGGTGTTTATAAAGTGCCACAAACCATATTCAATTTACTTGAGGACGAAGGAATTCATATTCCAGAAGACTTAAAATATTTTCCATATCGAGCAACATTCGACTTTGAGTGCTATTTTAAGAAAGATGACCAACACCCGAGAAACACAGCAAAGCTGACATGGGAAGCCGAACATGTCCCGTTGAGTGTCTCTGTTTGTTCCAATGTCCCCGGCTATGATGAACCAAAGTGCTTTGTGTCCTCGGGCAATACGAGAGAAATGCTCAAGCAATTTATCGACTATTTGGTGGAAATTAGCCAGAAAAGCTATGCGTTGCTGTTGGACCGTTTCTCCGACGTGTTTGAGCAAATCAGCCAACGGATAGCAAACAGTGAGGTATGCAATTGTACGTTTCACCACCTAAATATATGGTTGAGACTTGTACTTATTATACTGTTATGTCTGTTTAGGTGTGTGCTAGAAGTGGCGATGACGTTGAAGAGATGGCGCAATGTCTTCTTACATCGAACGAGGTATAGACTATATTGTTGGTTATCTAAATCTGCGTAGTTCTTGTTCTTATTATACTCTTTATTATTTTTGCAGGAGACCCAAGATGAAGCGGACGCTAGTCAAGCAAGCGAGGACGAAGTGCATGAGGTAAATAATTTTAGAGGTTTAAAATTCTAGTCATGGTTTACTTAACTTTCCAGGCTTGTGATATATGTGCAGTATTTTTTCTTATTATTTTTTTCCTCCATTTTTTCAGGCGAGTAAGGATGAGGAAAGTGGGAAAGAAAATACAAAGGTTCACCCATTAGAAAAATTGCAAGAAAAACTGGAACTTTACCTCATGGAACTACCTGTCCTTGGCTTCAATTCCGGAAAGTATGATATCAACGCTGCCAAGAACCCTTTCTTTGCCCACCTCGTGAAACATGAGCAAGTTAAGTTTGTGATAAAGAGAAATAACAATCACATGTGTCTTAAGACAATGCACTTGAAGTTTCTCGATACCACAAACTACTTGGCTCCTGGGTTCTCCTACGAACAATTTTTAAAGGCTTACGAGTGCACACAGACCAAAGGGTACTTTCCATACGAATGGGTCGACTCCCTGGAGAAGTTAAACTTACCCACCTTACCGCCCCCTGAAGCCTTCCATTCAATGCTTTCCAACACCGACATTTCCGAGGAACAATACGAGTACTGCCAGCGCGTGTGGAACGATAACAATATGGAAACGTTTCGTGACTTTTTTGTATGGTATAATAATCTTGATGTCGTTCCCTTCCTCGAGGCTATTGACAAGATGAACGAGTTTTGGAAGGAGCGAGATATAGACATGTTTAAAGACGGTGTGAGTGTGCCGGGTTTGACGATGAAATATCTATTCTCGAATGTTCCAAACGTGTATTTCTCGCTATTTACCGAAAAAGACAAAGACTTATACTATACCATGAAAGACAATAACGTCGGTGGCCCAAGTATAATATTTAACCGATACCACGAAACAGACAAAACTTTTATACGCAACGCAGAAATGACACGAAAGAATCTAGAGCCTAAACCATGCAAGAAAGTGGTCGGTTACGACGCCAATGCGCTATACCTCTGGGCGATCATGCAAGATATGCCAACCGGACAGTATACAAGACGACTGGAAAGCGACGGTTTTAAAAAGCAATGGAGCGGTAAAATGGCGATCGAGTGGTTGGAATGGCAAGCCCACCAACAACAGGTAAAGATCAGACATGGGTACAACAATACCGAGAAAAGAGTTGGAGCTCGTCGCCTTCCAGTCGATGGATTCTGTTCGGAGACGCAGACTGTGTATCAATTTCACGGTAAGCCCACCTTTTAACATTAATAGCTGTATTGCGTGGGAGTGATTAATGAGTTTTTAATTGCGTGGGAAGTGCTTGAAGTACTTAATAGCCCGTGGGCACATGGAGATATCCTAGCGTTTCTCGTGGTCTAAAATATTTAGCTGGTAGTGTATTTTTGTTGTAATTCTCTGTTGTTTCGTATTAGGTTGTTATTGGCATGTGCATGACTGCCATCTAAATGCTGGGAAAGAAATCAACACGACGCGGGACAAACCCATGAAAGAGTTGTTGGAAGAGACCGAGAAAAACAGGTCGTATATCCACAAGCAGGGTTTCAACCTCGTCGAGTGTTGGGAATGCGAATGGCGAGATATGAAAAAGACAAACAAGGACTTGCAACGTTTCATTGCTACTCGACTTCGAAGACCCTTGGATAAAGTAAAAACGATGACACTTCAAACTATTCTCGGCGCTGTGAAAAATGAAACATTATTTGGTTGCATCGAGTGTGACATTCACGTTCCGGAACATTTACGTGAACATTTTTCTGAGATGTGTCCCATCTTCAAAAACACTGAGATATCTCGAGACGACATCGGTGAATTCATGAAAGCGTACGCCGAGGAGAATGACATCATGAAGCGACCATGCAAGACGAAGTCTAATCGGCAGTATGATAGGTGAAAAAATTCTGTTGGCTACTCCTCTCTTAAAGTGGTATTTGGAGCATGGTTTAGAGGTAACGCGTGTCTATCAAGTGATAGAGTATACCCCTAAACCGTGTTTTAAACCATTCGGTGATGCTGTGTCTAATGCCCGCCGCGCTGGGGACGCCGACCCTTCAAAAGCTATTATTGCGGACACAATGAAACTCGTGGGCAATTCATCCTATGGAAAAACCATTACTAACTAAGAACGACATCGACAAGTTAAATTCTGCGACGACGACGAAGTACCTAACCTAATAAACTCCCCATTCTTCCGCGAACTGAACCCCATTGATGATGATACCTACGAAGTCCAAAGCAGCAAGAAAAAAATTAAACTGGACTTGCCTCTTCAAGTTGGTTTCTTTGTGTACCAATACGCCAAATTACGTATGTTGCAATTTTATTATGACTTTTTAGATAAATATGTAGATAGATCGGATTTTGAGTATTGTGAAATGGATACGGACAGCGCCTATATTGCTATAAGTGGTGAGAGTCTGGGAGATTTAGTTAAACCTGAAATGATGCATGAATTTGGAAACGATAAATGTAATTGGTTTCCTCGAACAGACACGGTAGAGTATGATAAGAGAACGCCGGGATTATTTAAAGTAGAGTGGGAAGGGGATGGAATTATAAGTTTATGTAGTAAAACGTATTATTGTTTTGGGGATGGGAAAGACAAATTTAGTTGTAAAGGGGTGAACAAGAAAAATAATGTAATTAATAAAGATAAATATTTAGATGTAATTTTAAGTAAACGTAGTGGGTCGGGTGTAAATAGGGGATTTAGAGTTATGAACAATAAGATGTGTACATATGTTCAAGTTAAAAACGCTTTTAGTTACTTTTATCCAAAACGTAAAGTTTTGGAGGACGGTGTTTCAACCATTCCATTAGATATTTGATCTGTAAATAGCTATTTTGTGAATATATCTTTTCAACAACTAACATGTGTGCGTGTTATTACCATCTGTGTCTTATTTACTTTACCCTTAGGCGATTAAAGTTATTAATAATGTTGACCACACGGGGGATCATATAACACGATATATGTGGTTTTGGACAATAATAGAATCGAGTTCGTGAGCGGGCATCGGTTTGTTTTGCTGAAACGGGACTCGCGGGACTTAATTTGTCCCTCCACGGGACTTTGTGTCCCTCCACGGGACTTTTGCAAAACCTAATATCACTTTGCGGGACTTGTGGGACACAATTTGTCCCTCCACGGGACTTTTACAAAACAGTATTTAGTTTTATGTTTAACAATATTTAGTTATATGTTTAAGTTCAATACTTTTAGTTTGTATCATGCCGCGTCTACGTAAAGACTGTCCCCTGTGTGGGAAGCAAGGCTTGTTAAAACTTTCTAATCATTTGGCCGATTATCATCACTTGTCGACAAAAGACAGACAATATTATTTAAGGCAAGCGAAAATTCTCCCGTTGGATCGCATTTTAAACGAACTTATGAAAATACATCAAAGCGATAGAATATGAAATGCTATATATAACGTTTTTGCAAACTTACGTTGCTCAGTTTAGTTATGTATTCGTTACAACTAACACATCCCTTTGGCCTCCTTGTCTCAGGCGGTACAAAAACTGGCAAAACAACGTTTGTCAAGAAATTGTTAGGCAACGTTCAAGTGATGATTGACCCACCACCTGAGAACATTAAATATTTTTATTCCGAGTATCAGGATACATTTGCTGAGATAAAATCATTAGTTCCGAACATTGAGTTTATTGAAGGTGTACCAGATGTAATATTCGACAGTATCAACCCCAAGACGCGAAATCTTTATATATTTGATGATATGATGGGGGAGCGAGATTCGGTGATTGCGAAATTATTTACAAAAAAGTCTCATCATGGCAATCTCAGCGTGATTTACATAGTTCAAAACCTATTTCATCAGAGTAAAGATCACCGCACCATTTCATTAAACGCCAGTTATATTGTGTTAACAAAGAACGTCAGAGATGCAAGTCAGGTTATTCATTTAGCTAAGCAAATTTACCCCAACAACGTCAAATATTTTCAACAAGCATATCAAATGGCGACAGCTGAACCATTTTCATATTTATTTATCGACCTAACACCCACATGTCCGGATGAAACGCGCTTAAGGTCTGGCATATTTCCGAACGACAAACACTACGTCTATGTACCGCGAACATAAAACAATTTGTTTCATCGCAACAAGTTTCATTTAGTCATGTCAGCTCGTCTTAGAAGGAACTCTGACTTTTTAAAAGTGTTACGAAAGTGTACTCCGGCTCAACGAAAGGCGATACTTGAAGTCGCACACGACGATCTGCTAGAGGCGTTGACAGAGTGCTGCATGAACGTTTATTTAAAAACGATTAAAGTTAATCCCAGTGTGTTGAAACGATTAACCCCACTCAAAGAAGATTTACGTTTTGTCGCTGACAATCGGAACCCTTTGAACCAGCGAAGAGAAGTGCTTTTACAAAAGGGCGAAGGTTTTTTGTCATTAATCCTTACACCGATAGTTGAACAATTGGCTAGTCTTTTGACTCAATAATGGAACACGTGAAGCGGTTAGTCCTCATGCCAGAGCATATGGTAGAGAATACAACACAAAGTAAGCCATTGGTTCCACCTTTGACCTCTCAAGTGAATCATTTAGATTCGGAAATGGATAGTTTACTTAAGAGACAAGACATCACTCAAAATGAAAAAGATAGACTATATAGTCAAATTCTTCAACGCTACTTGAATTATTATGATAAGAGAATGAGTCAGCCGGTTCGAGTAAGTGTAGTACCCTCTAAACCGACTACAGAGAAGCCGGAAACACAACCAGAACCTGTTGATCTACCCGACAATATCGAAACTGATATTCTAGAAAGTGTCCCTCCTACGATGAAAACTAGAGCCCGACAACTAGTTAAGAAATTAAAGGAAAATAAAGATTTGATTACATGGGACGACAAAGCCCAGCTGGTATACGAGGGTAAACCTGTACCGGGGAGTAATGTGATAGATCTTGTTAATGATGCGCTACGTCACCGGAAGAATTTTAATCCTCAAGGATGGAGACTTTTCGCAAAAGCCTTGAGTGATGTTAATATCCCAGAGGGAATTGTTAGGAATGAGAATCGCTTAAAAACAATACGAGATTATAAAATCGGGGCTCTACATCAACCCGAACTAGGAGAAGTTAGTAGCGTTGCTACAGCACCTTTGCTGGGGATTAAGCCTAAAGCTAGAAAACGGCGAGCTCAAAAAGCTGGACGACCATACAAATGGTTTAAATAGTGTATAACGTATGAAATAAATAAATTTATGAAACTAAAATAACTTGTTTGTCTTTTAATACATTTATTGCACAAAAAACCATTTACATATAAAATCCCTTACAAGCATATCGTTCCATTCCTTATCGTTCGTAAACATATTAGTAATAGTTGACATGGGTATATTTCTACATCTATGTAATGCATAAAACCAGCAGTACTGGCCGCACACATTAGACCATGGCGACTGTAAGACATGTTTATTATAAATATAAGTACTGCTATTGTTTTCTAGAAACGTTTTAAAGTGTTCGCTGTAGTAGGTAGGTCTTTGCCCGTAAGAATCCATAAACTCTCCAATTCCATCAGCTGCCAGGTAAATAGCTACCCAGTGCGTGCCGGGGCCATCACTACCATCGACATTTACAACAAATCCCTTGGGCTTTTCTGATATAGTGTCAGGTAGTCGATCTGAAGGTGGTACGCTAGTAAACACAGACTTGGTGAATGGATCACTTTGAAGCACGTTTAAAATTTGAAGGGTGTTCATTCTAACTGTTAAAATCACAGAGCACGTTGCGGTTAGCGTCGATCTCAATAAGGTTTTGAAACTCTCCGAGCACCATGATATTTATAGCCAGGTTAAGAGCTGTACCAAACTGAACTTCCAGTGAGACATTACCATTTTTAATAGGTTGCAGATGATCTCTGGCGCAAAGATCAGCTGTCAGATCAAACACGAACAATGTGTAGCCGTTGGCGTACTCGTCACGCGTGATGCCATTCCCTTCGTTCTGAAACAACTTGTTTGAACCGGCAAACAATGTCTGGAATGCCGATACATAGTTGGCACCTCCTGCATCACCAAATTTCATCTGTAGTGGTTTGCTAGGTAAATGTTCCCCATTTACAGTTAATCCAAGATAGGTCATATCGTAGTTTTTAGAATTGAATGGATTCTTCTTAAAAGACCCATTGAAGGCCGTGGAATCAACCATACCAATGACAATTCTATCAGGTAATTGTCCCTGAAAGATATTGGGTTGGTTTCCAGAGTAGTTCCCTCTTGGGGCGGAAAACACTTTGCATTCAACTCTGTTGATGGGGTACTTGGCCGTGGTATGATTGAGGGCTTCTGTATGACCAATCATGACGGTAGAAGAAACATTGACCCTGCGTACACGGAAGACACAATCTTCTATTACAACTTTGTAGGCGGCTGGGTCGGCTGAAGATACCAAAGAAAAGGCAGGACTTGTTCGCACAAGCTTGAGCTTAATAGGAACCCCACCCAAAATGTAACGTTCTTGGGCAAAAAGATCAGAATGAATTTTTCCCTCCATGGAAACCATTTTGCTTTCCTTAGAAAGATTATAGCGCTCCTTTAGTCCGGTATTCACAGCATCGGCATTTGCCACAGGATTTACAGAGTCCATTTTCCCGGCTTTGTCTTTGTAAAACAACGCGGATGTAAGCTGCGACGATTTGGTATCTTTACTAAAATTTAATATGGTTTCTATGTACGCCCTGTACGGATATGCCGTGCTTGAAGGTGTAACAAGTTTATTGTTTAAGAAAACGTCAACTTGAGAAAATAATGCGTGCATCCACAGGTTCACGGGGCCTACTTGCTCGTCGGCATCCAGATCGGCACCATTTGCCTTTGTTATTTTTGCTTTCACGTGAAGGTAGCTGTTTGCCAGGTCTGTGTAGACGTCGGGGTTAGCGGCACAAAGGAATTCAATAGTGTCAGAAGTTTGAACGCTTGCAACAGGATCAACACTTTCCCAAAATCCCTTGTTCATTTCAATTTGTGTAGGTGGTACTGTAAATAATTCGAGTTCTGATTTTCCACATCCACATGAATCTTTATGAAGGACATTTACTGCTTGCGCCATTTTCTAGTAGGTTGACTATCAAAAATATTTTCTTGTGTATCGAGTGGTGATGTTCTCCGTTTACTTGCTCGAGTGGAAGTGACGACTTTCTTTCGAGAATTAGTATTTAAACGTTTTGAGGGTCCGGACTGATTTGTGCTCTTTCTCTTATCCACACCCTGTTTTGCTAGATCATTCACAGCTTGCCGTCCTCTGCTTGCGACTGCTTGTTTTACGCTTTTTCCTTCTAGTACGTCTTGACCAACATTCACGGCTGTTTTTATTGCTTTTTTACCGAGCGCGTTTACACCTTTCTTGACCAAAGGTATGGCAACACGAGCAATACTCTTGAAAAAACTACCAAGCCCATACCCCCGCTGTATCCTAGCTCCATGGAAACCACGTAGGCCCCCACCATTTTGACTTCTCAAGTAATACACTTTACATTCGTTTGCGTCGGGTATATACGTATGTCTCATAGTTATATGAATAAAGGAGATCTTCTCTGCCTGAAATGAAGTGTTACGATCACCTTCCCAAACTCAAATGGTACTTTTTCCTGTGTATCATCCTTTATATCTATCTCCACCGTCTCAAACGACTTTACATTCACTGGGACGTATTGAAGATTCGGAAAATTTACGCTTACATTATCCCCAAACTCGCCACTGCACTTGACAACTTTGAGCAAGGAAACTTTACTATCACCTACTAACTGAGGCTCGACAATATCTGTGTACAAATACATGGCATGAAATCCAGCTTCCAAATCTACGGGTAACGGAGCTTCCGTATTCTTTGTTATCACCACCTCTTTTTTATCAAATCCAACCATACTTGCAAACCGACCAGTCAAACCCAACGTCGCCTTGTTTCTCACATGTGTAGTCATTTTTCGAGTTAAGTGATTGTACGTAAGCCAGATATCACCCTTTGCGTCTGTTTTTAATGTTTTATTTACAGCGGAAACAAACTCCTTAACGGTTGGGTAGTACCCATGCGGAATAATGCTCACTGAAGGATAACCCTGACCACCACTGTCGACATAAATATGGTTGTCAAGATTACGTAAATTGTACCAGCAACGCGGGTACTGGAACTCAGAGAGTGCCACTTCCCATTCTCCTATCAGTTCTAAAGGTTGAGCTAGTTTGGTTTTAAAATTTGTCAGCTTATTAGCTGGAAAATATTCCATAGAACTGTTCGATGGAAGAGTAAGGTAAAACTGACTGGCCATGGCTATAAGTGAACGACAAATGAACACAACACCCGTAATGTCATTGGTTATATACGTTTATTTTGAAATACTTTTTACATTACTCGCAGGTATCCAGGAATTAAAACTATCTGGATAACCTAACCACTTGACAAAATGCTCCTTTTGTTTATTACGCATGCGTGATTTAATTACTCTCTCGACTCTATAATAGTCACTATCTGTCTTAATAACTTTCTGTAATTCAGGCTCATAAAATGTCCCTTCTAATTCATCGCCGTGATAATCCGCAATTTTATACTCAGGGGGTTTTCTTCGTATTCGTTTTGTGATCGTGAATACCTCTTCGGTCCAACTGGGTAGGTAACCCTTTTTAAACGTCCGTCTTGCTTTACTTATTCGAACTTGGTCTCCAACGCTAAATTTGTACTTGAAAAGCTTATTTGCTTCATCACCATACAGTCTTTCCCACACAACACTTTCGTTTTTAAGATTGACATCGCTTGGTCGCATTCCAATACTACGATGTCTCGAATGATTATAGGAACGTACTAATTTCTGTAAGACGTCAATATACTTGAGCGTATTATTCGCCGTGAAATATTTCCACATTTTCCCCTTCAACGTTCGATTAAACCGTTCAACCACTGACGCTTTGGTCTTGTTATGTGTCATGAAGAAAGAAATCTTCTTTTTCTTTAGCAATGTTTGAAACAGTCTATTTGTAAACTCTGTTCCCTTGTCGGAATGTAACTTTTCAGGTTTCCGTCCTTTTTTCAGGATTTTTTCAAACGCCTTAACCAAATTTTCCCCGGACTTTGTCTTCAAGGGTTCTACCCATGCATACTTAGACAATACATCAATAACAGTTAAAATATACTTGTAACCATTGTTTTCTTTGCTTAGTGAATCCATAACAACTAAATCAGCTTCCCATTCCTTATCTATACCCCCGACAATAACTCTATTTCTCTTAAATCTGTAACGGACTGGTCTATGTAAAGTATATGTGTCTTGTTGTCTCAACCATGTCCTTATCTTATTACGAGATAGTTGGAACTTGCCGTCTTCTTTTGCGGCACGGTAAACAGCCTCCACCCCGCCAAAACTTGCCGGACTCTCGGGGTTGTAATACAGGTCGTGGAGGTACTTTTCCGCCATCAATTTTCGGCTGTTGGATCACAATCTTTCCTGAGCAACAGGCAAACATGCAACGTATTCTTCTAAATTTTATAGAGGGCAACCCACCCTTTAAACATGACATGCTTACTCAAAGGAAAGTCGACACGAATGAACAACAACAACATAATAACACGATATAAATGTAGATAATGTTTATTTAATTATATAGGCCGTTACACTTTTGTTATAGTCATTAGTAGATCTGTAAGTCCTGAATCAGTTCATCGACTTCCTTTTGCCGAAGGAATTCGTCATACGCTCTCTTACGATCCGTTTCCTTGCTGGTAAATGTCTCCCCTGTCTTTCTCACTGTATATCGGTAAGATGGTGGCATACTAAACAGACAAACACAACCTGGCTCAAGGGGGTCTTCGTCAGGTTTCCACTCAAAGAAGTCACAAGCACTTTCTCTTGGATGAGGACAACAATAGAATAAACGATCCTGATTAGGACCCTCTTTCTTCACTTTCTTGGTGCGACATATCAGATCATGTCGGCAAAAGGGCTTGATACCTTCGAACACATCACCCCATTGCCAAAAGGAACAGGGATTATCTCTTTCGGAACACACAAAGAACGGTCTACCATAGTTCTGGTTATTCTTATCTTTAACCATTCGCAGCTTTGCCAGGCGCCCATGTCCATAACATCTTGGATGTACACAACCACTTTCACGATAGGCCGTCACAGCTTTTCCAAACATGTGGCAATCTTGATCGGGGCAAAAGAACTCACAGCTCGGATTTTCACCGCAGAACCAAAACGTACCCTTTTGCGTCACTGTTGAAGATGCTGGTAAACCGTGTAAACACTCCATTGTATTCTGACGATTCTCCAATGCTTTTATCAGACGTTCCATTCTCTAGCGTCTTGAATAATAATCGGTTTTTGACTGAACCAAAGACACCAAACCAAGTGTAATCCTAACATTGATGTATGCTCGACTCGACGGCGAATTTATATAGTTTATGCCACCAACCATCAACCAATCAGAGCGCGACTATAGCGTACGTCACGGGGTGTACGAGGCACCCTGTAGAGGCTTGCGCAACCTCGCGCAGCCTCACACAGCGGTGTTCTCGCATACTAATTACTGCGGCACCCTGTAGAGGCTTGCGCAACCTCGTGCAGCCTCACAAAAGGGGGTTGATCGGCCTTTATAATACTACTGCAATCTCTGGATCAAACAAGGTGTACATACTACCTTGAATGTCCAAAAGCATTAATTTTTCTGAAGACTTCTCATACGAATAATGAGCCAAACATTCAGCTTTCTTACATTCATCAGTTGATCTGCTTCCACAGACTAACCCAGTATTGTTGAGATACTTTGTGAACTCACCATCAATAAATTCTTCAATGGTAACATACTCACCATCTTCTAATTTGGCCATGTAGATATCTGTATATGTAAAGCACTTTCCAAATTGATGTTGACAAAATTCTTTTACCTTAAAAATATAAATATTTATGTACAAATTATGATTATAATAATCATAACCAGGACGGTTGGTCATCAAACGACCTCCCAAAGACAGAAATTTTACCAAGAATTTGACCTTATTAAGCAAAAGCAATATTTACTGCCAACAATCTCATACCTTTAGATACATAGAGTGAGCTATGTTTTTTGCCAATAACTGCATTTGGACTGGTTTCTTTGTGTGTTCTTCTATCGTTTGTCCCAGTTGGTTGATTGACTGTAGAGTTATTGGTAAGTACTTCTTAACCACCCAAAGATGGTCACTGTAACATGCAGTTGGACTTCTTGCCTTGAACACTTCCCAAAACCCTCCCTCTGCAAACGGCTCCTTTTCAATAACCAGCTCAACTCTTTCTGGGACTGAGGACCATGCCATATTTTCTAAATTAAACTTGTACACATCTGCAATGGTTGTCTTTTGTCGCACGACTTTGCCCAAATTTATCATTTGTGTAACTGACAGACTCTTTGGATAACGATCATTTAAATTCTCTTTACCTTCCATTCTCACTTCAACAGACCTGGCTCGAGACGATCGATACGAGTTACTCTCAACAAGTTCTGGCTGTTCACATCTTTTCTTAGTTTTTGGTCGACCAAATTCAGATTCAGCCGGGAATTCAGAAGAAAAGCCGGACGATTGAGACGAATCTCGCTTCATGGCTGTACCAACAAACCGAATATGGATCAGCTTCAGGTTTGGAATTTGGTCAAGACTTGAGCAGGAGGGACCTTGTTCACCGGCAAGAATGTCACATTCAACATTCATTTTCAATTGAGACAGAAAATGGGTTTCACATGCCTTTTTTATGTTGTCAATAGTGAGATCGCCATGGGGATAAGACACAAATTCTCGGGGCCCAATCCTGGAAAATTTCTGCGCTTTTCCGGATACATCAGAGCTTAATCTCTGCACAGTCAGATGGTCTACCTTTTTAGGCGTTGCTTGTTGCTTTCTTTTATAATTAATCTCGCGTTTAGCTTTCATTCGGTTTTCAAACCCTTCCCATTTCTGTCTAAGCGCCATTTTGGATTTTAATACTTTCGCACGCGAATAATTTAAAATAAACTAGAAATACATGCATGCAGCAACCCCTCGCCACTAAGAGCATGCAACTGTATTTTTGGAATTACATGAAGTACTTGTGTAGGTTGTTGTCATAGCAACACGGCAATTGTTATTCTTTCTGTATATTTTTTCAAAATGACAAAATATTGAGTTTTTAATCCTTGTTTTGTTGCCAATTTTTTTAAATGGCACAACATTTGTCATCGATATGTTATTACGCCTAATGTAAGCTTAAATTTGGTATGAAATACGATCTATTAATTGCATTAATAATAAGAAGACAGTCTTGCATTTACAAAACATAAACTTACTCTGAAATTTAAACAGTGAATAGACTGGATGAGTACGGCTACGCCGGCCTTTATAAAGCAATAAAACACAAGTATAAATTCGCATTATCAACAAACTTGCCTTGTATTTCACGCCATAGTCAATTGCTGGCGCTTCTCTGTATTTTCCCCGAATTAATCTCTCTTCAATCTTCTTCGGCAGTCTCGTCGAGCCTTTGTCGTCGTCTACGCTTGTTTCGCCTTGCTAAACGTTCTGCTTCCTCGTTTTCCTTTCGCTGCTTGCTTGACTCCATATTTGTTGACCTGATAAATGCTTTTTATTTAATTTTTACAACAATGAATTGTTGTTAAAGCTCCCAAAACTTTTTGCAAAAATACAAAATATTATAGTGCAAAAAGCTAACTAAAGTTAAATATTTGCTGACAGTTGAATAACTTGAATTCGTGATTAATCAATCAACAATAAATTTTAAATCTGGCCAATCAGTGTTAGCCATTCATGATAGTCCGCCATATTGTTGAGATCAGTGAGGACATACCATTTTTACAACCTAACTACCACGAGCAATGACTTTCAACTCCCCTAATACGAAATTAGTAACCCTCGCCCCGGGCTTACGCCCGGAACGGCGCTTCGCGCCGTTGGCTCGGGGATTAATGCGTACACGCAACGCATTGTGGTATACTATGGCAGTTTTGGGCTCGTGGTGAGAAATATTTTAAAATGAAAACTCAACTTTGTTCAGGAAATAAAACAAAAATAAATTACAATAAAAGGTAAATAAAACCGTCATGAATTACAATAAAAGATAAATGAAACCATCATAAAATTAAATGCATAAAAAATCAAATTTTTTAAAAATGAATTGCTGAATATGATTAAATTAACACAATTTATTAAAAAATTCAATGGCAGTTTTGGGCCACCATAGTTATCTACGTCTCGTCACGCGTGTTTTATGTATAGGTAATAGTATAATTTCGAGTGCAATTACGGATAAACAAGCACGAGTGAGTTTTTAAAAACTGCAAAATAGCGCGAGTCCGAAGGACGAGCGCTATTTGCGGTTTTTAAAAACTCGCGAGTGCTTGTTTTCCGTAATTGCACGAGAAATTATTCTATTACTTATTAATAATATAAAAAGGAAATGTTCAAACAAGCATTTTGTACTTACAACTTCGCATTATGCAAGTGCACTCATTCTCGAATTCCTTCGCTTAAAAAATTCATGTTTATAAAAGCCATGGCTAAAAATTTTATGTACAAAGTCCCAGCATACTTTAGAGTTTGTTTTGTGATCATAATTGTCAGAGCAGAATCCCAAATTGTGTTGAAATTTCGAAGAAATCTTTAAGCAAATGTGAAAATTCGGCCGCCATATTTTTGGTTTTTCTGCGAGTAAATCCCATCGCTCAAAGAGCTTATTACAGATTTTTGCACTGTTGTTACAGATTTTTGCACTGTGTTACAGATTTTATTTCGCGCAAGAAAAAGCAATCAGAGCGCCTGGGGACGAGGCTGGATTTTTGCACTGTTTTGGGTGATGTTTGGGATTAACTGCACTCGAATCAACCAATCACAGCCCAGAAACATTTCCTTGTATATTATTATCTGTATAATACTCTTACTTATTGCCGATGCAATAAAAATTTGTGGTGTTCACTGACTTGGACTGACATTTGGAACACAAGCAAAAAATTTTTTTTCAGATTGTATGCACATTTTCGTAGAAAGCATTGCCAATGTCACATCGAAATTACTTGATAAAGATGACACAAGATCACCTAGTGATGAGAAATATTAGCACAATAAACAAATCGACTTCCTCACCTCCTGTCTTAAGGTCTCATTTAACGACCACGTAAGTCTTAACACGAGAAACAGTTCATGTGAAATACGGATTGTTGCATTTGTGTAACGTGCACGAGCTTTCCTACAAACACTCAGTCACACGTTCATTTTTTTTTCCTTTTCTTTAATTTATTTTATTTTTATTTAATTTATTACTGATTTATTTTTTCCTTTTCTTTAATTTATCTCTGACATTTCCATTACGTTTGTCAATCAATGTCCTTCAGCGTTAATTCGATTTCTCCTTGATCAAAGTTCGTTTAATTAACATCAATACAATTATCTTAATTTACACGTTACATTTGAATGATTCTATTGGATTGTGGCAATTGAAATGCCAGGTGGAAAACGTTATCTGAATATGAATATTAGTATATATATAGATACAATTAACTAATTAACTTGTAGTTAATTGTAACTTATATTAATGTAGCAACGAAACGTTAGCAAATAAAATTTATTATAAACTTGAAATGCTTGAGATGTATGCATTTAAAATTACTTGCTGGGAATTCAGTATATTCATATTCAGATTCTATTGGATTCTCCGGGAATGCCACTTTTTCATTTTCGCAGCGATTAAAAATGATTCAGTTTTACACTCCAACGAAGCGAATCATCTCTTGAGAAGAGAAATAATCGCATAAAGTCCTGGTCGCAGCGAGTAATCTGAACAAGCATAGGGCAGCGAGTTGCACTGCTGAGTGGCTCCACTGAAAGGGTCCTACAGGGGGGGGTGTCCTATTCCCATTTCCAATGGCCAGCGCAAATTGTTACTAAACTCAATTGTTTAAGTGTACAAATCCCAGAGTCCCAGCTAGTGGCTGTGTTGCTCAAATCTAATTCCGTACCCATTTTCTATTGTTTATATTTGTCCATAAATCCTAGTGCCAGTGCATAGAATCCATAGATATCTCATGTACACTAGATGGTGCATCTCACACTGTGGGCAGGCGAAAATTGAAGCCAGATCGTAGGCGCTGGTCGTTCGGACTCGTTCCCACAGAGTTGACACGGAGCCAATCTCGTACCCAGAGCAATGCCTGTTCGCGGGTGAGGCTAGCATTGGCTCTGGGGAAACGGAATGAACTGCGTAGGATTTTATACGCGCTCACTTAATGCGTATGCTCTCCACTAATAGGCTGTGCTTTATTTCCAGCAAAATAATCATAAATACAACAGTTGAGCCCGAATAAATAAAGCATAGCCTATTAGTGGAGAGCATGCGCATTAAGTGAGCGCGTATGAAATCATACGCAGTTCATTCCGTTTCCCCAGAGCCAATGCCAGCCTAACCCGCGAACAGGCATTGCTCTGGGTACGAGACTGACACGGAGCATGATAATTTGTGTATTTTGTATTGCGGAAATGGACAAAGTTGACCATAAATCCTCTTTTATGCGGCTAAAAAGTATTTGATACAAAAATGCAGAGAAGTATAGTGTTTTCTGTAGCATTTTTTTGATGAGTGGGAACGACCAATATGGCCGTTGTTATGAGGGGTTACCGCTGAGATTTTTGGCTTCACTTCTTGATATGCAGATGCGCTATCTAGTCATCTAGTGTATATGATATATCATGGAATCCCATTTTCCCAGCGAAAAGCAATTTTTATATAGCTCCTATTTTACTCCTTCAGGACCCACCGCACTCATGAAGCTTTACCAGCTGTCATCGTTCCAGTTTGTTTCATTGTCAATTGCGTCCATTGTACAAGGAAACTTGGTACTTTGGCGAGGGAATTTTTTGTAGAAGGAAATGTATTTCATTTTTTTCTTTCGCCCTTTTCCGCTAAGTAATGCAGTCTCAAATAAGAACAACCAAATCAAATTGTTCATTCTTAATAGGATGGCTAATGACCAATGTAATCAAATTGTCCGTTCTTATTTGAATTATTTCGTGACGGTTTTGGAGGAGGTAACGAAGGAATATAGCGTCCTAAAAGGATTTTTCCATTTCCCTCTCCATGTGGTGGAAGCACAGAAAGGAACATGGAGAACAAATGGCGTTAAAATGAGTCTGGGTTTGTTCGACTTGAAAGGTTAAAGAATCATGGAAAACACCGCGATGGAAATAAATTTGACCCAATTACAAAATCTAATTGATGATGAATTTGAAAAGGCGAAATCTGGCCGAAAATATAACGTGTAAGTCTCAAATTGTTCACAGTTTATGCGGGTATAGTTTTATTCCATAATGGAAACCCCAATGTCCAATTTAACATACCAAAGTATCATTAGCTTTGTTCGACCAATTTTGTTTTTTTCGGCTGACCTTCATACAGTATATATACTGCAAAATAAGGTTTCCTGGGGGAAGCTTCAGCTTTGGATCAACAAACGAATATCTACCAAGCCAGGATGGAGTCTGTGTACATGTCACCAAAGATCATGGTGTAGAGTTTGGAAATCCTTGGCACAGACATGCTTGACTTGAAAGTATGCAAATTGTGCATGTGAAATTTTGAAAATTTACTATAAAATATACAGGGAACATCTAAACTTTCTAGAGTGGCAGACATGTGAGATTTTAGTCTTTGGCATCATATACTGTAGCCAAAAAGGTCAAATTTGGCATTATTTGTCACCTTGGCATGACATTTCACAACTACCTGGCACAACTTTGTTGTGAGGTTTACACGCATTCCCACCTTAGTGACCAAGCCTTTCACCCACGACACATGAAATGCTTCAGCATTCAATCTCATGCTCGCACAGCAAACATTTCTTATCGCACATCTGCAAGACTGTTTACTGTCTTTTTATATTCTGATTTCAACTTTTGGTATTGTAGTGTTACCCATGCAATCATGTTAAACAGATTTTGGGGTTGAATATAGGCTTGTAATCGCCGAGCTTAGCCAACATCACTTTATTAAAATTCACTTCAAATGTATTATGTCAGGATGTGGAGATTTATGATAAACTTTTTTGTGCATGCAAGTTCTAGAAATGTCTGTAAAGTATTCTTAAATAGAAAATTTAGTAATAATTTTGCTAAACATTTTACAGGAAGTGATGGTAAACATTGATCGTCTGTAGCAGTAATGCACTGCTCAAAAGCAAAGTTAACGAGAATAAGTTAGGAAATGGCTTAGTTTATAGATATGAATTTAAGTATTGTCGAGTGGCAGTCTTTGCATGACATGCTTATGTCACTATCGCATAGCATCACCAGTCTCATTTCCAGTTCTTCTGCCACATTGAAAGCTATGCAATTGTCTTTAAACCCTTGAAATAGACACATTGTTCAATTTTGTTGTGAAAACACTCAAATTCAGGAATGACAAAATAATATCTGTTATAAATTGTATTTGTTAGTGCTAATTTTCAAGTACCGGTACAGTATATCTATCCAGTGATTGCCCTATCACCTTGAAATACCAAAGGCCATTATTCACCAAGCCTGAGACAAATAACTGTTTATTATAAATATACAAATAATTTCATAATGAAAGCAAAAAATAGAAGTTGAAATTAAATGTATTGTTTTGCAAAAGTTCAATTATATACAGCAGTATTAGAGTTCAATATAAAAGTTCAATTATATGCAATCAAATTATTCTAATGAAAGAAAACAAATATCTTGTTTCATTTTTAAAACACGACAAAGATTGCGACTTCACATTTTCATATATCTATTGTACTTACTTTTTTTCAGCTTCTGTTGGTTTTTAATGATGAATATATTTTGTATTTTGTTATGCTGTTTTACATGTATCACATTCACAGTTATTCAGAGCTATGTCTGGTTGCAGCTCTTTGAATTTAGTGCATTCAATCAGCAAGAGGGAACAGCAGGGATATTTAGAGTTTTTTTTGGGGGGGGGGGGGGGTGGTTGGGAGCTCCTTCTAGCCTGTTTTACTCTCTCTCCAGTAACTGCATACTACTAGTTAATTATAGCGAGGTCAGGTGCTAATGTAAATTCTACAAATATTTAAGGTTTTTATTTATATGACAGGCAGCCTGGCTAATCTGCCTTGCGAGGCAGCCCTGTAAAAGTGGTCCTGGTCTGCTTTATTCATGGATTGTAATAGTGTAGCAGGCGGAGCAGGATACTCAGAATTATTGAGACCGAGGTTAGAAGCTTCGCTTGTCTGCCGAGACTTCGGTCTCAATAATTGTGAAATCCTGCGAAAGTCAAATTCAATAATTCTTTTATTATTCATTACCCAAGAAAAATCGTCGATGCGAATACAATAAAGAAACAAAAAGTTTTCAACTTTTTTAAAAAAGATAACGGCACTTTTGAAATTCATGCGAGATACCGCTGAAAAAATACGCGGGCACCGTATGGACATGACAAATACGACATTTATTTGTCAAGGTCATAATTTGACCAACACGAGAAAATAATATTCATATCTTCAAGCAACCGTGTAATGTTCTTTTTATGATATGGTCAGAAGTCGGAACGAGCAAGCAAAGAACATATGAATCCCGCGAGAAAACACACGCGTTTTCACGCATTAAATATTTTTCCATATCTTCACTAGTGAAAATATAGAAAATACGAGTTTTTTTGTTTACGGTAAAACACCCATAACCACATAATGAATGTACGCCATTTTCGCCTTCGTACTGGTGCAAACATATGAAAGGCATTTTTTGGTATTGACTTTTGGAACACTAATTTACTCCTGGCATTTTAGGTTGACAACGTCATTCGTCAGTCGCGTTGAAGCTATCTCAGGTAACGTAAAGGATTTCAATTTTACTTCCTTGTTTTGCAGTGATGGAGACTTTAAGACTGACGTTTGTGGCAAACGGCTATCCTAGGATAGACAACTAGTTTTATTGCCTCAGAGAGACACCTAGCTTGCTTTACTTCCGAAATTTTAGGTTAATGTTGGATGATTAGAAGTCCAAAGAGCTTGACGTGAGAAATTTACAGTTCAGGATCGAACGCAGAGGCTTATTAAACTGAGTGTTAATTGGGGGGGGGGGGGGGGGGAGTGGGGTGTATTCATGTATTCACCGTTCTGTGTAACGAATGTCTTTTGAAAACGATTGGTTTTCGAAAGAAATTCATCGGGTTCAACGTAAATATGTGAATAACTCTTTCTCCTCGATTAACGCTTCAATTACGCCCTTTATTCGACGGTTATACAGTATATGCTGACAGTATTTTTCTGCAAACGTCGAACGTCAACTCATGTGTGACCGATTCACATTAATTTGTTTGGGGTTGTGCAGGGGTATGCATTTGATGTAATATGGAATATTTAATTGGATATAAATTCTTTACAAACTTTATAAATACAATCCTAATAAGTTATTGAAATTGTTCAACGTTGCCACCGATGATTTATTACATTGCAACTGAAGGCGGAAACAGGTCATATTTTGAGATCGGCGGCCGTGTTGAATGGTCCCACTGAGGCAGTGAATCAGGGTAGTTTCTACCAGAAAGCTGATTTTTAGGAAGCTTTTGCCTTAAAACGTTAAACTTTTGTTTCAAAACGAAAGCTGTTCATCCTGTAGTAGAAATCTATAGCATTCGAATATTCGATGCTCCAGTGGGGCCATCGGACATGGCTGCAAGTCTAAAAATGTGACGTCCTTCCGGCTTGAAGACTCAACAATGGATATACTATCCAGCTTAAGTACATATCAATGCCTTGTTCTCGTCGCATCTTTTCTTTCTGACCGTCGAAATCCACCGCTCTTTGAAGAACTTCATGTTGCGGTGGACGAACTGGAACAAGAGCAAAGCACCACTCAATAAGCATCGTTTTCTTGTTTTTAAATTGATGGTTATCAACAAATTGTATCAGTCTTTTTCTTTTTGATTGTTTTATTGTTAGTTAAACAGTTGGAGTTAAGAAATCTTCTACAGTCGTTGGAAGTTAGCATAAAGAAAGCTGAGGAATCACCGCTCAAGAGCAATAGGTCAGTCAGCCTGGGTGGTAAATGTCTTCGAATAAATTTAATAGGCCGATTTAGTCAATTTTTTTCGCCAATTTTGAACTAAACCTCAGTTTAAACATTTATATCTCGTTCAATATTGAATGAAGTTCAAGCGCCCTATACCAAAATGTAAGTTAGCGTTTTCTTAATACCATAAAACTTATTTGAAAGCCATAGCTGGTGTAGTTTTAACATAGTATTAAATTAATCACCGATACTTTTTTTTGAGACACCCGGTAGTATTTTCATAATCGAAATGTGGAGTGCTCAAACGCGTTCATTAATTAATTTACAGAAATCATTCTTTCACATCCATTTTTGTAAAACGTAAAGAAAAAATGAGCAATACGAATCAAATAACCAGTCGAAATCACATATCGTCACGTCAAAAGAAACAAAATCCCCATTAATCACTGATCTGTCGCGAGATAAATCGACGTGGCTGTGAGATGCATTAATGTTATCTACCTAAGCTAAAATTTGTCGATTTTAATTCCCAAATGCAATTAAATCTCAACAGATTTTCAAAAAATTCCGAAGGTAAAAATTACGATTTCGACTGGCAATTTTATCTGATTCGTGCTGCTTCCTTTTTTTAAGTACTGCAGTAACGTTAGCGTTCAAAAGCTATAAAAGCGTGGTCTTTCGAGGTGGCGAACACGAAATAAAAAGAGTGAGGGAAAAAAACTGTTCTTGGTCCCAAAATTGACGAACAATTAAACTGGAACAAGCACAGCAACGAATAATTGCAAGAAAATTTCAAAAAGCATAGCCCTATTACGAAAAGCCAAAGACTTTGTACCACTAGAAGAACTAGTCAAAATATACAATTCATTAGTTTTACCACATTTTTACTACTCTACTATTTGGAACGATAATAACAAATCTCATATTGACAAATTATCAAAAGAAGGCTGCACGGATCATAACTAATTCTGATTACACTATTAGATCGTCCCAAGTCTTTGAAACCCTTTAATGGCATCCAATAAAAAAAAACTCATATATAAACGAGATTTAACAATGACGATACTAAAAAATATGGCGCCTAACTATTTGACAACGCGATTCAATGTAATGTAACGTAATGTTTGTAGTGTCGTATGTTGTAATATTTTAAACACGCGGCCCTTTGAAAATCACGCAAGTGAAAGGCTACCGTGTAAAAATATTTTTAAGTAATGATAATAATAAACAATTGTTTCTGTGTGTTAAATATTGCGCGCTACGCGTTAAATATTACGCTAGAGCACTTTAAAGTTCAGTTACCTTATTTTATAAAACCTGTGTGTTAATGGTGACAATGGCTGCCATGGCGCCTTCTAGAAACTGATCCATTTCACGATTAAAGCTGTGTTTGAATACTCTTGATATTCGTCCTAAATTTGCATTACAGTAGTTACATACTGTAATGATTTATGTTTGCACGTGCATTTTTTTGTAAATTTTAGAGAAAATAACGATGGAAGTTCTTCGTCACTTGATGAAATTGTTCGGAAATTTTCAGCCACTAAAAACTCACCAAGCCAGAACACATCAAGTGAAGTAGTCAGGTACTACTAAGTTTGTGTTTGTGCTTCAAAGGAGTGGACTGGAAACTCCCGTTAAAGGCATGACATCCTTGACATCCTTGATATGCGCATGAGATCCTGGATATGCGCTGTTATGCTTTGTTATGTCCCCCCTTTCCGCAAAATAAATTATTAACGAAAGGAGTCTGTTCATGCCATGTCGATTTCTCTTGCATGAGTTACATAAACTTCAGCTATAATTTTTTCGTCGTATATAAGATAAATTTCTAAATTTACGTCGCCAATTAGTAAGAATTATTGGATGAGGCTGAGCAGGATATCGGAATTATTCAAATATCCTGCGAAAGCCGAATTCAATAATTCTTTTATTATTCATTTTGCAAGAAAAGTCAGCCATGTAAATAAAAATTTAAACAGACAATAAACCTCAAGTCAAACGTATCTTCTGTAAGTTGTATAAACGTTGACAAATAACTCTGATGGCGTGAGCACATGACAAATTAATAAATCTCGTATTAGTCTCTGATGGCGTGAGCACATGACAAATACGATAATTATTTGTCATGTGCTCACGCCACCAGCAAAATACGAAAAATTCATCGTAGGATCTCAACCAATAAGAATGCGAGAATATACTGCAATGAATAATAATGTATAAAATTGGAGAGTTTCATTAGCCACTTTACAACATTCGCGTCCGTGTTGTGGGCTATTCGATACATCTCGCCTTCGGCTCGAGTTTGTATATGCGATATAACACGGTCACTCGTGTTGTGAGTTGTACATCCAGAACTATATTTATAAATATTTGAAGAAGAACAGCAATATTTGCGCAAGTATCGATTTTTTCAACTTTTCCAGGCGTGTTGGGGAGGGGGGGGGGGGGGGACGAGGCCAAACAGCGTTACTAATCGCTGCTAAATTTTCTTTAATATTGTAACCTTTCTTTAGTATATTGCCACTGCTGTGTTGGTTTTAGCTAAATCTAAAAGGTCTGGTGTTTTAATAGTCGATAGTTGCATAGACATAGCGTATATGTATATAAAATGTCTGGGAATATATTTAAGTAGTATTTAATACACGAGAAGGAATGTTGTATCAAATTTAAAACGCGAGGCGCAGCCGTGCGCCTTAGATCATGTTAAATCGCTAGTACGAGGGTATTAAATGATTTAAATCGGTATAAAGCCACCTCACATGACCTATTATGGTTGGCATGATTCGCCACTGGTCGTATGAATTATTAATAAGCATTCGAACGCCGTGTTTCACAATTCTAAAGTTAACCATCAGAAACACAAGTGCTTTTGCCTGCATTTCCAGTCCATTCTTTTGTCTGTGATGGCAGAACATTTTTTATGTGATTCGTATTTGCTCTTGTTTTCTTCAAATTTTACTACGACGACATTCCAACTGGGAAAGAACTACTGTATTTCTGTATGTTAAATAATTAGCGGTTACCTTTTCTAACACCCTGTAGTCTCATTTTATCTGATCTTTGCGCTGCAATAAAAAATAGGTGTGCATGTTGTGCACCGTGTTCTTAAACATTTCTCTCATGTTCTTTAGTCAAACCAATGTGGCTGCAATTCGTATTGGCAGCGGTAAGGACAGGCCGATTATCATCGACGATGAGGAAGAGTATCAGCAAACGGCGGAACAGAAGGCTGATCCTGTAGTTACGGAACAAGATTCGTCGATTCCCACTGCTGTTCCGGCGACAACGGCACAAAAAACTTCGCAACGTGACGTATTAAAGAGCAACGCTAGGCGCCGCGCTTTGATTCTCGAACAATCTCCGACCGTTGCACAAGCCAGCGATGGGGCAGCGATTTCCGAAGGTTTGAATACATTTTGAAGTTTAATTGACGTGGAGATTTTGTTGTATTATGCGTTGGGTGTATCCATTTGAAAAACAGTTAAAGTTATAAAATAAGGATTGGGGTTAATGAGGTTGAAATTAGTTTGGACTCAAAAAACATTATCCCAATTTCATTTTAAATTTCGTTTTTTAATATAGAATATATCACGCTTTGTTTGAGACAAAGTCATTACCTTTCCGCCATTTTCGATGTTCGTATTCACCGTGGGCTATGCATGACGTCACAGCGAGGGCAAAACTATTTTGTATCTTGAGCGAGTCTTTCACAATTTTCACATTTTGTCAGATATTTTACTCCCATCTTGTCTAAGTTAGAACAATATTTTGTGCAGGTCTTTTATTCATCACTAATTTGATCCGGTTATGAAACAAGATGGCGACTTGCAGGATTACTTTGGTCTCGAATATCTGCAAAATTAAGACAGTGTGAAAAAAAAATGAAAAAACATTTTGCTACCATTCTCAACTTTCGTTCAAATTGAGCGAACAAAAAATATTTCAGTCTGTATACAAATTTTGATTTGCAAATATCGTAAACTTTATATTATTGCTGCAGGCAAAGTTTCATTGTAAACACTATAGACTGTTCTTCATTCCCTTTAGCATCTTCCAAGATACCGCAAGACACTTCTTGGTTTAGTCCGAAAGCTAGCTCAGAAGAAGTCAGTCGAACAGGGTATGTTGGGGAATTTTTTATTAAGTGGTTAGACAGACGTTTTGATTTTGGTCTTGTAGTCGCGCGCGACCGCTAAAGGCGCTTGATTGATCATTCGGAATAGAGCTGTGCATCGGATCGGATTGCTAGCTTGACACCAACCCAACCAGTCAATGTGTAGTTTTTTGCCTTTGTACGAAGAACTCGTTTGCGTTTCTATGAAAGTAACCTGTGAGCTTCGACTGTCAACTTTTATATCATTTTCATTACCCCAAACTGTAATATTACAAGAACTTAATTACGGAAACCTTATTAAATTTGAATATATAATCTTTGCCTTGAAACGTTCAACTTTCGTTTAAAGATATTTTATTGTGTTTGCATCGTGGGCTCGCCTGTAGTGAGCGGTTAACCGTTAAATAATAATCGCGCGCATCAAATACCGGTTTAACTAGATTAAACTGGTTTACTGCGTCCAAAATCTTGGACGAAACAAAATGCGAGTATTTCAGAGCTTTTGTTTCTCGCTCCCTCAGCGCTCGAAAACAAAGGAAATTAAGGCTCTGCCCACATGGTATTAAACATTCCATCATAAGTTGAATAACCGCGATCTTTTGGCTTGTCAATAGCTTTCATATCTAAATCTCCTGGCTTGGAATTTTTTTTTGTTTATCAAAGCACGTCAATTTCAGTCCGCCATGATTATGTTTATGAGACTATGTAAATCAAGATAAAGCAACGTCTCTCGTCATTTTGCTTCGACACAAGTCGCAAGCGATATTGATATGTGTAACGTGCCCCGCAATCTTAAAGTCGTGCAGCATTTTCTCTTGCAACGCTGCAAGGCATTCTTAACCACTGCACAGTGTAACATCTTGTGTCGTGCAGCCAGTAAAAACGCGCTATTTTGCAATTGTTCGCGACCTCTACTCAATAGCAAAACGTTTGGGAAACAAGTTGCAATTAAGAAGCGCTGCACACTGTAACATTCCTGATCATGCAACGCCAAGTTTTATAAGTTACGAGGCAAGTTGCGTATAGTGTAACGGCGCCGTAAAAGATAAGTGGACTCATCAAGATAAACAAACTAATGTCCCGTTTAGACGAGCGATTTTTGTGAGGCAATGGACCATTCCCCAATTACACAAATTGTTAAATTCGAAAACAATTTTAGCACAGTTGGAAAGAGCTTCCTAAATTTAGTGAAATTGTGAAATTTGGCTGTAAAATATTGTAAAATGTCGAAAATATAGTAATGTAAAGTTTGCGAATTTTGTATACTTTTGTATTACGCGGAAAAAATCCCCAAAGTGGTAACGCTTTTCCGTGCGTAATACAAAAGTATACAAAATTTGCAAACTTTACAGGACTATTTTTTTCACATTTTACAATATTTTGCAACCAAACTTCACAATTTCACTAAAGTTAGGAAGCTCTTTCCAACTCTGCTAAAATTGTTTTCGAATTTAAAAGTTTGTCTGATTGGGGAATGGTCCATTTTCTACAACAACGAGCAATTGCTTATTTTACAACAAATATTTTTTGCATTACGCAGAAGCCTGCTTTTAACAGCTCCACAATACGTAGGAAAAAAGGCAAAGGTGTGCTAAAACGCAAATTCGACACATTTTTGACGAATCATCCACATGGAATATTGGTTTTGGAATATTTCTTTCCTTTGCATCATAAAAACTGACAGATTAGTTTTTCAGCGAATGTATATTTGCCAGACATAAAATCGGAACAAATGTCCTCGTGGTGTTTATAACGGGGGCTAAAGCACTCTCTAAGTTCGTAACATTTTATTTTGAGGTACACTCATCATACCGTTCTTTTCTCGTACCATAGATCGCCCTGCGGGCCAGCGCTATCTGCTGTGAGCGACATCTCAACAGAAACTGCGTCTTCGCCAATAACAGATCACAGCCAGTCGAGCCTGCCTGAAAGTTTGCAGACACATGGAATGGCAGGTGATCCTAAGGAAGACGAAGCTTTGCAAGAAGGATCAAGTAAAGACCTGGTGAAAGAACTTGATGAAAAAGTAGAAATCCCAAAATCCTCGAACGAACCAGTAATACCGAGGTAGGAAGGCTTCGTCATACTTTTCATATGCATGGTGCCTCATGAAGTACCGAATCCAATTTCAACACGCTATTACGCGTAAATCAAGGCCTAAACGCAGTTAATTTTTTTATACTAAAGGCCCTGCCACACGGTGCAATTTTTCTTGCAACTTGCAACGCAGTTCTACTCTTAAGAGATGTAAATTTGTGGCAATTGTTTGGTATGTAAAGTGTATATCAGCAAGCTTTGATGGAAACTGGTATTTGCCAATTTTACATCTCCCAATGAAAAATTGCGTCGTGTGACAGGGCCTTAAGAAAGATCAGGCTTTTAGCTACTGAATAAGGACAAGAGATGAGCGAATACGATTTGAATGAAAAATCGCGATGGGAATGTTTTCACCTCTGAGTATCTTCGAGGTTACAGGTAAACATGCACACCTCATTTAAACTCCAAACGTATGCAAGGCAGGGGCGAAGCTAGCCCAACATTTGGTCATGCAAATGCAAATTTTTCAGTGTTTATAGACCGTATAAGAATCGATTTCTAAAGAAACGAATAAGTGATGATTAAATTTGCATAACATGACCAAATTGTCGGGCTGGCTTCGCCACTGATGCAAGGCAGAACAAAACCCAAACGAAAGGAAAGTTATTTCTGTCATGTCTTTGAAGTAGCACCCATGCTTTGTTTTCTTGTGTAAGCTTGTGTGGCCAGTAGAGAGCTTAAGATTCGCGTTTAAACGTGAAACGGCAAACGCCAGGCAAAGAAGCAAAGTTAATAGGAGGCAAGGAGTAATTGTCATTATCGACGTTTCAAAAATTTATTGTATGACCGAAGTTATGACTTACGGAAAAAAATTTAAAACGCACAAATTGAACGAAAATTCTGTCAAGAAATTTCGGTCTTGCCGTTTGCCGTTGACCGGGAACGTGTAGCTTAAGCTCTCTAGTGACAACAAACTTTCCAGTTACACGTGAATAGCTATTAATCATAATGATCTAGCTCGCTGCAGAACAACGAATACTTGTTGTCAAAACGCTTAATTAATGAAACTGGAAGTTTCAAGTGTTAATAATTATCAACAATTAGTACAGTTTCTTTAGTAAGTAATGGTTTTCAAGCATTTTGATTGGTTGCCTGACCAGTGAATATGATGCATTGTTTACTAGTTGCCATTTTTATCAACGTGTATTATGAACGTGTTGGTGTTATTAATGCATATTTATTTTTCACTTTTACAGAGCTCGCCCGCACAGTCCCTCTGATTTCATAATTGGTACACGAGTGCTTGGCAAGAGATCCAGTGATATTTGGTTTCCAGGTATGAAAACCCCCCAAAACACAATAATCGCCAAGCGGTTTAAATGCGATATACAAGTCAAAAATTGTACAATACAGTGACTTATGTAGACTGTGAGTGCACAGTGACTTCACGCATTGTCAATTATCCTCTAGTATTTTTTAGGCTTATCGATAAGAGCGAACCTTTGAAGTAATTGCAATGTCGCTTGTCAAATGTTTCGTAACATGCTTTGTTCGATTAAGTAATTTATTATATAAAACAAACTTAAAAAAGTTTACTTGAAAACAGCAAATCTATCAATAATAGCGGATAAAAAAGTTGAACAAACATTTCATATGTCCGATGTATGTCAACTGTACCGTTACGCTTATTTATGCTAATTATTTCAACATGATATAACTTTTTATAATGTAGCATTTGTAAATTCTGAACGCTGATTGGCCAAGAGCCGTGTTGATATAAGTCTATGTCAACATGGAAAATATCCCGCCACTCTTCTGTTAAAGTTCTTTGTGCTATATTATAAAAGAAATATAAAACATTTTTCTGTAGTGATATACTGTTATATCAACACGAGTATAAATTGGCAAAACGAGAAATTGTATGGAAACACGACCCCGCAGGGTGGAGTGTTTGCACACAATTTCAAGTTTTTGCAATTTTCACGAGTGTTGATATAACTGTGTATCAATACGGAAAAAATGTTTTACATTTCTTTTATAATGTAGCACAAAGAACTTTAACAGAAGAATGGCGGGAAATTTTCCGTGTTGACATAGAGTTATATCAACACGGCTCTTAGCCAATCAGCGTTCAGAATTTACAAATGCTATATTATAATTCTTAAATGTCACTTGAAGTATTGCCCTTATGTCAGCATGCTTAGTTTCTGAAATACCGAAAGACAAATGATGCTAGCCGTCCGCCATCGTGTTTTATAATTACGTCTATTTTAATGACGTCACAAGCAGGGTAGACTGTTTAAAACTTTCTGTCAATTACTGAATAAAGTGTTCTTAAATACTTTGCATGTAATCCGCGTAATAAGACGTGCCTATGTATACATACAAATCCAGATTTTAACCTCAAACATGTTTCAATGCTAATTGCTTCATTGATTGGCATGTTATCGAGTAACGTATTCCATGTGTTTTTTAGGTGAAATCATTAAGACAATGAGTGACAAGCATGGACAGGTATTAATTTTCAAACTTCTATAATGCAGTTATGAAATTTTTGATGTTACTCCGAGTTTATATCCACACCGGGCAGGCTGAAAAATATGCCTGGCCACGGTGGGAATCAAACCTGCGAGCTTTGGAATAACCCAATGCTCTGCCAACTGAGCTACGCGGTCAGGTCGGCTCAAGTATGTAATTTTCTGGTGTCTAGCTCCTTCGTTACGAAATCATTTTCATCTTAATTTTAATGTCAGGTTCGATTCCAACCGTGGTCAGGCATATTTTCCAGCTTACCTGGTGTGGATATATATCACAAGCATCATTTTTACCTGTGAAGTAGATAACACCAGAACAGAATAAAATCATGATTATATGTGCACGTTTCCTGCGCCAGTAATGAATAATTTCGAGTTTATTCTGTTGCTTCTCAAACAAACTTGTCATGAATTCCAACATAAAAAGTTAGATTAATTATGTCAATATTATATGTTGGTGTTTATTACCGTGGTATCAACACGACCATAGTAATGATTTCCTTTCTGTTTCATTCATGAAGTATTGATAAGTTTGAGAATGACCATGTAGCTCTTACACCTAGTTATAAACAATTATTGGATGAGGTTTTTGTGGTATGCGGAATTATCAATGTCGAGGTAAGAGTTATCAGCCGAGCCGAAGGCGAGGCAGATAGCTCTTACCGAGACATTGATAATTTTGCATATTATTATTATTATTATTATTATTATTAAACTTATTTACAAACAATAGCCCTTCAGCTTATCTGCTGCTTTTAAAGGGGTTGTTTTATAAAAATATAAATCAAAGTAAGATTTGAATATTTACAGGATATTTAAGAGACTACAGTTTTATTTACAATGTGTGTTCAGATACTTGACCGACATGTAAGTGATTATCGAGTTTAATTTCAAAAGAGCGCATCGAGAGCCGGTCATGAATATCTAAGATTTCATTAGGCAGTGCATTCCAGGCGGAAGCTCCTCGATATGAAAATGATTTTTTCATAAAAGATCTTTCGGGTTTATCAAGAATTAATTTCCGCCCGTTGCTCCGCATTTTGTGATTTGCGTTATCGCAATAAGAGAACATGTCACTGATGCAGTTCGGCGCTGTTCCGCGGATAGCCTTAAACGTAAGCAAAAGTTCTCTTTTTTTAAAAACAATTTCTATTGGATTCCAACCTAGATTTTGAAAGATTGTTTTTGATCTTGTTTCGTAATTCGATCCGGTAATTATACGAGCAGCTCGCTTTTGCATTTTATAAAGTTTATCTAATTTTGTTTTGCTCCCATCATTCCAAACTACCGAACAATATAAAAAGTAAGGAACTACCAGGGAATTGTAAATACGGAGTAAGTCATTGTCAGGTACGTATGGTTTTGCCTTTCTTAGCAGGGCTATTGCACTCGATATTTTTTTGCATTGCTCGTCAACATGTTCTGTCCATTTTAGTTCATTATCAATTATAATACCTAGGATTTTCTTTTGCTTAACTTGCTTAACAGTGGATCCGTTTATATGTATACAAAAGTTTGTGCGAAATTGGCTAAGTTTTCCCTTGGAGGCTATTAGTATTGGATGCTATTAGTATTCCCTTGGAGGTTATATCACAAAAACCGAATCCGATGATTGTTTTATTATACTTTGTAAGCGGAGAAATGTATGTTCTTTTTGTGTTTTTGGAGTCTTTTTCCTCAAGCAACTGACGGATTTCGTCTTCGGAAAAGCTTAGAAAGCGAGATGCCATAACATGAAACAGAAAATATCGAAAAAAATGTTGTTGCCATGCCAACCATTGATACCAACGGATACCGCATATTGTAATAATCTGCACAGTGGGCTCAATACCGCATACTGTAATAAGCTGCAGATTGTGTGATAGTCGCATTTATCTGCATACAACGGACCAATCACAACGCATAAAACAACTGTAATGTATAATAATCTGTTTTATCAAACCTGACCGGTGATCCCAACTGAGCTCGCTGCTCCCAACAGAGCTTGTTGCGCCGTTAACATGGTGCCTAAATTTATATACGAAAATATTTACAAGATTGTGGTTTTCCGCTGTCCTCAAAAGACATTGGCTATGCTCATTTTAAGTTATATTCTGGCTATATTAATATTTCTGTAAAAAAATCAAGGCTAATGATATTTCGGTAATAATGTTGTGCGAAAATTAATTGCAATCAGTTGTTGCTTTGCAAGCAAACATTATAAGGCCAGCCCTGCACTAAACAAAGAACCATGGTCTTTAAAGTACTTAGGACACATTTCAAGCTTTTGTATTAACAATATATATAGATATTTCTTTTGAATTTTTGGTTTGTTCGCTAAATACCTAAAACTTTGCATAACGTAGTGGAATGGTACCTATATTTGTGTTGCGGAATACCAAATATATTTGACATGATATGTGCTTTAAGGAAAAGCATTATCATACCACTTATTTTCCAATTCACCTGTTCAAGAGAAAACAAGATTATAGTCCACTTTATCATGACTCGTCATTGGCAAACACTGATATTATTAGTAAGCGAAACTTAAGGATTTTTTCATGAGTTGGCGCGCTAGATTTAAGAAATATAAAACTTTTTTCGTGTTAAAAATACGAAAAATTTCCGTGTTTACAAGTGGCGGGAAATTTTCCGTGTTTACATTGAGCTATGTAAACACGGCTCTTAACCAATCAGCGTACAGTTACAAATGCTATATTATAACTAGTTGTTGAGCACGCGAGAAGTCGGGAGACGAAAAAAAGCGTAAGAGCTGGTCGAAGGGCTCGCCGAGACCAACGGCCCTAGCGTTTGAGTGCCCTCCCTACTTCCAAGTGCTCAAATAACTCGATTGAGCACGCCAACTCGTGAAAAATGCTTTTGTGATAATTTAACAATTTACACAAAGATACAGGGGAAATATTCCCGCGTTTTTTGGCTGTGCGCTATTGCGTTAGTGAGCAAGCGTTTCAACCAATGAAAAGCTTCTTTTATTACATGTATATCATAAAAAATCAAACATGGGTTGGAGCCCAGACGTATAAAAGAAGTTGTATAACAGCCTTTCACGTAACTTAATGACAATTTTTGTTTCGTGGACACTTCAAGATTTTTATGTGTTTTCTGCGCTTATGCTTTGAAGTAGCGTGACATTAGGTATTTTTCGTAGGTTAAGTACAGCGTGAAATACGATAAAGGTCCGAAAGGTGTATTGTCGCTAAATCATATTTGTCCGGAGGAACCTGCCTCAATGTGTGATCTCAGTGTGGGAAGCAGGGTTGTTGGTAAGTTACTGGTTCCTTTCAGGCTGATTTATTTTGTTGCAAATTGATTACGTTTTGATATAGATTTAGACAAGTATGACAACGATAATAAATTTATTAAAGAACGACGTTTCGAAGTCATCTTGACCTCATTTTCAAGTTCAAATGATTACAGACCGTTATTTAATTATAAATAGCGTTTATAAATAATTGCGCAAGCAAATTAACTATTCGTCATATGCGAAAGTTTTTAAATTTAAGAGTTCTAATGTTCTTAAGCCTCTAATTAACATAGTTACAATTAATAATCAAACATGCAAATTGACAATCAAACTAACAATCCGACAACAAAACACACAAATCCCTATTGGAATTATCATTCTCTATTAGCATATTTGTACGGTTTTGTTTAGTTTGATTGTCAATTTGCATGTTTGATTATTAATTGTAACTATGTTAATTAGAGGCTTAAGAACGCTTTAGAACTCGTAAATTTTAAAACTTTCGCATATGACGAATAGTTAATTTGCTTGCGCAATTATTTGTAAACGCTATTTATAATTAAGTAACGGTCTGTAATCATTTGAACTTGAAAATGAGGTCAAGATGACTTCGAAACGTCGTTCTTTAATAAATTTATTATCGTTATCATACTTGTCTAAATTAATTAGCACAATTTTTTATCAACAAGCTTGCTGCAAGCTGTTTCAGCAAGTTTTCGGCAATGAGGTTTTCATCACTATTTTACTCATTTTCTTTAAAGGAGCAGTGTCACATTTCATGCATATTTTATTTCTTTATTTTCTTGCTAATTTACGAATTTCTCGCAGACTCAGTTTGATTAAAGCGCAAAAATTGCATTTTTTTACTTTCTTCTGTATGCCTTTTGCATGCCATGTGCGGCGAAATCACTGCAATTCCAACGGTTACATCCCGCCTCGATTTTTGCATTCTCCATGCTTTAAATACATTGTATACTAAATAAATTCTTTTGCGTTGATCGCCGCATAATTTCCTTCGACCTTTGTCATTCTGTTGCTTTTTTATCAAACGGACAATTTCAGACCATGCTCGCCCTCGTCTGAGGACATTATCTTGGATTCCGAACTTGAAAACGTTGGCCCAACACTTTCAAGTTTATTATGCGCAGAAGCATATGCGTGAAATATGACACTGCTCCTTTAATATTCCTAAACCTTGCGGTTGTACACCCTATTATGATGTCTAATAACATTCAATTGTCTGTTTCGATGTTGTTTGAATTGTGATGCTCAGTGAGAAATGGGTTGCATGGTTTGCTCGAGTTAAGTACTAAAACTTACTTTGGTCCTTAAATAAGTTCCTTGTAAGTCCATGAAACACTTGGAAATTTTTGAAAATTCACGCTGGAAATTGTGTGCACGTTTATAATTGATTACTTTTACGATAGGAAGACGTTTACGATTATACCAATAAGTATTGGAATTATCAAACGTTGTAACCAGTAATTTTATTGAGTCACAACGCTCGGCTCGGTTACTGTTGATAATGTCTGACAAATTCGCATTGACCATTGATTCTGGCAAAATCCATTTTATACTATTAGTTAGGGAGGCAGAGGTCATTTTACCTACCTTCTCGAGGGACAAATCCATTTTGCTCTTAAATTGTCCGTTACATGCCTAATATAACAATTCTGAATGTTGTTTGGCCCAATTTATCTTGTGGGCTTCGATCAACACGTTTTTCTTCAGTTTTATTATAAAACTATTATGTGGTCAAAAATAGCAAACTTTCAAGTTCATTCATTTGAAAAATGACTTGTATCATCAGAAAGCTTATAAAAAACAACATATAAGACATCATTGCGGACACCCTGGTTTTTCAAGCTGTTTTCAAGTTATTGCTGCTTCAAAACGGGAAAAGGTCCTAAAATGACGCTAATTTCCTGGGCACTAGTCTGAAAATAAGTTTTCGAACGCTCATAACTCAACAAAAATGTGGAAAATAAAAGTAACCATAATAATGTGTTATATGTAGTTTTTTATTACCTTTTTGATAACGTAAGTGGTTTTTCCTAGAAGTAAGTCCGAAATTTCGCCTTTTTTGACAATAATATAGTTTTATAGAAAATTTAAGAAAAAACGTGTTGGCTGGAGCCCACAAGAAAAATTGGGCCAAACAACATTCAGAATTGTTATATTAGGCATGTAACGGACAATTTAAGAGCAAAATGAAATTGTCCCTTGATATGGTAAGTAGGCCTGTATTTTTGTACCTCTGCCTCCCTGACTATATGGATTTTTGCTTTCTTCGCGCGAAACATCCTTGAATTTCATCTTATTTCATATTTGTTGCAGCTGTTTATGGCAACTTGGGTATCTGGTACGCTGGGATTATCGCTGAGATGGCTTGTCCTGGGAACAAGAATCGACTTTTAGTTTTCTTTGATGATGGCTTTGCACAGTACTTGAACATAAAGAAGATTCATAAAGTCCATCACAAAGGTAGAAATACAATTTATAATGTGGTGTCCGGTCAGTCTGAACAGTTTTTGTTCAAACCATTTTTCTTAACCATTTTATTTTGGCGTAGCCAGTGTTGATAATTGGAAGGGCGAGTATTAATATATCGTGTTTCGTGTCATTAATTTTTTTTGAACCTAATCTTTTTTATAGTATATGAATACAAATTATAAAGATTCGCCCCTTCAATTATTGAGGCTGGCTACGCGTACAATGTACGGTGTCCTAAGAAAGCGACCCTTTGGGCCGTGGGTCAAAAAGTAGCTAGAAATACATTTTATAATCGTTCGAAATTCGCTCGGTCTCAACGAATATCGCTCGTTAAAATCGGTAAACACACTGAAACAACAACGATATATTAAAAACCATGCTTCTCTCCCACTGCACGGAATTATATAATTATGCGTGCATCACGTAATCTCTAGTCACTTCCGTTATAGGAAATTAGCAGCATTATAACAATACATTTTGGTTGTACCCATCTGGGCAACACCTCGTTTGTAGTTAAGGCATCTAGGTACATTGTTGCCTAAAAATTCCCGAGCAAAGAACTTGCTAAATACCAAGAAATCTGTGATCATGGCTGATTTGTGATCATCTTCTATTAACTTGTATCACAGCAGAACTTTTTTTCTTTCTTCACAGTTTTCTCGCTATCTGGCATGTTTTGCATTTTTTAAAATTGGTCCAAACGATATAAATGATTATATACATAACATATTTCAGGTCAAAATGTTTGGGAAGATGTGATTGAAGATTCGCGTGATTTTATCCAAGAGTACTTGGAAGATTATCCCTCTGTAAGCGAAGCTTATTACTGGTTGGTAGGCTTTAGGGCATGGCTACATTCACGCCTGTTTCAAACGTTTCATTTTGGATGTGCCGATTACAATCCACGTTAGATTTAGCGAGATACGTGCAAAATTCTACCGGCTTTTCTAATTCAGTACAATCTTATTAAATTCAGCTTGAGCATAGCTTGGAATGACGTAATCTTTTATCACTTAAAGTGGCTATGAAACGAAAATTTTTCAAGTATTTTCTTGGTTGCATTGAAAAGATCTCTTAAGATCACATTATAACTTCTTTTCTAGAATGCTTGGAACTCCGTTCCTTATCGAGATATTCTGCATTCTTGGATATGCAAATAATACAACGTGTGACATCACATTGCATAATGACTTTTGGAAAAGCTTCATTTATTTCCAAGTAGTCGAACTATTGCACATAAATACGTAGGTCTAGTGATTAATCACAACTTACGCACATACAAGTTCTGTTTCCGTTATTTTGTATCATTATATGCCACCAAATAAGCAATTTCATAGACACTCATTATGCAGTGTGATGTCACACGTTGTATTATTTGCATATCCAATCAAGTTAAATATCTGGATAAAGAACACAGTTACAAAAATTTTACGAAAGAAGTTATATTGTGAATTTAAGTTATCTTTCCAATGCAATAAAAAAAATACTTGACAAAATTTCGTTTCATAGGCACTTCAAATTTTATATCAAGTACAATAAGAAAATTGCAGATTGAAATTAGCAAAGTTTTCAAAACATTTCCTAATAATATGCTAAAGATCGTTAATTGCATCCTTGTGTACATTATTAACTATAAATTCGTTACTAACCACTGCAAAGCCGCTTGGCCTGTGCTGACATTTTAATTACTCCTGGAGCCGGTTGTATCGAAGGCGTTTAACTTAAACGGTGGATTAGTCAGCTAAGTTATTTGGCGTGAGAAGAACAATTATATATATACTGTATATATATATATATATATATATATATATATATATATATATATATATATATATATATATATATATATATATATATATATATATATATATATATATATATATATATATATATATATATTAATATATTTAACTAAATATTTATTCTATTAAACTCATAATTTTTGTTCCGTACTGGGTGAAAACGTGATTTTAAAATTTCACATATCCAGGCCTTTGATACAACCAGCCCCTCGTTTCAGAAACGTCGTAAATGTCTAAGACATAGTGTTGTCAGAAACGTGTCATAAATGTCTAAGACGTAGTCTCCCGTGAATTTGACGGTTATAAAAACTAGAATCAACTCGACATTTTTTAAGAAATATTCCAAAACATGCACCAGTGTAATGATTGCTTATCGTTTCTTTTACATGTTTTCAGCGACCGATGCTACATGTGAGAGTTGGACAGTGGATACGAACCGAGTGGAAGGGGCAGTGGTAAATGTTGTTTTCTTACATTTTCCAATTTTGTTTTCATTTCGGCGATTTCGCGCACTGCTCGACCGTGCGTGCCTCTATATCACGCAACAGAAGCAATGCGTCACCAAAAATATGGGACATTTTGCGCCCGCGCGATTATAAGCGTTTGTTCGCCTTATAATTAGTTGCTAAGATTCTGCATACAAGATGGTGTCTTATTAACGATATGATCAACTAAAAAAGCTCAACTTTCAAACGAAATAGTAATTTTTTAGCGAATATAACAGTTCAAAACATTGCTACGCTTATTTGGAGCGCCGCAGTTTGCGTAAAACGAAAAGATGTCAGCCTATTCCACGATGGTTTGCACTGTGTTTGATCTAATTACTATGATTTGCATTGTGGAACACATCGAATTCACAGAAGAACGTGCATATCCATCTCAGGAACCACCTAAACGTGAAGAGATTCTACCAATGCTTACGTAAACATATTGCTCATATATGTCGCTGCTAATACCGAGCTCCGCAAGTAAGAAATATTTACACGAAGTAGGCGAAAATTTGATATTTTCATTCTCCTATATATTTTATCGTTGGATTTGTTCGCCATGTTGAATTATAATTTGCATACTTCCAGCCATCTTGTCCCATATTTTCGGTATAAAACAATTATGTACGGTGTAATAGAAGTAGAAAGCTTTAAAGGTACCATCAGACGTCCGTGTATGGAATGCATGTGCTTGTAGTTTTTTTTTTCTGGATGCAATATTTTCGTGAACTTATAGAACTTTTCTCGGCTCAGGCGGCATCTTTTTTTTAATTAGTTTTAATATTGTGGAATTTCGAACACATTCAAGTATCCTGATAGATAAACTTTCCCTGTTAATTTTCAAATTAATTTACAGCTTATGTTTAGTCTCATAAACCTTATGCAAACACCTGTAGTGAGCTTGCTCGGTAGGTCAGTGCATGGTCAGAGCTGTGCTACGGTATCTATTCATGGCTATATATTTTTTCTCAACTTTGCCGGCTATAATCGCGACATGCGTGGGATTTCCACGCAAGAGATAGATACTGAGAAGGATGGATTGATGGGATAAAAAGACCCCGACGACGCGCACAGTAATCCTGATTTTCATGGTACCTGTCGAAAAATAGTTATCGAGTTTAAAGATTTTAAGTTACATGTATGGAGATTTCTTCACAAGTTTTATCAAATTATTTATTCGCTGTTGGGGATAGTTACCGCGGTACTGGAAAGAAAGTCGACTTAAAAATAAAATAATTGAGCTTATTTTTTTATTTGTGCACGACTAGAGTTATTTTGTAATTTCCTGCAATTTGATTGGCTGCACGAGCGGGCGGCTTTTTACGATATCTTGGCCCGCGGGCCAAAAGAGTTATTTTTTTAAAACAGACAAAGGAGTGGAGCTGAACTTGAATAAAAGTGTCGTTGAACTTGAATAAAAGTGTCTTTGTTGAACTTGAATAAAAGTGTCTAAAAGCCAACAAACAATCTAACAAAATTAAAGATTGGAAATAGACTGAATTGACTTCAGCAGATGTCTTTTGAAGATTAAAGTTTACTTGAAACAACGAAAAAAACGGCAGAATCTATAACAAAATTTTACAAACAAAGTCGAGCAAAGCCGTACATGTAAAAGCCGGCGTACATATTATACACGGTACTCATCCAAAAGTAAAAAGCACACATTGAAATAAACAGTGAAACATACAAAAACCCAAAAATAATACTGTTTAGTAACACTTTGACAACTAACCTGCAGTTTAAAGTTGATTCCTGGACTTAAAATTTTATTATTTAATGTTGTCAAAAACTAAATCTGATTTTCGCTAATTGAAAATCAAACTTTCTGTGTCAAAACGCATATTTCAACCCTGTTTGTTTCGTAAAACGAACGATAAAATAAAAAATCGTATTAACTCACCTTTTTCATTGCCGTATTGAGTATAAAAACATCAGTAGCACAGAAAGTATAGTCTTCGTTTTTGCTGTTTGTCAGCCATGCTTGAATGAATATTGAAGTAAAGTAACAAACTAGCTGATCTCAAAGCATGTTCGCAACACTGGATTTTCGTAAGGGTTTAATCATGCATCACGCAGAAAAAAATAAAAACGTTATTTACCGTTTAGGTCGGTCCGTACTGGAAAAATATTTTGTCTCGGTCTCAAAAATGTCCCTCGGCCTGAGACCTCGACAAAAAATTTTTCCAGTACGGACCTCCCATCCGGTAAATAACATATATTTACGAAATATTTAGCCGTTAAAAGTTATCCAACATCGGGTGACGGGCCAAAAAATCATGTTATGCATGCACAGTTTTTAAGAACATTGCATTATTGGCGGAAGAAAGACCAGTTATTGGTGAATATTCGCTATAATCATTGATCCTGAGACGAAAAATTTTCTTATATGCTTTGAACAAAACATAGGACAAAAATTGCAGTGTGTCATTGTTGAGCAGAATTGTCCTCCAAACTAGGTTATATTGTTCTGAAAGTCTTTATTGTCGTTCTTCGTATAGTTACAACGACTTTCCTACTTTTAGGTTGAAAGCCAGAGTCATGAGTGTTGACGGTAGTCTTGTTAAGGTTTGTTTAAAAGACATATTTTCTAGCACACTTTATTTTTCACTCGTACTCTATTTCAAACGCTTCAGGAAGAGTCTTGTATCATGCAAAGTTACAAAGATACTTTTTTGTGATTTCAGATGTTATTTCAAATCGATAATCGTTCAGAATGGATTTATCGTGGATCGACAAGACTTGATCCGTTGTATACGGCTTTGGTAAGCGTTAAATGTATAGATTTTTTTCTTTAAGAGCCACTGACAAAGAACATCTGTGAAAATGTTAAATATCCCCGCCCTCTCCCCCGACGTTCAAATGTATTGTTTTCCTAGTTTTATGAATACATTACTGTTGTAAAAAACAAATATGCCTTAAAATATTTCAATTTTTTAATGTTTATTTTTTGTTTAAACCCGGTGGGCCGTGTTGTTGAGTAAGACACTAGTATGTCTTTAAATGATTTAACTGGAGTGATATTCTCAAATTCCGATGTGGCAACTGTTTTGATTGAACAAGGATTTACGAAGCATTTTGCTGACATTTTGTTTGTGGAGAAGTCTGTTCTCCCATTGTCCCGCAATCAAAAGGTAATTTGTTGTAATTATTCTTTGTGCTATGTTGATCATGTTGTCTAGGTAATGGGTGAAAAGTCTCGGTCAACGAAAGCAAGATCAAGGAAACTGACTAGGAACACTTCATCGAAAGACAATGCACCCTATATTGAATACAACATCACGAAACCTTGTTATGGTGTTTCAACATATAGTAAAACTGATCCGAAAGGTATGTATAAGTACTGATGCAGTAGGTTCCTTTAATCATAGTAGATGAAAGAGATAGTTTGAAAACTCGTTGGAAATTTGGAATAAGAATATAAATTATTTTTTATGTTGGTCTAGCTTTATGAAAAAAATATAATCTTTCATCGTCACGTGTGTATTGTGCTTTTTCCAAATCAACCAATAGCAATTATTGAATTTCCAAATTGTTCGTATCATAGATGACTGGCTTTCCTAGAACGTTGCTATTTGTTGGTTGGGGGAGAGAATACAATGCGCACGTGACGATCAAGGACCTTATTTCTGCATAAGCCAGAACAAAAACATAAATGATGACTTGTAATGTAGTTCTAGTGAGTTTCCAAGCCGTCTCTTCTATTAACTATATGCTTTAATGTATGTGTTGCTGAATTACTAACATAACACGTATGTTCTCCTTGTAAAGTTTCTTTGCTAGGTGGCACCATCATGAAAAATTGTCTGCCTTTATAGCTTGTGATATAATTTTCTCACGCACATTAAATGCCAGATAGATCAAGCAAAACCAGAAACTAAGAAGCAAAATTTATCCTAAGCAAAATTTATGTGCGGTTAGATGACATCACAAGTCCCCTCTACTTTACTGCCGATAGGAAATGAATATCTCGAGAACAAGACAAGTTATTGTGAAGCTCAAAACGTCTTGAACGTGTATTTTCAGATCATTTTAATTTGAGCAAAAGTAAAAGTAGAAAACGACATTTTCATCTTACTGCCCGCCTTCAACCAAATGAGTGATTCTGATTCGTTTATCCTCTCGCTACAAAAGCTGTGGTTAGATTTATCGTGCTTATGGCGAGAAATTTGATCCGTTACTGTTACGACAGCATTGCGTAGAGCACCTAAAAGTATATTTTAACTTCTATAGCCGAGTTCTCAAATCTCTTTTCAAGTTTGAGATATCGAGTGTTCTTTTGTTACCGCTGTGACGTCATACTGCATACTGCATAATGAATAGTCAGATAAAATTATCTTCTAAATTTTGCAATCGTGTAATCGTATTCCCATTCTATCAGTTGGGCTTTTTAATGATAGAGATATGTTGTTTTTCCCTTCATGCTGTTTCCACGAAAAATTGTGAGATATTTTCTGAAACTCATTATATAGTGTGATGTTACACTTGTGTTATTTACTTATTAAAAAACTCTCAATATCTTATGCCTTAATAGTTCTGTTGCCATTCCGTTCAATGCCGTCGTAGTGGGTGTAAATTTTATCTCTTACAGGTGGGCACTTTAATTACTTTTCATGTTTTTTGTCATTTTTTCCTTTTTAGGTGTGCAACAGTTGCAGCTAGAAGAACAACGACAGTTGACACAAAAGCAACACGGGGTTTGCATTGCTTATTACTATTGAGTCACCTTTCAAATTGTCTAATGCTTTAATAGTTTTTGGTATAATTTCTTTAGTAAATAATAGTTTTCAAGCAGTTTGATTGGTTGCCTGACTGTAAATATCAGGCATTATTTAGTAGTTGGCATTTTTTCATAACGGCTGCCAATGAAACTCGTTTTGATGTATTAAACTTTTGCCAAGATTAACAAATGGAGAAAAATTTTACTAATACAAAGACAAAGAATAAAAGCAAACTTTGATTACTTATTAAATACTTTTTTCACTATTTAAAAATTACAAATAAACTTCAGTCTTCATACTTAGGAATTGTAGTCATTAGGAATTTCGAAAAGTATCCTTCGGGTTTGCCCACGGAAATGCACTTTGTGGTTTGACCAAATTATTTTGTTCATTATATAAATTTTTCTGAGTTAAGTCCATATCTGTGTATTTTGTGTAATCACATTTGTTTTATAATTATTATTCGTATTTTTAGCCATTGCAAGGTTCAGTACTGTATTTGTCTTCTTTGTCTTGCCAGGTAATGAAACATTCAAAAGAGGAATCAAGAGTGCCATTGGGTCAAAGAGAAGAGAAATTTGAACCAGAAGTTGAAGAGAAACCAGCGCCAAAGATTGAAGAAAAACCTGCAAGAGTGCAAGAGGTGCAACCGCCTAGGGCGCAAATAAAACCCTTACCCACCGAACTAATAAAGAAAGGTAATATTACTTGAAATATCTTCTTTTTTCCATTTATAGAATGTAAATAGTCTGCAGTTTGTATATTTACGGCCTAAATGAACATTGACATGGTATGTAATTTAAAAACCCATTCCGAAATATTTTTAAAACATTAGCGATAGTTTGTGGACTAGAATTTCCATACCATGTGTCGACAGTCAGTTTCACTAGGAAAACATTGACTTTCTTGTCTATAAATTATGGTTTACAAACTGTTGCCAGTATTACAAATAATTTGCAAGTTATTTTAAATTTGCACACTATGCCGTTCTACATTTTATTAGTGTGTAGAGATTTACAGTTTATGTAGAGATAAAATACTAGTAATATACTTCAGAAGAACATGATTGTGAGGAATTTGAATAAATTCATCTGTAGTTCGGTGTTGAGCAATGCACTAAATTTTTTTACATGAGTAAAAGTGAATAGTAGCACCTCAATTTTTACTTTTAAGTTAAAGTCAAAAGTATTGACTGAAAATTGTACTCATTAGTAAATGTGAAAGTACTTCTTGAAAATTTTACTCAAGTAACCGAAGAGAATTGGCAAAATATACGTAATAAGTAAAAGTACTGCGCTTGTAAACCGGCCATAAAAGCTCAGAGATATAGCCTGATTGAGCCAAGCATATTCTCACTAATCTGCTCACCGCTTGCTTGGCTTTAAGAATAACTTTTACCGTTTTTACTTCACCTAAGTATAACAAAAGAAACGAAGTAAAAAGGTGTGAATATTAAACAAAAATCGTACTTCGTTACAAGTAAAGAGTAGTTCACTAAACAATTACTTCTTTACAAGTAAATACTGATTTTTTTACTTTAGTAAAGTAGTAAAGTATATTTGCTTTGTTACTGGCCAACACTGCAGTAGATACATGTATTTTATGATCTTTTTCAGAAATAGTAATTCTTGACGATGAACCTGCGATCGAAAGTACTTATTCTTGCATTCAGGCAAGCACTATGAGGAAGAAGACTGGCGCTAGTTTAGGTGAACCACCTTTGTTTTTTATTTGGTTTTAGCGGGAACATTACCCGATGAAGACAACGGAATTGAGAGTCGAAATGACAGATTATACCAGGAAATAAAAAAGACTGTCACAGGCTTATTTTCTGAAATTTAGTACGAAAATCAGTTAACTGTCAACATCAGTGAGAAGTTTGATCATTCAATCATTCAAAAGTGATTTTCTCTAAACTCCTATGAATAATTGTTTCATGAATTTGGCAAGACGTTTCTTTAAATTGGCAAATAGTTTCATCTATCTGTAGTACGTGATTTTGTTTTTTTTTTATCGAGAAATCTTGGAATTTCCGCGGCAAGGCTGCTGTTCACCACACTAATGGCCGATTTGGTGAAATTATGTTTGCTAAATTTATAAAATTATTTGCCAATGTGGTTACTGAAATGTTGAGGGACAAAGCAAGGACATACCTTAGTCATCCGCAACTGATGAAACTATTTCCCAAAATTTGAATATCCAAGATTGCTGATGCCAGCATCTTTGTCCTTCTTTGCTTTTCGTTATTTCAGAAACGATTGATGTTATCGACAAGCCAAGATGAAAGTATATATTGCCATATCCCTTTAAATAGATTCCATTCGATTCCCAAATTGTCCATTGGATCAATGGAAATACCTTATTTAGGCTATTTGCACACGAGGGTTATATAAACCAACATAAACCGCGTCTATGGGCAAAAACGAAACACTCCATACAATGCGAATTTATACGATTAATATCGTCTTCATTTTGGCTGTTAAATGACATTATTATACAATGCTTACGCAATCTCAATTTTGATTGGTTGATAGCCTACAGACAATTCTCAATGTCACGCCACCTGCAACGACATTGAAAATTGTCTGCAATCTGCGGAGAGGGTAATGGCGTCTTCGTCGAGATTCGCAACTATTTCTGAGGCTCAATTGAACGAACTTGTAGAAAACAAGTATACCAAAAATACAAAAAGAGAGTTTTTAAAGCCTACTTGCAAGAAAAGGACGAAGAGTAACCGAAAACCAAGGCAGAAATCTGCAATGTATTAGAATTTTTTTATGTTGAAGCACGCGGAAGCCAGATTAGGTATTAAATTAGAGTTGTATAATAAAACAATTATTGAATTCGACCTTCTTATGATGTCAAGATTTATCAAGACCTCGGTAAAAGTTATCTGCCTAACCTTCACTTCGGCAGATTTGACCTCGGTTTGGATAAATCTTGATGTCACGCTTAGCCTCATCCAATAACTGTCATTAGCAATTCATGATCTTATTATGTTTGTTCTATCTTTCTGTTGTAGTAAACAACGTAATTTTCAAAGCGGTTGACGCCAAAGACCATCAAGCTTACTCAGCGTCAACAGGACCTCAGCCCCCCTCGAGTGCGAAACCAGTTCCAGAAACCGTAAAAAGCCAGACGCCTGTGGACGAGGAGAAGCCTAAATGTAAAGCGGAGAATCAGTGGAAAGCGCCATGGTTGAATATTCAACGGAATAAGCAGCGCCAAGGCTCGTCAGATAACGTGATAAGACCCCACGCTGCGGTTTCTGCTCAAATGTGCCACGATGCGGCGAGCATTTTGAAACATAAACTCGACGCGAAAAGCATCGGTCAAGCGGGTGCAAAATCGGCAGCTGAAATTTCATCAGCAAGAAGCGATTCACATTCAGGTATGGTTACTAATGATAAACTCCTCTCCTGCCAAGCAAAAATGTCACAGATCCGATTCAAGTTGAGGTTTTTGCCAGTTTGATACCAGTTGCATCAAACCTGACTTCACTAAGTTGCATCAAGTCTTCATTTAGTTGCATCAACTATGTTGGCGGCTTCATCAAGTTGCATTTGTTCTGTTGAGTGTTGACTTGATTGAGTTGCATCTCGTCTGTTGGCTTTATTGCGTTGTATCAAGCCTCGTTGGCTTCATCAAGTTGCGTGCTGCGACAATGTTGTCCACTTGTCCTGTGCATAAGAAGTATTGATAGTCAACTTGCATAAAGCCTTGCAGATTCAAGGTTGCAGTAAGCTCGATGATTTGGGGGGAGAGTGTATATAATTAATCACAGACAAATAAAGGCACAATAAGACCCCGTTTACACTAGAGCAAAAGATTCCGGATTCGTCGCTAATCCGGGATGTTTTGATGTCGGATTAGTTTTACCGTTTACACTAAGGAACAAGAATCCGATACAAAATTATCACAGATAGATTATGAATCCGGAACTTTCGAATCCGAAAAAGTTTGGGGGAATTTTGTATCCGAGAAAGTTTGAATCCGAAAAGTCTTCTTGTGCAAACTCTTTCCGTAAAGAATTTGAGCGAACTTGCTCCCTCGTATGGTTTTCAAATGTATTGCTATTAATTTCAACTGTCAAAATCGGTCAAAAAATCACAAAATAAGATTGGTAGAATCACGGGTTGTGCTTCAAGTATTCACAATCGCTGTGTGAGTCTGTGCAGTGTAAACGCCGTAGACCTGAAAGGCAAGGAATCCGGGTATTTTTACGAATCCGGAAACTTTTGCTCTAGTGTAAACAAGGTCTCAAAATAGTCGATTCAAAAGTTGGGTACTTTACACTTTACCGTACCCGAGTACTACGTAAATTCACACACGCCATCTCGCAAAACATTTTCCGATTTTTTCGCAATGGCAATGAATACAAACGAAAATAATCTTGTTTATGATGATATTTATAAAACTATTACGGATAAATTTTACTTGCATCCGAATAACTTCATTATAAAATGGCGTGATTATTTCTCGTTCTTTTATAATATGTTTTAATGGCGTATGTATTTTGTAATTACTACGGTACGGTAAAGTGTAAAATTTCCCAAAAGTTGTTAATTTTGCAGAACACGAATATATTAATGACGTCCCCGGCCTAATTACGAAGCTTGCTGCGGCATTGGATTTCTCATCGTCAAGGTGGAGAAAGCCATGCGAACGCATCCTGATATCGCCGCTACGACTGCAAGGCTGTCGCCTGCTGCAGGCGTGCTCCAACTGTCGGGTTTCCAGTTCTCGCGGGTTCCCCAAGTGTTGCTATAACCCGAGAGGGATGCGGAAAAAATTGTTTTTAATTTCCCTTTTGAATAGCCTTTTGTAAACGAAAAATAGCAAGTGAATTGATTTTATTCAAATGTTCTTCCAATGTTTCCTTCGTTCGTTCAAAAATAATAAAAAATTCAACATTTTTTAACAATCAATGTTCAAAATTAAAACTTACTTTACTTGTTAATTTCGAAAGGAAATTCAGTAAAAATATCTTATCGGTATTTATGATCGAGGAGTATTTCCCTGTTGTTATATATTGTAGTAGCACTAAACTTTTTTCCTCATTTTCAGTGGCTGTAAACTTGTTTTATTTGTGTTTTTATACAGAAGCAGCTATTTTGTATTTTTGACTTGAGTAAAAATTCTCGTTAAATCCGTGGAGCTCGCGTGGAAATGCCTCGAGTTATAGAAACACGGTTTTGTAGCTGTCCACCAATCAGCACCCATGTTTTCAAAAGGCTGTTTTATAATTTTTTGTAAGGCCCCATCAACATGTATCCGGAGAAATTTAAAAGTATTTCTATTTCGTCCAGAGTGGACGGTCGAAAACGCAGCAACTACGGATATGTGAACGACGCGTGAAGTTTTGTAACCGCAACAAAATGTTTGCGGATACAAACCATTGACATGTATTAAAGCTCGATAGCGCATCCATTGTTGGGTTTTGAAGCCGGAAGTACGTCACATTTTTAGACTTGCGGCCATGTTGGATGGCCCCACTTAAGCATCGAATGCTATATATTTTTACTGCAGGATGTTTTGCTTTTGTTTTGAAACAAAAGTTTTACGTTTAAAGCTTCCTAAGAATCAGTTTTCTGACAGAAACTACGCTGATTCACTCCTTGAGGGGGGGGGGGGCATTCAGCATGGCCGCCGCTCTCAAAATATGACGTGTTTCCGGCTCCAGTCTTATTTGGGTTTTGTATTACGACGCAATATCCAGTCTTAATCCATATCAGTGATACAAACGAATCCAGTTCCTTTTTGTCATGGCCTCGTTTGATGGGGGCAACTGAGAGGTGGCCTTGGGCAACCAAATTGTCTGTGTTGCTTGCTTGCCCTAAGGGCAACTGCTTTTTTTCAAAATAGCTTTGATTTAATGCCAAGATTCCGCAAATTCAATCAAATTCAAGATACTTACTGTAGTAATTGTTTATAATTTATTTGCAGTTCGGCACACCTGTAGTTTTGCTTGCAGTCGGAGCAGCAGCAAAGTGTCCATCGATCCTCTGAAGCACAACCCACTGGCTCTGCCAATACTCATGGACTGGAAACGGGATGTCGTGAAAAGACGCGGCAAAACTAACAAACGTGACGTGTATTACCGCACCCCGTGTAATCGCAGGCTCAGGAATATGGCGGAAGTGATACGGTATCTCCAGTTGACGGGGGAGAGCAGTTTAAACGTGGATCATTTTACGTTTGATTGGCGAGTGCGGACTGACAACATTATACCACCGGTAGGTAAATTTGTATTTTTTAAGCAAAACAGGCTGTTTTCTCGCCACTTTCGCTTCCGCCTGACTATTTTAGGGTGATATTTTGACAAGGTTTGCAGGTTCAGGATTTGATGCATGCGGCGGAAAGCGACAAGGCCTAGCAATATTCGCGAATTCTTCCTTTTTCTGCACTGTTTTTTGTCTTTCCAATTATCATTACATTCTGCATAGTTACACTAATGTTCTTGTAGTACTTGTGGAGTATAAGTGCTGCAAATTTAAGGTGATCTCGTTTCATGCTTTGATGCGTATATCCAGTTACCAAATATGATAAGGTCGGTGAATTTCTTGTCTTCCAGTTGTGAAAATATATGTTTTACGATTGAGCACAGCGAATGAATAAAATATTGTTTTAACCGCGAGAAGATAAAATTCATATCTTCAAACCGCTGTGTAGTATTCTGTTCATTATAAAGTCTTATACTGCAGTAAATAAGACCAAAGTCAGTATTAATAATTTTCGATCGATAATGGTAAAAACTTATTTATTTCAACTAATTACATTATATTATTTAAACTCAAAGAGTACCTGCATAGGCTTTTGGTGATTTACCGGAAGTCTTTCCTTTTTTCGACACAATCAGGTCGTTTTTTCTTTGAACAAAGGTGAAAATTGGTCCATTGCTCGTACAACATCGCCATTTTAAAAGCACAAAATTATTGGTAACGTGATCGATAACTTCACTAGTGCAGATATGAAAAATATCTCGCCGTGTATTTTTAGTATCTCACTGTCTGCTACATAATAGTAACTGTACTATCCGTTCTGGGTAAATCAATTGTGATCTTGTTGCATTTCACTCGATACAGGGTAATACCTGGTAAATGTCTTAATTCGAGTGGAAATCATACCATGGGGAAATAGACATTAGAGGTCCTTACGTCACGCTAGAGTTCAATAAAGAATTGCAATGCAGTGTCGGAAACATGTGGGAAAAATTTACTTTGTATTTATATGCATTGAAAACCGCGTGACGTGAGCACTTCTAAGGTCTATTCAAGCAGGGAACACTTGAAAAGTATTCATCATCAACTGCAAGTTGTGGAAGATATCGCCTTGCAACGTTGAAAAAAATTGTATATTTTTACATTGCGCGCCGGAAAGGTAACCAATTCCAACAGTATTGGCTAAAGAGTAATTGTGTCTTAATTAGAGTGGAAATTATCCACGCGCCAATATTCAAGCCGGAAACAGTTGAGCAAAATTTATGCAGAACTTACAACATTCTAACCAAACTTTGCATTTTTATTGATAGTACGACGATTTTTTTGGCTGTGGCGATAGGTCTTTGTTTTCTCTCCTTGCCCAAAATTTAGTCGATAGCTAGAATCGTTTATTGTCGTTTGCACTGGACTTTTAGTATTCAGGTTCCGAACTAATATGGGCTGTAAAATGACCTTCGTAGGGTATTGAAGGAAATTTTTTCATTAATAACAATGGATGCTCCGTGCGGAAATCTCACTTAGAGGATAGAATGTAGAAATCATCAGGAGAGATGATCCACTATCCACTTGTTCTTCATCGTTTGAACTTTTGTTGAGAGAAAGTTTACTCATCTCCAAACTTAAGCACTCATTTAATGCCAATCTTACTTCTGTGCCTTTAACCTTGTATAATTAATGCTACTATTAACCTTGCATGACCTTTGTATATATCTTGTAATGTTATATGTCCGTAGTGTTATTGTTAAATCACTATGATTCGCTGATTAAGCCTTATTTTAAATCTTTGTAACCTTAGAACATTTCGCTTCGTATAAAGCTTTTGTACATATTGTAATACTTTCAATTGCTCTGACGATGTTGCAAGTATAGCAAAAAAACGTTAGCTTCGTTAAATATTTTTTTTAAAAATTTATTCTGTTTAGTTACTAAGCGGAAATTTTTTCTACGCAGGTTGCTGTCGTTCCAGATATATCAAGTGGCCAAGAAAATCGACCCTTACCTGTAAGAGTACTGATAAACAAATGCGTGGATAGAGTGTTAGTTGGGGGAGTGTATGTATTGATTATTCGTGTTCTGCCTGATTAATTTCATTAAAGTCATGTGCGGCCCAGCAGCTGGGAAATTTGCCACCGCTGTGCAAAAATATTGATGGCGGCTGAACACAAAATGTAATTAGCATATTATTTGCGAAATACAGATTGGTTTCAGAGGTGCTCGGAATTTAGTTTCTTTGACGAGCCAGATATAATTTTGTTCACAATTTTTCATTGATTCCAGTAAAGGACTGGTATAGCTGTCAGTTAATCATATTTTGAAGTGATGACATCGTCTGTTGAAGCAAATTTCCAAACTTTGACATGCGAGTGGGTTGCCAAGAATTAAGCGCGATGTTGAATTTACGTTTGACTTAATACTGAAAAATTTAGCTTTTGCTCCAAAAAGATATTTGTTTTCTGTTACTTCCAATATGTTTATGTTCCTTTCGAAACCAATTTTTTTGTTTGATAAATTCCGCTAATGGCCAATAGTTTGTTGTGAAACTCGCTACCGTAAAAGTACTTTAAATTACGGTTGTTGTTGAAATAGTCGTGAAAGTGATAAAACATCCACAATCAAGTGGGCCGTCAGTGCAATGATGTCTTTGATACTGTATAAATGTTTTCGCACAAATGGTCAAGATATTTTTCAATTGACTAATGCGTTTAGTCGATCGATTTCAGTGACATTTTTGTATTGTTGTTCGAGTACGAGCGTTGACTAGTTTGAGTCGAATTTTAAAAAAATCAGCCTTTTGCTCCAACATGATTTTAGCTCGAACTTGGCCTTCATGTTTATATCTACTCACCTGATTTGTTAGCGTGCTCTTAAAAATTACGCTAAAAGGTCGTTTAGTCCACTGAAAATTCTTGTGATCCATGTTTGTTATGTGATTTTTAAATATCACGCGTAAATCACGCAATTTCCACGCGTTCACGCAGGCTCGCATGCTCAGACAAATTTCCCAGCTGCTGTGCGGCCCTATTAACAACTCATTTTAAAAGAATTTCGGACAAAACACGAATATTTTAATACACCCCAATCGCTTTAATACACCTAGTAGCTGTGGTCCTGTGTAGGAACGAACTAAAATTTGGGGAGGCAGAGTATCTGTAGATAGGTTGGGGAACAACCCGTGGAGAGATTTTGAAAAGCAGCACCCCGGAAATACCATTTTTTATATATTGCAAAAATTTGGGTAAATATTGCACTTTCAACTCTGTACAATGATTTTCAAGAGAAGAATACGTCAGTTGAATTTTTGGATGTTGATTGGTAAACGCGAATATGTAATACCCGGCATGCTTATTGACCTCAAATAATATTTCTTACGTTATCCTTACACATTATTGACATTATTGACGTGATTAAAATCACACGAAATGGTTTTTTTTTGATGCTTGGTGCAGTAATCTGAGTGTGCTATCGTCGTTTTTGTAAATCATTTTAGGCCGTCAACGAAGTGGATGGAACCCGACCTCCCAACATTCAATATATGAGCATGAGGCAATTTGCACCGGAAGTTGAACTAACAACTGATCCGGGATTCATGATCTGTTGTGATTGCAAGGATAATTGTTCGGTTAGTAATTGCAAGAATTTATTTGATGAAAAACTGTTGGGGAAACAATATTCATTGATTTTTCATTATTAATTTGTTTTAAAATAAGATTATTCTCCAGATCTGTAAACCCAAATGTAGGAGTACGCTTCCCCAACTTTTTAAGTTGTCTGCGTATACGATGTGATAGACAGTTAAAAAATGTATGAAAATCTAGAAACATAAGTCTCCCAGTTAAGTTTTCTGCATTTGCCAATTTTGCAACTGAAAAAGAATGGCTGGCTGTAACGCGACTAAAATCAATAAAGTTTATACGAATTGAATTTGAGTTTTATTGCCAGCTTTACAAGTTTTCGTCAAATTGTTACCAAAATTGCTTCATGTTGAAGCCTTAGTGTGATTATATATGGTTGCTCGAATATCGAGGCAGAATGAATTTGAATTTTATATTCTAGGACTTGCAGTTTACTTGTTGAATATATAGTACATGTATACCATTTTGGTCACATGTGCGGAACAGCCAGATTAGCATTTTTATTGGCCAGATGCGAGCTGCCTTGTGACAAAACTTTAGGACGTATGGTTCCGCACGACCCTATGACATAGTTCTGAGCGAATGTGGAAAATCCGTGGTCAAAATGCAGATGATATAATGTCTTTTTATTCATATGGCGTACACCACCACGAGAAACTACGTTATACCACATATGCACGTTTAAAAACTCTCGCTGGATATTAAACATTAGCCGTGTTTTAGATTTGGCGTTTCCGTCGAATTTAATCCGTTGGATTTAATATAAACGTTTCTATTTGACTTGAATTTGATATCTGAATGGTCCGAGATAATTTTTTCGCATTTTGCTAGTAAGACATTTTATATCAAGCTCGTCGAGTTAAATTTAACGGAAATGCGTCGTCTAAAATGTCGGGACTTAGTGCATTATTCTGCAGAAGCACTATAGATACTTGCAAAAATATAAACAAAATATTGTTTTTTTAGGATGCCAGTAAATGTTCGTGTATCCAGTTAACGTTACAAGGTTGCAAGGCGATGGATATGAAAGATGTTGGAAAAATGACCTACCAACACAGAAGATTAAAAGATTGTATTCAAACTGGGTAGGTTTGGAGAGTAGGCTTCGCTGATTTAGCATACAGCACTAGAGCTGTTTGGTTTTTTGTAGAATTTACGAATGTAATTCCGAATGCTCTTGTACGAAAAATTGTCACAATCGCGTGGTTCAGAACGGGATTCAGTTACGATTGGAAGTCTTCAAGACGGAAAACAGGTATAAGTCTCGTTTTGTTTCAAATAAAAGATTTTACACATGTAAGAAACACCTTCCTAAATAGATCAAACTCGGTACTTTATAGAGGTTGGGGCTTGAGAGCGATAGACGACATTCCTGCTGGAACTTTCGTGTGCACTTATGCCGGTTATATACTTAACGAAGAACTTGCAAATCAGGTAAAACGAGTATTTGATTCAGGCGTTCCCACGCGGTTTAAAACAACCTTACATTATTCGCTGTTATCACACCAACTACTTTCATGACACTAATCTGCTTTAAAATGCGTATGTAAAATGAATTTTGTCCATGCATTTTCTTGATTGCATTGGAACTTATGCTCGCAATATGACATTTTTTAGCATTTTTAACTGTGTTCTTTGTCGAGATATCCAACCTTATATACTGGATATGCAAAAAATTCACATCACCATTGCATAATGAGTTTCCATGAGATTGTTTTTTTAACATAACGCCAGAAATATGTGACTGAAGCTGCACTTGTTAGATTTTTTGGGTATGTGTGGCATCACATTGCATTTTAGCTTTTGAAAACGATTCATTTATTTATAGAGGTAGTCAAACTATTGCACATAAATGGCCTAGTGAATAAAATACTGGACAAATTTCGTTTTGTAAGCATTTTAACTTGGTCCAACCGTTGTGACACATCTTCGCAATATCATGCAAATTAATATACGTTCGTTAATATACGGCCGATTATTTACTTTACCAGCCAAACGAACACAGCATTTTGGATGCAACATCAAATTCTCACTGCCAAACAATCAGAACATGAATAAATGTCGAAGTCAAATCATTAGCAACATAATGCAACATTGTACAGCGTTATGTATGCAGCAAGGCGGTCAAACGGTCGAAACACTTTAGCACAACAAATGTGCATGGTATTGTTGCAACCTTTAACCTACCTAAGATATTTCAAAGAAAATAGATAAAAGAAGAGAAATTAATTTGAGCAAAATTTTTTTTGATTTATACGGTCTATAATAGTTGCTAACTGCATGTATAGTACACAAACAAACAAGTAATGTGTATTCTTCCTGGGCAGGATGGTCGAAAATATGGCGATGAATATATGGCCGAACTGGACTATATAGGTATTGATTTCTTTAAATTGAAATAGGTAATTGTACTGCGTGTAAGATACCATTACACGACGATATTTTTCCTCCGAACGTGATGCAATTTTGGTAAACTTCATCTACGTTCTATGGTGGAGAATCTTGGAGAGCGCCTTTCAAAGTCAATCCTTATCTTTTCAATACTTCACAAACATTGACATGCCAACACATTTATCTTTCAATATTTCATCAAAAATATAACAATGGGAATAACAATTACTTCAAAGGTTCTGACCGTTAAGTTGAAAATATATTGCTAGACCCCTTCAAGGCCCGCAGAAAAACGAGCGCTTGCTTTCTCTATTCAGAGGTGGCTGAGAAGGCAAAAGAAGGATACGAGTCTGATGTCTCTGATCTTGAAGAGGATGACAATATTATCGATGATTTGTTGCAATCGGATGATACTTATAGTGGAAACAGGTACCAGTTAGTTGCAGTTGATCTATTTCTCTCACTAGCATGTTTTTCCTTATCCTATACATCTCGACCAATTCTCTTAACGCGAAGATAGTCTATGTCGGCGTGAGCACGTGCACGTTTGAAACAATGTTCTCGACTGCAGGCTGCCGCATTTAATGTGTGGATTTACTGTGTTCAATGGATGCAATAGACTACTCCCATTTCCTAGTTCTGAACTGTTCTGCCTGATTACCTTATCTTTAAGTTGGAGCAGCTATAGAAGGCAGTCAAGCGAATGGTACCTGATTTTTACTTTTTGTATGGACCTTTTATATTAAAAATGCGGGATGCACGATCAGGATTCATAATAGAATAAAGTGTGAAGTGTTCTGTGATCGTAAAGTTTTATTCCGAATGAGCTTTCGATTGCCTGTCTGCACTCCTCGACGGGTCCGTAGAGGCCGTTGGAATGGGCAGCTGCGTAAATGTATTATTTATTTTCCACAGTGCCGTTGGATCAAGGATTGACGACGACGAAGATTATGAAGACGTCGGAGAAGATGACGGAAATGATGTGGATGATGATGACCGTAATGATCGCACTTTTAGTTTTGATGAAGATAGCAGTTCAAGTAGCTCGGATGGAGTCAAAAAGGTTAGTTTTCCTCTTTTAACTTGATAGTAATAATGATAATAATAATATACAGTATATAGAGAATAATACATGGGTGCGCGGAAATACCAGATTTATTTCGAGTGTTGAGCTTGATATCTCAAGAGTGAGCGCAGCGAACGAGTGGGATATCAGGTTTAACACGAGAAATAAATTTGTTTATTCTATAACCATTCGCATGCATATTAAACAACGGCAAAAATGGTATACTGTAACTTTAAAACAAAATGCCGTTTTATAACAATATAGAACGAGTATTTAGCTACAGTAAAAACGATATTCAACAAACGTTTTCAGTTCACTTTTCATGTGTATCGAGTTCAGACGGCGACAGTTCTTCCATTCTCGGTGGTTTATTGACATGCAATGCAGCTTCACTTGCGATATAAGAACGGATTGAATTCTGTCAGAACGTCTTTAGTATTTTGATTTTGTTCTACTTTATTGAACTCTTCAACGTCTTTTTCATTAATTTGGTTGAATCGTTTGCTCGTGGTTTTCAGGTTTTACGTGTAAAACTGTGTACAAAACAATTTGAAAGATAAAAATGGCTGATTAAAATTTTTGATAAATTTATAATCAGTTATTGAGAGCGTTGTGATTGATTGGTTGGTTGAATTTACTTCGTGACTTCTCATTGGCTGGAAAATTGTATCAACACACGTAAAAATATCGTATTTTTACGTGTGTTGATACGATATTTTTATCGCGCGTCAAATACGACTTTTCCAAGTGGCCAAAATTTCTATACAACACTATAGTTTATATAATAAAATGTTAATAATAATCTTAATTTCATTTCAGGTTTGCCCTCTCAGCTGAAGCAGCTGTTATGAATAGGGCACCTGCACATTATGTTACAAATTTACACTAAATATCCATAACAAGGCTGAAAAAATTTAAATGATTAAAAAGCTTAAAATGACTTTCGTACACGCAATCACGAAGAGCAGAACAATTTAAGTTTACATTTAAGAAGTAACAACGGTCGTTCTTCTTTAAGTTCCCTTATTAAGTTATTATACAATTTAGCTCCTTGAAATCTTTTCTTGCCGGATTCCGTCTTAACCTTCGGCTTCGTTCAATTCTTCGGGGACTCTTTCCATGATTTACCAATGAAAAGCTACAACAGGATGTCATCTGTTAAAGATCATGAATGCGAGAAAGCACACGTGCATAAATACATGTAAGCAATTGCAAAGCAGTCGATACATCTACTGTACGAAAGCACATTTAATTAAATTCGTTTTTCATGTTAGACTTTTCGAGACACATTAGCTTGCAACGAAGTTGTACTGACTACACTTAAAACAGAGCAATGTGAGTGGTTTTAGGAAAATATGAAGATCTTTGATGTGCATATATAGAAAAATAGGGACAAAATAAGCGTTGCTATAGTAACTATATCGTTCTTTTTTTTTCAGTTTTAACGCTTAATCTCACAATGAATGAACAATAACTTTCTTTCTGATTTTTAATGTTAAAATATTACTCAGGATTCTAACTCAAAGATTCTAATTAGGATTCTAATCTTGAGCAATATTTTAACATTAAAAATCAATGAATCTCCAAAGGGAAAGTTTTAGAAAAAGAATTAGAACTTTCTTTCTTTTCGGTCAAATTTTTTGAAAATGTTTTTAGATGTTTATTGATCTATAAAGGAAAAAATATCAAAATTTGAAGGCAGGTTTACAATTTAGATTTTGAGTTATTCGTGGATTTCGTTTGCGGAGAAACCTACTTGTAGAATTTTTTAAGTTTGGATATGTTTTACTGTAAATATGTATGGTATAACAACTGCACAAAGTTTTAAAAACTTCACTGAAGAAAACAGAAGATAATCAAGGCTGAAATCGATAAAATCATTGCTGACGTGATAAAATTTCGACTCGACATGCGAAACAACGAAATCGGAAGCGCGGTCGGAAAACAGCAAAGACCAGCAAAAACATACATACTGTTTAGGAGGGGGGCAGATAAATGTACGCCCAATTTTTGCATCCTTCAAACTTTTTCTGAATTGAACTTTGGCTTATATTCTTTCGCGTGCATATGGTAATCCACGATAGTGTTAGATGTCCAGTATGTCATATTTTACAGATATATTCACGAAACAGACTGAGCGTTTGTTACTAAAATTCCTCACATTACAGCATTTCGTATATGAATCATACATTGTGCTAAAACTGCACTAATGTTTTTATTAACAGACCTCGGATATCAGAACAAGAAAAACAAGGTTGGTATTTGTCCTTTTTCCATCACTCGACGCGGTAGTGGACAAATTCGGAGCCAGGTTGAGCCGGACGAATTCGTGCCTGGAAGAAAAACAGGTTTTCTACCCGACCGGTTTTAAATTTGTCCAGTACAGTGCAAACGATAATAGTAATAATTGATAATAATAGTAACCATAATAACGATATTATTATTAACGATGATAATTAATTATTAGAGAGAAATGGCAACAAAATTTTTTATCGTCTTATTTTAAAGAGACTCCGAAACAATATATAGAAGTCTATTACAGAGTTTTTATATTTGCCTTATTTGGTGGGATATTTTGACTTGAAATCTTTAGTTGTCCGCCATCTTGGATATTTGTAGGTATGCATGATACATCACAACTACGGTCACGCAATTTTTTTTTCTTACGATTCAATGATTAATCTTCCCCAATAACCACACACATGGTAAGTGTTTCGGATTTCAGCACGGACTGAAAAGGTTTTAAAAATATTTTATTGGTGGTAGGTATTTAGGAGAAGCTTTGAATGACTTATCGCTGTTGTGACGTCACCAAAACAATGTTAACGAGGTTAAAAATTGATCCAAGATGGCCGACAGTTCGATGATTTAGGTGACAATATCTCCCCGAAGTAAAACAGATATAAAAAATTTGTAATGGACGTATATTTTTTATTTTACAGTCTCTTTCAAATGAGACAATAAAATTTTTTGTTGCCATTTCCCTTCAATTACTAGGACCGAGTTTGTTTTTCGTCTGCCGGGTCTGAAAATTATGGGTTCTAGGATCTACATTTGCTTTCGTGTAATGAAGCTAAAATGGACAAATTATGCCTGCAATTTTTATTAAACTCGTGTCCTTTTTCTAAATGTCGATATTAAACTATAATCATTTGTGTAAATTGAAAATTGAACCAGAGCACTCCAAAGTTCTATTACTTGTTTATACACATTGCAGATACTGGACTGCATTTTCTGAGATACACTGATAGCTAACGTACGATTTAAGACGGATTTAGTCAGAAAATATCTATACCCCTGAATTTGGAAATCCATAATATAGAAGATATTGTGTTAAAATTTCCCTTCTACGTATTTTCAAATTTATTTCCAGTGATAAAATCCCTTGTTGATATATGATGTTCGTTCATTGTTCAAAATCTGCACACGCGATGGTAAAAATAGATCACGTGTGTTTTGGTTACCTAGCATCGACGAGTCGTTTGAGTGGTATTGATAGAACGCGTAAAAAACGCGCGTTATACAATCAAAATGGCTTCGATGCTTGTTCAAGGCATAGATATAGGAGACCTAGATTGCTGACGTATACCTAGCGCGCGTGACCCCCAACAGAAGAATCCAAGATGGCGTCGCAACAGGGCAAAAACATTAGGAATAGTATTACGAAAAACAGGTTTTTGGACTTTTTTGATCGTTTAACTGCTGCGAATCACATTCAACTGGACATTTTTGAAAATAAATCACTATTGCGGAGGTTTTGAACCTGAAATGAGACGAGTGGGCTAGATACTTGCAAAATTATCGTTTGATAAAGATTTCAAGGAGTGGGCGTTTTGACCTGTTTCGTCAGTTTGCGGGATTCTTGGGCTTTTAACACTTCGAATCACGATCGATCGCATATATTTAGAAAACGATGTTTATCATATATCAAATATCGTTCGTTAAAGACGTCTGGGGTAGACAACTGGTTGTTTAGTATGTTCTTGTAGTAAATCTAACTTTTTTGCAAATTATTACTTCTAGTGATTTTGATTTTGAGTGTTATTTGGATTTTTGCTTAGTATTAAATGTGAAATTGAATATCTGCATAAAATTTGTCCTTCAGTACAGGCACACTACACGTTTTGCAGGAGGCATCATGGTTGACTTTAAGTTAGGATAAGCTAATAATGAGCATGCAGCAGTTCTGCTTTGGGCTTGCAAAGATGTCATATTTATTATTAATGGCTTGCAAAGATGTCATATTTATTATGTTTATCAAATGAAAATTGATACCTATAGGCAGAAGTCAATATTACAAGTTATATTGCTTAATTATCTCTGTAGCAATCCTAAAGAATATCTGATTTTATAATATACTGTCTTGCCAAAACTGTGTTCACATTCCCACACATTTAAAAGCATTTATAAATGTCTTGTTAACAAGCTTGCAGGAGCTTTATAAAATTACAGTATTTAACAACATTTGTGGATTAACCAAATATTTTGCAATATTTGTTTTCATCTTTGCAACACATTTGTCACAGGCACAGCTTGTTGACAAATGGTGAGATATTCATGTGCAGATTTCAATATTGTAATTGATTTTGAGTAAAATCAGAATCACATTGGCAACCAGCAATTTGTATTTTCAACTTTATTAAGCTGTACATCTATAATTTATAATACCAGACATTTTCTGAGTTTTGATCACACAAAACCTGGTCATTTTAACAGATCTTTGCTTCAAGTATATTAAATGTTAATTTGATTCATGCATGTTATCAAGCCCCATGCATGTACACCTACACTTTAATAATATTATCAGTCTCTAAAACTATGCTTAGCTTCTCAGATTTACAAAAATTATATCTATTGATATCAATAACCATAACTCAATAGACATGAGTTTCTTTCATACTTATTTAATTTTAAATCATGTTGTTACATTTGTGCTACTTTGTCAGCAGATTCTAAACAAACATTCATTTCTCATAAATTCATAAAAACCATAATCAACAAAGAGACAAACTAAATTCTACCTTCTAGCTGGGGTGGATGTGCAGTCATATTAATAGCTGCTGATACTGAGGAAATTAACCCACGATATTTTTCATAAAATTCGGCAAACGCTTTCCTGTTCACAACTGAAACATCGATAATAAACATCGTTTCCTAAATATACGCGATCGATCGTGATTCGAAGTGTTAAAAGTCCAATAATCCACGCAAACTAACGGAACCGGTCAAAACGTCCACTCCTTGGAATCTTCAGCGAACGATAATTTTGCAAGTATCTAGCCCACTCGTCTCATTTCAGGTTCAAAACCTCCGCAATAGTGATTTATTTTCAAAAATGTCCAGTTCAATGTGATTCGCAGCAGTTAAACGATCAAAAAAGTCCAAAAACCTGTTTTTCGTAATACTATTCCTAATGTTTTTGCCCTGTTGCGACGCCATCTTGGATTCTTCTATTGGGGGTCACGCGCGCTAGGTATACGTCAGCAATCTAGGTCTCCTATATCTATGGTTCAAGGTTTGCACAAGTCATTAGGTTAATCAGGTTGCTTACATAAAGTAATTTCTAAAAGTGCGAAACGACTCGGCCCAGGCAGCCTTGTGCAGTATAGGAAATTTTCCGTAGTTTTAGACAAAACACAACATATCTCTAACCCTTAAGTAGCTGATCTGGTGAATATTTTTATTAATCACCTCTATATTTCTACTAAAAACGATATTTGGTTACCATGAAATAAACGAGGACTACATTGTAGTAGGTGGGCGACTGAAGCTGTTTCTCATTCAAAGTTTTTATTTGCTAAAGGTGTGCTTTTTCTGAGGAGTCTTTGGTTGTTGAAAGAGAATCCAAAGCGAGTACTTTATCACGTTTGGGCACTCCTCTGATGTGAGTATACGAGGCAGTGAAACATGCAGGAGAATTTTCGTTGTAGCTATAGCTAGGTGCTTCATTGTTTCTTATTATTTCCCTAGCTCTTTATAATTAAGGACAAACGGAATACATTTTTAACGTTTTGCATTTGTTTTCACAAATATTGCCAAAATAAGTTTGGTGAAAATTTTAAAAATGGAATATTTTCAAATTCGCTTTCCTTTGTGTTGACTGGAAAATCTAGCGTGTACATGTGTGTACTAAATAGGCCAGGTAATGTCAAACCATATTTTAATAACACAGGAAATGCTTTCAGCTCTTTTACAGTAGCAATCTAAAATCATTAATCCCCTCACAACCAATCGGTAGTGTAGTTTTTTTGCAAACCTCTAGCTTTACGAACAGTGCAAGCACGGCATAATACTGTACTTGAAGTTCCCCGCCGAGTGATTTTTATTTTTTGTTTTTGTATGATTATTACCCACCCAACGCTTAGTTAATAGCACGCATTCTTGGTATTCTATAATTAACTGGAATATATGACTGTACAAATTGGAAGAGCCTGTTCAGTATATATAGTTTATTTAGTGTTCTTCATCATCGAGGGCCTTAGTAGCTTTAACTCTCAGTGCAGTAGAGTCCACTGCACTTTCGGTGCACTACTTATTCCGTTCTGAGAGAGTATCACTCCGGCTAGTGTCATTGGAGAGGTTCTGATTTGACTTCCTCTACCTTTACAGCTACCTTTATCCGATTTTTGAACAATTTGATTGGTTGATCGGATAGGTACGCACATCTAGTTAGCTGAAAGATAGATTATGGTAGCAGTAGAGGCATTAAAAGCCAAATCGTAACCTCTCTATTTTAAATCCAAAGACGGAGAACAATTTACGGGTGCACGAGAAAGAGTCAAATTTCTAAAGTGAAAATTACTCCGAAATTGAGTGGTCTAGATACGTTTTCACTCCACTTTTGGGGTTAAATTAACCCTTTAAAAATGCAAATGGTTGATGCATCGTTATGTTTTCATATTTAAGGTGTATTTTGGCATTAAAAAGAAGTGATGATGACATGAAAAAAGCGTCGCAATTCTTGCAACATCAAGTGCCAGGGAATTGCACTAGCCAGACATTAGGAAATTGCACTGAGGGCGCAAGTGAAACTACGAATGGAATATTACCACAACCTGTTCTTGAGGGTACGTTTTGTTCAAATATTGGAAAATCGCACACCTCGACCTTGGAAATTCCAATACAATACAAGTCCTTATCTTATATGTTTTTATCCTCCCTGTTTCTTTCAAAACTTTTAAAACTTAAGCTACTATTGATCCTAGGCAAGATCTTTAAAAAAATATTTCTAAGATTATTAACAAGCTGGAAAATTTGTCTTGAATTTACGATAACCCGGGGATAAGTTAACCGGCTTTTGAAAAATTGGCTCCATGTTTAAATCTGATCACGTCTTGTAGATAATACAGATACGAAGACTGCAATCCCAAGCGACTCTAGCGTGCCTGTCCCTTCTTTAAAAGAGAAGGGAAGTTATCCTGAGAAAGAAGAGCGGCAGAGAATTTCCGAAACTCCAGGCGATTCTTTGCTTGCTGAAGAAGATGTATGGAAAGATGATAAAACAAGAAGTGAAAAAGATCAAGAAAAGATGACCCCGAAGGAAGATATTGTCGATCCGAAAGATGATGTCCCGCAGCTTCTCTCTGCTGACGACCTGCAGCGGCTTGCTGCAAATCAACCAAAGAGCTTGCAACCCCCTGTGTTAATCAGACGCGGAACTGTTTTGGATGAGACGATCGAAAAACTGAAGAAACGCGTCGTCAGCCCTGACGTATCCTTGCTCAATCTTCGTGACGCCCCTGCCGACAAAGAGAGCGGTTTTGTTGAAATGAAAAGCGACGACGTCGGCCAAGAAGCAAAAGACCCCTGTACGAGTGACAAGAAGGATGATTACTATGGTGATAAACACGATGACATTGAACGGTCAGAAAGCAGCTCGCCGTCACGTAATTCAAGCTCGCTGTCGCAGTCAACTTCAAGTCGGAGCAGTTCACCTGCTGTCGAGTTGATAAACAGGTTTAAGGAAAGTAAAAAGAAGAGCGAACAAGGAGAAAAATCGTTCGAGAAAGGTGAGCGCATTATTCAATTGAATTTTTGTCATGGTAAAAACCCATGCAGCAAAGTAAGATAATAGATTGAAATAATCAAGAATTAATCCTTTAAGTTTTAACAATAGAAATGTTCGCCATGCGAAGACAAACGACGAAGACGGCTATACGCAGTTCATTGCAGAAATTTGCGTCTTCGTCGTCGGACTTCGTTGTCGTGCCGAAGTTTTATGCCACATTTACACAGTACCGGGTTCGTGTGGTCATGACATCGAGTTCAGTCACTTTTCGGTCATATTTACTTCTACCACTTTTCGGCGATTAGTTGTTATTAAATTCTGTAATATTACTGTAATTTGAGGAATCGCACTCGCCTAGAAACAATTCAATTTCATATCGTGACCACATGCATCCTATACCGTGTGAACAGGGTCTCCGGTTAAGATTTACGCCAAACAGCAAACCTCAGACACTTCTTTTTTAATATAATGAATATCATTAACCGTTACTTGTTTGAACCAACGATTTTCGAACTTTATTATCGCAAAAAGCCGAATGCCTCAATCAGGTTGTCTCAGTTGTGTCGTTTGACGTCAGCATAACTAGCCGTAGAAGTGCAAGTCGCAAACGCCACTGGGCAAACGTCGAGCCGATCTTAACAACCGACTTGCCGCGGACGATTAAAATGTCTCAGTGAGACATTTTCGGTCGCACTTAGCGGCCGATCGTTTTAAATCGCAAAGAAAATGCCCGAATTTAGCCGTTTGCCGTATACGATAAACTAAGGCTCTATTTACGACAATGTTTGTACCATTGCAGAAAAAGGTCCTGCACATGGTCAAAGTGCCAACGTAAGGTATCTTAAAACACGATCTCTTTTTGGGGAGGAACACTGTTACGTCATAGATGCTACATTTGGTAACTGTGGAAGATTCCTTAACGTGAGTACACTTGTACCTTTATTTAGCGTTTCAGCTCTGTGCTTTAGGATGCGGTCAGTACCAACCTAACGTGGTCATGTTTTGTGTGTGGGTTTGTGAAACAAAAGTCATCATTGTTTGTGATTCGTTATTTAGAAAACCATTTTCTATAGTTTATTGTCTTTCATTCTTATGGACAACCACTCACAAAGACTGTTAGTATAGGCTGGTGGCGAACCGTCCCATCTGTTTGTTTTTTTTGTTTGGTTTGCTTGTTTGTTTGTGTTACGTTCGCGGGTGAGAACGAACAAAAAATGAGAATATAGAGTTGAGTTTTCAAAAATTTTTAAGGATATATTTTATAAAATTACAAATCAAACTTACGTAGGTTAACATTATATTAGACTTTATCATATTAGTGTAACTTATCTGTCTTCATAATGGTATAATGTTCATGCCGATAATTAGCAAATAGTTCATTCTTCGTATTCTTCAGCTGAAACTAGCATCGTCAGATAAACAACCATTTTTCTCTCCAGATCACATCTTTCTCTGCTCTCTCATATCTTTTCACGTTCTTATGCCTGCTCTTTTTCTTTTTTTTACTCTGTTGTGTAGAGCTATATTTATAGTACTACCGTAGGAAGAGTTAAGATATGACTCTGCATTTTGCAAAACCGCGACAAACCCACACGTGTCCGTTGACGTTGCTCTTGTGGTTTTGATAATTATTATTGTTTATTGCTTACTCATGCATGTAAGCTTCCCATAAGTAAATTGAGTAAATTAAAGCTGATTATATATAATAATGTTAAGATTTGTATAAAATAATAAATGCTATTACATGATAAATGGTATCATGTAACAGTTTGTTTGTTTTGTTTGTCTGCCTTTTCCCTTTTTTTGCTCATACTTCGTTCTTTTCACAGCACTCATGCTCGCCAAATCTGTTTGTGCAGAATGTTTTCATCGATACGCACGACATGCGTTTTCCTTGGGTTGCATTTTTTGCTCAAAAGTAAGTAACGTGAATCAGTGTATAAACATTTCCGACGTATTGTCCACTGGATTATGTAACAAGTAAATGGATAAGTAAAAGCTATTCTATAAGCATAGTTTGCAGCATGACCTCGAGTGCTATTTGGAAATAGCATACACGATTGAGTTTTTCAGTGATGCCAAAATTGCACGAGCCGCAGAAAAAGTGCAATCTGGCGTCGATGAAAAATTTGAGTACGTTCTATGTCACAATTGCACGAGAAACGTTTACTATTACGTGTTAGCAGCATAAAAGAATGTTTTGTTAAAATTTATCCATTTTGTTAAAAACCAAGCCAAGTTTGATCGAAAATTTATTGCTTTTAAATTTCATCCGCCATGTTTGTAGCTTTTGTCAAGTACATTGCTATTCCCGTGTTGTTTTTTTTCTATATCAAATTTGATTGGTCGTTAGTGATTACTGATTTTTGCACTGCTGTTACAGATTTTTGCACTGTTACAGATCAACTGCACTGAAATTGTCCGATCACATTTCTCCCTTGCATATAATTAAGTTCGCGCTTATATTTGGTTGTTTACCTTTTATATAGCAATATCAAGGCTGGTTCAGAACTGACATGGGATTACATGTACGAAGTCGGCAGTGTCAGAGACAAATCCCTTTATTGTTTATGTGGCTCCAGTGGATGTCGTGGAAGGCTTCTGTAGTTCTAGCATGTGTTATTTCAGACGCACATGTTTTTCATACCTTAATTTATGCATTTTGAAACTAGTTAAGCACCAGAATAAATTATTACTTCGCAAGTAATCCTTGTAAGGCCTCTCAAATTGAGATATATAGGCTTGATTTAAAGCGGCGATTTTCTTAAGAACGAAACAACTCAGGCCATAAAAAATAGGCGTACCGACGTACGCTTGTACGCATAAAATAGCTTAGCGTACGCCGAAATTCTAATAAGCGTACGATCTCGTACACTAACACTTACTACAACTGAACTTCTTTGTTTCAGAGCTATCCTCAGAGATATGAAAAACTATTTTGATAAATGCGAAACCAGAGCTTGTTTGTATTATTTGTGTTTCCTTAACATCCTTAAAAACGAACGAACATGGGCTGACAACGGAGGCCTCCAAAATTGTGGCTGAACTGTCATCTCTCTCGCTGTGAAACCTTTATAATCACATGCAAAACATCTTTTCTGACATACAGGACATAAATGAACACTATTTTGTAGAACATGGATACCATTAGTTTATAAAATCGTTCGTCAACATTGTTGAATCGTACGCCAGTTTAGTTAAGAGCGTGCGCCTTCGTACGGCTTTCTGAGAATTTTTTAAGGCCTGAAGTAACACACAAAGTACTTCAGGAAACAACAAAAATTTGACCCTAGAATTGATCATTCCGGAACTGCAGATTTTTGGCACTGCGTTCACTGCTCGTGTCGGAAAATTAACCGCTTCTAGGGGTACGTAAATCAAGAATAAATCATCTGATTGTGGTCTTTTTGCAATCTAAAAACATTCGGATTAAAATATCTGGGTCATTTGGCAGTGACCTGATCAAATATGCTTCTTTTAACTGGTTTACTGGTCGCATTTGGGGTCAATTTTAGACCGAAATGCAGGACCCTGAATGCCGGGTATTGGGGAGGTGTCTATATAAGAGTTTCTGTATCAGGATGAGGGTCGGCTTTAGAGTGTGTGTATTAGGGAGGTGCCTGTATTGGAGAGACTTTCTTATTACAGAGGCGTCTGTCGGTATTAGTGAAGTCTATTTGGGATCGTAGTGTCTCTGACGCACTGCTTCTATTTAGCGTGTGTGATAGCTTAGTTCATTTTTGAATTATGTAATGCTACGTGGAAATCTTTTACTAGTACTGCTTAATGAATTTTATTCACAGACATGTGAAATTTGATGTAATATGTTTGTTTCTTTAAGGTTAGCTGGTACACCAGGATAAATCCACATGATATTTCCGTTCGAAAATTCATTGCCAAAACCATTAATTTTACTCTGTATAAACTTCTTATATCCTGTGGGTAGCTTTTTGTCTTGAAGTATCCGAGGTGTCTCTTTATCGGTGTAAAGATAAAATAGTGTGGCGGCACAAATTTTCCTCAGACGATTTCTTTCTTCGACCGTCTTGCCAGCGCATCGTTGAAATGCTGCGTTAGGATTTGGAGGAAACGAGCATGGTATATTGCTTGAGTAGAATATAACGTATTGTGGGCAGTCGCCATATATGGTTTGGAAATGTAATGATAATATGGTTATCATTTTCCCTAGCCCATTACCAGAAAGTAACTGATACTCAGAATGTCCAAGGTTAGTTTTGGAGTCTTCGAAATAGTCGACAAAAGCGTATCTGAAATTCGTATTGTCAGGTATCGAGGGCCATGTGGTGCTGCTTGGAAGATACTTTGCCTTCCCCATCGCATCGTTAACGGTCTTGTCGGTGAAAACCACTGTGTCTGCATTCTTCGGCTGTAGATATATGTATCCTAACTGATTTCCACCTGAAGACGAGCAACAAATAAATATTTACTAATGTTAAGTTTGGTAGGGAAATAATGGGGATGAGTGAAAACTGTGCTTTTAAGAAAAACATGTGGCACTTCAATACAGCTTCTCCCTCCACCCTCATCATGTGGTTAGATTTACATTGTCTCTGACTGCCGAATTCTGCTATACTGTAAGTTCAAGACGATATTACTTTAGGAAAACAAATATGACGGATGTTGTGTCGGGCTTGTTTTCAAGACGATATCAAAAGGAAGGCAAGAAATACATGTGCATCTAAACTGCCGCCTCATTACAGCTGAGATAAGCCTGCAACTATATTCGTCTAGCATAAGATATCAATTTGGAAAGCAAGGATGACAGATATGGTCTGATGGTGGAGGACGAAGTCAATTTTGTAGACAGAACCTAAAGTAATTTTGTTTTAGATCTTACCTTGACCAGTCTTGGTACGAATAACCTGAACTAGGTGATGCGCGTTGTCAAGTACTTTCCTTTTGAGGGATGGAACGGCAGTTGGCTTTGTGCTGCCTGTGCTCGTTCTGGCATTAGCTGGCGATATTTTTTCTCCATTTGCCATGCCATCAACTGCCGTTGTTTTCTCGGTGTTTGTGCCGATGTTTTTCATCCTGATCATCGCCATCGGCCCCTTGGTATTGGTCCTACCGATTGTGTTGGTCTTGCTTGTGTGGACCGTATTCCATCTAGCTGTCGTTGTCCCCTTGGTGCTCGTCCCACCGATTATTTTGGTCTTATCCGTGTGGGCCGTACTCGGGCCAACCTTCGTTGTCCCCTTAGCAATGTTCGTACCGATTGTGTTGGTCTTGCTTGTGTAGGCCGTGTTCGGTTCAACATTCGTTGCCTCCATACTATTGGTTCCATCGATTGCGTTGATCTTGCTTGTGTAGGTCATACTCGATCCAACATTCATTGTTTCCTTGGTATTGGTTCCAGCGATTGTGTTAGTGGTCTTGCCTGTGCGGGCCATACTTGGTCCAACACTGATTGCCCCCTTGGTATTGGTCCCACCGATTATGCTGGTCTTGTGGGGGGGGGGGGCTATATTCTGTCCGACATTCATCGTTGTTCCCTTGGTATTTGTTTCAACATTTATGTTGGTGTTGTCTCTCATGCCTATGTTTGTCCGGGCATTCGACGCTTTTTCCTCGGTATTCTTCCTTTGTGTTCATCCTGCTTGATCCAACATTTTTCTCGGTATTGTGTACCGCTCTTTTGTGCGAGTTTGAGTCTTTCACTTGTGTTCGACTTTCGCAGAAATTTGCGTGGAACAAAAGCGCAAAAAGAAATAGCACTTTTGAACACACCATTTTTTAAAATTATTCTCTCAAGAGATATCAAATCGATAAGTTGTTCGTTCAATGGCAAAAACAAGGGTTAAAAGATCTTTTTTATATTTTATGTTATAGATCATTTTATATCTTGCTGGGCTGTTTCGCAGGTATTGCATTCTTGCTACCAGCAAACTTACGTCACATGCTGGGATCAAAAAGGGCGTTTTGTTTTCCTGCGTCGAAAATGCCAAATCAACAGCGATCAGGCTTTTTTGGCGTGGATTTATTATATCTGAATGATTGTGAATCAATTTTACATCTTCTTGAATCTGTCAACCATTAAAAACGGAAAAAAGCGATAGTTGGGCATCGCCGTATCCTGTTTAATGCTCGGTTTAATTTTTTTCTTGTTGCTAGGCAATTGCATGACAAGTCGATTGTTACATGTTAGGCGAATTTAAGGTTGAATGCCCCTTAAATTTCATTTCTCGAAACAACGCCTCTTATGAAAGACGTACTTTTATGTATATGAAACAAGCATGTGAAATTGCATGTCGCATTACGCACATTCATTATGTAAGTTCTTGCCATTGATCTGAAAATAGATAACCTGGATAGAGTTTCTATACCTACAAAAATCGTGGCCACTTTTGATGTCGAACACCCGATTCTTGGGACCACAAATGAATACCCAAATCGGTAAATAGTGGCAAAATAACCAGTGCTCTGCATGTTTTCTACTTAAATTTGAATCTACTAGCTCAAAACAGTGCAAATTGCTCAGATACAGGCATACAGCTACGAATGCACGCCTTGTTCAGATGCCATAAGTGGTCCCAAGAATCGGGTGTTCGACATCAAAAGTGGCCACGATTTTTGTAGGTATAGAAACTCTATCCAGGGTATCTATTTTCAGATCAGTGGTTCTTGCCACTCAATTGCATTTTCTGGCTAGTAAAAACGTTGGACTGGGTGATCCGCCATTATTCTGGCCAGTAAACTGCATTAAAATAGGGGGACTTGCAAGGCCGTAGCTAGATCGTTATTGGGGGTTGGGGGTATATATATTCCTATATTCATGTTCTGCACGACGGGTTTCTTCTCAAATTCGAACTTGATTCGAAAAGAAACTCGCTATGCAGAACATGAATTTATCAATTTATTATATAGACTCCCATCGAATATTAGGTATTCTGTAATCCGATTGGCTCGCTACTAGTAGGATATTAAACAGTTATTGAATGGGTCGAGCAGGATATGAGGAATAATTAAGGCAGAGGTTTGTGTTATCAGATAACACAAACCGAGGCCTTGATAATTCCTCATATCCTGCGAGAACCGAATTCAATAATTGCTTTATTATTTTTTGAAAGTATTTTAAACTCAGTTAAAACGCTTGCTTTGTAAGTAAGAAGACACAAGTTGCTAATAATGGAACAGCATGAAATTGTTCGAAAGCCAATCGGACTACGGAAAAAAATATTCTGAAAACAATTGTCAGATTACGACGAAAGGTCGATTAACAAAGGTCAGTCAATATACGACGAAAGGAGTCATAATGTCGTATATTTGTTTTCAATATACGACGAAATGACTCATAATGTCGTATATTTATTTTCAACCCCAAATTTGGGCAACTACCAAGCATATATGACGATTTCACCTTTAGCTCTTAACCAATCAAAACTCCTAAAATATCTCCAATAAATAATAATAGCTCTTAGTATAAATTTCCAGATGACTATTGATTTTCCTGCATTCTGATTGGTCAAGATTCACTGTCTCTGAAGTGATAGTCACTGACCAGTGACTATAGCTTTTTGATTTTTGCTTTTTTATACAGTACTGAATTTAAAATGAATTTTTGTAAAGTTCAGTTGATTATTATTCGTAAACAATGGAAATTTATACTAAAACAATTAGTCGCCTCAGGCTCGGTGATTACAAACCTATATTCACTTTGCCTTCGGCTTAGTGAATATAGGCTTGTAATCACCTCGCCTTCGGCGACTAATTGTTAAATATCCTACTAGTAGAGAAAACAAGATGGCGGCCCAAACTTTTTCGATCACCAAATTTGAGCATTTTGGCAGCCTTTCTTGGCCATAGGTACAACACATAAATATAGATAAAGTTTTTGAAGGTTAGTACTTGATTTAAATGTCACCTAAACAAGTATAAAATACAGTTTTTTACGAATTAATACTGAATAAGTTCCCGAAAGCTGGAAAAAATTGTAATTGTGTTGATTGCTATAATAACAAAAACTATGCTCAATTTTGAGGTCAACAAGCGCTTGTTTCGCCCAAAACATTTATATTTTTTAAGAATTTGAAACCTTTTGCAAAATTTGTTTGAAACATAATTTTAAATAACGATAAGTAGTGTTTTATGCGGTATTAGCTGAAGTTGTTTACATTGCTAAACTGAGTAATAAGTATATTTTAGTAAAAATATTACTGCACTGGGATGTTTTTTTGTAACAGCTCATACTGAGACTATATCTACGACTCGAGTTCGTAGAATAACTGTTATATACACCCCCTCTACCTCAATAACGTTCTAGCTACGGCCCCGGGGACATATGAACAGTAGATAGGGCCTCTCAGGTATAAATGTTTTGGGCGAAACAAGCGCTTGTTGACCTCAAAACTGAGCACAGTTTTTGTTATTATAGCAATCAACACAATTACAACTTTTTCCAGCTTTCGGGAAACTTATTCAGTATTAATTCGTAAAAAACTGTATTTTATGCTTGTTTAGGTGACATGTAAATCAAGTACTAACCTGCAAAAACTTTATCTAAGTTTATATGTTGTACCTATGGCCAAGAAAGGCTGCCAAAATGCTCAAATTTCGTGATCGAAAAATATGGCTTTCAAGTAAGTTTTATGGTATTAAGAAAACGCTAACTTAAATTTTGGTGTATAGGGCGCTTGCGCTTCATTCAATATTGAACGAGATATAAATGTTTTAAGCTGAAGTTTGGTTGAAAATTGGCGAAAAAATTGACTAAATCGGCCTATTAAATTTATTCGAAGACATTTGCTATTTTTCCGCGAGTATTGAAAATTTTGAAGAAGCTACCTTGAATCTCAGGGCGATTCGCCCTGGCCGCTTCGATTTCCTGATATGGCGATTTGTAACTTGATTCTTTAGGGTTATTTGAAGCAAAAAATCTGCAACGTCCCGCATGAGCACCAGCTAATGTCAATGAATTTGAGGCAGCTCCGCCAGGCAATTATTTTAGCCTGCCAAAGACTGCATGCACAAATAATCGAGAACTCTCTTGATGGCATGGTTAACAGAACACCACGTTGTATATATGTTCAAGGGCAGCTTTTTCAGATGAATAAATCCTCTAATGTGTAAATATTTTTTATCGTGCGTTGTGTTGACAAGAACAAAATTAAATTAAATGTTAATATGATAGCCCGATTTATGGTAATTTTAAGTATTTTCAAAATTGCTTCTTCGAAATGAAACTGTAATATCTCATTCAATATTGCTTAAATATCTTCACGTTATATATCAAAATTTAAGTTAGGCCTTCCGGAATTCAGAGAAGTTTATTTTAGCAAATCAGCTCGTACAGTTTTAACGGTATAACAAATCAAACATCGATATAACTTTTGTTTGAGACACCCGGTATAGAAAAGTTACGAAACAATCACTGCATGCTTCTAAATTTACATCCAAATCTGCCAGCATTTCTGTTTGATGTGTAATATCTATGAAAATATGCTGTGATAATGTAGTCGTGTAATGCTCTGAGAATACTTGAGAAGCGTGTAAAACACTCGGCTACGGCTCGTGTTTACACGCTTCTCTTGTATTCTCCACACATTTCCCTCGGCCGTTGTAAAAACTCGGAACGCTGGAATATCGCGAAATATCACGGAATATGGCAGAACATGCCGGAATTTCGCGGAATATGCCAGAATATTACAAAATTCCTCCGGTATATGCCAGTATAGACAAATGTACATCGATCTCAAAATTTTTATTATAACGAGAAAACAGAAAACAGTCACCACAGTTGAAAGAGCTAGGGCATCAAAATTAGAATTAGCGTGACTACAAAATTTCATGAAGAAATGATATAAAATACAAATATTTTAGACATGAATTTATTTTGCAATTTATATAATGTTCTAACACCCACTTCCACTTGAAATGGGTATTGATTTAGATTATGCCATTGAAATATATAAAATATACAAACTTTACATGGTCATGTCCTGATATTATGATATGTCTCATTGAAACGTTTAGTTTAGCACCTGTATATGAGTTTCTATGCACTCCATTTGGGACGACGAAACGTTCGAAACTGACCACCCACCCCTTAATTTGACACTTTTGCCATAGCGTCATCAACCAAACCATAACAGTTTTAGCTTATATGATGTGCTAGTATGGTTAAGAGATGGTGCTTTAGGGATGGTCATTGGGAGGTGTGATAGACCTAGGACTAAAATTTTACAAGAAAATTTCCTTACAACAATCATGATGAAATGTCAATTTAGGGCTTAGACCTTCAAGTAAACAGCAGTGACCTACATTACCGTTTTTCCTAAATCTTTTTAACACAAACTTAATCGGTATTTATTTAAATGTATCATCACTATTTTAGTGCAAAATAGTTAAGTTTTTGTCACCAAAATAATAATATGAAATGTGCCAACCTTTTAAAAAAATGGACGTATTTGGTCAAATCTGCTACTTAATCACCGATATTCGTTGAAATCCTTCGAATTATGCAACTAAGCTCAGTCATAGTGGCATCAATTGTGTGACTGACTGTGTTATATTTAACCACTTCCATGATTGACATGCCGCGGACCACTCATTGATCAGAGGCAGGACAATGTCATAGAATGTGAGAATTTTTAATTTGGATTGGAAAGTTATTGACTAATCAAAAAGGTCTTAACTCTACGCATGCTTTTGCACAACATTAGGATTAAGTTTGTTTGTGCAACATCAATAATTTTGACACTAGTTACCGGGATAAAAAATATTAATTGTGTAATCTACATATGATTTTACTTTACCCGTAAACCATATTCATTTACAAAATCATTAATTTACACAATACAAAATGCATGAGGGAAGCACCACTTTGGAGACGCTCATAACTGTGTATAACTCACTGGTTTTACCACACTACACGTACTGTTCAACTGTGTGGAGTTACGATAGTTGTCTACATAATAATAAACTCTCTAAAATGCAAAAAACCGCTGCTCGAGTAATCACCTCATCTAACTATGAAATAAGACATAGGGAAATCTTTGAAAGCTTAGACTGGGAATAAATTTAAAATATACTTAAGAAACGCGAAATTACGATGACATTTAAGGCCATACAAGACGAGCTACCAGGTTACATATCAGAAATGTTTAAGTTTAACCATAATGATATATATCCGCTAAGAAGTATTGACCGTAAACTTTACTTATGGAAACCTAAGACTGACTTCATGAAAAATTCTTTTTCGTATCGAAAGGCTTTTGCATGGAATGATTTGCCTAACAATGCTGTCAAAGACTACAATGAACTCTCCACAAGAAGTTTCAAAACCTTAATTAATAATACTTTAATGCTCTGGGGAGAAGTTCACAACACTGGAGTGGCAAATTAATTACCTTATTTGATTCATACAGAACTTTATGCTTGTGATAATTGTTAATGGGCTACCAAGTAATAAATATTTTATGTATGCATGCATTACTAATATTTAGTTATATTAACATAGTTGTAATTCCAATAGGTACCTACCATAGCATGAAGCTGATCAGTAATTAGGCTTCACATCCTTTGTAAATTTTATATTTTTCCTGAAATAGCATGGCCCTTTGAAAATCAGCTGTATTTGCTGAATGGTTACCGTGTCAAAATAGATTTTAAATACAAAATACAAACAAAAAAAAACACGACTTTAGCACAAAAGTTAATGCTAACGAAAGTGATTCTGGTAGAAAAGAATTCAAGGAATGGAGTCGGTTATTAGATTAAATAGCTTCATTAAAGTGGGATTCTAACCTACGACAACATGTCTGGAACAGAGCCACATGTGCTACGAAAAAGCGCAGCTAACTTTTTGAGCAAGAGTCTGGGGATTAAAACCACTCGCCCGCGTTGACCACTCGTACAAATAATAGATGAAAAAAAACCAGAAATTTGAATGATGAAATAAAATAAAATTTTTTTTTCTCTTTGCGCCCAGGGGAACGAGCAGTAATTGATAACGACCAAGCGTTGGAATTTCGGTTCGCTCCCGTGGCTCAGTCGGTTAGTGCGTCTTACTTGTAAACAGTATAGAAGTTAATGCAAAGGTTGAGGGTTCGATCCCCCAAGGAGAACGCCTTCTAAAGTTTTCTTCCATGTTGTTTTGAGAAGTACTCTGCAAGAAAGATCTAAAACAGCAATTTAACTTTGGCAAAATCATAAGAGGATGTAGCATGACAATAGCGCAAAATGTTTAAGAAAACGACTAATTTTTACAGGAAGCGGAACAGTGAATGGACCCTACTTTAAGGGTTTTTTAACTCTTTATTATATGAATCTATTGCATGTTAAATTGATTTAAAAAAAAAAATTTTTGATATTAAAATATAGCATAAATTGTACGCTGCTCTTCTTAAAAACCTGTCAGAAGTGGGATTCAAACCCACACCCACATTCGTGGACCAGAACGCCCGTGAGCCACGATGAGACGTAGCAAGCTTCTTAAGCTTGAGTCTGGCGCCTTAGACCACTCGGCCATCCTGACTTGTCATGCAATCCGCCGATGAAAACCAATAAAATTTAGATGATGCAAATTCAATAACATTTCCTCTAATTACGGGGATAAATAAATATTAATTTCGTAATCTGAATAAGTTTCTACATTTTCCGTATTAGTATAGCATGCTAATGGTACTAAAGTTAACGCAAATATCCAGGGTGCAATTCCCTTTAGTAGGAAAAATGTAAAGTTTTCTTCTTCAAGTTTATGAATGCACTTTTCGAAAAATCTAATACAGCAATTCCGTTATAAACAAAATGCATTAGTGAAATACCTTGACTTTAGCACAAAGGTAAGTGCGAACGAACGCGATTAACGTAGACAAGAATTCAATGAATAGTTTAGGTTTAGATTAATAATCTCTGTTAAAGTGCGTTTCAATGTCACGACCACATGTTCCGAACAAAGCAGCAGTGTGTTACGAAAAATCTTACCTAACTTTTTAACCAAAAGTTTGGTGGATTAAACCACTCGTTTATACTGAAAATTTGTACCAAAAAGGGATGAAAACACGCCTGAAATTTAGAGTAATGGCATCAAATCAATAATTTTTGGTCTTTCTGACCGAGGGAATGAACAGTAATTGATAACGACCAGGCGTGGGAATTTCGGTTCGCTCCCGTGGCCCAGTCGGTTAGTGCGTCGTACTTATAACCAGTATTGAAGTTAATGCGAAGGTCGAGGGTTCGATCCCCTCCGGGAGCATTCCTTCTAAAGTTTTGTTCCATGTTGTGATGAGAAGTACTCTGCAAGAAAGATCTAAAAAAAATTTAACTATGCCCAAATCATAAGAGGATGTGGCATGGCAATAGGACAAAATGGTTCAGAAAACGACTAATTTTTAAAGGAAGGCGAACAGTGTATGAACTCTATTTCAAGGGTTTTTTAAATCTTTATTATATGAATCTATTGCATGTTAAATTGATTTAAATGAAAAAAATATCCCTAATTTTAAATAATAGCATAAATTGTACGCTGGCCTTCTAAAAGCTCTGTCAGGAGTGGGATTCGAACCCACGCCCACATTCGTGGACCAGAACGCCCGTGAGCCACGATGAGACGTAGCAAGCTTCTTGAGCTTGAGTCTGGCGCCTTAGACCACTCGGCCATCCTGACTTGTCATGCAATCCGCCGATGAAAACCAATAAAATTTAGATGATGACACATCAATAACATTTCCTCTAATTACGGGGATAAATAAATATTAATTGCGTAATTTACATAGGATTCTACATTATCCCTATTAGTATAGCCTGCTAATGGTACTAAAGTTCACGCAAGTATCCAGGGCGCAAATCCCTTTAGCAGGAAACATGTAAAGTTTTCATCTTCATGTTCATGAATGCACTTTTCGAAAAAATCTAATGCAGCAATTCCGATATTAACAAAATGAACGAGTGAAATACCTTGACTTTAGCACAAAAGTTATTGCGAACGAAAGCGATTAAAGTAGACAAGAATTCAATGAATAGTTTAGGTTTAGATTAATAATCTCTGTTAAAGTGCGTTTCAGTGTCACGACCACATGTTCCGAACAAAGCAGCAGTGTGCTACGAAAAATCTCACCCAACTTTTAAAGCAAAAGTTTGGTGGATTAAACAACTCGCTTATACTGAAAATTTGTACAAAAAAGGGATGAAAACACGCCTGAAATTTAGAGTAATGACATCAAATCAATAATTTTTCCTCTTTCTGACCGCGGAAATGAACAGTAATTGATAACGACCAGGCGTTGGAATTTCGGTTCGCTCCCGTGGCCCAGTGGGTTAGTGCGTCGTACTTATAAACAGTATTGAAGTTAATGCGAAGGTCGAGGGTTCGATCCCCTCCGGGAGCATGCCTTTTAAAGTTTTGTCCCATGTTGTGATGAAAAATACTCTGCAAGAAAGATCTAAAACAACAATTTAACTATGCCCAAATCATAAGAGGATGTGGCATTGCAATAGGACAAAATGGTTCAGAAAACGACTAATTTTTACAGGAAGCCGAACAGTGTATGAACTCTATTTTAAGGGTTTTTTAACCCTTTATTATATGAATCTATTGCATGTTAAATTGATTTAGATGAAAAAAATATCCCTAATTTTAAAATATAGCATAAATTGTACGCTGGCCTTCTAAAAACCCTTTCAGGAGTGGGATTCGAACCCACGCCCACATTCGTGGCCCAGAACGCCCGTGAGCAACGATGAGACGTAGCAAGCTTCTTGAGCTTGAGTGTGGCGCCTTAGACCACTCGGCCATCCTGACTTGTCATGCAATCCGCCGATGAAAACCAATAAAATTTAGATGATGCAAATTCAATAACATTTCCTCTAATTACGGAGATAAATAAATATTAATTTCGTAATCTACATAGGTTTCTACATTTTCCGTATTAGTATAGCATGCTAATGGTAATAAAGTCAACGCAAATATCCAGGGTGCAATTCCCTTTAGCAGGAAAAATGTAAAGTTTTCTTCTTCAAGTTTATGAATGCACTTTTCGAAAAATCTAATACAGAAATTCCTTATTAACAAAAATAATGAGTGAAATACCTAGAATTTAGCACAAAGGTTATTGCGACGAAAGCGATTAGCGTAGACAAGAATTCAATTAATAATTTAGGTTTAGATTAAAAATCTCTGTTAAAGTGGGTTTAAAAGCCACAACCATATGTTCCGAACAAAGCGGATGTGTGCTACGAAAAGTCTCAGCTAACTTCTTAAGCAAAAGTTTGGTGGAGTAACACACTCGTTTATACTGAAAATTTGTACAAAAAATAATGAAAACACGCCTTAAATTTAGAGTTATGGCATCAAATCAATAATTTTCGGTCTTTCTGACCGAGGGAATGAACAGTTATTGATAACCACCAGGCGTTGGAATTTCGGTTCGCTCCCGTGGCCCAGTCGGTTAGTGCGTCGTACTTATAAACAGTATTGAAGTTAATGCGAAGGTCGAGGGTTCGATCCCTTCCGGGAGCATGCCTTCTAAACTTTTGTTCCATGTTGTGATGACAAGTACTCTGCAAGAAAGATCTAAAACAACAATTTAACTATGCCCAAATCATAAGGGGATGTGGCATGGCAATAGGACAAAATGGTCCAGAAAACGACTAATTTTTACAGGAAGCCGAACAGTGTATGAACTCTATTTTAAGGGTTTTTTAACTCTTTATTATATGAATCTATTGCATGTGCAATAGATTTAAATCAAAAAAATATCCCTAATTTTAAAATATAGCATAAATTGTACGCTGGCCTTCTAAAAGCTCTGTCAGGAGTGGGATTCGAACCCACGCCCACATTCGTGGACCAGAACGCCCGTGAGCCACGATGAAACGTAGCAAGCTTCTTGAGCTTGAGTCTGGCGCCTTAGACCACTCGGCCATCCTGACTTGTCATGCAATCCGTCGATGAAAAGCAATAAAATTTAGATGATGCTAATTCAATAACATTTCCTCTAATTACTGGGATAAATAAATATTAATTTCGTAATCTACATAGGTTTCTACATTTTCCGTATTAGTATAGCATGCTAATGTTACTAAAGTTAACGCAAATACCCAGGGTGCAATTCCCTTTAGCAAAAAAAATGTAAAGTTTTCTTCTTCAAGTTTATGAATGCACTTTTCGAAAAATCTAATACAGAAATTCCTTTATTAACAAAAATAATGAGTGAAATACCTAGAATTTAGCACAAAGGTTATTGCGACGAAAGCGATTAGCGTAGACAAGAATTCAATGAATAATTTAGGTTTAGATTAAAAATCTCTGTTAAAGTGGGTTTAAAAGCCACAACCACATGTTCCGAACAAAGCGGCAGTGTGCTACGAAAAGTCTCAGCTAACTTCTTAAGCAAAAGTTTGGTGGAGTAACTCACTCGTTTATACTGAAAATTTGTACAAAAAAGAATGAAAACACGCCTTAAATTTAGAGTAATGGCATCAAATCAATAATTTTCGGTCTTTCTGACCGAGGGAATGAACAGTAATTGATAACGACCAGGCGTTGGTATTTCGGTTCGCTCCCGTGGCCCAGTGGGTTAGTGGGTCGTACTTATAAACAGTATTGAAGTTAATGCGAAGGTCGAGGGTTCGATCCCCTCCGGGAGCATGCCTTTTAAAGTTTTGTCCCATGTTGTGATGAAAAATACTTTGCAAGAAAGATCTAAAAAACAATTTAACTATGCCCAAATCATAAGAGGATGTGGCATTGCAATAGGACAAAATGGTTCAGAAAACGACTAATTTTTACAGGAAGCCGAACAGTGTATGAACTCTATTTTAAGGGTTTTTTAACCCTTTATTATATGAATCTATTGCATGTTAAATTGATTTAAATGAAAAAAAAATCCCTAATTTTAAAATATAGCATAAATTGTACGCTGGCCTTCTAAAAACCCTTTCAGGAGTGGGATTCGAACCCACGCCCACGTTCGTGGACCAGAACGCCCGTGAGCAACGATGAAACGTAGCAAGCTTCTTGAGCTTGAGTGTGGCGCCTTAGACCACTCGGCCATCCTGACTTGTCATGCAATCCGCCGATGAAAACCAATAAAATTTAGATGATGCAAATTCAATAACATTTCCTCTAATTACGGGGATAAATAAATATTAATTTTGTAATCTACATAGGTTTCTACATTTTCCGTATTAGTATAGCATGCTAATGTTATTAAAGTTAACGCAAATATCCAGGGTGCAATTCCCTTTAGCAGGAAAAATGTAAAGTTTTCTTCTTCAAGTTTATGAATGCACTTTTCGAAAAATCTAATACAGAAATTCATTTATCATTAAAAATAATGAGTGAAATACCTAGAATTTAGCACAAAGGTTATTGCGACGAAAGCGATTAGCGTAGACAAGAATTCAATGAAAATTTAGGTTTAGATTAAAAATCTCTGTTAAAGTGGGTTTAAAAGCAACAACCACATGTTCCGAACAAAGCGGCAGTGTGCTACGAAAAGTCTCAGCTAACTTCTTAAGCAAAAGTTTGGTGGAGTAACCCACTCGTTTATACTGAAAATTTGTGCAAAAAAGAATGAAAACACGCCTTAAATTTAGAGTAATGGCATCAAATCAATAATTTTCGGTCTTTCTGAACGAGGGAATGAACAGTAATTGATAACGACCAGGCGTTGGAATTTCGGTTCGCTCCCGTGGCCCAGTCGGTTAGTGCGTCCTACTTATAAACAGTATTGAAGTTAATGCGAAGGTCGAGGGTTCGATCCCCTCCGGGAGCATGCCTTTTAAAGTTTTGTCCCATGTTGTGATGAGAAATACTCTGCAAGAAAGATCTAAAACAACAATTTAACTATGCCTAAATCATAAGAGGATATGGCATGGCAATAGGACAAAATGGTTCAGAAAATGACTAATTTTTACAGGAAGCCGAACAGTGTATGAACTCTATTTTAAGGGTTTTTTAACTCTTTATTATATGAATCTATTGCATGTTAAATTGTTTAAATGAAAAAAATATCCCTAATTTTAAAATATAGCATAAATTGTACGCTGACCTTCTAAAAGCTCTGTTGGGAGTGGGATTCGAACCCACGCCCACATTCGTGGACCAGAACGCCCGTGAGCCACGATGAGACGTACCAAGCTTCTTGAGCTTGAGTCTGGCGCCTTAGACCACTAGGCCATCCTGACTTGTCATGCAATCCGCCGATGAAAACCAATAAAATTTAGATGATGACACATCAATAACATTTCCTCTAATTACGGGGATAAATAAATATTAATTGCGTAATTTACATAGGATTCTACATTATCCCTATTAGTATAGCCTGCTAATGGTACTAAAGTTCACGCAAGTATCCAGGGCGCAATTCCCTTTAGCAGGAAACATGTAAAGTTTTCTTCTTCATGTTCATGAATGCACTTTTCGAAAAAATCTAATGCAGCAATTCCGATATTAACAAAATGAACGAGTGAAATACCTTGACTTTAGCACAAAAGTTATTGCGAACGAAAGCGATTAACGTACACAAGAATTCAATGAATAGTTTAGGTTTAGATTAATAATCTCTGTTGAAGTGCGTTTCAATGTCACGACCACATGTTCCGAACAAAGCAGCAGTGTGCTACGAAAAATTTTACCTAACTTTTGAAGCAAAAGTTTGGAGGATTAAACCACTCGCTTATACTGAAAATTTTTACAAAAAAGGGATGAAAACACGCCTGAAATTTAGAGTAATGACATCAAATCAATAATTTTTCCTCTTTCTGACCGCGGAAATGAACAGTAATTGATAACGACCATGCGTTGGAATTTCGGTTCGCTCCCGTGGCCCAGTCGGTTAGTGCGTCGTACTTACAAACAGTATTGAAGTTAATGCGAAGGTCGAGGGTTCGATCCCGTCCGGGAGCATGCCTTTTAAAGTTTTGTTCCATGTTGTGATGAGAAATACTCTGCAAGAAAGATCTAAAACAACAATTTAACTATGCCCAAATCATAAGAGGATGTGGTATGGCAATAGGACAAAATGGTTCAGAAAACGACTAATTTTTACAGGAAGCCGAACAGTGTATGAACTCTATTTTAAGGGTTTTTTAACTCTTTATTATATGAATCTATTGCATGTTAAATTGATTTAAATGAAAAAATATCCCTAATTTTAAAATATAGCATAAATTGTACGCTGGCCTTCTAAAAGCTCTGTCAGGAGTGGGATTCGAGCCCACGCCCACATTCGTGGACCAGAACGCCCGTGAGCCACGATGAGACGTAGCAAGCTTCTTGAGCTTGAGTCTGATGCCTTAGACCACTCGGCCATCCTGACTTGTCATGCAATCCGCCGATGAAAACCAATAAAATTTAGATGATGACACATCAATAATATTTCCTCTAATTGCGGGGATAAATAAATATTAATTGCGTAATTTACATAGGATTCTACATTATCCCTATTAGTATAGCCTTCTTATGGTACTAAAGTTCACGCAAATATCCAGGGTGCAATTCCCTTTAGCAAGAAAAATGTAAAGTTTTCTTCTTCAAGTTTATGAATGCACTTTTCGAAAAATCTAATACAGAAATTCCTTTACTAACAAAAATAATGAGTGAAATACCTAGAATTTAGCACAAAGGTTATTGCGACGAAAGCGATTAGCGTAGACAAGAATTCAATGAATAATTTAGGTTTAGATTAAAAACCTGTTAAAGTGGGTTTAAAAGCCACAACCACATGTTCCGAACAAAGCGGCAGTGTGCTACGAAAAGTCTCAGCTAACTTCTTAAGCAAAAGTTTGGTGGAGTAACCCACTCGTTTATACTGAAAATTTGTACAAAAAATAATGAAAACACGCCTTAAATTTAGAGTAATGGCATCAAATCAATACTTTTCGGTCTTTCTGACCGAGGGAATAAACAGTAACTGATAACGACCAGGCGTTGGAATTTCGGTTCGCTCCCGTGGCCCAGTCGGTTAGTGCGTCGTACTTATAAACAGTATTGAAGTTAATGCGAAGGTCGAGGGTTCGATCCCCTCCGGGAGCATGCCTTTTAAAGTTTTGTCCCATGTTGTGAGGAGAAATACTCTGCAAGAAAGATCTAAAACAACAATTTAACTATGCCCAAATCATAAGAGGATGTGGAGTGGCAATAGGAGAAAATGGTTCAGAAAACGACTAATTTTTACAGGAAGCCGAACAGTGTATGAACTCTATTTTAAGGGTTTTTTAACTCTTTATTATATGAATCTATTGCATGTTAAATTGATTTAAATGAAAAAAATATCCCTAATTTTAAAATATAGCATAAATTGTACGCTGGCCTTCTAAAAGCTCTGCCAGGAGTGGGATTCGAACGCACGCCCACATTCGTGGACCAGAACTCCCGTGAGCCACGATGAGACGTAGCAAGCTTCTTGAGCTTGAGTCTGGCGGCTTAGACCACTAGGCCATCCTGACTTGTCATGCAATCCGCCGATGAAAACCAATAACATTTAGATGATGACACATCAATAACATTTCCTCTAATTACGGGGATAAATAAATATTAATTGCGTAATTTACATAGGATTCTACATTATCCCTATTAGTATAGCCTGCTAATGGTACTAAAGTTCACGCAAGAATCCAGGGCGCAATTCCCTTTAGCAGGAAACATGTAAAGTTTTCTTCTTCATGTTCATGAATGCACTTTTCGAAAAAATCTAATGCAGCAATTCCGATATTAACAAAATGAACGAGTGAAATACCTTGACTTTAGCACAAAAGTTATTGCGAACGAAAGCGATTAACGTAGACAAGAATTCAATGAATAGTTTAGGTTTAGATTAATAATCTCTGTTGAAGTGCGTTTCAATGTCACGACCACATGTTCCGAACAAAGCAGCAGTGTGCTACGAAAAATTTTACCTAACTTTTGAAGCAAAAGTTTGGAGGATTAAACCACTCGCTTATACTGAAAATTTTTACAAAAAATGGATGAAAACACGCCTGAAATTTAGAGTAATGACATCAAATCAATAATTTTTCCTCTTTCTGACCGCGGAAATGAACACTAATTGATAACGACCATGCGTTGGAATTTCGGTTCGCTCCCGTGGCCCAGTCGGTTAGTGCGTCGTACTTACAAACAGTATTGAAGTTAATGCGAAGGTCGAGGGTTCGATCCCGTCCGGGAGCATGCCTTTTAAAGTTTTGTTCCATGTTGTGATGAGAAATACTCTGCAAGAAAGATCTAAAACAACAATTTAACTATGCCCAAATCATAAGAGGATGTGGTATGGCAATAGGACAAAATGGTTCAGAAAACGACTAATTTTTAAAGGAAGCCGAACAGTGTATGAACTCTATTTTAAAGGTTTTTTAACTCTTTATTATATGAATCTATTGCATGTTAAATTGATTTAAATGAAAAAATATCCCTAATTTTAAAATATTGCATAAATTGTACGCTGGCCTTCTAAAAGCTCTGTCAGGAGTGGGATTCGAGCCCACGCCCACATTCGTGGACCAGAACGCCCGTGAGCCACGATGAGACGTAGCAAGCTTCTTGAGCTTGAGTCTGGCGCCTTAGACCACTCGGCCATCCTGACTTGTCATGCAATCCGCCGATGAAAACCAATAAAATTTAGATGATGACACATCAATAACATTTCCTCTAATTGCGGGGATAAATAAATATTAATTGCGTAATTTACATAGGATTCTACATTATCCCTATTAGTATAGCCTTTTAATGGTACTAAAGTTCACGCAAATATCCAGGGTGCAATTCCCTTTAGCAGGGAAAATGTAAAGTTTTCTTCTTCAAGTTTATGAATGCACTTTTCGAAAAATCTAATACAGAAATTCCTTTATTAACAAAAATAATGAGTGAAATACCTAAAATTTAGCACAAAGGTTATGGCGACGAAAGCGATTAGCGTAGACAAGAATTCAATGAATAATTTAGGTTTAGATTAAAAATCTCTGTTAAAGTGGGTTTAAAAGCCACAACCACATGTTCCGAACAAAGCGGCAGTGTGCTACGAAAAGTCTCAGCTAACTTCTTAAGCAAAAGTTTGGTGGAGTAACCCACTCGTTTATACTGAAAATTTGTACAAAAAATAATGAAAACACGCCTAAAATTTAGAGTAATGGCATCAAATCAATACTTTTCGGTCTTTCTGACCGAGGGAATGAACAGTAACTGATAACGACCAGGCGTTGGAATTTCGGTTCGCTCCCGTGGCCCAGTCGGTTAGTGCGTCGTACTTATAAACAGTATTGAAGTTAATGCGAAGGTCGAGGGTTCGATCCCCTCCGGGAGCATGCCTTTTAAAGTTTTGTCCCATGTTGTGAGGAGAAATACTCTGCAAGAAAGATCTAAAACAACAATTTAACTATGCCGAAATCATAACAGGATGTGGAGTGGCAATAGGAGAAAATGGTTCAGAAAACGACTAATTTTTACAGGAAGCCGAACAGTGTATGAACTCTATTTTAAGGGTTTTTTAACTCTTTATTATATGAATCTATTGCATGTTAAATTGATTTAAATGAAAAAAATATCCCTAATTTTAAAATATAGCATAAATTGTACGCTGGCCTTCTAAAAGCTCTGTCAGGAGTGGGATTCGAACCCACGCCCACATTCGTGGACCAGAACGCCCGTGAGCCACGATGAGACGTAGCAAGCTTCTTGAGCTTGAGTCTGGCGCCTTAGACCACTCGGCCATCCTGACTTGTCATGCAATCCGCCGATGAAAACCAATAAAATTTAGATGATGACACATCAATAACATTTCCTCTAATTACGGGGATAAATAAATATTAATTGCGTAATTTACATAGGATTCTACATTATCCCTATTAGTAAAGCCTGCTAATGGTACTAAAGTTAACGCAAGTATCCAGGGCGCAATTCCCTTTAGCAGGAAACATGTAAAGTTTTCTTATTCATGTTCATGAATGCACTTTTCGGAAAAATCTAATGCAGCAATTCCGATATTAAAAAAATGAACGAGTGAAATACCTTGACTTTAGCACAAAAGTTATTGCGAACGAAAGCGATTAACGTAGACAAGAATTCAATGAATAGTTTAGGTTTAGATTAATAATCTCTGTTAAAGTGCGTTTCAATGTCACGACCACATGTTCGGAACAAAGCAGCAGTGTGATACGAAAAATCTTACCTAACTTTTTAAGCTAAAGTTTGGTGGATTAAACCACTCGCTTATACTGAAAATTTTTACAAAAAAGGGATGAAAACACGCCTGAAATTTAGAGTAATGACATCAAATAAATAATTTTTATTCTTTCTGACCGGGGAAATGAACAGTAATTGATAACGACCAGGCGTTGGAATTTCGGTTCGCTCCCGTAGCCCTGTCGGTTAGTGCGTCGTACTTATAAACAGTAATGAAGTTAATGCGAAGGTCGAGGGTTCGATCCCGTCCGGGAGCATGCCTTTTAAAGTTTTGTTCCATGTTGTGATGAGAAATACTCTGCAAGAAAGATGTAAAACAACAATGTAACTATGCCCAAATCGTAAGAGGATGTGGTATGGCAATAAATTTAAAATATAGCATAAATTGTACGCTGGCCTTCTAAAAGCTCTGTCAGGAGTGGGATTGGAACCCACGCCCACATTCGTGGACCAGAACGCCCGTGAGCCACGATGAGACGTAGCAAGCTTCTTGAGCTTGAGTCTGGCGCCTTAGACCACTCGGCCATCCTGACTTGTCATGCAATCCGCCGATGAAAACCAATAAAATTTAGATGATGCTAATTCAATAAAATTTCCTCTAATTACGGGGATAAATAAATATTAATTTTTTAATCTACATAGGTTTCTACATTTTCCGTATTAGTATAGCATGCTAATGGTACTAAAGTTAACGCAAATATCCAGGGTGCAATTCTCTTTAGCAGGAAAAATGTAAAGTTTTCTTCTTCAAGTTTATGAATGAACTTTTCGAAAAATCTAATACAGAAATTCCTTTATTAACAAAAATAATGAGTGAAATACCTAGAATTTAGCACAAAGGTTATTGCGACGAAAGCGATTAGCGTAGACAAGAATTCAATGAATAATTTAGGTTTAGATTAAAAATCTCTGTTAAAGTGGGTTTAAAAGCCACAACCACATGTTCCGAACAAAGCGGCAGTGTGCTACGAAAAGTCTCAGCTAACTTCTTAAGCAAAAGTTTGGTGGAGTAAACCACTCGTTTATACTGAAAATTTGTGCAAAAAAGAATGAAAACACGCCTTAAATTTAGAGTAATGGCATCAAATCAATAATTTTCGGTCTTTCTGAACGAGGGAATGAACAGTAATTGATAACGACCAGGCGTTGGAATTTCGGTTCGCTCCCGTGGCCCAGTCGGTTAGTGCGTCCTACTTATAAACAGTATTGAAGTTAATGCGAAGGTCGAGGGTTCGATCCCCTCCGGGAGCATGCCTTTTAAAGTTTTGTCCCATGTTGTGATGAGAAATACTCTGCAAGAAAGATCTAAAACAACAATTTAACTATGCCTAAATCATAAGAGGATGTGGCATGGCAATAGGACAAAATGGTTCAGAAAATGACTAATTTTTACAGGAAGCCGAACAGTGTATGAACTCTATTTTAAGGGTTTTTTAACTCTTTATTATATGAATCTATTGCATGTTAAATTGTTTAAATGAAAAAAATATCCCTAATTTTAAAATATAGCATAAATTGTACGCTGGCCTTCTAAAAGCTCTGTTAGGAGTGGGATTCGAACCCACGCCCACATTCGTGGACCAGAACGCCCGTGAGCCACGATGAGACGTAGCAAGCTTCTTGCGCTTGAGTCTGGCGCCTTAGACCACTCGGCCATCCTGACTTGTCATGCAATCCGCCGATGAAAACCAATAAAATTTAGATGATGACACATCAAGAACATTTCCTCTAATTGCGGGGATAAATAAATATTAATTGCGTAATTTACATAGGATTCTACATTATCCCTATTAGTATAGCCTTCTTATGGTACTAAAGTTCACGCAAATATCCAGGGTGCAATTCCCTTTAGCAGGAAAAATGTAAAGTTTTCTTCTTCAAGTTTATGAATGCACTTTTCGAAAAATCTAATACAGAAATTCCTTTATTAACAAAAATAATGAGTGAAATACCTAGAATTTAGCACAAAGGTTATTGCGACGAAAGCGATTAGCGTAGACAAGAATTCAATGAATAATTTAGGTTTAGATTAAAAATCTCTGTTAAAGTGGGTTTAAAAGCCACAACCACATGTTCCGAACAAAGCGGCAGTGTGCTACGAAAAGTCTCAGCTAACTTCTTAAGCAAAAGTTTGGTGGAGTAACCCACTCGTTTATACTGAAAATTTGTACAAAAAATAATGAAAACACGCCTTAAATTTAGAGTAATGGCATCAAATCAATACTTTTCGGTCTTTCTGACCGAGGGAATGAACAGTAACTGATAACGACCAGGCGTTGGAATTTCGGTTCGCTCCCGTGGCCCAGTCGGTTAGTGCGTCCTACTTATAAACAGTATTGAAGTTAATGCGAAGGTCGAGGGTTCGATCCCCTCCGGGAGCATGCCTTTTAAAGTTTTGTCCCATGTTGTGATGAGAAATACTCTGCAAGAAAGATCTAAAACAACAATTTAACTATGCCCAAATCATAAGAGGATGTGGTATGGCAATAGGACAAAATGGTTCAGAAAACGACTAATTTTTAAAGGAAGCCGAACAGTGTATGAACTCTATTTTAAAGGTTTTTTAACTCTTTATTATATGAATCTATTGCATGTTAAATTGATTTAAATGAAAAAATATCCCTAATTTTAAAATATAGCATAAATTGTACGCTGGCCTTCTAAAAGCTCTGTCAGGAGTTGGATTCGAGCCCACGCCCACATTCGTGGACCAGAACGCCCGTGAGCCACGATGAGACGTAGCAAGCTTCTTGAGCTTGAGTCTGGCGCCTTAGACCACTCGGCCATCCTGACTTGTCATGCAATCCGCCGATGAAAACCAATAAAATTTAGATGATGACACATCAATAACATTTCCTCTAATTGCGGGGATAAATAAATATTAATTGCGTAATTTACATAGGATTCTACATTATCCCTATTAGTATAGCCTTCTAATGGTACTAAAGTTCACGCAAATATCCAGGGTGCAATTCCCTTTAGCAGGAAAAATGTAAAGTTTTCTTCTTCAAGTTTATGAATGCACTTTTCGAAAAATCTAATACAGAAATTCCTTTATTAACAAAAATAATGAGTGAAATACCTAGAATTTAGCACAAAGGTTATGGCGACGAAAGCGATTAGCGTAGACAAGAATTCAATGAATAATTTAGGTTTAGATTAAAAATCTCTGTTAAAGTGGGTTTAAAAGCCACAACCACATGTTCCGAACAAAGCGGCAGTGTGCTACGAAAAGTCTCAGCTAACTTCTTAAGCAAAAGTTTGGTGGAGTAACCCACTCGTTTATACTGAAAATTTGTAGAAAAAATAATGAAAACACGCCTAAAATTTAGAGTAATGGCATCAAATCAATACTTTTCGGTCTTTCTGACCGAGGGAATGAACAGTAACTGATAACGACCAGGCGTTGGAATTTCGGTTCGCTCCCGTGGCCCAGTCGGTTAGTGCGTCGTACTTATAAACAGTATTGAAGTTAATGCGAAGGTCGAGGGTTCGATCCCCTCCGGGAGCATGCCTTTTAAAGTTTTGTCGCATGTTGTGAGGAGAAATACTCTGCAAGAAAGATCTAAAACAACAATTTAACTATGCCCAAATCATAAGAGGATGTGGAGTGGCAATAGGAGAAAATGGTTCAGAAAACGACTAATATTTACAGGAAGCCGAACAGTGTATGAACTCTATTTTAAGGGTTTTTTAACTCTTTATTATATGAATCTATTGCATGTTAAATTGATTTAAATGAAAAAAATATCCCTAATTTTAAAATATAGCATAAATTGTACGCTGGCCTTCTAAAAGCTCTGTCAGGAGTGGGATTCGAACCCACGCCCACATTCGTGGACCAGAACGCCCGTGAGCCACGATGAGACGTAGCAAGCTTCTTGAGCTTGAGTCTGGCGCCTTAGACCACTCGGCCATCCTGACTTGTCATGCAATCCGCCGATGAAAACCAATAAAATTTAGATGATGACACATCAATAACATTTCGTCTAATTACGGGGATAAATAAATATTAATTGCGTAATTTACATAGGATTCTACATTATCCCTATTAGTAAAGCCTGCTAGTGGTACTAAAGTTAACGCAAGTATCCAGGGCGCAATGCAGAAATTTTTTTTGGGATCACTTTGGTTGGGAGCTTTGTAACCGCGCCTACTATAACGCAATAGGAAAACTTCGCCTAATGTTAACCCTGATTCTAACCCCAACCCAACCGCCTAAACGCCTAACCGTAATTTTATTTTTACCCTAACCCTAACCCTAACCCTAACCCTAACTCTAACCTTAATCCTATTCGGGAAAAAAATTGAAAAAAAAGGCAAACCAACAAACAAGACAAAACCAAAAACAGCGCGCACGGGATCGAACCCTAGCCCACAAGAGCACGGGCAGCGCCTTAGCCGATTGAGCTAACGAAGCTCTACGGATTTTAGCGTTCAAAAATTGTTTTTAACTTACTCCTACCGGCGAAGTTTTCCTATTGCGTAATAGTAGGCGCGGTTACAAAGCTCCCAACCAAAGTGATCCCAAAAAAAATATTAGCGGGCGCAATTCCCTTTAGCAGGAAACATGTAAAGTTTTCTTATTCATGTTCATGAATGCACTTTTCGGAAAAATCTAATGCAGCAATTCCGATATTAAAAAAATGAACGAGTGAAATACCTTGACTTTAGCACAAAAGTTATTGCGAACGAAAGCGATTAACGTAGACAAGAATTCAATGAATAGTTTAGGTTTAGATTAATAATCTCTGTTAAAGTGCGTTTCAATGTCACGACCACATGTTCGGAACAAAGCAGCAGTGTGATACGAAAAATCTTACCTAACTTTTTAAGCTAAAGTTTGGTGGATTAAACCACTCGCTTATACTGAAAATTTTTACAAAAAAGGGATGAAAACACGCCTGAAATTTAGAGTAATGACATCAAATAAATAATTTTTCTTCTTTCTGACCGGGGAAATGAACAGTAATTGATAACGACCAGGCGTTGGAATTTCGGTTCGCTCCCGTGGCCCTGTCGGTTAGTGCGTCGTACTTATAAACAGTAATGAAGTTAATGCGAAGGTCGAGGGTTCGATCCCGTCCGGGAGCATGCCTTTTAAAGTTTTGTTCCATGTTGTGATGAGAAATACTCTGCAAGAAAGATGTAAAACAACAATGTAACTATGCCCAAATCGTAAGAGGATGTGGTATGGCAATAAATTTAAAATATAGCATAAATTGTACGCTGGCCTTCTAAAAGCTCTGTCAGGAGTGGGATTGGAACCCACGCCCACATTCGTGGACCAGAACGACCGTGAGCCACGATGAGACGTAGCAAGCTTCTTGAGCTTGAGTCTGGCGCCTTAGACCACTCGGCCATCCTGACTTGTCATGCAATCCGCCGATGAAAACCAATAAAATTTAGATGATGCTAATTCAATAAAATTTCCTCTAATTACGGGGATAAATAAATATTAATTTTTTAATCTACATAGGTTTCTACATTTTCCGTATTAGTATAGCATGCTAATGGTACTAAAGTGAACGCAAATATCCAGGGTGCAATTCCCTTTAGCAGGAAAAATGTAAAGTTTTGTTCTTCAAGTTTATGAATGCAGTTTTCGAAAAATCTAATACAGAAATTCCTTTATTAACAAAAATAATGAGTGAAATACCTAGAATTTAGCACAAAGGTTATTGCGACGAAAGCGATTAGCGTAGACAAGAATTCAATGAATAATTTAGGTTTAGATTAAAAATCTCTGTTAAAGTGGGTTTAAAAGCCACAACCACATGTTCCGAACAAAGCGGCAGTGTGCTACGAAAAGTCTCAGCTAACTTCTTAAGCAAAAGTTTGGTGGAGTAACCCACTCGTTTATACAGAAAATTTGTACAAAAAATAATGAAAACACGCCTTAAATTTAGAGTAATGGCATCAAATCAATAATTTTCGGTCTTTCTGACCGAGGGAATGAACAGTAATTGATAACGACCAGGCGTTGGAATTTCGGTTCGCTCCCGTGGCCCAGTCGGTTAGTGCGTCGTACTTATAAACAGTATTGAAGTTAATGCGAAGGTCGAGGGTTCGATCCCCTCCGGGAGCATTCCTTTTAAAGTTTTGTCCCATGTTGTGAGGAGAAATACTCTGCAAGAAAGATCTAAAACAACAATTTAACTATGCCCAAATCATAAGAGGATGTGGAGTGGCAATAGGAGAAAATGGTTCAGAAAACGACTAATATTTACAGGAAGCCGAACAGTGTATGAACTCTATTTTAAGGGTTTTTTAACTCTTTATTATATGAATCTATTGCATGTTAAATTGATTTAAATGAAAAAAATATCCCTAATTTTAAAATATAGCATAAATTGTACGCTGGCCTTCTAAAAGCTCTGTCAGGAGTGGGATTCGAACCCACGCCCACATTCGTGGACCAGAACGCCCGTGAGCCACGATGAGACGTAGCAAGCTTCTTGAGCTTGAGTCTGGCGCTTTAGACCACTCGGCCATCCTGACTTGTCATGCAATCCGCCGATGAAAACCAATAAAATTTAGATGATGACACATCAATAACATTTCCTCTAATTACGGGGATAAATAAATATTAATTGCGTAATTTACATAGGATTCTACATTATCCCTATTAGTAAAGCCTGCTAATGGTACTAAAGTTAACGCAAGTATCCAGGGCGCAATTCCCTTTAGCAGGAAACATGTAAAGTTTTCTTCTTCATGTTCATGAATGCACTTTTCGGAAAAATCTAATGCAGCAATTCCGATATTAAAAAAATGAACGAGTGAAATACCTTGACTTTAGCACAAAAGTTATTGCGAACGAAAGCGATTAACGTAGACAAGAATTCAATGAATAGTTTAGGTTTAGATTAATAATCTCTGTTACAGTGCGTTTCAATGTCACGACCACATGTTCGGAACAAAGCAGCAGTGTGATACGAAAAATCTTACCTAACTTTTTAAGCTAAAGTTTGGTGGATTAAACCACTCGCTTATACTGAAAATTTTTACAAAAAGGGGATGAAAACACGCCTGAAATTTAGAGTAATGACATCAAATAAATAATTTTTCTTCTTTCTGACCGGGGAAATGAACAGTAATTGATAACGACCAGGCGTTGGAATTTCGGTTCGCTCCCGTGGCCCTGTCGGTTAGTGCGTCGTACTTATAAACAGTAATGAAGTTAATGCGAAGGTCGAGGGTTCGATCCCGTCCGGGAGCATGCCTTTTAAAGTTTTGTTCCATGTTGTGATGAGAAATACTCTGCAAGAAAGATGTAAAACAACAATGTAACTATGCCCAAATCGTAAGAGGATGTGGTATGGCAATAAATTTAAAATATAGCATAAATTGTACGCTGGCCTTCTAAAAGCTCTGTCAGGAGTGGGATTGGAACCCACGCCCACATTCGTGGACCAGAACGACCGTGAGCCACGATGAGACGTAGCAAGCTTCTTGAGCTTGAGTCTGGCGCCTTAGACCACTCGGCCATCCTGACTTGTCATGCAATCCGCCGATGAAAACCAATAAAATTTAGATGATGCTAATTCAATAAAATTTCCTCTAATTACGGGGATAAATAAATATTAATTTTTTAATCTACATAGGTTTCTACATTTTCCGTATTAGTATAGCATGCTAATGGTACTAAAGTGAACGCAAATATCCAGGGTGCAATTCCCTTTAGCAGGAAAAATGTAAAGTTTTGTTCTTCAAGTTTATGAATGCAGTTTTCGAAAAATCTAATACAGAAATTCCTTTATTAACAAAAATAATGAGTGAAATACCTAGAATTTAGCACAAAGGTTATTGCGACGAAAGCGATTAGCGTAGACAAGAATTCAATGAATAATTTAGGTTTAGATTAAAAATCTCTGTTAAAGTGGGTTTTAAAGCCACAACCACATGTTCCGAACAAAGCGGCAGTGTGCTACGAAAAGTCTCAGCTAACTTCTTAAGCAAAAGTTTGGTGGAGTAACCCACTCGTTTATACAGAAAATTTGTACAAAAAATAATGAAAACACGCCTTAAATTTAGAGTAATGGCATCAAATCAATAATTTTTGGTCTTTCTGACCGAGGGAATGAACAGTAATTGATAACGACCAGGCGTTGGAATTTCGGTTCGCTCCCGTGGCCCAGTCGGTTAGTGCGTCGTACTTATAAACAGTATTGAAGTTAATGCGAAGGTCGAGGGTTCGATCCCCTCCGGGAGCATTCCTTTTAAAGTTTTGTCCCATGTTGTGAGGAGAAATACTCTGCAAGAAAGATCTAAAAGAACAATTTAACTATGCCCAAATCATAAGAGGATGTGGCATTGCAATAGGACAAAATGGTTCAGAAAACGACTAATTTTTACAGGAAGCCGAACAGTGTATGAACTCTATTTTAAGGGTTTTTAACTCTTTATTATATGAATCTATTGCATGTTAAATTGATTTAAATGAAAAAATATCCCTAATTTTAAAATATAGCATAAATTTTACGCTGCCTTCTAAAAGCTCTGTCAGGAGTGGGATTCGAACCCACGCCCACATTCGTGGACCAGAACACCCGTGAGCAACGATGAGACGTAGCAAGCTTCTTGAGCTTGAGTCTGTCGCCTTAGACCACTCGGCTATCCTGACTTGTCATGCAATCCGCCGATGAAAACCAATAAAATTTAGATGATGCAAATTCAATAACATTTCCTCTAATTACGGGGATAAATAAATATTAATTTCGTAATCTACATAGGTTTCTACATTTTCCGTATTAGTATAGCATGCTTATGGTAATAAAGTTAACGCAAATATCCAGGGTGCAATTCCCTTTAGCAGGAAAAATGTAAAGTTTTCTTCTTCAAGTTTATGAATGCACTTTTAGAAAAATCTAATACAGAAATTCCTTTATTAACAAAAATAATGAGTGAAATACCTAGAATTTAGCACAAAGGTTATTGCGACGAAAGCGATTAGCGTAGACAAGAATTCAATGAATAATTTAGGTTTAGATTAAAAATCTCTGTTAAAGTGGGTTTAAAAGCCACAACCACATGTTCCGAACAAAGCGGCAGTGTGCTACGAAAAGTCTCAGCTAACTTCTTAAGCAAAAGTTTGGTGGAGTAACCCACTCGTTTATACTGAAAATTTGTACAAAAAATAATGAAAACACGCCTAAAATTTAGAGTAATGGCATCAAATCAATACTTTTCGGTCTTTCTGACCGAGGGAATGAACAGTAACTGATAACGACCAGGCGTTGGAATTTCGGTTCGCTCCCGTGGCCCAGTCGGTTAGTGCGTCGTACTTATAAACAGTATTGAAGTGAATGTGAAGGTCGAGGGTTCGATCCCCTCCGGGAGCATGCCTTTTAAAGTTTTGTCCCATGTTGTGAGGAGAAATACTCTGCAAGAAAGATCTAAAACAACAATTTAACTATGCCCAAATCATAAGAGGATGTGGAGTGGCAATAGGAGAAAATGGTCCAGAAAACGACTAATTTTTACAGGAAGCCGAACAGTGTATGAACTCTATTTTCAGGGTTTTTTAACCCTTTATTATATGAATCTATTGCGTGTTAAATTGATTTAAATGAAAAAAATATCCCTAATTTTAAAATATAGCATAAATTGTACGCTGGCCTTCTAAAAGCTCTGTCAGGAGTGGGATTCGAACCCACGCCCACATTCGTGGACCAGAACGCCCGTGAGCCACGATGAGACGTAGCAAGCTTCTTGAGCTTGAGTCTGGCGCCTTAGACCACTCGGCCATCCTGACTTGTCATGGAATCCGCCGATGAAAACCAATAAAATTTAGATGATGACACATCAATAACATTTCCTCTAATTACGGGGATAAATAAATATTAATTGCGTAATTTACATAGGATTCTACATTATCCCTATTAGTATAGCCTGCTAATGGTACTAAAGTTCACGCAAGTATCCAGGGCGCAATTCCCTTTAGCAGGAAACATGTAAAGTTTTCTTCTTCATGTTCATGAATGCACTTTTCGAAAAAATCTAATGCAGCAATTCCGATATTAACAAAATGAACGAGTGAAATACCTTGACTTTAGCACAAAAGTTATTGCGAACGAAAGCGATTAACGTAGACAAGAATTCAATGAATAGTTTAGGTTTAGATTAATAATCTCTGTTGAAGTGCGTTTCAATGTCACGACCACATGTTCCGAACAAAGCAGCAGTGTGCTACGAAAAGTTTTACCTAACTTTTGAAGCAAAAGTTTGGAGGATTAAACCACTCGCTTATACTGAAAATTTTTACAAAAAAGGGATGAAAACACGCCTGAAATTTAGAGTAATGACATCAAATCAATAATTTTTCCTCTTTCTGACCGCGGAAATGAACAGTAATTGATAACGACCATGCGTTGGAATTTCGGTTCGCTCCCGTGGCCCAGTCGGTTAGTGCGTCGTACTTACAAACAGTATTGAAGTTAATGCGAAGGTCGAGGGTTCGATCCCGTCCGGGAGCATGCCTTTTAAAGTTTTGTTCCATGTTGTGATGAGAAATACTCTGCAAGAAAGATCTAAAAGAACAATTTAACTATGCCCAAATCATAAGAGGATGTGGTATGGCAATAGGACAAAATGGTTCAGAAAACGACTAATTTTTACAGGAAGCCGAACAGTGTATGAACTCTATTTTAAGGGTTTTTTAACTCTTTATTATATGAATCTATTGCAAGTTAAATTGATTTAAATGAAAAAAAATCCCTAATTTTAAAATATAGCATAAATTGTACGCTGGCCTTCTAAAAGCTCTGTCAGGAGTGGGATTCGAGCCCACGCCCACATTCGTGGACCAGAACGCCCGTGAGCAACGATGAGACGTAGCAAGCTTCTTGAGCTTGAGTCTGGCGCCTTAGACCACTCGGCCATCCTGACTTGTCATGCAATCCGCCGATGAAAACCAATAAAATTTAGATGATGACACATCAATAACATTTCCTCTAATTGCGGGGATAAATAAATATTAATTGCGTAATTTACATAGGATTCTACATTATCCCTATTAGTATAGCCTTCTAATGGTACTAAAGTTCACGCAAATATCCAGGGTGCAATTCCCTTTAGCAGGAAAAATGTAAAGTTTTCTTCTTCAAGTTTATGAATGCACTTTTCGAAAAATCTAATACAGAAATTCCTTTATTAACAAAAATAATGAGTGAAATACCTAGAATTTAGCACAAAGGTTATTGCGACGAAAGCGATTAGCGTAGACAAGAATTCAATGAATAATTTAGGTTTAGATTAAAAATCTCTGTTAAAGTGGGTTTAAAAGCCACAACCACATGTTCCGAACAAAGCGGCAGTGTGCTACGAAAAGTCTCAGCTAACTTCTTAAGCAAAAGTTTGGTGGAGTAACCCACTCGTTTATACTGAAAATTTGTACAAAAAATAATGAAAACACGCCTAAAATTTAGAGTAATGGCATCAAATCAATACTTTTCGGTCTTTCTGACCGAGGGAATGAACAGTAACTGATAACGACCAGGCGTTGGAATTTCGGTTCGCTCCCGTGGCCCAGTCGGTTAGTGCGTCGTACTTATAAACAGTATTGAAGTTAATGCGAAGGTCGAGGGTTCGATCCTTTCCGGGAGCATGCCTTTTAAAGTTTCGTCCCATGTTGTGATGAGAAATACTCTGCAAGAAAGATCTAAAACAACAATTTAACTATGCCCAAATCATAAGAGGATGTGGCATGGCAATAGGACAAAATGGTTCAGAAAACGACTAATTTTTACAGGAAGCCGAACAGTGTATGAACTCTATTTTAAGGGTTTTTTAACCCTTTATTATATGAATCTATTGCATGTTAAATTGATTTAAATGAAAAAAATATCCCTAATTTTAAAATATAGCATAAATTGTACGCTGGCCTTCTAAAAGCTCTGTCAGGAGTGGGATTCGAACCCACGCCCACATTCGTGGACCAGAACGCCCGTGAGCCACGATGAGACGTAGCAAGCTTCTTGAGCTTGAGTCTGGCGCCTTAGACCACTCGGCCATCCTGACTTGTCATGGAATCCGCCGATGAAAACCAATAAAATTTAGATGATGCAAATTCAATAACATTTCCTCTAATTACGGGGATAAATAAATATTAATTTTGTAATCTACATACGTTTCTACATTTTCCGTATTAGTATAGCCTTCTAATGGTACTTAAGTTCACGCAAATATCCAGGGTGCAATTCCCTTTAGCAGGAAAAATGTAAAGTTTTCTTCTTCAAGTTTATGAATGCACTTTTCGAAAAATCTAATACAGAAATTCCTTTATTAACAAAAATAATGAGTGAAATACCTAGAATTTAGCACAAAGGTTATTGCGACGAAAGCGATTAGCGTAGACAAGAATTCAATGAATAATTTAGGTTTAGATTAAAAATCTCTGTTAAAGTGGGTTTTAAAGCCACAACCACATGTTCCGAACAAAGCGGCAGTGTGCTACGAAAAGTCTCAGCTAACTTCTTAAGCAAAAGTTTGGTGGAGTAACCCACTCGTTTATACAGAAAATTTGTACAAAAAATAATGAAAACACGCCTTAAATTTAGAGTAATGGCATCAAATCAATAATTTTTGGTCTTTCTGACCGAGGGAATGAACAGTAATTGATAACGACCAGGCGTTGGAATTTCGGTTCGCTCCCGTGGCCCAGTCGGTTAGTGCGTCGTACTTATAAACAGTATTGAAGTTAATGCGAAGGTCGAGGGTTCGATCCCCTCCGGGAGCATTCCTTTTAAAGTTTTGTCCCATGTTGTGAGGAGAAATACTCTGCAAGAAAGATCTAAAAGAACAATTTAACTATGCCCAAATCATAAGAGGATGTGGCATTGCAATAGGACAAAATGGTTCAGAAAACGACTAATTTTTACAGGAAGCCGAACAGTGTATGAACTCTATTTTAAGGGTTTTTAACTCTTTATTATATGAATCTATTGCATGTTAAATTGATTTAAATGAAAAAATATCCCTAATTTTAAAATATAGCATAAATTTTACGCTGCCTTCTAAAAGCTCTGTCAGGAGTGGGATTCGAACCCACGCCCACATTCGTGGACCAGAACACCCGTGAGCAACGATGAGACGTAGCAAGCTTCTTGAGCTTGAGTCTGTCGCCTTAGACCACTCGGCTATCCTGACTTGTCATGCAATCCGCCGATGAAAACCAATAAAATTTAGATGATGCAAATTCAATAACATTTCCTCTAATTACGGGGATAAATAAATATTAATTTCGTAATCTACATAGGTTTCTACATTTTCCGTATTAGTATAGCATGCTTATGGTAATAAAGTTAACGCAAATATCCAGGGTGCAATTCCCTTTAGCAGGAAAAATGTAAAGTTTTCTTCTTCAAGTTTATGAATGCACTTTTAGAAAAATCTAATACAGAAATTCCTTTATTAACAAAAATAATGAGTGAAATACCTAGAATTTAGCACAAAGGTTATTGCGACGAAAGCGATTAGCGTAGACAAGAATTCAATGAATAATTTAGGTTTAGATTAAAAATCTCTGTTAAAGTGGGTTTAAAAGCCACAACCACATGTTCCGAACAAAGCGGCAGTGTGCTACGAAAAGTCTCAGCTAACTTCTTAAGCAAAAGTTTGGTGGAGTAACCCACTCGTTTATACTGAAAATTTGTACAAAAAATAATGAAAACACGCCTAAAATTTAGAGTAATGGCATCAAATCAATACTTTTCGGTCTTTCTGACCGAGGGAATGAACAGTAACTGATAACGACCAGGCGTTGGAATTTCGGTTCGCTCCCGTGGCCCAGTCGGTTAGTGCGTCGTACTTATAAACAGTATTGAAGTGAATGTGAAGGTCGAGGGTTCGATCCCCTCCGGGAGCATGCCTTTTAAAGTTTTGTCCCATGTTGTGAGGAGAAATACTCTGCAAGAAAGATCTAAAACAACAATTTAACTATGCCCAAATCATAAGAGGATGTGGAGTGGCAATAGGAGAAAATGGTCCAGAAAACGACTAATTTTTACAGGAAGCCGAACAGTGTATGAACTCTATTTTCAGGGTTTTTTAACCCTTTATTATATGAATCTATTGCGTGTTAAATTGATTTAAATGAAAAAAATATCCCTAATTTTAAAATATAGCATAAATTGTACGCTGGCCTTCTAAAAGCTCTGTCAGGAGTGGGATTCGAACCCACGCCCACATTCGTGGACCAGAACGCCCGTGAGCCACGATGAGACGTAGCAAGCTTCTTGAGCTTGAGTCTGGCGCCTTAGACCACTCGGCCATCCTGACTTGTCATGGAATCCGCCGATGAAAACCAATAAAATTTAGATGATGACACATCAATAACATTTCCTCTAATTACGGGGATAAATAAATATTAATTGCGTAATTTACATAGGATTCTACATTATCCCTATTAGTATAGCCTGCTAATGGTACTAAAGTTCACGCAAGTATCCAGGGCGCAATTCCCTTTAGCAGGAAACATGTAAAGTTTTCTTCTTCATGTTCATGAATGCACTTTTCGAAAAAATCTAATGCAGCAATTCCGATATTAACAAAATGAACGAGTGAAATACCTTGACTTTAGCACAAAAGTTATTGCGAACGAAAGCGATTAACGTAGACAAGAATTCAATGAATAGTTTAGGTTTAGATTAATAATCTCTGTTGAAGTGCGTTTCAATGTCACGACCACATGTTCCGAACAAAGCAGCAGTGTGCTACGAAAAGTTTTACCTAACTTTTGAAGCAAAAGTTTGGAGGATTAAACCACTCGCTTATACTGAAAATTTTTACAAAAAAGGGATGAAAACACGCCTGAAATTTAGAGTAATGACATCAAATCAATAATTTTTCCTCTTTCTGACCGCGGAAATGAACAGTAATTGATAACGACCATGCGTTGGAATTTCGGTTCGCTCCCGTGGCCCAGTCGGTTAGTGCGTCGTACTTACAAACAGTATTGAAGTTAATGCGAAGGTCGAGGGTTCGATCCCGTCCGGGAGCATGCCTTTTAAAGTTTTGTTCCATGTTGTGATGAGAAATACTCTGCAAGAAAGATCTAAAAGAACAATTTAACTATGCCCAAATCATAAGAGGATGTGGTATGGCAATAGGACAAAATGGTTCAGAAAACGACTAATTTTTACAGGAAGCCGAACAGTGTATGAACTCTATTTTAAGGGTTTTTTAACTCTTTATTATATGAATCTATTGCAAGTTAAATTGATTTAAATGAAAAAAAATCCCTAATTTTAAAATATAGCATAAATTGTACGCTGGCCTTCTAAAAGCTCTGTCAGGAGTGGGATTCGAGCCCACGCCCACATTCGTGGACCAGAACGCCCGTGAGCAACGATGAGACGTAGCAAGCTTCTTGAGCTTGAGTCTGGCGCCTTAGACCACTCGGCCATCCTGACTTGTCATGCAATCCGCCGATGAAAACCAATAAAATTTAGATGATGACACATCAATAACATTTCCTCTAATTGCGGGGATAAATAAATATTAATTGCGTAATTTACATAGGATTCTACATTATCCCTATTAGTATAGCCTTCTAATGGTACTAAAGTTCACGCAAATATCCAGGGTGCAATTCCCTTTAGCAGGAAAAATGTAAAGTTTTCTTCTTCAAGTTTATGAATGCACTTTTCGAAAAATCTAATACAGAAATTCCTTTATTAACAAAAATAATGAGTGAAATACCTAGAATTTAGCACAAAGGTTATTGCGACGAAAGCGATTAGCGTAGACAAGAATTCAATGAATAATTTAGGTTTAGATTAAAAATCTCTGTTAAAGTGGGTTTAAAAGCCACAACCACATGTTCCGAACAAAGCGGCAGTGTGCTACGAAAAGTCTCAGCTAACTTCTTAAGCAAAAGTTTGGTGGAGTAACCCACTCGTTTATACTGAAAATTTGTACAAAAAATAATGAAAACACGCCTAAAATTTAGAGTAATGGCATCAAATCAATACTTTTCGGTCTTTCTGACCGAGGGAATGAACAGTAACTGATAACGACCAGGCGTTGGAATTTCGGTTCGCTCCCGTGGCCCAGTCGGTTAGTGCGTCGTACTTATAAACAGTATTGAAGTTAATGCGAAGGTCGAGGGTTCGATCCTTTCCGGGAGCATGCCTTTTAAAGTTTCGTCCCATGTTGTGATGAGAAATACTCTGCAAGAAAGATCTAAAACAACAATTTAACTATGCCCAAATCATAAGAGGATGTGGCATGGCAATAGGACAAAATGGTTCAGAAAACGACTAATTTTTACAGGAAGCCGAACAGTGTATGAACTCTATTTTAAGGGTTTTTTAACCCTTTATTATATGAATCTATTGCATGTTAAATTGATTTAAATGAAAAAAATATCCCTAATTTTAAAATATAGCATAAATTGTACGCTGGCCTTCTAAAAGCTCTGTCAGGAGTGGGATTCGAACCCACGCCCACATTCGTGGACCAGAACGCCCGTGAGCCACGATGAGACGTAGCAAGCTTCTTGAGCTTGAGTCTGGCGCCTTAGACCACTCGGCCATCCTGACTTGTCATGGAATCCGCCGATGAAAACCAATAAAATTTAGATGATGCAAATTCAATAACATTTCCTCTAATTACGGGGATAAATAAATATTAATTTTGTAATCTACATACGTTTCTACATTTTCCGTATTAGTATAGCCTTCTAATGGTACTTAAGTTCACGCAAATATCCAGGGTGCAATTCCCTTTAGCAGGAAAAATGTAAAGTTTTCTTCTTCAAGTTTATGAATGCACTTTTCGAAAAATCTAATACAGAAATTCCTTTATTAACAAAAATAATGAGTGAAATACCTAGAATTTAGCACAAAGGTTATTGCGACGAAAGCGATTAGCGTAGACAAGAATTCAATGAATAATTTAGGTTTAGATTAAAAATCTCTGTTAAAGTGGGTTTAAAAGCCACAACCACATGTTCCGAACAAAGCGGCAGTGTGCTACGAAAAGTCTCAGCTAACTTCTTAAGCAAAAGTTTGGTGGAGTAACCCACTCGTTTATACTGAAAATTTGTACAAAAAATAATGAAAACACGCCTAAAATTTAGAGTAATGGCATCAAATCAATACTTTTCGGTCTTTCTGACCGAGGGAATGAACAGTAACTGATAACGACCAGGCGTTGGAATTTCGGTTCGCTCCCGTGGCCCAGTCGGTTAGTGCGTCGTACTTATAAACAGTATTCAAGTGAATGCGAAGGTCGAGGGTTCGATCCTTTCCGGGAGCATGCCTTTTAAAGTTTCGTCCCATGTTGTGATGAGAAATACTCTGCAAGAAAGATCTAAAACAACAATTTAACTATGCCCAAATCATAAGAGGATGTGGCATGGCAATAGGACAAAATGGTTCAGAAAACGACTAATTTTTACAGGAAGCCGAACAATGTATGAACTCTATTTTAAGGGTTTTTTAACCCTTTATTATATGAATCTATTGCATGTTAAATTGATTTAAATGAAAAAAATATCCCTAATTTTAAAACATAGCATAAATTGTACGCTGGCCTTCTAAAAGCTCTGTCAGGAGTGGGATTCGAACCCACGCCCACATTCGTGGACCAGAACGCCCGTGAGCCACGATGAGACGTAGCAAGCTTCTTGAGCTTGAGTCTGGCGCCTTAGACCACTCGGCCATCCTGACTTGTCATGCAATCCGCCGATGAAAACCAATAAAATTTAGATGATGCAAATTCAATAACATTTCCTCTAATTACGGGGATAAATAAATATTAATTTTGTAATCTACATAGGTTTCTACATTTTCCGTATTAGTATAGCATGCTAATGGTACTAAAAATAACGCAAATATCCAGGGTGCAATTCCCTTTAGCGGGAAAAATGTAAAGTTTTCTTCTTCAAGTTTATGAATGCACTTTTCGAAAAATCTAATACAGAAATTCCTTTATTAACAAAAATAATGTGTGAAATACCAAGAATTTAGCACAAAGGTTATTGCGACGAAAGCGATTAGCGTAGACAAGAATTCAATGAATAATTTAGGTTTAGATTAAAAATCTCTGTTAAAGTGGGTTTAAAAGCCACAACCACATGTTCCGAACAAAGCGGCAGTGTGCTACGAAAAGTCTCAGCTAACTTCTTAAGCAAAAGTTTGGTGGAGTAACCCACTCGTTTATACTGAAAATTTGTACAAAAAATAATGAAAACACTTCTTAAATTTAGAGTAATGGCATCAAATAAATAATTTTCGGTCTTTCTGACCGAGGGAATGAACAGTAACTGATAACGACCAGGCGTTGGAATTTCGGTTCGCTCCCGTGGCCCAGTCGGTTAGTGCGTCGTACTTATAAACAGTATTCAAGTGAATGCGAAGGTCGAGGGTTCGATCCTTTCCGGGAGCATGCCTTTTAAAGTTTCGTCCCATGTTGTGATGAGAAATACTCTGCAAGAAAGATCTAAAACAACAATTTAACTATGCCCAAATCATAAGAGGATGTGGCATGGCAATAGGACAAAATGGTTCAGAAAACGACTAATTTTTACAGGAAGCCGAACAATGTATGAACTCTATTTTAAGGGTTTTTTAACCCTTTATTATATGAATCTATTGCATGTTAAATTGATTTAAATGAAAAAAATATCCCTAATTTTAAAACATAGCATAAATTGTACGCTGGCCTTCTAAAAGCTCTGTCAGGAGTGGGATTCGAACCCACGCCCACATTCGTGGACCAGAACGCCCGTGAGCCACGATGAGACGTAGCAAGCTTCTTGAGCTTGAGTCTGGCGCCTTAGACCACTCGGCCATCCTGACTTGTCATGCAATCCGCCGATGAAAACCAATAAAATTTAGATGATGCAAATTCAATAACATTTCCTCTAATTACGGGGATAAATAAATATTAATTTTGTAATCTACATAGGTTTCTACATTTTCCGTATTAGTATAGCATGCTAATGGTACTAAAAATAACGCAAATATCCAGGGTGCAATTCCCTTTAGCGGGAAAAATGTAAAGTTTTCTTCTTCAAGTTTATGAATGCACTTTTCGAAAAATCTAATACAGAAATTCCTTTATTAACAAAAATAATGTGTGAAATACCAAGAATTTAGCACAAAGGTTATTGCGACGAAAGCGATTAGCGTAGACAAGAATTCAATGAATAATTTAGGTTTAGATTAAAAATCTCTGTTAAAGTGGGTTTAAAAGCCACAACCACATGTTCCGAACAAAGCGGCAGTGTGCTACGAAAAGTCTCAGCTAACTTCTTAAGCAAAAGTTTGGTGGAGTAACCCACTCGTTTATACTGAAAATTTGTACAAAAAATAATGAAAACACGCCTAAAATTTAGAGTAATGGCATCAAATCAATACTTTTCGGTCTTTCTGACCGAGGGAATGAACAGTAACTGATAACGACCAGGCGTTGGAATTTCGGTTCGCTCCCGTGGCCCAGTCGGTTAGTGCGTCGTACTTATAAACAGTATTCAAGTGAATGCGAAGGTCGAGGGTTCGATCCTTTCCGGGAGCATGCCTTTTAAAGTTTCGTCCCATGTTGTGATGAGAAATACTCTGCAAGAAAGATCTAAAACAACAATTTAACTATGCCCAAATCATAAGAGGATGTGGCATGGCAATAGGACAAAATGGTTCAGAAAACGACTAATTTTTACAGGAAGCCGAACAATGTATGAACTCTATTTTAAGGGTTTTTTAACCCTTTATTATATGAATCTATTGCATGTTAAATTGATTTAAATGAAAAAAATATCCCTAATTTTAAAACATAGCATAAATTGTACGCTGGCCTTCTAAAAGCTCTGTCAGGAGTGGGATTCGAACCCACGCCCACATTCGTGGACCAGAACGCCCGTGAGCCACGATGAGACGTAGCAAGCTTCTTGAGCTTGAGTCTGGCGCCTTAGACCACTCGGCCATCCTGACTTGTCATGCAATCCGCCGATGAAAACCAATAAAATTTAGATGATGCAAATTCAATAACATTTCCTCTAATTACGGGGATAAATAAATATTAATTTTGTAATCTACATAGGTTTCTACATTTTCCGTATTAGTATAGCATGCTAATGGTACTAAAAATAACGCAAATATCCAGGGTGCAATTCCCTTTAGCGGGAAAAATGTAAAGTTTTCTTCTTCAAGTTTATGAATGCACTTTTCGAAAAATCTAATACAGAAATTCCTTTATTAACAAAAATAATGTGTGAAATACCAAGAATTTAGCACAAAGGTTATTGCGACGAAAGCGATTAGCGTAGACAAGAATTCAATGAATAATTTAGGTTTAGATTAAAAATCTCTGTTAAAGTGGGTTTAAAAGCCACAACCACATGTTCCGAACAAAGCGGCAGTGTGCTACGAAAAGTCTCAGCTAACTTCTTAAGCAAAAGTTTGGTGGAGTAACCCACTCGTTTATACTGAAAATTTGTACAAAAAATAATGAAAACACTTCTTAAATTTAGAGTAATGGCATCAAATAAATAATTTTCGGTCTTTCTGACCGAGGGAATGAACAGTAACTGATAACGACCAGGCGTTGGAATTTCGGTTCGCTCCCGTGGCCCAGTCGGTTAGTGCGTCGTACTTATAAACAGTATTCAAGTGAATGCGAAGGTCGAGGGTTCGATCCTTTCCGGGAGCATGCCTTTTAAAGTTTCGTCCCATGTTGTGATGAGAAATACTCTGCAAGAAAGATCTAAAACAACAATTTAACTATGCCCAAATCATAAGAGGATGTGGCATGGCAATAGGACAAAATGGTTCAGAAAACGACTAATTTTTACAGGAAGCCGAACAATGTATGAACTCTATTTTAAGGGTTTTTTAACCCTTTATTATATGAATCTATTGCATGTTAAATTGATTTAAATGAAAAAAATATCCCTAATTTTAAAACATAGCATAAATTGTACGCTGGCCTTCTAAAAGCTCTGTCAGGAGTGGGATTCGAACCCACGCCCACATTCGTGGACCAGAACGCCCGTGAGCCACGATGAGACGTAGCAAGCTTCTTGAGCTTGAGTCTGGCGCCTTAGACCACTCGGCCATCCTGACTTGTCATGCAATCCGCCGATGAAAACCAATAAAATTTAGATGATGCAAATTCAATAACATTTCCTCTAATTACGGGGATAAATAAATATTAATTTTGTAATCTACATAGGTTTCTACATTTTCCGTATTAGTATAGCATGCTAATGGTACTAAAAATAACGCAAATATCCAGGGTGCAATTCCCTTTAGCGGGAAAAATGTAAAGTTTTCTTCTTCAAGTTTATGAATGCACTTTTCGAAAAATCTAATACAGAAATTCCTTTATTAACAAAAATAATGTGTGAAATACCAAGAATTTAGCACAAAGGTTATTGCGACGAAAGCGATTAGCGTAGACAAGAATTCAATGAATAATTTAGGTTTAGATTAAAAATCTCTGTTAAAGTGGGTTTAAAAGCCACAACCACATGTTCCGAACAAAGCGGCAGTGTGCTACGAAAAGTCTCAGCTAACTTCTTAAGCAAAAGTTTGGTGGAGTAACCCACTCGTTTATACTGAAAATTTGTACAAAAAATAATGAAAACACTTCTTAAATTTAGAGTAATGGCATCAAATAAATAATTTTCGGTCTTTCTGACCGAGGGAATGAACAGTTATTGATAACGACCAGGCGTTGGAATTTCGGTTCGCTCCCGTGGCCCAGTCGGTTAGTGCGTCGTACTTATAAACAGTATTGAAGTAAATGCGAAGGTCGAGGGTTCGATCCCCTCCGGGAGCATGCCTTCTAAACTTTTGTTCCATGTTGTGATGACAAGTACTCTGCAAGAAAGATCTAAAACAACAATTTAACTATGCCCAAATCATAAGCGGATGTGGCATGGCAATAGGACAAAATGGTCCAGAAAACGACTAATTTTTACAGGAAGCCGAACAGTGTATGAACTCTATTTTAAGGGTTTTTTAACTCTTTATTATATGAATCTATTGCATGTGCAATTGATTTAAATGAAAAAAATATCCCTAATTTTAAAATATAGCATAAATTGTACGCTGGCCTTCTAAAAGCTCTGTCAGGAGTGGGATTCGAACCCACGCCCACATTCGTGGACCAGAACGCCCGTGAGCCACGATGAGACGTAGCAAGCTTCTTGAGCTTGAGTCTGGCGCCTTAGACCACTCGGCCATCCTGACTTGTCATGCAATCCGCCGATGAAAAGCAATAAAATTTAGATGATGCAAATTCAATAACATTTCCTCTAATTACGGGGATAAATAAATATTAATTTCGTAATCTACATAGGTTTCTACATTTTCCGTATTAGTATAGCATGCTAATGGTACTAAAGTTAACGCAAATATCCAGGGTGCAATTCCCTTTAGCAGGAAAAATGTAAAGTTTTCTTCTTCAAGTTTATGAATGCACTTTTCGAAAAATCTAATACAGAAATTCCTTTATTAACAAAAATAATGAGTGAAATACCAAGAATTTAGCAGAAAGGTTATTGCGACGAAAGCGATTAGCGTAGACAAGAATTCAATGAATAATTTAGGTTTAGATTAAAAATCTCTGTTAAAGTGGGTTTAAAAGCCACAACCACATGTTCCGAACAAAGCGGCAGTGTGCTACGAAAAGTCTCAGCTAACTTCTTAAGCAAAAGTTTGGTGGAGTAACCCACTCGTTTATACTGAAAATTTGTACAAAAAATAATGAAAACACTTCTTAAATTTAGAGTAATGGCATCAAATAAATAATTTTCGGTCTTTCTGACCGAGGGAATGAACAGTAACTGATAACGACCAGGCGTTGGAATTTCGGTTCGCTCCCGTGGCCCAGTCGGTTAGTGCGTCGTACTTATAAACAGTATTGAAGTTAATGCGAAGGTCGAGGGTTCGATCCCCTCCGGGAGCATGCCTTTTAAAGTTTTGTCCCATGTTGTGATGAGAAATACTCTGCAAGAAAGATCTAAAACAACAATTTAACTATGCCCAAATCATAAGAGGATGTGGAGTGGCAATAGGAGAAAATGGTTCAGAAAACGACTAATTTTTACAGGAAGCCGAACAGTGTATGAACTCTATTTTAAGGGTTTTTTAACTCTTTATTATATGAATCTATTGCATGTTAAATTGATTTAAATGAAAAAAATATCCCTAATTTTAAAATATAGCATAAATTGTACGCTGGCCTTCTAAAAGCTCTGCCAGGAGTGGGATTCGAACGCACGCCCACATTCGTGGACCAGAACTCCCGTGAGCCACGATGAGACGTAGCAAGCTTCTTGAGCTTGAGTCTGGCGGCTTAGACCACTAGGCCATCCTGACTTGTCATGCAATCCGCCGATGAAAACCAATAACATTTAGATGATGACACATCAATAACATTTCCTCTAATTACGGGGATAAATAAATATTAATTGCGTAATTTACATAGGATTCTACATTATCCCTATTAGTATAGCCTGCTAATGGTACTAAAGTTCACGCAAGAATCCAGGGCGCAATTCCCTTTAGCAGGAAACATGTAAAGTTTTCTTCTTCATGTTCATGAATGCACTTTTCGAAAAAATCTAATGCAGCAATTCCGATATTAACAAAATGAACGAGTGAAATACCTTGACTTTAGCACAAAAGTTATTGCGAACGAAAGCGATTAACGTAGACAAGAATTCAATGAATAGTTTAGGTTTAGATTAATAATCTCTGTTGAAGTGCGTTTCAATGTCACGACCACATGTTCCGAACAAAGCAGCAGTGTGCTACGAAAAATTTTACCTAACTTTTGAAGCAAAAGTTTGGAGGATTAAACCACTCGCTTATACTGAAAATTTTTACAAAAAATGGATGAAAACACGCCTGAAATTTAGAGTAATGACATCAAATCAATAATTTTTCCTCTTTCTGACCGCGGAAATGAACACTAATTGATAACGACCATGCGTTGGAATTTCGGTTCGCTCCCGTGGCCCAGTCGGTTAGTGCGTCGTACTTACAAACAGTATTGAAGTTAATGCGAAGGTCGAGGGTTCGATCCCGTCCGGGAGCATGCCTTTTAAAGTTTTGTTCCATACTGTGATGAGAAATACTCTGCAAGAAAGATCTAAAACAACAATTTAACTATGCCCAAATCATAAGAGGATGTGGTATGGCAATAGGACAAAATGGTTCAGAAAACGACTAATTTTTAAAGGAAGCCGAACAGTGTATGAACTCTATTTTAAAGGTTTTTTAACTCTTTATTATATGAATCTATTGCATGTTAAATTGATTTAAATGAAAAAATATCCCTAATTTTAAAATATTGCATAAATTGTACGCTGGCCTTCTAAAAGCTCTGTCAGGAGTGGGATTCGAGCCCACGCCCACATTCGTGGACCAGAACGCCCGTGAGCCACGATGAGACGTAGCAAGCTTCTTGAGCTTGAGTCTGGCGCCTTAGACCACTCGGCCATCCTGACTTGTCATGCAATCCGCCGATGAAAACCAATAAAATTTAGATGATGACACATCAATAACATTTCCTCTAATTGCGGGGATAAATAAATATTAATTGCGTAATTTACATAGGATTCTACATTATCCCTATTAGTATAGCCTTTTAATGGTACTAAAGTTCACGCAAATATCCAGGGTGCAATTCCCTTTAGCAGGGAAAATGTAAAGTTTTCTTCTTCAAGTTTATGAATGCACTTTTCGAAAAATCTAATACAGAAATTCCTTTATTAACAAAAATAATGAGTGAAATACCTAGAATTTAGCACAAAGGTTATGGCGACGAAAGCGATTAGCGTAGACAAGAATTCAATGAATAATTTAGGTTTAGATTAAAAATCTCTGTTAAAGTGGGTTTAAAAGCCACAACCACATGTTCCGAACAAAGCGGCAGTGTGCTACGAAAAGTCTCAGCTAACTTCTTAAGCAAAAGTTTGGTGGAGTAACCCACTCGTTTATACTGAAAATTTGTACAAAAAATAATGAAAACACGCCTAAAATTTAGAGTAATGGCATCAAATCAATACTTTTCGGTCTTTCTGACCGAGGGAATGAACAGTAACTGATAACGACCAGGCGTTGGAATTTCGGTTCGCTCCCGTGGCCCAGTCGGTTAGTGCGTCGTACTTATAAACAGTATTGAAGTTAATGCGAAGGTCGAGGGTTCGATCCCCTCCGGGAGCATGCCTTTTAAAGTTTTGTCCCATGTTGTGAGGAGAAATACTCTGCAAGAAAGATCTAAAACAACAATTTAACTATGCCCAAATCATAACAGGATGTGGAGTGGCAATAGGAGAAAATGGTTCAGAAAACGACTAATTTTTACAGGAAGCCGAACAGTGTATGAACTCTATTTTAAGGGTTTTTTAACTCTTTATTATATGAATCTATTGCATGTTAAATTGATTTAAATGAAAAAAATATCCCTAATTTTAAAATATAGCATAAATTGTACGCTGGCCTTCTAAAAGCTCTGTCAGGAGTGGGATTCGAACCCACGCCCACATTCGTGGACCAGAACGCCCGTGAGCCACGATGAGACGTAGCAAGCTTCTTGAGCTTGAGTCTGGCGCCTTAGACCACTCGGCCATCCTGACTTGTCATGCAATCCGCCGATGAAAACCAATAAAATTTAGATGATGACACATCAATAACATTTCCTCTAATTACGGGGATAAATAAATATTAATTGCGTAATTTACATAGGATTCTACATTATCCCTATTAGTAAAGCCTGCTAATGGTACTAAAGTTAACGCAAGTATCCAGGGCGCAATTCCCTTTAGCAGGAAACATGTAAAGTTTTCTTATTCATGTTCATGAATGCACTTTTCGGAAAAATCTAATGCAGCAATTCCGATATTAAAAAAATGAACGAGTGAAATACCTTGACTTTAGCACAAAAGTTATTGCGAACGAAAGCGATTAACGTAGACAAGAATTCAATGAATAGTTTAGGTTTAGATTAATAATCTCTGTTAAAGTGCGTTTCAATGTCACGACCACATGTTCGGAACAAAGCAGCAGTGTGATACGAAAAATCTTACCTAACTTTTTAAGCTAAAGTTTGGTGGATTAAACCACTCGCTTATACTGAAAATTTTTACAAAAAAGGGATGAAAACACGCCTGAAATTTAGAGTAATGACATCAAATAAATAATTTTTATTCTTTCTGACCGGGGAAATGAACAGTAATTGATAACGACCAGGCGTTGGAATTTCGGTTCGCTCCCGTAGCCCTGTCGGTTAGTGCGTCGTACTTATAAACAGTAATGAAGTTAATGCGAAGGTCGAGGGTTCGATCCCGTCCGGGAGCATGCCTTTTAAAGTTTTGTTCCATGTTGTGATGAGAAATACTCTGCAAGAAAGATGTAAAACAACAATGTAACTATGCCCAAATCGTAAGAGGATGTGGTATGGCAATAAATTTAAAATATAGCATAAATTGTACGCTGGCCTTCTAAAAGCTCTGTCAGGAGTGGGATTGGAACCCACGCCCACATTCGTGGACCAGAACGCCCGTGAGCCACGATGAGACGTAGCAAGCTTCTTGAGCTTGAGTCTGGCGCCTTAGACCACTCGGCCATCCTGACTTGTCATGCAATCCGCCGATGAAAACCAATAAAATTTAGATGATGCTAATTCAATAAAATTTCCTCTAATTACGGGGATAAATAAATATTAATTTTTAATCTACATAGGTTTCTACATTTTCCGTATTAGTATAGCATGCTAATGGTACTAAAGTTAACGCAAATATCCAGGGTGCAATTCTCTTTAGCAGGAAAAATGTAAAGTTTTCTTCTTCAAGTTTATGAATGAACTTTTCGAAAAATCTAATACAGAAATTCCTTTATTAACAAAAATAATGAGTGAAATACCTAGAATTTAGCACAAAGGTTATTGCGACGAAAGCGATTAGCGTAGACAAGAATTCAATGAATAATTTAGGTTTAGATTAAAAATCTCTGTTAAAGTGGGTTTAAAAGCCACAACCACATGTTCCGAACAAAGCGGCAGTGTGCTACGAAAAGTCTCAGCTAACTTCTTAAGCAAAAGTTTGGTGGAGTAAACCACTCGTTTATACTGAAAATTTGTGCAAAAAAGAATGAAAACACGCCTTAAATTTAGAGTAATGGCATCAAATCAATAATTTTCGGTCTTTCTGAACGAGGGAATGAACAGTAATTGATAACGACCAGGCGTTGGAATTTCGGTTCGCTCCCGTGGCCCAGTCGGTTAGTGCGTCCTACTTATAAACAGTATTGAAGTTAATGCGAAGGTCGAGGGTTCGATCCCCTCCGGGAGCATGCCTTTTAAAGTTTTGTCCCATGTTGTGATGAGAAATACTCTGCAAGAAAGATCTAAAACAACAATTTAACTATGCCTAAATCATAAGAGGATGTGGCATGGCAATAGGACAAAATGGTTCAGAAAATGACTAATTTTTACAGGAAGCCGAACAGTGTATGAACTCTATTTTAAGGGTTTTTTAACTCTTTATTATATGAATCTATTGCATGTTAAATTGTTTAAATGAAAAAAATATCCCTAATTTTAAAATATAGCATAAATTGTACGCTGGCCTTCTAAAAGCTCTGTTAGGAGTGGGATTCGAACCCACGCCCACATTCGTGGACCAGAACGCCCGTGAGCCACGATGAGACGTAGCAAGCTTCTTGCGCTTGAGTCTGGCGCCTTAGACCACTCGGCCATCCTGACTTGTCATGCAATCCGCCGATGAAAACCAATAAAATTTAGATGATGACACATCAAGAACATTTCCTCTAATTGCGGGGATAAATAAATATTAATTGCGTAATTTACATAGGACTCTACATTATCCCTATTAGTATAGCCTTCTTATGGTACTAAAGTTCACGCAAATATCCAGGGTGCAATTCCCTTTAGCAGGAAAAATGTAAAGTTTTCTTCTTCAAGTTTATGAATGCACTTTTCGAAAAATCTAATACAGAAATTCCTTTATTAACAAAAATAATGAGTGAAATACCTAGAATTTAGCACAAAGGTTATTGCGACGAAAGCGATTAGCGTAGACAAGAATTCAATGAATAATTTAGGTTTAGATTAAAAATCTCTGTTAAAGTGGGTTTAAAAGCCACAACCACATGTTCCGAACAAAGCGGCAGTGTGCTACGAAAAGTCTCAGCTAACTTCTTAAGCAAAAGTTTGGTGGAGTAACCCACTCGTTTATACTGAAAATTTGTACAAAAAATAATGAAAACACGCCTTAAATTTAGAGTAATGGCATCAAATCAATACTTTTCGGTCTTTCTGACCGAGGGAATGAACAGTAACTGATAACGACCAGGCGTTGGAATTTCGGTTCGCTCCCGTGGCCCAGTCGGTTAGTGCGTCGTTTTTATAAACAGTATTGAAGTTAATGCGAAGGTCGAGGGTTCGATCCCCTCCGGGAGCATGCCTTTTAAAGTTTTGTCCCATGTTGTGAGGAGAAATACTCTGCAAGAAAGATCTAAAACAACAATTTAACTATGCCCAAATCATAAGAGGATGTGGAGTGGCAATAGGAGAAAATGGTTCAGAAAACGACTAATTTTTACAGGAAGCCGAACAGTGTATGAACTCTATTTTAAGGGTTTTTTAACTCTTTATTATATGAATCTATTGCATGTTAAATTGATTTAAATGAAAAAAATATCCCTAATTTTAAAATATAGCATAAATTGTACGCTGGCCTTCTAAAAGCTCTGTCAGGAGTGGGATTCGAACCCACGCCCACATTGGTGGACCAGAACTCCCGTGAGCCACGATGAGACGTAGCAAGCTTCTTGAGCTTGAGTCTGGCGGCTTAGACCACTAGGCCATCCTGACTTGTCATGCAATCCGCCGATGAAAACCAATAACATTTAGATGAAGACACATCAATAACATTTCCTCTAATTACGGGGATAAATAAATATTAATTGCGTAATTTACATAGGATTCTACATTATCCCTATTAGTATAGCCTGCTAATGGTACTAAAGTTCACGCAAAAATCCAGGGCGCAATTCCCTTTAGCAGGAAACATGTAAAGTTTTCTTCTTCATGTTCATGAATGCACTTTTCGAAAAAATCTAATGCAGCAATTCCGATATTAACAAAATGAACGAGTGAAATACCTTGACTTTAGCACAAAAGTTATTGCGAACGAAAGCGATTAACGTAGACAAGAATTCAATGAATAGTTTAGGTTTAGATTAATAATCTCTGTTGAAGTGCGTTTCAATGTCACGACCACATGTTCCGAACAAAGCAGCAGTGTGCTACGAAAAATTTTACCTAACTTTTGAAGCAAAAGTTTGGAGGATTAAACCACTCGCTTATACTGAAAATTTTTACAAAAAAGGGATGAAAACACGCCTGAAATTTAGAGTAATGACATCAAATCAATAATTTTTCCTCTTTCTGACCGCGGAAATGAACAGTAATTGATAACGACCATGCGTTGGAATTTCGGTTCGCTCCCGTGGCCCAGTCGGTTAGTGCGTCGTACTTACAAACAGTATTGAAGTTAATGCGAAGGTCGAGGGTTCGATCCCGTCCGGGAGCATGCCTTTTAAAGTTTTGTTCCATGTTGTGATGAGAAATACTCTGCAAGAAAGATCTAAAACAACAATTTAACTATGCCCAAATCATAAGAGGATGTGGTATGGCAATAGGACAAAATGGTTCAGAAAACGACTAATTTTTACAGGAAGCCGAACAGTGTATGAACTCTATTTTAAGGGTTTTTTAACTCTTTATTATATGAATCTATTGCATGTTAAATTGATTTAAATGAAAAAATATCCCTAATTTTAAAATATAGCATAAATTGTACGCTGGCCTTCTAAAAGCTCTGTCAGGAGTGGGATTCGAGCCCACGCCCACATTCGTGGACCAGAACGCCCGTGAGCCACGATGAGACGTAGCAAGCTTCTTGAGCTTGAGTCTGGCGGCTTAGACCACTAGGCCATCCTGACTTGTCATGCAATCCGCCGATGAAAACCAATAACATTTAGATGATGACACATCAATAACATTTCCTCTAATTACGGGGATAAATAAATATTAATTGCGTAATTTACATAGGATTCTACATTATCCCTATTAGTATAGCCTGCTAATGGTACTAAAGTTCACGCAAGAATCCAGGGCGCAATTCCCTTTAGCAGGAAACATGTAAAGTTTTCTTCTTCATGTTCATGAATGCACTTTTCGAAAAAATCTAATGCAGCAATTCCGATATTAACAAAATGAACGAGTGAAATACCTTGACTTTAGCACAAAAGTTATTGCGAACGAAAGCGATTAACGTAGACAAGAATTCAATGAATAGTTTAGGTTTAGATTAATAATCTCTGTTGAAGTGCGTTTCAATGTCACGACCACATGTTCCGAACAAAGCAGCAGTGTGCTACGAAAAATTTTACCTAACTTTTGAAGCAAAAGTTTGGAGGATTAAACCACTCGCTTATACTGAAAATTTTTACAAAAAAGGGATGAAAACACGCCTGAAATTTTGAGTAATGACATCAAATCAATAATTTTTCCTCTTTCTGACCGCGGAAATGAACAGTAATTGATAACGACCATGCGTTGGAATTTCGGTTCGCTCCCGTGGCCCAGTCGGTTAGTGCGTCGTACTTACAAACAGTATTGAAGTTAATGCGAAGGTCGAGGGTTCGATCCCGTCCGGGAGCATGCCTTTTAAAGTTTTGTTCCATGTTGTGATGAGAAATACTCTGCAAGAAAGATCTAAAACAACAATTTAACTATGCCCAAATCATAAGAGGATGTGGTATGGCAATAGGACAAAATGGTTCAGAAAACGACTAATTTTTAAAGGAAGCCGAACAGTGTATGAACTCTATTTTAAAGGTTTTTTAACTCTTTATTATATGAATCTATTGCATGTTAAATTGATTTAAATGAAAAAATATCCCTAATTTTAAAATATAGCATAAATTGTACGCTGGCCTTCTAAAAGCTCTGTCAGGAGTTGGATTCGAGCCCACGCCCACATTCGTGGACCAGAACGCCCGTGAGCCACGATGAGACGTAGCAAGCTTCTTGAGCTTGAGTCTGGCGCCTTAGACCACTCGGCCATCCTGACTTGTCATGCAATCCGCCGATGAAAACCAATAAAATTTAGATGATGACACATCAATAACATTTCCTCTAATTGCGGGGATAAATAAATATTAATTGCGTAATTTACATAGGATTCTACATTATCCCTATTAGTATAGCCTTCTAATGGTACTAAAGTTCACGCAAATATCCAGGGTGCAATTCCCTTTAGCAGGAAAAATGTAAAGTTTTCTTCTTCAAGTTTATGAATGCACTTTTCGAAAAATCTAATACAGAAATTCCTTTATTAACAAAAATAATGAGTGAAATACCTAGAATTTAGCACAAAGGTTATGGCGACGAAAGCGATTAGCGTAGACAAGAATTCAATGAATAATTTAGGTTTAGATTAAAAATCTCTGTTAAAGTGGGTTTAAAAGCCACAACCACATGTTCCGAACAAAGCGGCAGTGTGCTACGAAAAGTCTCAGCTAACTTCTTAAGCAAAAGTTTGGTGGAGTAACCCACTCGTTTATACTGAAAATTTGTAGAAAAAATAATGAAAACACGCCTAAAATTTAGAGTAATGGCATCAAATCAATACTTTTCGGTCTTTCTGACCGAGGGAATGAACAGTAACTGATAACGACCAGGCGTTGGAATTTCGGTTCGCTCCCGTGGCCCAGTCGGTTAGTGCGTCGTACTTATAAACAGTATTGAAGTTAATGCGAAGGTCGAGGGTTCGATCCCCTCCGGGAGCATGCCTTTTAAAGTTTTGTCCCATGTTGTGAGGAGAAATACTCTGCAAGAAAGATCTAAAACAACAATTTAACTATGCCCAAATCATAAGAGGATGTGGAGTGGCAATAGGAGAAAATGGTTCAGAAAACGACTAATATTTACAGGAAGCCGAACAGTGTATGAACTCTATTTTAAGGGTTTTTTAACTCTTTATTATATGAATCTATTGCATGTTAAATTGATTTAAATGAAAAAAATATCCCTAATTTTAAAATATAGCATAAATTGTACGCTGGCCTTCTAAAAGCTCTGTCAGGAGTGGGATTCGAACCCACGCCCACATTCGTGGACCAGAACGCCCGTGAGCCACGATGAGACGTAGCAAGCTTCTTGAGCTTGAGTCTGGCGCCTTAGACCACTCGGCCATCCTGACTTGTCATGCAATCCGCCGATGAAAACCAATAAAATTTAGATGATGACACATCAATAACATTTCGTCTAATTACGGGGATAAATAAATATTAATTGCGTAATTTACATAGGATTCTACATTATCCCTATTAGTAAAGCCTGCTAGTGGTACTAAAGTTAACGCAAGTATCCAGGGCGCAATGCAGAAATTTTTTTTGGGATCACTTTGGTTGGGAGCTTTGTAACCGCGCCTACTATAACGCAATAGGAAAACTTCGCCTAATGTTAACCCTGATTCTAACCCCAACCCAACCGCCTAAACGCCTAACCGTAATTTTATTTTTACCCTAACCCTAACCCTAACCCTAACCCTAACCCTAACTCTAACCTTAATCCTATTCGGGAAAAAAATTGAAAAAAAAGGCAAACCAACAAACAAGACAAAACCAAAAACAGCGCGCACGGGATCGAACCCTAGCCCACAAGAGCACGGGCAGCGCCTTAGCCGATTGAGCTAACGAAGCTCTACGGATTTTAGCGTTCAAAAATTGTTTTTAACTTACTCCTACCGGCGAAGTTTTCCTATTGCGTAATAGTAGGCGCGGTTACAAAGCTCCCAACCAAAGTGATCCCAAAAAAAATATTAGCGGGCGCAATTCCCTTTAGCAGGAAACATGTAAAGTTTTCTTATTCATGTTCATGAATGCACTTTTCGGAAAAATCTAATGCAGCAATTCCGATATTAAAAAAATGAACGAGTGAAATACCTTGACTTTAGCACAAAAGTTATTGCGAACGAAAGCGATTAACGTAGACAAGAATTCAATGAATAGTTTAGGTTTAGATTAATAATCTCTGTTAAAGTGCGTTTCAATGTCACGACCACATGTTCGGAACAAAGCAGCAGTGTGATACGAAAAATCTTACCTAACTTTTTAAGCTAAAGTTTGGTGGATTAAACCACTCGCTTATACTGAAAATTTTTACAAAAAAGGGATGAAAACACGCCTGAAATTTAGAGTAATGACATCAAATAAATAATTTTTCTTCTTTCTGACCGGGGAAATGAACAGTAATTGATAACGACCAGGCGTTGGAATTTCGGTTCGCTCCCGTGGCCCTGTCGGTTAGTGCGTCGTACTTATAAACAGTAATGAAGTTAATGCGAAGGTCGAGGGTTCGATCCCGTCCGGGAGCATGCCTTTTAAAGTTTTGTTCCATGTTGTGATGAGAAATACTCTGCAAGAAAGATGTAAAACAACAATGTAACTATGCCCAAATCGTAAGAGGATGTGGTATGGCAATAAATTTAAAATATAGCATAAATTGTACGCTGGCCTTCTAAAAGCTCTGTCAGGAGTGGGATTGGAACCCACGCCCACATTCGTGGACCAGAACGACCGTGAGCCACGATGAGACGTAGCAAGCTTCTTGAGCTTGAGTCTGGCGCCTTAGACCACTCGGCCATCCTGACTTGTCATGCAATCCGCCGATGAAAACCAATAAAATTTAGATGATGCTAATTCAATAAAATTTCCTCTAATTACGGGGATAAATAAATATTAATTTTTTAATCTACATAGGTTTCTACATTTTCCGTATTAGTATAGCATGCTAATGGTACTAAAGTGAACGCAAATATCCAGGGTGCAATTCCCTTTAGCAGGAAAAATGTAAAGTTTTGTTCTTCAAGTTTATGAATGCAGTTTTCGAAAAATCTAATACAGAAATTCCTTTATTAACAAAAATAATGAGTGAAATACCTAGAATTTAGCACAAAGGTTATTGCGACGAAAGCGATTAGCGTAGACAAGAATTCAATGAATAATTTAGGTTTAGATTAAAAATCTCTGTTAAAGTGGGTTTAAAAGCCACAACCACATGTTCCGAACAAAGCGGCAGTGTGCTACGAAAAGTCTCAGCTAACTTCTTAAGCAAAAGTTTGGTGGAGTAACCCACTCGTTTATACAGAAAATTTGTACAAAAAATAATGAAAACACGCCTTAAATTTAGAGTAATGGCATCAAATCAATAATTTTCGGTCTTTCTGACCGAGGGAATGAACAGTAATTGATAACGACCAGGCGTTGGAATTTCGGTTCGCTCCCGTGGCCCAGTCGGTTAGTGCGTCGTACTTATAAACAGTATTGAAGTTAATGCGAAGGTCGAGGGTTCGATCCCCTCCGGGAGCATTCCTTTTAAAGTTTTGTCCCATGTTGTGAGGAGAAATACTCTGCAAGAAAGATCTAAAACAACAATTTAACTATGCCCAAATCATAAGAGGATGTGGAGTGGCAATAGGAGAAAATGGTTCAGAAAACGACTAATATTTACAGGAAGCCGAACAGTGTATGAACTCTATTTTAAGGGTTTTTTAACTCTTTATTATATGAATCTATTGCATGTTAAATTGATTTAAATGAAAAAAATATCCCTAATTTTAAAATATAGCATAAATTGTACGCTGGCCTTCTAAAAGCTCTGTCAGGAGTGGGATTCGAACCCACGCCCACATTCGTGGACCAGAACGCCCGTGAGCCACGATGAGACGTAGCAAGCTTCTTGAGCTTGAGTCTGGCGCTTTAGACCACTCGGCCATCCTGACTTGTCATGCAATCCGCCGATGAAAACCAATAAAATTTAGATGATGACACATCAATAACATTTCCTCTAATTACGGGGATAAATAAATATTAATTGCGTAATTTACATAGGATTCTACATTATCCCTATTAGTAAAGCCTGCTAATGGTACTAAAGTTAACGCAAGTATCCAGGGCGCAATTCCCTTTAGCAGGAAACATGTAAAGTTTTCTTCTTCATGTTCATGAATGCACTTTTCGGAAAAATCTAATGCAGCAATTCCGATATTAAAAAAATGAACGAGTGAAATACCTTGACTTTAGCACAAAAGTTATTGCGAACGAAAGCGATTAACGTAGACAAGAATTCAATGAATAGTTTAGGTTTAGATTAATAATCTCTGTTACAGTGCGTTTCAATGTCACGACCACATGTTCGGAACAAAGCAGCAGTGTGATACGAAAAATCTTACCTAACTTTTTAAGCTAAAGTTTGGTGGATTAAACCACTCGCTTATACTGAAAATTTTTACAAAAAGGGGATGAAAACACGCCTGAAATTTAGAGTAATGACATCAAATAAATAATTTTTCTTCTTTCTGACCGGGGAAATGAACAGTAATTGATAACGACCAGGCGTTGGAATTTCGGTTCGCTCCCGTGGCCCTGTCGGTTAGTGCGTCGTACTTATAAACAGTAATGAAGTTAATGCGAAGGTCGAGGGTTCGATCCCGTCCGGGAGCATGCCTTTTAAAGTTTTGTTCCATGTTGTGATGAGAAATACTCTGCAAGAAAGATGTAAAACAACAATGTAACTATGCCCAAATCGTAAGAGGATGTGGTATGGCAATAAATTTAAAATATAGCATAAATTGTACGCTGGCCTTCTAAAAGCTCTGTCAGGAGTGGGATTGGAACCCACGCCCACATTCGTGGACCAGAACGACCGTGAGCCACGATGAGACGTAGCAAGCTTCTTGAGCTTGAGTCTGGCGCCTTAGACCACTCGGCCATCCTGACTTGTCATGCAATCCGCCGATGAAAACCAATAAAATTTAGATGATGCTAATTCAATAAAATTTCCTCTAATTACGGGGATAAATAAATATTAATTTTTTAATCTACATAGGTTTCTACATTTTCCGTATTAGTATAGCATGCTAATGGTACTAAAGTGAACGCAAATATCCAGGGTGCAATTCCCTTTAGCAGGAAAAATGTAAAGTTTTGTTCTTCAAGTTTATGAATGCAGTTTTCGAAAAATCTAATACAGAAATTCCTTTATTAACAAAAATAATGAGTGAAATACCTAGAATTTAGCACAAAGGTTATTGCGACGAAAGCGATTAGCGTAGACAAGAATTCAATGAATAATTTAGGTTTAGATTAAAAATCTCTGTTAAAGTGGGTTTTAAAGCCACAACCACATGTTCCGAACAAAGCGGCAGTGTGCTACGAAAAGTCTCAGCTAACTTCTTAAGCAAAAGTTTGGTGGAGTAACCCACTCGTTTATACAGAAAATTTGTACAAAAAATAATGAAAACACGCCTTAAATTTAGAGTAATGGCATCAAATCAATAATTTTTGGTCTTTCTGACCGAGGGAATGAACAGTAATTGATAACGACCAGGCGTTGGAATTTCGGTTCGCTCCCGTGGCCCAGTCGGTTAGTGCGTCGTACTTATAAACAGTATTGAAGTTAATGCGAAGGTCGAGGGTTCGATCCCCTCCGGGAGCATTCCTTTTAAAGTTTTGTCCCATGTTGTGAGGAGAAATACTCTGCAAGAAAGATCTAAAAGAACAATTTAACTATGCCCAAATCATAAGAGGATGTGGCATTGCAATAGGACAAAATGGTTCAGAAAACGACTAATTTTTACAGGAAGCCGAACAGTGTATGAACTCTATTTTAAGGGTTTTTAACTCTTTATTATATGAAACTATTGCATGTTAAATTGATTTAAATGAAAAAATATCCCTAATTTTAAAATATAGCATAAATTTTACGCTGCCTTCTAAAAGCTCTGTCAGGAGTGGGATTCGAACCCACGCCCACATTCGTGGACCAGAACACCCGTGAGCAACGATGAGACGTAGCAAGCTTCTTGAGCTTGAGTCTGTCGCCTTAGACCACTCGGCTATCCTGACTTGTCATGCAATCCGCCGATGAAAACCAATAAAATTTAGACGATGCAAATTCAATAACATTTCCTCTAATTACGGGGATAAATAAATATTAATTTCGTAATCTACATAGGTTTCTACATTTTCCGTATTAGTATAGCATGCTTATGGTAATAAAGTTAACGCAAATATCCAGGGTGCAATTCCCTTTAGCAGGAAAAATGTAAAGTTTTCTTCTTCAAGTTTATGAATGCACTTTTAGAAAAATCTAATACAGAAATTCCTTTATTAACAAAAATAATGAGTGAAATACCTAGAATTTAGCACAAAGGTTATTGCGACGAAAGCGATTAGCGTAGACAAGAATTCAATGAATAATTTAGGTTTAGATTAAAAATCTCTGTTAAAGTGGGTTTAAAAGCCACAACCACATGTTCCGAACAAAGCGGCAGTGTGCTACGAAAAGTCTCAGCTAACTTCTTAAGCAAAAGTTTGGTGGAGTAACCCACTCGTTTATACTGAAAATTTGTACAAAAAATAATGAAAACACGCCTAAAATTTAGAGTAATGGCATCAAATCAATACTTTTCGGTCTTTCTGACCGAGGGAATGAACAGTAACTGATAACGACCAGGCGTTGGAATTTCGGTTCGCTCCCGTGGCCCAGTCGGTTAGTGCGTCGTACTTATAAACAGTATTGAAGTGAATGTGAAGGTCGAGGGTTCGATCCCCTCCGGGAGCATGCCTTTTAAAGTTTTGTCCCATGTTGTGAGGAGAAATACTCTGCAAGAAAGATCTAAAACAACAATTTAACTATGCCCAAATCATAAGAGGATGTGGAGTGGCAATAGGAGAAAATGGTCCAGAAAACGACTAATTTTTACAGGAAGCCGAACAGTGTATGAACTCTATTTTCAGGGTTTTTTAACCCTTTATTATATGAATCTATTGCGTGTTAAATTGATTTAAATGAAAAAAATATCCCTAATTTTAAAATATAGCATAAATTGTACGCTGGCCTTCTAAAAGCTCTGTCAGGAGTGGGATTCGAACCCACGCCCACATTCGTGGACCAGAACGCCCGTGAGCCACGATGAGACGTAGCAAGCTTCTTGAGCTTGAGTCTGGCGCCTTAGACCACTCGGCCATCCTGACTTGTCATGGAATCCGCCGATGAAAACCAATAAAATTTAGATGATGACACATCAATAACATTTCCTCTAATTACGGGGATAAATAAATATTAATTGCGTAATTTACATAGGATTCTACATTATCCCTATTAGTATAGCCTGCTAATGGTACTAAAGTTCACGCAAGTATCCAGGGCGCAATTCCCTTTAGCAGGAAACATGTAAAGTTTTCTTCTTCATGTTCATGAATGCACTTTTCGAAAAAATCTAATGCAGCAATTCCGATATTAACAAAATGAACGAGTGAAATACCTTGACTTTAGCACAAAAGTTATTGCGAACGAAAGCGATTAACGTAGACAAGAATTCAATGAATAGTTTAGGTTTAGATTAATAATCTCTGTTGAAGTGCGTTTCAATGTCACGACCACATGTTCCGAACAAAGCAGCAGTGTGCTACGAAAAGTTTTACCTAACTTTTGAAGCAAAAGTTTGGAGGATTAAACCACTCGCTTATACTGAAAATTTTTACAAAAAAGGGATGAAAACACGCCTGAAATTTAGAGTAATGACATCAAATCAATAATTTTTCCTCTTTCTGACCGCGGAAATGAACAGTAATTGATAACGACCATGCGTTGGAATTTCGGTTCGCTCCCGTGCCCCAGTCGGTTAGTGCGTCGTACTTATAAACAGTATTGAAGTTAATGCGAAGGTCGAGGGTTCGATCCTTTCCGGGAGCATGCCTTTTAAAGTTTCGTCCCATGTTGTGATGAGAAATACTCTGCAAGAAAGATCTAAAACAACAATTTAACTATGCCCAAATCATAAGAGGATGTGGCATGGCAATAGGACAAAATGGTTCAGAAAACGACTAATTTTTACAGGAAGCCGAACAGTGTATGAACTCTATTTTAAGGGTTTTTTAACCCTTTATTATATGAATCTATTGCATGTTAAATTGATTTAAATGAAAAAAATATCCCTAATTTTAAAATATAGCATAAATTGTACGCTGGCCTTCTAAAAGCTCTGTCAGGAGTGGGATTCGAACCCACGCCCACATTCGTGGACCAGAACGCCCGTGAGCCACGATGAGACGTAGCAAGCTTCTTGAGCTTGAGTCTGGCGCCTTAGACCACTCGGCCATCCTGACTTGTCATGCAATCCGCCGATGAAAACCAATAAAATTTAGATGATGCAAATTCAATAACATTTCCTCTAATTACGGGGATAAATAAATATTAATTTTGTAATCTACATACGTTTCTACATTTTCCGTATTAGTATAGCCTTCTAATGGTACTTAAGTTCACGCAAATATCCAGGGTGCAATTCCCTTTAGCAGGAAAAATGTAAAGTTTTCTTCTTCAAGTTTATGAATGCACTTTTCGAAAAATCTAATACAGAAATTCCTTTATTAACAAAAATAATGAGTGAAATACCTAGAATTTAGCACAAAGGTTATTGCGACGAAAGCGATTAGCGTAGACAAGAATTCAATGAATAATTTAGGTTTAGATTAAAAATCTCTGTTAAAGTGGGTTTAAAAGCCACAACCACATGTTCCGAACAAAGCGGCAGTGTGCTACGAAAAGTCTCAGCTAACTTCTTAAGCAAAAGTTTGGTGGAGTAACCCACTCGTTTATACTGAAAATTTGTACAAAAAATAATGAAAACACGCCTAAAATTTAGAGTAATGGCATCAAATCAATACTTTTCGGTCTTTCTGACCGAGGGAATGAACAGTAACTGATAACGACCAGGCGTTGGAATTTCGGTTCGCTCCCGTGGCCCAGTCGGTTAGTGCGTCGTACTTATAAACAGTATTCAAGTGAATGCGAAGGTCGAGGGTTCGATCCTTTCCGGGAGCATGCCTTTTAAAGTTTCGTCCCATGTTGTGATGAGAAATACTCTGCAAGAAAGATCTAAAACAACAATTTAACTATGCCCAAATCATAAGAGGATGTGGCATGGCAATAGGACAAAATGGTTCAGAAAACGACTAATTTTTACAGGAAGCCGAACAATGTATGAACTCTATTTTAAGGGTTTTTTAACCCTTTATTATATGAATCTATTGCATGTTAAATTGATTTAAATGAAAAAAATATCCCTAATTTTAAAACATAGCATAAATTGTACGCTGGCCTTCTAAAAGCTCTGTCAGGAGTGGGATTCGAACCCACGCCCACATTCGTGGACCAGAACGCCCGTGAGCCACGATGAGACGTAGCAAGCTTCTTGAGCTTGAGTCTGGCGCCTTAGACCACTCGGCCATCCTGACTTGTCATGCAATCCGCCGATGAAAACCAATAAAATTTAGATGATGCAAATTCAATAACATTTCCTCTAATTACGGGGATAAATAAATATTAATTTTGTAATCTACATAGGTTTCTACATTTTCCGTATTAGTATAGCATGCTAATGGTACTAAAAATAACGCAAATATCCAGGGTGCAATTCCCTTTAGCGGGAAAAATGTAAAGTTTTCTTCTTCAAGTTTATGAATGCACTTTTCGAAAAATCTAATACAGAAATTCCTTTATTAACAAAAATAATGTGTGAAATACCAAGAATTTAGCACAAAGGTTATTGCGACGAAAGCGATTAGCGTAGACAAGAATTCAATGAATAATTTAGGTTTAGATTAAAAATCTCTGTTAAAGTGGGTTTAAAAGCCACAACCACATGTTCCGAACAAAGCGGCAGTGTGCTACGAAAAGTCTCAGCTAACTTCTTAAGCAAAAGTTTGGTGGAGTAACCCACTCGTTTATACTGAAAATTTGTACAAAAAATAATGAAAACACTTCTTAAATTTAGAGTAATGGCATCAAATAAATAATTTTCGGTCTTTCTGACCGAGGGAATGAACAGTTATTGATAACGACCAGGCGTTGGAATTTCGGTTCGCTCCCGTGGCCCAGTCGGTTAGTGCGTCGTACTTATAAACAGTATTGAAGTTAATGCGAAGGTCGAGGGTTCGATCCCCTCCGGGAGCATGCCTTCTAAACTTTTGTTCCATGTTGTGATGACAAGTACTCTGCAAGAAAGATCTAAAACAACAATTTAACTATGCCCAAATCATAAGCGGATGTGGCATGGCAATAGGACAAAATGGTCCAGAAAACGACTAATTTTTACAGGAAGCCGAACAGTGTATGAACTCTATTTTAAGGGTTTTTTAACTCTTTATTATATGAATCTATTGCATGTGCAATTGATTTAAATGAAAAAAATATCCCTAATTTTAAAATATAGCATAAATTGTACGCTGGCCTTCTAAAAGCTCTGTCAGGAGTGGGATTCGAACCCACGCCCACATTCGTGGACCAGAACGCCCGTGAGCCACGATGAGACGTAGCAAGCTTCTTGAGCTTGAGTCTGGCGCCTTAGACCACTCGGCCATCCTGACTTGTCATGCAATCCGCCGATGAAAAGCAATAAAATTTAGATGATGCAAATTCAATAACATTTCCTCTAATTACGGGGATAAATAAATATTAATTTCGTAATCTACATAGGTTTCTACATTTTCCGTATTAGTATAGCATGCTAATGGTACTAAAGTTAACGCAAATATCCAGGGTGCAATTCCCTTTAGCAGGAAAAATGTAAAGTTTTCTTCTTCAAGTTTATGAATGCACTTTTCGAAAAATCTAATACAGAAATTCCTTTATTAACAAAAATAATGAGTGAAATACCAAGAATTTAGCAGAAAGGTTATTGCGACGAAAGCGATTAGCGTAGACAAGAATTCAATGAATAATTTAGGTTTAGATTAAAAATCTCTGTTAAAGTGGGTTTAAAAGCCACAACCACATGTTCCGAACAAAGCGGCAGTGTGCTACGAAAAGTCTCAGCTAACTTCTTAAGCAAAAGTTTGGTGGAGTAACCCACTCGTTTATACTGAAAATTTGTACAAAAAATAATGAAAACACTTCTTAAATTTAGAGTAATGGCATCAAATAAATAATTTTCGGTCTTTCTGACCGAGGGAATGAACAGTTATTGATAACGACCAGGCGTTGGAATTTCGGTTCGCTCCCGTGGCCCAGTCGGTTAGTGCGTCGTACTTATAAACAGTATTGAAGTTAATGCGAAGGTCGAGGGTTCGATCCCCTCCGGGAGCATGCCTTCTAAACTTTTGTTCCATGTTGTGATGACAAGTACTCTGCAAGAAAGATCTAAAACAACAGTTTAACTATGCCCAAATCATAAGGGGATGTGGCATGGCAATAGGACAAAATGGTCCAGAAAACGACTAATTTTTACAGGAAGCCGAACAGTGTATGAACTCTATTTTAAGGGTTTTTTAACTCTTTATTATATGAATCTATTGCATGTGCAATTGATTTAAATGAAAAAAATATCCCTAATTTTAAAATATAGCATAAATTGTACGCTGGCCTTCTAAAAGCTCTGTCAGGAGTGGGATTCGAACCCACGCCCACATTCGTGGACCAGAACGCCCGTGAGCCACGATGAGACGTAGCAAGCTTCTTGAGCTTGAGTCTGGCGCCTTAGACCACTCGGCCATCCTGACTTGTCATGCAATCCGCCGATGAAAAGCAATAAAATTTAGATGATGCAAATTCAATAACATTTCCTCTAATTACGGGGATAAATAAATATTAATTTCGTAATCTACATAGGTTTCTACATTTTCCGTACTAGTATAGCATGCTAATGGTACTAAAGTTAACGCAAATATCCAGGGTGCAAATCCCTTTAGCAGGAAAAATGTAAAGTTTTCTTCTTCAAGTTTATGAATGCACTTTTCGAAAAATCTAATACAGAAATTCCTTTATTAACAAAAATAATGAGTGAAATACCAAGAATTTAGCAGAAAGGTTATTGCGACGAAAGCGATTAGCGTAGACAAGAATTCAATGAATAATTTAGGTTTAGATTAAAAATCTCTGTTAAAGTGGGTTTAAAAGCCACAACCACATGTTCCGAACAAAGCGGCAGTGTGCTACGAAAAGTCTCAGCTAACTTCTTAAGCAAAAGTTTGGTGGAGTAACCCACTCGTTCATACTGAAAATTTGTACAAAAAATAATGAAAACACGCCTTAAATTTAGAGTAATGGCATCAAATCAATAATTTTCGGTCTTTCTGACCGAGGGAATGAACAGTTATTGATAACGACCAGGCGTTGGAATGTCGGTTCGCTCCCGTGGCCCAGTCGGTTAGTGCGTCGTACTTATAAACAGTATTGAAGTTAATGCGAAGGTCGAGGGTTCGATCCCCTCCGGGAGCATGCCTTTTAAAGTTTTGTCCCATGTTGTGATGAGAAATACTCTGCAAGAAAGATCTAAAACAACAATTTAACTATGCCCAAATCATAAAAGGATGTGGCATGGCAATAGGACAAAATGGTTCAGAAAACGACTAATTTTTACAGGCAGCGGAAGAGTGAATGGGCTCTACTTTAAGGGTTTTTTAACTCTTTATTATATGAATCTATTGCATGTTAAATTGATTTAAGTAAAAAATATTTTTGTTATTAAATTACGCATAAATTGTACGCTTCCCTTCTTAAAAACCTGTTAGGAGTGGGATTCGAACCCACGCCCACATTCGTGGCCGGGAGAATGAACAGTAGTTGATAACGACCAGGCGTTGGGATTTCGGTTCGCTCCCGTGGCCCAGTCGGTTAGGGCGTCGTACTTATAAACAGTATTGAAGTTAATGCGAAGCTCGAGGGTTTGATCCTGTCCGGGAGCATGCCTTCTAAAGTTTTCTTCCAGGTTGTTTTGAGAAGTACTCTGGAAGGAAGATTTAAAACAGCAATTTAACTTTGGCTAAATCGTAAGAGGATGTGGCATGGCATTAAGCAAAATGGTTCAGAAAACGACTAATTTTCACAGGCAGCGGAACAGTGATGGATTCTATTGTCAGGGTATTTTAACTCTTTGTTATATGAATCTATTGCATGTTAAATTGATTTGAATAAAAAATATTTTAAATTAATATCAAAATATAGAATAAATTGTACGCTGCCCTTCTAAAAAATCTGTTAGGAGTGGCTTTCGAACCCACGCCCACATTCGTGGACCAGAACGCCCGTGAGCCACGATGAGACGTAGCAAGCTTCTTGAGCTTGATTCTGCTGACTTAGACCACTTGGCCGCCCTCACTTGTCATGCGATCCGCCTATGAAAACCAAAAAAATTTAGATTATTCAACATGAATAACATTTCCTCTAATTACGAGGATAAATAAACATTAATTGCGTAATTTACATAGGATTCTACATTATCCCTATTAGTATAGGCTGTTAATGACATTGAACTATAAGTAAACTGGAACGAGAAGTCAGGGCGGAAAATTGAAGCCAATTTGATTCAGTTTTTCTGAGTTTTGAGTGTAAATACTAAACGTCACAAAATGGTTAGTATATCAAATGAAAGCTATTAAAAAGTTGTATTTGGTGTAAAAATTTTTAGGCTTTAGGTGAAAGACAAACACCTTAAACTTTGAAGGAAAATTTTCCGTATTTTTGAAAATTGCGGTTATTTTCGTTTTTTTAAGGCATTTCTTTTTTGTATAAAGTCTTGAATTTTTTATATTAAATGTAGCTTTTTAATAGCTTCAATTTGATATACGGTCTGATCTTTGGCGTTAAGTATTTCGTGTCAAAACTCAGAAAAACTAACTTGGGTTCAGCCATTAATTGAACTTTTGTATTGAGTTAGCGTTCCAGTTGTATTACAGTTCACTGGTTAATGGTACTAAAGTTAACGCAAATATCCAGGGTGCAATTCCCTTTAGCAAGAAAAATGTAAAGTTTTCTTCTTCAGGTTTATGAATGCACTTTTCGAAAAAATCTAATACAGCAATTCCGTTATTAGCAAAATGCATGAGTGAAATACCTTGACTTTAGCACAAAGGTTATTGCGAACGAAAGCGATTAGCGTAGACAAGAATTCAATGAATAATTTAGGTTTAGATTAAAAATCTCTGTTAAAGTGGGTTTAAAAGCCACAACCACATGTTCCGAACAAAGCGGCAGTGTGCTACGAAAAGTCTCAGCTAACTTCTTAAGCAAAAGTTTGGTGGAGTAACCCACTCGTTTATACTGAAAATTTGTACAAAAAATAATGAAAACACGCCTTAAATTTAGAGTAATGGCATCAAATCAATAATTTTCGGTTTTTCTGACCGAGGGAATGAACAGTGATTGATAACGACCAGGCGTTGGAATTTCGGTTCGCTCCCGTGTCCAAGTCGGTTAGTGCGTCGTACTTATGAACAGTATTGAAGTTAATGCGAAGATCGAGGGTTCGATCCCCTCCGGGAGCATGCCTTCTAAACTTTTGTTCCATGTTGTGATGAGAAATACTCTGCAAGAAAGATCTAAAACAACAATTTAACTATGCCCAAATCATAAGGGGATGGGGCATGGCAATAGGAAAAAATGGTTCAGAAAACGACTAATTTTTACAGGAAGCCGAACAGTGTATGAACTCTATTTTAAGGGTTTTTTAACTCTTTATTATATGAATCTATTGCATGTGCAATTGATTTAAATGAAAAAAATATCCCTAATTTTAAAATATAGCATAAATTGTACGCTGGCCTTCTAAAAGCTCTGTCAGGAGTGGGATTCGAACCCACGCCCACATTCGTGGACCAGAACGCCCGTGAGCCACGATGAGACGTAACAAGCTTCTTGAGCTTGAGTCTGGCGCCTTAGACCACTCGGCCATCCTGACTTGTCATGCAATCCGCCGATGAAAAGCAATAAAATTTAGATGATGCAAATTCAATAACATTTCCTCTAATTACGGGGATAAATAAATATTAATTTCGTAATCTACATAGGTTTCTACATTTTCCGTATTAGTATAGCATGCTAATGGTACTAAAGTTAACGCAAATATCCAGGGTGCAATTCCCTTTAGCAGGAAAAATGTAAAGTTTTCTTCTTCAAGTTTATGAATGCACTTTTCGAAAAATCTAATACAGAAATTCCTTTATTAACAAAAATAATGAGTAAAATACCAAGAATTTAGCACAAAGGTTATTGCGACGAAAGCGATTAGCGTAGACAAGAATTCAATGAATAATTTAGGTTTAGATTAAAAATCTCTGTTAAAGTGGGTTTAAAAGCAACAACCACATGTTCCGAACAAAGCGGCAGTGTGCTACGAAAAGTCTCAGCTAACTTCTTAAGCAAAAGTTTGGTGGAGTAACCCACTCGTTTATACTGAAAATTTGTACAAAAAATAATGAAAACACGCCTTAAATTTAGAGTAATGGCATCAAATCAATAATTTTCGGTCTTTCTGACCGAGGGAATGAACAGTTATTGATAACGACCAGGCGTTGGAATTTCGGTTCGCTCCCGTGGCCCAGTCGGTTAGTGCGTCGTACTTATAAACAGTATTGAAGTTAATGCGAAGGTCGAGGGTTCGATCCCCTCCGCGAGCATGCCTTTTAAAGTTTTGTCCCATGTTGTGATGAGAAATACTCGGCAAGAAAGATCTAAAACAACAATTTAACTATGCCCAAATCATAAGAGGATGTGGCATGGCAATAGGACAAAATGGTTCAGAAAACGACTAATTTTTACAGGAAGCCGAACAGTGTATGAACTCTATTTTAAGGGTTTTTTAACCCTTTATTATATGAATCTATTGCATGTTAAGTTGATTTAAATGAAAAAAATATCCCTAATTTTAAAATATAGCATAAATTGTACGCTGGCCTTCTAAAAGCTCTGTCAGGAGTGGGATTCGAACCCACGCCCACATTCGTGGACCAGAACGCCCGTGAGCCACGATGAGACGTAGCAAGCTTCTTGAGCTTGAGTCTGGCGCCTTAGACCACTCGGCCATCCTGACTTGTCATGGAATCCGCCGATGAAAACCAATAAAATTTAGATGATGACACATCAATAACATTTCCTCTAATTACGGGGATAAATAAATATTAATTGCGTAATTTACATAGGATTCTACATTATCCCTATTAGTATAGCCTGCTAATGGTACTAAAGTTCACGCAAGTATCCAGGGCGCAATTCCCTTTAGCAGGAAACATGTAAAGTTTTCTTCTTCATGTTCATGAATGCACTTTTCGAAAAAATCTAATGCAGCAATTCCGATATTAACAAAATGAACGAGTGAAATACCTTGACTTTAGCACAAAAGTTATTGCGAACGAAAGCGATTAACGTAGACAAGAATTCAATGAATAGTTTAGGTTTAGATTAATAATCTCTGTTGAAGTGCGTTTCAATGTCACGACCACATGTTCCGAACAAAGCAGCAGTGTGCTACGAAAAGTTTTACCTAACTTTTGAAGCAAAAGTTTGGAGGATTAAACCACTCGCTTATACTGAAAATTTTTACAAAAAAGGGATGAAAACACGCCTGAAATTTAGAGTAATGACATCAAATCAATAATTTTTCCTCTTTCTGACCGCGGAAATGAACAGTAATTGATAACGACCATGCGTTGGAATTTCGGTTCGCTCCCGTGGCCCAGTCGGTTAGTGCGTCGTACTTACAAACAGTATTGAAGTTAATGCGAAGGTCGAGGGTTCGATCCCGTCCGGGAGCATGCCTTTTAAAGTTTTGTTCCATGTTGTGATGAGAAATACTCTGCAAGAAAGATCTAAAAGAACAATTTAACTATGCCCAAATCATAAGAGGATGTGGTATGGCAATAGGACAAAATGGTTCAGAAAACGACTAATTTTTACAGGAAGCCGAACAGTGTATGAACTCTATTTTAAGGGTTTTTTAACTCTTTATTATATGAATCTATTGCAAGTTAAATTGATTTAAATGAAAAAAAATCCCTAATTTTAAAATATAGCATAAATTGTACGCTGGCCTTCTAAAAGCTCTGTCAGGAGTGGGATTCGAGCCCACGCCCACATTCGTGGACCAGAACGCCCGTGAGCAACGATGAGACGTAGCAAGCTTCTTGAGCTTGAGTCTGGCGCCTTAGACCACTCGGCCATCCTGACTTGTCATGCAATCCGCCGATGAAAACCAATAAAATTTAGATGATGACACATCAATAACATTTCCTCTAATTGCGGGGATAAATAAATATTAATTGCGTAATTTACATAGGATTCTACATTATCCCTATTAGTATAGCCTTCTAATGGTACTAAAGTTCACGCAAATATCCAGGGTGCAATTCCCTTTAGCAGGAAAAATGTAAAGTTTTCTTCTTCAAGTTTATGAATGCACTTTTCGAAAAATCTAATACAGAAATTCCTTTATTAACAAAAATAATGAGTGAAATACCTAGAATTTAGCACAAAGGTTATTGCGACGAAAGCGATTAGCGTAGACAAGAATTCAATGAATAATTTAGGTTTAGATTAAAAATCTCTGTTAAAGTGGGTTTAAAAGCCACAACCACATGTTCCGAACAAAGCGGCAGTGTGCTACGAAAAGTCTCAGCTAACTTCTTAAGCAAAAGTTTGGTGGAGTAACCCACTCGTTTATACTGAAAATTTGTACAAAAAATAATGAAAACACGCCTAAAATTTAGAGTAATGGCATCAAATCAATACTTTTCGGTCTTTCTGACCGAGGGAATGAACAGTAACTGATAACGACCAGGCGTTGGAATTTCGGTTCGCTCCCGTGGCCCAGTCGGTTAGTGCGTCGTACTTATAAACAGTATTGAAGTTAATGCGAAGGTCGAGGGTTCGATCCTTTCCGGGAGCATGCCTTTTAAAGTTTCGTCCCATGTTGTGATGAGAAATACTCTGCAAGAAAGATCTAAAACAACAATTTAACTATGCCCAAATCATAAGAGGATGTGGCATGGCAATAGGACAAAATGGTTCAGAAAACGACTAATTTTTACAGGAAGCCGAACAGTGTATGAACTCTATTTTAAGGGTTTTTTAACCCTTTATTATATGAATCTATTGCATGTTAAATTGATTTAAATGAAAAAAATATCCCTAATTTTAAAATATAGCATAAATTGTACGCTGGCCTTCTAAAAGCTCTGTCAGGAGTGGGATTCGAACCCACGCCCACATTCGTGGACCAGAACGCCCGTGAGCCACGATGAGACGTAGCAAGCTTCTTGAGCTTGAGTCTGGCGCCTTAGACCACTCGGCCATCCTGACTTGTCATGCAATCCGCCGATGAAAACCAATAAAATTTAGATGATGCAAATTCAATAACATTTCCTCTAATTACGGGGATAAATAAATATTAATTTTGTAATCTACATACGTTTCTACATTTTCCGTATTAGTATAGCCTTCTAATGGTACTTAAGTTCACGCAAATATCCAGGGTGCAATTCCCTTTAGCAGGAAAAATGTAAAGTTTTCTTCTTCAAGTTTATGAATGCACTTTTCGAAAAATCTAATACAGAAATTCCTTTATTAACAAAAATAATGAGTGAAATACCTAGAATTTAGCACAAAGGTTATTGCGACGAAAGCGATTAGCGTAGACAAGAATTCAATGAATAATTTAGGTTTAGATTAAAAATCTCTGTTAAAGTGGGTTTAAAAGCCACAACCACATGTTCCGAACAAAGCGGCAGTGTGCTACGAAAAGTCTCAGCTAACTTCTTAAGCAAAAGTTTGGTGGAGTAACCCACTCGTTTATACTGAAAATTTGTACAAAAAATAATGAAAACACGCCTAAAATTTAGAGTAATGGCATCAAATCAATACTTTTCGGTCTTTCTGACCGAGGGAATGAACAGTAACTGATAACGACCAGGCGTTGGAATTTCGGTTCGCTCCCGTGGCCCAGTCGGTTAGTGCGTCGTACTTATAAACAGTATTCAAGTGAATGCGAAGGTCGAGGGTTCGATCCTTTCCGGGAGCATGCCTTTTAAAGTTTCGTCCCATGTTGTGATGAGAAATACTCTGCAAGAAAGATCTAAAACAACAATTTAACTATGCCCAAATCATAAGAGGATGTGGCATGGCAATAGGACAAAATGGTTCAGAAAACGACTAATTTTTACAGGAAGCCGAACAATGTATGAACTCTATTTTAAGGGTTTTTTAACCCTTTATTATATGAATCTATTGCATGTTAAATTGATTTAAATGAAAAAAATATCCCTAATTTTAAAACATAGCATAAATTGTACGCTGGCCTTCTAAAAGCTCTGTCAGGAGTGGGATTCGAACCCACGCCCACATTCGTGGACCAGAACGCCCGTGAGCCACGATGAGACGTAGCAAGCTTCTTGAGCTTGAGTCTGGCGCCTTAGACCACTCGGCCATCCTGACTTGTCATGCAATCCGCCGATGAAAACCAATAAAATTTAGATGATGCAAATTCAATAACATTTCCTCTAATTACGGGGATAAATAAATATTAATTTTGTAATCTACATAGGTTTCTACATTTTCCGTATTAGTATAGCATGCTAATGGTACTAAAAATAACGCAAATATCCAGGGTGCAATTCCCTTTAGCGGGAAAAATGTAAAGTTTTCTTCTTCAAGTTTATGAATGCACTTTTCGAAAAATCTAATACAGAAATTCCTTTATTAACAAAAATAATGTGTGAAATACCAAGAATTTAGCACAAAGGTTATTGCGACGAAAGCGATTAGCGTAGACAAGAATTCAATGAATAATTTAGGTTTAGATTAAAAATCTCTGTTAAAGTGGGTTTAAAAGCCACAACCACATGTTCCGAACAAAGCGGCAGTGTGCTACGAAAAGTCTCAGCTAACTTCTTAAGCAAAAGTTTGGTGGAGTAACCCACTCGTTTATACTGAAAATTTGTACAAAAAATAATGAAAACACTTCTTAAATTTAGAGTAATGGCATCAAATAAATAATTTTCGGTCTTTCTGACCGAGGGAATGAACAGTTATTGATAACGACCAGGCGTTGGAATTTCGGTTCGCTCCCGTGGCCCAGTCGGTTAGTGCGTCGTACTTATAAACAGTATTGAAGTTAATGCGAAGGTCGAGGGTTCGATCCCCTCCGGGAGCATGCCTTCTAAACTTTTGTTCCATGTTGTGATGACAAGTACTCTGCAAGAAAGATCTAAAACAACAATTTAACTATGCCCAAATCATAAGCGGATGTGGCATGGCAATAGGACAAAATGGTCCAGAAAACGACTAATTTTTACAGGAAGCCGAACAGTGTATGAACTCTATTTTAAGGGTTTTTTAACTCTTTATTATATGAATCTATTGCATGTGCAATTGATTTAAATGAAAAAAATATCCCTAATTTTAAAATATAGCATAAATTGTACGCTGGCCTTCTAAAAGCTCTGTCAGGAGTGGGATTCGAACCCACGCCCACATTCGTGGACCAGAACGCCCGTGAGCCACGATGAGACGTAGCAAGCTTCTTGAGCTTGAGTCTGGCGCCTTAGACCACTCGGCCATCCTGACTTGTCATGCAATCCGCCGATGAAAAGCAATAAAATTTAGATGATGCAAATTCAATAACATTTCCTCTAATTACGGGGATAAATAAATATTAATTTCGTAATCTACATAGGTTTCTACATTTTCCGTATTAGTATAGCATGCTAATGGTACTAAAGTTAACGCAAATATCCAGGGTGCAATTCCCTTTAGCAGGAAAAATGTAAAGTTTTCTTCTTCAAGTTTATGAATGCACTTTTCGAAAAATCTAATACAGAAATTCCTTTATTAACAAAAATAATGAGTGAAATACCAAGAATTTAGCAGAAAGGTTATTGCGACGAAAGCGATTAGCGTAGACAAGAATTCAATGAATAATTTAGGTTTAGATTAAAAATCTCTGTTAAAGTGGGTTTAAAAGCCACAACCACATGTTCCGAACAAAGCGGCAGTGTGCTACGAAAAGTCTCAGCTAACTTCTTAAGCAAAAGTTTGGTGGAGTAACCCACTCGTTTATACTGAAAATTTGTACAAAAAATAATGAAAACACTTCTTAAATTTAGAGTAATGGCATCAAATAAATAATTTTCGGTCTTTCTGACCGAGGGAATGAACAGTTATTGATAACGACCAGGCGTTGGAATTTCGGTTCGCTCCCGTGGCCCAGTCGGTTAGTGCGTCGTACTTATAAACAGTATTGAAGTTAATGCGAAGGTCGAGGGTTCGATCCCCTCCGGGAGCATGCCTTCTAAACTTTTGTTCCATGTTGTGATGACAAGTACTCTGCAAGAAAGATCTAAAACAACAGTTTAACTATGCCCAAATCATAAGGGGATGTGGCATGGCAATAGGACAAAATGGTCCAGAAAACGACTAATTTTTACAGGAAGCCGAACAGTGTATGAACTCTATTTTAAGGGTTTTTTAACTCTTTATTATATGAATCTATTGCATGTGCAATTGATTTAAATGAAAAAAATATCCCTAATTTTAAAATATAGCATAAATTGTACGCTGGCCTTCTAAAAGCTCTGTCAGGAGTGGGATTCGAACCCACGCCCACATTCGTGGACCAGAACGCCCGTGAGCCACGATGAGACGTAGCAAGCTTCTTGAGCTTGAGTCTGGCGCCTTAGACCACTCGGCCATCCTGACTTGTCATGCAATCCGCCGATGAAAAGCAATAAAATTTAGATGATGCAAATTCAATAACATTTCCTCTAATTACGGGGATAAATAAATATTAATTTCGTAATCTACATAGGTTTCTACATTTTCCGTACTAGTATAGCATGCTAATGGTACTAAAGTTAACGCAAATATCCAGGGTGCAAATCCCTTTAGCAGGAAAAATGTAAAGTTTTCTTCTTCAAGTTTATGAATGCACTTTTCGAAAAATCTAATACAGAAATTCCTTTATTAACAAAAATAATGAGTGAAATACCAAGAATTTAGCAGAAAGGTTATTGCGACGAAAGCGATTAGCGTAGACAAGAATTCAATGAATAATTTAGGTTTAGATTAAAAATCTCTGTTAAAGTGGGTTTAAAAGCCACAACCACATGTTCCGAACAAAGCGGCAGTGTGCTACGAAAAGTCTCAGCTAACTTCTTAAGCAAAAGTTTGGTGGAGTAACCCACTCGTTCATACTGAAAATTTGTACAAAAAATAATGAAAACACGCCTTAAATTTAGAGTAATGGCATCAAATCAATAATTTTCGGTCTTTCTGACCGAGGGAATGAACAGTTATTGATAACGACCAGGCGTTGGAATGTCGGTTCGCTCCCGTGGCCCAGTCGGTTAGTGCGTCGTACTTATAAACAGTATTGAAGTTAATGCGAAGGTCGAGGGTTCGATCCCCTCCGGGAGCATGCCTTTTAAAGTTTTGTCCCATGTTGTGATGAGAAATACTCTGCAAGAAAGATCTAAAACAACAATTTAACTATGCCCAAATCATAAAAGGATGTGGCATGGCAATAGGACAAAATGGTTCAGAAAACGACTAATTTTTACAGGCAGCGGAAGAGTGAATGGGCTCTACTTTAAGGGTTTTTTAACTCTTTATTATATGAATCTATTGCATGTTAAATTGATTTAAGTAAAAAATATTTTTGTTATTAAATTACGCATAAATTGTACGCTTCCCTTCTTAAAAACCTGTCAGGAGTGGGATTCGAACCCACGCCCACATTCGTGGCCGGGAGAATGAACAGTAGTTGATAACGACCAGGCGTTGGGATTTCGGTTCGCTCCCGTGGCCCAGTCGGTTAGGGCGTCGTACTTATAAACAGTATTGAAGTTAATGCGAAGCTCGAGGGTTTGATCCTGTCCGGGAGCATGCCTTCTAAAGTTTTCTTCCAGGTTGTTTTGAGAAGTACTCTGGAAGGAAGATTTAAAACAGCAATTTAACTTTGGCTAAATCGTAAGAGGATGTGGCATGGCATTAAGCAAAATGGTTCAGAAAACGACTAATTTTCACAGGCAGCGGAACAGTGATGGATTCTATTGTCAGGGTATTTTAACTCTTTGTTATATGAATCTATTGCATGTTAAATTGATTTGAATAAAAAATATTTTAAATTAATATCAAAATATAGAATAAATTGTACGCTGCCCTTCTAAAAAATCTGTTAGGAGTGGCTTTCGAACCCACGCCCACATTCGTGGACCAGAACGCCCGTGAGCCACGATGAGACGTAGCAAGCTTCTTGAGCTTGATTCTGCTGACTTAGACCACTTGGCCGCCCTCACTTGTCATGCGATCCGCCTATGAAAACCAAAAAAATTTAGATTATTCAACATGAATAACATTTCCTCTAATTACGAGGATAAATAAACATTAATTGCGTAATTTACATAGGATTCTACATTATCCCTATTAGTATAGGCTGTTAATGACATTGAACTATAAGTAAACTGGAACGAGAAGTCAGGGCGGAAAATTGAAGCCAATTTGATTCAGTTTTTCTGAGTTTTGAGTGTAAATACTAAACGTCACAAAATGGTTAGTATATCAAATGAAAGCTATTAAAAAGTTGTATTTGGTGTAAAAATTTTTAGGCTTTAGGTGAAAGACAAACACCTTAAACTTTGAAGGAAAATTTTCCGTATTTTTGAAAATTGCGGTTATTTTCGTTTTTTTAAGGCATTTCTTTTTTGTATAAAGTCTTGAATTTTTTATATTAAATGTAGCTTTTTAATAGCTTCAATTTGATATACGGTCTGATCTTTGGCGTTAAGTATTTCGTGTCAAAACTCAGAAAAACTAACTTGGGTTCAGCCATTAATTGAACTTTTGTATTGAGTTAGCGTTCCAGTTGTATTACAGTTCACTGGTTAATGGTACTAAAGTTAACGCAAATATCCAGGGTGCAATTCCCTTTAGCAAGAAAAATGTAAAGTTTTCTTCTTCAGGTTTATGAATGCACTTTTCGAAAAAATCTAATACAGCAATTCCGTTATTAGCAAAATGCATGAGTGAAATACCTTGACTTTAGCACAAAGGTTATTGCGAACGAAAGCGATTAGCGTAGACAAGAATTCAATGAATAATTTAGGTTTAGATTAAAAATCTCTGTTAAAGTGGGTTTAAAAGCCACAACCACATGTTCCGAACAAAGCGGCAGTGTGCTACGAAAAGTCTCAGCTAACTTCTTAAGCAAAAGTTTGGTGGAGTAACCCACTCGTTTATACTGAAAATTTGTACAAAAAATAATGAAAACACGCCTTAAATTTAGAGTAATGGCATCAAATCAATAATTTTCGGTTTTTCTGACCGAGGGAATGAACAGTGATTGATAACGACCAGGCGTTGGAATTTCGGTTCGCTCCCGTGTCCAAGTCGGTTAGTGCGTCGTACTTATGAACAGTATTGAAGTTAATGCGAAGATCGAGGGTTCGATCCCCTCCGGGAGCATGCCTTCTAAACTTTTGTTCCATGTTGTGATGAGAAATACTCTGCAAGAAAGATCTAAAACAACAATTTAACTATGCCCAAATCATAAGGGGATGGGGCATGGCAATAGGAAAAAATGGTTCAGAAAACGACTAATTTTTACAGGAAGCCGAACAGTGTATGAACTCTATTTTAAGGGTTTTTTAACTCTTTATTATATGAATCTATTGCATGTGCAATTGATTTAAATGAAAAAAATATCCCTAATTTTAAAATATAGCATAAATTGTACGCTGGCCTTCTAAAAGCTCTGTCAGGAGTGGGATTCGAACCCACGCCCACATTCGTGGACCAGAACGCCCGTGAGCCACGATGAGACGTAACAAGCTTCTTGAGCTTGAGTCTGGCGCCTTAGACCACTCGGCCATCCTGACTTGTCATGCAATCCGCCGATGAAAAGCAATAAAATTTAGATGATGCAAATTCAATAACATTTCCTCTAATTACGGGGATAAATAAATATTAATTTCGTAATCTACATAGGTTTCTACATTTTCCGTATTAGTATAGCATGCTAATGGTACTAAAGTTAACGCAAATATCCAGGGTGCAATTCCCTTTAGCAGGAAAAATGTAAAGTTTTCTTCTTCAAGTTTATGAATGCACTTTTCGAAAAATCTAATACAGAAATTCCTTTATTAACAAAAATAATGAGTAAAATACCAAGAATTTAGCACAAAGGTTATTGCGACGAAAGCGATTAGCGTAGACAAGAATTCAATGAATAATTTAGGTTTAGATTAAAAATCTCTGTTAAAGTGGGTTTAAAAGCAACAACCACATGTTCCGAACAAAGCGGCAGTGTGCTACGAAAAGTCTCAGCTAACTTCTTAAGCAAAAGTTTGGTGGAGTAACCCACTCGTTTATACTGAAAATTTGTACAAAAAATAATGAAAACACGCCTTAAATTTAGAGTAATGGCATCAAATCAATAATTTTCGGTCTTTCTGACCGAGGGAATGAACAGTTATTGATAACGACCAGGCGTTGGAATTTCGGTTCGCTCCCGTGGCCCAGTCGGTTAGTGCGTCGTACTTATAAACAGTATTGAAGTTAATGCGAAGGTCGAGGGTTCGATCCCCTCCGCGAGCATGCCTTTTAAAGTTTTGTCCCATGTTGTGATGAGAAATACTCGGCAAGAAAGATCTAAAACAACAATTTAACTATGCCCAAATCATAAGAGGATGTGGCATGGCAATAGGACAAAATGGTTCAGAAAACGACTAATTTTTACAGGAAGCCGAACAGTGTATGAACTCTATTTTAAGGGTTTTTTAACCCTTTATTATATGAATCTATTGCATGTTAAGTTGATTTAAATGAAAAAAATATCCCTAATTTTAAAATATAGCATAAATTGTACGCTGGCCTTCTAAAAGCTCTGTCAGGAGGGGGATTCGAACCCACGCCCACATTCGTGGACCAGAACGCCCGTGAGCCACGATGAGACGTAGCAAGCTTCTTGAGCTTGAGTCTGGCGCCTTAGACCACTCGGCCATCCTGACTTGTCATGCAATCCGCCGATGAAAACCAATAAAATTTAGATGATGCAAATTCAATAACATTTCCTCTAATTACGGGGATAAATAAATATTAATTTTGTAATCTACATAGGTTTCTACATTTTCCGTATTAGTATAGCATGCTAATGGTACTAAAGTTAACGCAAATATCCAGGGTGCAATTCCCTTTAGCAGGAAAAATGTAAAGTTTTCTTCTTCAAGTTTATGAATGCACTTTTCGAAAAATCTAATACAGAAATTCCTTTATTAACCAAAATAATGAGTGAAATACCTAAAATTTAGCATAAAGATTATTGCGACGAAAGCGATTAGAGTAGACAAGAATTCAATGAATAATTTAGGTTTAGATTAAAAATCTCTGTTAAAGTGGGTTTAAAAGCCACAACCACATGTTCCGAACAAAGCGGCAGTGTGCTACGAAAAGTCTCAGCTAACTTCTTAAGCAAAAGTTTGGTGGAGTAACCCACTCGTTTATACTGAAAATTTGTGTAAAAAATAATGAAAACACGCCTTAAATTTAGAGTAATGGCATCAAATCAATAATTTTCGGTCTTTCTGACCGAGGGAATGAACAGTGATTGATAACGACCAGGCGTTGGAATTTCGGTTCGCTCCCGTGTCCCAGTCGGTTAGTGCGTCGTACTTATAAACAGTATTGAAGTTAATGCGAAGGTCGAGGGTTCGATCCCCTCCGGGAGCATGCCTTCTAAAATTTTGTTCAATGTTGTGATGACAAGTACTCTGCAAGAAAGATCTAAAACAACAATTTAACTATGCCCAAATCATAAGGGGATGTGGCATTGCAATAGGACAAAATGGTTCAGAAAACGACTAATTTTTACAGGAAGCCGAACAGTGTATGAACTCTATTTTAAGGGTTTTTAACTTTTTATTATATGAATCTATTGCATGTTAAATTGATTTAAATGAAAAAAAATCCCTAATTTAAAGTATAGCATAAATTGTACGCTGGCCTTCTAAAAGCTCTGTCAGGAGTGGGATTCGAAACCACGCCCACATTCGTGGACCAGAACGCCCGTGAGCCACGATGAGACGGAGCAAGCTTCTTGAGCTTGAGTCTGGCGCCTTAGACCACTCGGCCATCCTGACTTGTGATGCAATCCGCCGATGAAAACCAATAAAATTTAGATGATGCAAATTCAATAACATTTCCTCTAATTACGGGGATAAATAAATATTAATTTTGTAATCTACATAGGTTTCTACATTTTCCGTATTAGTATAACATGCTAATGGTATTAAAGTTAACGCAAATGTCCAGGGTGCAATTCCCTTTAGCAGGAAAAATGTAAAGTTTTCTTCTTCAAGTTTATGAATGCACTTTTCGAAAAATCTAATACAGAAATTCCTTTATTAACAAAAATAATGAGTGAAATACCTAGAATTTAGCACAAAGGTTATTGCGACGAAAGCGATTAGCGTAGACAAGAATTCAATGAATAATTTAGGTTTAGATTAAAAATCTCTGTTAAAGTGGGTTTAAAAGCCACAACAAAATGTTCCGAACAAAGCGGCAGTGTGCTACGAAAAGTCTCAGCTAACTTATTCAGCAAAAGTTTGGTGGAGTAACCCACTCGTTTATACTGAAAATTTGTACAAAAAATAATGAAAACACGCCTTAAATTTAAAGTAATGGCATCAAATCAATAATTTTCGGTCTTTCTGACCGAGGGAATGAACAGTTATTGATAACGACCAGGCGTTGGAATTTCGGTTCGCTCCCCTGGCCCAGTCGGTTAGTGCGTCGTACTTATAAACAGTATTGAAGTTATTGCGAAGGTCGAGGGTTCGATCCCCTCCGGGAACATGCCTTTTAAAGTTTTGTCCCATGTTGTGATGAGAAATACTCTGCAAGAAAGATCTAAAACAACAATTTAACTATACCCAAATCATAAGAGGATGTGGCATGGCAATAGGAAAAAATGGTTCAGAAAACGACTAATTTTTACAGGAAGCCGAACAGTGTATGAACTCTATTTTAAGGGTTTTTTAACCCTTTATTATATGAATCTATTGCATGTTAAATTGATTTAAATGAAAAAAATATCCCTAATTTTAAAATATAGCATAAATTGTACGCTGGCCTTCTAAAAGCTCTGTCAGGAGTGGGATTCGAACCCACGCCCACATTCGTGGACCAGAACGCCCTTGAGCCACGATGAGACGTAGCAAGCTTCTTGAGCTTGAGTCTGGCGCCTTAGACCACTCGGCCATCCTGACTTGTCATGCAATCCGCCGATGAAAACCAATAAAATTTAGATGATGCAAATTCAATAACATTTCCTCTAATTACGGGGATAAATAAATATTAATTTTGTAATCTACATAGGTTTCTACATTTTCCGTATTAGTATAGCATGCTAATGGTACTAAAGTTAACGCAAATATCCAGGGTGCAATTCCCTTTAGCAGGAAAAATGTAAAGTTTTCTTCTTCAAGTTTATGAATGCACTTTTCGAAAAATCTAATACAGAAATTCCTTTATTAACAAAAATAATGAGTGAAATACCAAGAATTTAGCACAAAGGTTATTGCGACGAAAGCGATTAGCGTAGACAAGAATTCAATGAATAATTTAGGTTTAGATTAAAAATCTCTGTTAAAGTGGGTTTAAAAGCAACAACCACATGTTCCGAACAAAGCGGCAGTGTGCTACGAAAAGTGTCAGCTAACTTCTTAAGCAAAAGTTTGGTGGAGTAACCACCTCGTTTATACTGAAAATTTGTACAAAAAATAATGAAAACACGCCTTAAATTTAGAGTAATGGCATCAAATCAATAATTTTCGGTCTTTCTGACCGAGGGAATGAACAGTTATTGATAACGACCAGGCGTTGGAATTTCGGTTCGCTCCCGTGGCCCAGTCGGTTAGTGCGTCGTACTTATAAACAGTATTGAAGTTAATGCGAAGGTCGAGGGTTCGATCCCCTCCGGGAGCATGCCTTTTAAAGTTTTGTCCCATGTTGTGATGAGAAATACTCGGCAAGAAAGATCTAAAACAGCAATTTATTTATGCCCAAATCATAAGAGGATGTGGCATGGCAATAGGAAAAAATGGTTCAGAAAACGACTAATTTTTACAGGAAGCCGAACAGTGTATGAACTCTATTTTAAGGGTTTTTTAACCCTTTATTATATGAATCTATTGCATGTTAAGTTGATTTAAATGAAAAAAATATCCCTAATTTTAAAATATAGCATAAATTGTACGCTGGCCTTCTAAAAGCTCTGTCAGGAGTGGGATTCGAACCCACGCCCACATTCGTGGACCAGAACGCCCTTGAGCCACGATGAGACGTAGCAAGCTTCTTGAGCTTGAGTCTGGCGCCTTAGACCACTCGGCCATCCTGACTTGTGATGCAATCCGCCGATGAAAACCAATAAAATTTGAATGATGCAAATTCAATAACATTTCCTCTAATTACGGGGATAAATAAATATTAATTTTGTAATCTACATAGGTTTCTACATTTTCCGTATTAGTATAGCATGCTAATGGTATTAAAGTTAACGCAAATATCCAGGGTGCAATTCCCTTTAGCAGGAAAAATGTAAAGTTTTCTTCTTCAAGTTTATGAATGCACTTTTCGAAAAATCTAGTACAGAAATTCCTTTATTAACAAAAATAATGAGTGAAATACCTAGAATTTAGCACAAAGGTTATTGCGACGAAAGCGATTAGCGTAGACAAGAATTCAATGAATAATTTAGGTTTAGATTAAAAATCTCTGTTAAAGTGGGTTTAAAAGCCACAACTACATGTTCCGAACAAAGCGGCAGTGTGCTACGAAAGTCTCAGCTAACTTCTTAAGCAAAAGTTTGGTGGAGTAACCCACGCGTTTATACTGAAAATTTGTACAAAAAAATAATGAAAACACGCCTTAAATTTACAGTAATTGCATCAAATAAATAATTTTCGGTCTTTCTGACCGAGGGAATGAACAGTAATTGATAACGACCAGGCGTTGGAATTTCGGATCGCTCCCGTGGCCCAGTCGGTTAGTGCGTCGTACTTATAAACAGTATTGAAGTTAATGCGAAGGTCGAGGGTTCGATCCCCTCCGGGAGCATGCCTTCTAAACTTTTGTTCCATGTTGTGATGACAAGTACTCTGCAAGAAAGATCTAAAACAACAATTTAACTATGCCCAAATCATAAGGGGATGTGGCATGGCAATAGGACAAAATGGTCCAGAAAACGACTAATTTTTACAGGAAGCCGAACAGTGTATGAACTGTATTTTAAGGGTTTTTTAACTCTTTATTATATGAATCTATTGCATGTGCAATTGATTTAAATGAAAAAAATATCCCTAATTTTAAAATATAGCATAAATTGTACGCTGGTCTTCTAAAAGCTCTGTCAGGAGTGGGATTCGAACCCACGCCCACATTCGTGGACCAGAACGCCCGTGAGCCACGATGAGACGTAGCAAGCTTCTTGAGCTTGAGTCTGGCGCCTTAGACCACTCGGCCATCCTGACTTGACATGCAATCCGCCGATGAAAACCAATAAAATTTAGATGATGCAAATTCAATAACATTTCCTCTAATTACGGGGATAAATAAGTACTAATTTTTTTTATCTACATAGGTTTCTACATTTTCCGTATTAGTATAGTATGCTAATGGTACTAAAGTTAACGCAAATATCCAGGGTGCAATTCCCTTTAGCAGGAAAAATGTAAAGTTTTCTTCTTCAAGTTTATGAATGCACTTTTCGAAAAATCTAATACAGAAATTCCTTTATTAACAAAAATAATGAGTGAAATACCTAGAATTTAGCATAAAGGTTATTGCGACGAAAGCGATTAGCGTAGACAAGAATTCAATGAATAATTTAGGTTTAGATTAAAAATCTCTGTTAAAGTGGGTTTAAAAGCCACAACCACATGTTCCGTACAAAGCGGCAGTGTGCTACGAAAAGTCTCAGCTAACTTCTTAAGCAAAAGTTTGGTGGAGTAACTCACTCGTTTATACTGAAAATTTGTACAAAAAATAATGAAGACACGCCTTAAATTTAGAGTAATTGCATCAAATAAATAATTTTCGGTCTTTCTGACCGAGGGAATGAACAGTAATTGATAACGAACAGGCGTTGGAATTTCGGTTCGCCCCCGTGGCCCAGTCGGTTAGTGCGTCGTACTTATAAACAGTATTGAAGTTAATGCGAAGGTCAATGGTTCGATCCCCTCCGGGAGCATGCCTTCTAAACTTTTGTTCCATGTTGTGATGACAAGTACTCTGCAAGAAAGATCTAAAACAACAATTTAACTATGCCCAAATCATAAGGGGATGTGGCATGGCAATAGGACAAAATGGTCCAGAAAACGACTAATTTTTACAGGAAGCCGAACAGTGTATGAACTCTATTTTAAGGGTTTTTTAACCCTTTATTATATGAATCTATTGCATATTAAATTGATTGAAATGAAAAAAATATCCCTAATTTTAAAATATAGCATAAATTGTACGCTGGCCTTCTAAAAGCTCTGTCAGGAGTAAGATTCGAACCCACGCCCACATTCGTGGACTAGAACGCCCATGAGCCACGATGAGACGTTGCAAGCTTCTTGAGCTTGAGTCTGGCGCCTTAGACCACTCGGCCATCCTGACTTGTGATGCAATCCTCCGATGAAAACCAATAAAAGTTAGATGATGCCAATTCAATAACATTTCCTCTAATTACGGGGATAAATAAATATTAATTTCGTAATCTACATAGGTTTCTACATTTTCCGTATTAGTATAGCATGCTAATGGTACTATAGTTAACGCAAATATCCAGGGTGCAATTCCCTTTAGTAGGAAAAATGTAAAGTTTTCTTCTTCAAGTTTATGAATTCACTTTTCGAAAAATCTAATACAGAAATTCCTTTATTAACAAGAATAATGAGTGAAATACCTAGAATTTAGCACAAAGGTTATTGCGACGAAAGCGATTAGCGTAGACAAGTATTCAATGAATAATTTAGGTTTAGATTAAAAATCTCTGTTAAAGTGGGTTTAAAAGCCACAACCACATGTTTCGAACAAAGCGGCAGTGTGCTACGAAAAGTCTCAGCTAACTTCTTAAGCAAAAGTTTGGTTGAGTAACCCACTCGTTTATACTGAAAATTTGTACAAAAAATAATGAAAACACGCCTTAAATTTAGAGTAATGGCATCAAATCAATAATTTTCGGTCTTTCTGACCGAAGGAATGAACAGCAATTGATAACCATCAGGCGTTGGAATTTCGGTTCGCTCCCGTGGCCCAGTCGGTTAGTGCGTCGTACTTATAAACAGTATTGAAGTTAATGCGAAGGTCGAGGGTTCGATCCCCTCCGGGAGCATGCCTTCTAAACTTTTGTTCCATGTTGTGATGACAAGTACTCTGCATGAAAGATCTAAAAATTCAATTTAACTATGCCCAAATCATAAGGGGATGTGGCATGGCAATAGGACAAAATGGTCCAGAAAACGACTAATTTTTACAGGAAGCCGAACAGTGTATGAACTCTATTTTAAGGGTTTTTTAACTCTTAATTATATGAATCTATTGCATGTGCAATTGATTTAAATGAAAAAAATATCCCTAATTTTAAATTATAGCATAAATTGTACGCTGGCCTTCTAAAAGCTCTGTCAGGAGTGGGATTCGAACCCACGCCCACATTCGTGGACCAGAACGCCCGTGAGCCACGATGAGACGTAGCAAGCTTCTTGAGCTTGAGTCTGGCGCCTTAGACCACTCGGCCATCCTGACTTGTCATGCAATCCGCCGATGAAAACCAATAAAATTTAGATGATGCAAACTCAATAACATTTCCTCTAATTAGGGGATAAATAAATATTAATTTTGTAATCTACATAGGTTTCTACATTTTCCGTTTTAGTATAGCATGCTAATGGTACTAAAGTTAACGCAAATATCCAGGGTGCAATTCCCTTTACCAGGAAAAATGTAAAGTTTTCTTCTTCAAGTTTATGAATGCACTTTTCGAAAAATCTAATACAGAAATTCCTTTATTAACAAAAATAATGAGTGAAATACCTAGAATTTAGCACAAAGGTTATTGCGACGAAAGCGATTAGCGTAGACAAGAATTCAATGAATAATTTAGGTTTAGATTAAAAATCTCTGTTAAAGTGGGTTTAAAAGCCACAACCACATGTTCCGAACAAAGCGGCAGTGTGCTACAAAAAGTCTCAGCTAACTTCTTAAGCAAAAGTTTGGTGGAGTAACCCACTCGTTTATACTGAAAATTTGTACAAAAAATAATGAAAACACGTCTTAAATTTAGAGTAATGGCATCAAATCAATAATTTTCGGTCTTTCTGACCGAGGGAATGAACATTGATTGATAACGACCAGGCGTTGGAATTTCGGTTCGCTCCCGTGGCCCAGTCGGTTAGTGCGTCGTACTTATAAACAGTATTGAAGTTAATGCGAAGGTCGAGGGTTCGATCCCCTCCGGGAGCATGCCTTTTAAAGTTTTGTCCCATGTTTAAGGGTTTTTTAACCCTTTATTATATGAATCTATTGCATATTAAGTTGATTTAAATGAAAAAAATATCCCTAATTTTAAAATATAGCATAAATTGTACGCTGGCCTTCTAAAACCTCTGTCAAGAGTGGGATTCGAACCCACGCCCACATTCGTGGACCAGAACGCCCGTGAGCCACGATGAGACGTAGCAAGCTTCTTGAGCTTGAGTCTGATGCCTTAGACCACTCGGCCATCCTGACTTGTCATGCAATCCGCGGATGAAAAGCAATAAAATTTAGATGATGCAAATTCAATAACATTTCCTCTAATTACGGGGATAAATAAATATTAATTTCGTAATCTGCATAGGTTTATACATTTTCCGTATTAGTATAGCATGCTAATGGTACTAAAGTTAACGCAAATATCCAGGGTGCAATTCCCTTTAGCAGGAAAAATTTAAAGTTTTCTTCTTCAAGCTTATGAATGCACTTTTCGAAAAATCTAATACAGAAATTCCTTTATTAACAAAAATAATGAGTGAAATACCTAGAATTTAGCATAAAGGTTATTGGACGAAAGCGATTAGAGTAGACAAGAATTCAATGAATAATTTAGGTTTAGATTAAAAATCTCTGTTAAAGTGGGTTTAAAAGCCACAACCACATGTTCCGAACAAAGCGGCAGTGTGCTACGAAAAGTCTCAGCTAACTTCTTAAGCAAAAGTTTGGTGGAGTAACCCACTCGTTTATACTGAAAATTTGTACAAAAAATAATGAAAACACGCCTTAAACTTAGAGTAATTGCATCAAATCAATAATTTTCGGACTTTCTGACCGAGGGAATGAACAGTTATTGATAACGACCAGGCGTTGGAATTTCGGTTCGCTCCCGTGTCCCAGTCGGTTAGTGCGTCGTACTTATAAACAGTATTGAAGTTAATGCGAAGGTCGAGGGTTCGATCCCTTCCGGGAGCATGCCTTCTAAACTTTTGTTCCATGTTGTGATGACAAGTACTCTGCAAGAAAGATCTAAAACAACAATTTAACTATGCCCAAATCATAAGAGGATGTGGCATTGCAATAGGACAAAATGGTTCAGAAAACGACTAATTTTTACAGGAAGCCGAACAGTGTATGAACTCTATTTTAAGGGTTTTTAACTCTTTATTATATGAATCTATTGCATGTTAAATTGATTTATATGAAAAAATATCCCTAATTTTAAAATATAGCATAAATTGTACGCTGGCTTTCTAAAAGCTCTGTCAGGAGTGGTATTCGAATCCACGCCCACATTCGTGGACCAGAACGCCCGTGAGCCACGATGAGACGTAGCAAGCTTCTTGAGCTTGAGTCTGGCGCCTTAGACTACTCGGCCATCCTGACTTGTCATGCAATCCGCCGATGAAAACCAATAAAATTTAGATGATGCAAATTCAATAACATTTCCTCTAATTACGGGGATAAATAAGTATTAATTTTTTTTATCTACATAGGTTTCTACATTTTCCGTATTAGTATAGTATGCTAATGGTACTAAAGTTAACGCAAATATCCAGGGTGCAATTCCCTTTAGCAGGAAAAATGTAAAATTTTCTTCTTCTAGTTGATGAATGCACTTTTCGAAAAATCTAATACAGAAATTCCTTTATTAACAAAAATAATTAGTGAAATACCTAGAATTTAGCATAAAGGTTATTGCGACGAAAGCGATTAGCGTAGACAAGAATTCAATGAATAATTTAGGTTTAGATTAAAAATCTCTGTTAAAGTGGGTTTAAAAACCACAACCACATGTTCCGAACAAAGCGGCAGTGTGCTACGAAAAGTCTCAGCTAACTTCTTAAGCAAAAGTTTGGTGGAGTAACTCACTCGTTTATACTGAAAATTTGTACAAAAAATAATGAAGACACGCCTTAAATTTAGAGTAATTGCATCAAATAAATAATTTTCGGTCTTTCTGACCGAGGGAATGAACAGTAATTGATAACGACCAGGCGTTGGAATTTCGGTTCGCCCCCGTGGCCCAGTCGGTTAGTGCCTCGTACTTATAAACAGTATTGAAGTTAATGCGAGGGTCAATGGTTCGATCCCCTCCGGGAGCATGCCTTCTAAACTTTTGTTCCATGTTGTGATGACAAGTACTCTGCAAGAAAGATCTAAAACAACAATTTAACTATGCCCAAATCATAAGGGGATGTGGCATGGCAATAGGACAAAATGGTCCAGAAAACGACTAATTTTTACAGGAAGCCGAACAGTGTATGAACTCTATTTTAAGGGTTTTTTAACCCTTTATTATATGAATCTATTGCATGTGCAATTGATTTAAATGAAAAAAATATCCCTAATTTTAAAATATAGCATAAATTGTACGCTGGCCTTCTAAAAGCTCTGTCAGGAGTGGGATTCGAACCCACGCCCACATTTGTGGACAAGAACGCCCGTGAGCCACGATGAGACGTAGCAAGCTTCTTGAGCTTGAGTCTGGCGCCTTAGACCACTCGGCCATCCTGACTTGTGATGCAATCCGCCAATGAAAACCAATAAAATTTAGATGATGCAAATTCAATAACATTTCCTGTAATTACGGGGATAAATAAATATTAATTTTGTAATCTACAAAGGTTTCTACATTTTCCGTATTAGTATAGCCTGCTAATGGTATTAAAGTTAACGCAAATATCCAGGGTGCAATTCCCTTTAGCAGGAAAAATGTAAAGTTTTCTTCTTCAAGTTTATGAATGCACTTTTCGAAAAATCTAATACAGAAATTCCTTTATTAACAAAAATAATGAGTGAAATACCTAGAATTTAGCACAAAGGTTATTGCGACGAAAGCGATTAGCGTAGACAAGAATTCAATGAATAATTTAGGTTTAGATTAAAAATCTCTGTTAAAGTGGGTTTAAAAGCCACAACCACATGTTCCGAACAAAGCGGCAGTGTGCTACAAAAAGTCTCAGCTAACTTCTTAAGCAAAAGTTTGGTGGAGTAACCCACTCGTTTATACTGAAAATTTGTACAAAAAATAATGAAAACACGTCTTAAATTTAGAGTAATGGCATCAAATCAATAATTTTCGGTCTTTCTGACCGAGGGAATGAACATTGATTGATAACGACCAGAAGTTGGAATTTCGGTTCGCTCCCGTGGCCCAGTCGGTTAGTGCGTCGTACTTATAAACAGTATTGAAGTTAATGCGAAGGTCGAGGGTTCGATCCCCTCCGGGAGCATGCCTTTTAAAGTTTTGTCCCATGTTTAAGGGTTTTTTAACCCTTTATTATATGAATCTATTGCATATTAAGTTGATTTAAATGAAAAAAATATCCCTAATTTTAAAATATAGCATAAATTGTACGCTGGCCTTCTAAAACCTCTGTCAAGAGTGGGATTCGAACCCACGCCCACATTCGTGGACCAGAACGCCCGTGAGCCACGATGAGACGTAGCAAGCTTCTTGAGCTTGAGTCTGATGCCTTAGACCACTCGGCCATCCTGACTTGTCATGCAATCCGCGGATGAAAAGCAATAAAATTTAGATGATGCAAATTCAATAACATTTCCTCTAATTACGGGGATAAATAAATATTAATTTCGTAATCTGCATAGGTTTATACATTTTCCGTATTAGTATAGCATGCTAATGGTACTAAAGTTAACGCAAATATCCAGGGTGCAATTCCCTTTAGCAGGAAAAATTTAAAGTTTTCTTCTTCAAGCTTATGAATGCACTTTTCGAAAAATCTAATACAGAAATTCCTTTATTAACAAAAATAATGAGTGAAATACCTAGAATTTAGCATAAAGGTTATTGGACGAAAGCGATTAGAGTAGACAAGAATTCAATGAATAATTTAGGTTTAGATTAAAAATCTCTGTTAAAGTGGGTTTAAAAGCCACAACCACATGTTCCGAACAAAGCGGCAGTGTGCTACGAAAGTCTCAGCTAACTTCTTAAGCAAAAGTTTGGTGGAGTAACCCACTCGTTTATACTGAAAATTTGTTTAAAAAATAATGAAAACACGCCTTAAATTTAGAGTAATGGCATCAAATCAATAATTTTCGGACTTTCTGACCGAGGGAATGAACAGTGATTGATAACGACCAGGCGTTGGAATTTCGGTTCGCTCCCGTGTCCCAGTCGGTTAGTGCGTCGTACTTATAAACAGTATTGAAGTTAATGCGAAGGTCGAGGGTTCGATCCCCTCCGGGAGCATGCCTTCTAAACTTTTGTTCCATGTTGTGATGACAAGTGCTCTGCAAGAAAGATCTAAAACAACAATTTAACTATGCCAAAATCATAAGAGGATGTGGCATTGCAATAGGACAAAATGGTTCAGAAAACGACTAATTTTTACAGGAAGCCGAACAGTGTATGAACTCTATTTTAAGGGTTTTTAACTCTTTATTATATGAATCTATTGCATGTTAAATTGATTTAAATGAAAAAATATCCCTAATTTTAAAATATAGCATAAATTGTACGCTGGCTTTCTAAAAGCTCTGTCAGGAGTGGGATTCGAACCCACGCCCACATTCGTGGACCAGAACGCCCGTGAGCCACGATGAGACGTAGCAAGCTTCTTGAGCTTGAGTCTGGCGCCTTAGACCACTCGGCCATCCTGACTTGTGATGCAATCTGCCGATGAAAACAAATAAAATTTAGATGATGCAAATTCAATAACATTTCCTCTAATTACGGGGATAAATAAATATTAATTTTGTAATCTACATAGGTTTCTACATTTTCCGTATTAGTATAGCATGCTAATGGTATTAAAGTTAACGCAAATATCCAGGGTGCAATTCCATTTAGCAGGAAAAATGTAAAGTTTTCTTCTTCAAGTTTATGAATGCACTTTTCGAAAAATCTAATACAGAAATTCCTTTATTAACAAAAATAATGAGTGAAATACCTAGAATTTAGCACAAAGATTATTGCGACGAAAGCGATTAGCGTAGACAAGAATTCAATGAATAATTTAGGTTTAGATTAAAAATCTCTGTTAAAGTGGGTTTAAAAGCCACAACTACATGTTCCGAACAAAGCGGCAGTGTGCTACGAAAGTCTCAGCTAACTTCTTAAGCAAAAGTTTGGTGGAGTAACCCACTCGTTTATACTGAAAATTTGTACAAAAAAATAATGAAAACACGCCTTAAATTTACAGTAATTGCATCAAATAAATAATTTTCGGTCTTTCTGACCGAGGGAATGAACAGTAATTGATAACGACCAGGCGTTGGAATTTCGGTTCGCTCCCGTGGCCCAGTCGGTTAGTGCGTCGTACTTATAAACAGTATTGAAGTTAATGCGAAGGTCGAGGGTTCGATCCCCTCCGGGAGCATGCCTTCTAAACTTTTGTTCCATGTTGTGATGACAAGTACTCTGCAAGAAAGATCTAAAACAACAATTTAACTATGCCCAAATCATAAGGGGATGTGGCATGGCAATAGGACAAAATGGTCCAGAAAACGACTAATTTTTACAGGAAGCCGAACAGTGTATGAACTGTATTTTAAGGGTTTTTTAACTCTTTATTATATGAATCTATTGCATGTGCAATTGATTTAAATGAAAAAAATATCCCTAATTTTAAAATATAGCATAAATTGTACGCTGGTCTTCTAAAAGCTCTGTCAGGAGTGGGATTCGAACCCACGCCCACATTCGTGGACCAGAACGCCCGTGAGCCACGATGAGACGTAGCAAGCTTCTTGAGCTTGAGTCTGGCGCCTTAGACCACTCGGCCATCCTGACTTGACATGCAATCCGCCGATGAAAACCAATAAAATTTAGATGATGCAAATTCAATAACATTTCCTCTAATTACGGGGATAAATAAGTATTAATTTTTTTTATCTACATAGGTTTCTACATTTTCCGTATTAGTATAGTATGCTAATGGTACTAAAGTTAACGCAAATATCCAGGGTGCAATTCCCTTTAGCAGGAAAAATGTAAAGTTTTCTTCTTCAAGTTTATGAATGCACTTTTCGAAAAATCTAATACAGAAATTCCTTTATTAACAAAAATAATGAGTGAAATACCTAGAATTTAGCATAAAGGTTATTGCGACGAAAGCGATTAGCGTAGACAAGAATTCAATGAATAATTTAGGTTTAGATTAAAAATCTCTGTTAAAGTGGGTTTAAAAGCCACAACCACATGTTCCGAACAAAGCGGCAGTGTGCTACGAAAAGTCTCAGCTAACTTCTTAAGCAAAAGTTTGGTGGAGTAACTCACTCGTTTATACTGAAAATTTGTACAAAAAATAATGAAGACACGCCTTAAATTTAGAGTAATTGCATCAAATAAATAATTTTCGGTCTTTCTGACCGAGGGAATGAACAGTAATTGATAACGACCAGGCGTTGGAATTTCGGTTCGCTCCCGTGGCCCAGTCGGTTAGTGCGTCGTACTTATAAACAGTATTGAAGTTAATGCGAAGGTCGAGGGTTCGATCCCCTCCGGGAGCATGCCTTCTAAACTTTTGTTCCATGTTGTGATGACAAGTACTCTGCAAGAAAGATCTAAAACAACAATTTAACTATGCCCAAATCATAAGGGGATGTGGCATGGCAATAGGACAAAATGGTCCAGAAAACGACTAATTTTTACAGGAAGCCGAACAGTGTATGAACTCTATTTTAAGGGTTTTTTAACTCTTTATTATATGAATCTATTGCATGTGCAATTGATTTAATTGAAAAAAATATCCCTAATTTTAAAATATAGCATAAATTGTACGCTGGTCTTCTAAAAGCTCTGTCAGGAGTGGGATTCGAACCCACGCCCACATTCGTGGACCAGAACGCCCGTGAGCCACGATGAGACGTAGCAAGCTTCTTGAGCTTGAGTCTGGCGCCTTAGAGCACTCGGCCATCCTGACTTGTCATGCAATCCGCCGATGAAAACCAATAAAATTTAGATGATGCAAATTCAATAACATTTCCTCTAATTACGGGGATAAATAAGTATTAATTTTGTTATCTACATAGGTTTCTACATTTTCCGTATTAGTATAGTATGCTATATAATGGTACTAAAGTTAACGCAAATATCCAGGGTGCAATTCCCTTTAGCAGGAAAAATGTAAAGTTTTCTTCTTCAAGTTTATGAATGCACTTTTCGAAAAATCTAATACAGAAATTCCTTTATTAACAAAAATAATGAGTGAAATACCTAGAATTAGCATAAAGGTTATTGCGACGAAAGCGATTAGCGTAGACAAGAATTCAATGAATAATTTAGGTTTAGATTAAAAATCTATGTTAAAGTGGGTTTAAAAGCCACAACCACATGTTCCGAACAAAGCGGCAGTGTGCTACGAAAAGTCTCAGCTAACTTCTTAAGCAAAAGTTTGGTGGAGTAACTCACTCGTTTATACTGAAAATTTGTACAAAAAATAATGAAGACACGCCTTAAATTTAGAGTAATTGCATCAAATAAATAATTTTCGGTCTTTCTGACCGAGGGAATGAACAGTAATTGATAACGACCAGGCGTTGGAATTTCTGTTCGCCCCCGTGGCCCAGTCGGTTAGTGCGTCGTACTTATAAACAGTATTGAAGTTAATGCGAAGGTCAATGGTTCGATCCCCTCCGGGAGCATGCCTTCTAAACTTTTTTTCCATGTTGTGATGAGAAGTACTCTGCAAGAAAGATTTAAAACAACAATTTAACTATGCCCAAATCATAAAAGGATGTGGCATGGCAATAGGACAAAGTGGTTCAGAAAACGACTAATTTTTACAGGAAGCCGAACAGTGTATGAACTCTATTTTAAGGGTTTTTTAACTCCTTATTATATGAATCTATTGCATGTGCAATTGATTTAAATGAAAAAAATATCCCTAATTTTAAAATATAGCATAAATTGTACGCTGGCCTTCTAAAAGCTCTGTCAGGAGTGGGATTCGAACCCACGCCCACATTCGTGGACCAGAACGCCCGTGAGCCACGATGAGACGTAGCAAGCTTCTTGAGCTTGAGTCTGGCGCCTTAGACCACTCGGCCATCCTGACTTGTCATGAAATCCGCCGATGAAAACCAATAAAATTTAGATGATGCAAATTCAATAACATTTCCTCTAATTACGGGGATAAATAAATATTAATTTTGTAATCTACATAGGTTTCTACATTTTCCGTATTAGTATAGGATGCTAATGGTACTAAAGTTAACGCAAATATCCAGGGTGCAATTCCCTTTAGCAGGAAAAATGTAAAGTTTTCTTCTTCAAGTTTATGAATGCACTTTTCGAAAAATCTAATACAGAAATTCCTTTATTAACAAAAATAATGAGTGAAATACCTAGAATTTAGCACAAAGGTTATTGCGACGAAAGCGATTAGCGTAGACAAGAATTCAATGAATAATTTAGGTTTAGATTAAAAATCTCTGTTAAAGTGGGTTTAAAAGCCACAACTAAATGTTCCGAACAAAGCGGCAGTGTGCTACGAAAGTCTCAGCTAACTTCTTAAGCAAAAGTTTGGTGGAGTAACCCACTCGTTTATAGTGAAAATTTGTACAAAAAAATAATGAAAACACGCCTTAAATTTACAGTAATTGCATCAAATAAATAATTTTCGGTCTTTCTGACCAAGGGAATGAACAGTAATTGATAACGACCAGGCGTTGGAATTTCGGTTCGCTCCCGTGGCCCAGTCGGTTAGTGCGTCGTACTTATAAACAGTATTGAAGTTAATGCGAAGGTCGAGGGTTCGATCCCCTCCGGGAGCATGCCTTCTAAACTTTTGTTCCATGTTGTGATGACAAGTACTCTGCAAGAAAGATCTAAAACAACAATTTAACTATGCCCAAATCATAAGGGGATGTGGCATGGCCATAGGACAAAATGGTCCAGAAAACAACTAATTTTTACAGGAAGCCGAACAGTGTATGAACTGTATTTTAAGGGTTTTTTAACTCTTTATTATATGAATCTATTGCATGTGCAATTGATTTAAATGAAAAAAATATCCCTAATTTTAAAATATAGCATAAATTGTACGCTGGTCTTCTAAAAGCTCTGTCAGGAGTGGGATTCGAACCCACGCCCACATTCGTGGACCAGAACGCCCGTGAGCCACGATGAGACGTAGCAAGCTTCTTGAGCTTGAGTCTGGCGCCTTAGACCACTCGGCCATCCTGACTTGACATGCAATCCGCCGATGAAAACCAATAAAATTTAGATGATGCAAATTCAATAACATTTCCTCTAATTACGGGGATAAATAAGTATTAATTTTTTTTATCTACATCGGTTTCTACATTTTCTGTATTAGTATAGTATGCTAATGGTACTAAAGTTAACGCAAATATCCAGGGTGCAATTCCCTTTAGCAGGAAAAATGTAAAGTTTTCTTCTTCAAGTTTATGAATGCACTTTTCGAAAAATCTAATACAGAAATTCCTTTATTAACAAAAATAATGAGTGAAATACCTAGAATTTAGCATAAAGGTTATTGCGACGAAAGCGATTAGCGTAGACAAGAATTCAATGAATAATTTAGGTTTAGATTAAAAATCTCTGTTAAAGTGGGTTTAAAAGCCACAACCACATGTTCTGAACAAAGCGGCAGTGTGCTACGAAAGTCTCAGCTAATTTCTTAAGCAAAAGTTTGGTGGAGTAACCCACTCGTTTATACTGAAAATTTAAACAAAAAAATAATGAAAACACGCCTTAAATTTACAGTAATTGCATCAAATAAATAATTTTCGGTCTTTCTGACCGAGGGAATGAACAGTAATTGATAACGACCAGGCGTTGGAATTTCGGTTCGCTCCCGTGGCCCAGTCGGTTAGTGCGTCGTACTTATAAACAGTATTGAAGTTAATGCGAAGGTCGAGGGTTCGATCCCCTCCGGGAGCATGCCTTCTAAACTTTTGTTCCATGTTGTGATGACAAGTACTCTGCAAGAAAGATCTAAAACAACAATTTAACTATGCCCAAATCATAAGGGGATGTGGCATGGCAATAGGACAAAATGGTCCAGAAAACGACTAATTTTTACAGGAAGCCGAACAGTGTATGAACTCTATTTTAAGGGTTTTTTAACTCTTTATTATATGAATCTATTGCATGTGCAATTGATTTAAATGAAAAAAATATCCCTAATTTTAAAATATAGCATAAATTGTACGCTGGTCTTCTAAAAGCTCTGTCAGGAGTGGGATTCGAACCCACGCCCACATTCGTGGACCAGAACGCCCGTGAGCCACGATGAGACGTAGCAAGCTTCTTGAGCTTGAGTCTGGCGCCTTAGACCACTCGGCCATCCTGACTTGACATGCAATCCGCCGATGAAAACCAATAAAATTTAGATGATGCAAATTCAATAACATTTCCTCTAATTACGGGGATAAATAAGTATTAATTTTTTTTATCTACATCGGTTTCTACATTTTCTGTATTAGTATAGTATGCTAATGGTACTAAAGTTAACGCAAATATCCAGGGTGCAATTCCCTTTAGCAGGAAAAATGTAAAGTTTTCTTCTTCAAGTTTATGAATGCAATTTTCGAAAAATCTAATACAGAAATTCCTTTATTAACAAAAATAATGAGTGAAATACCTAGAATTTAGCATAAAGGTTATTGCGACGAAAGCGATTAGCGTAGACAAGAATTCAATGAATAATTTAGGTTTAGATTAAAAATCTCTGTTAAAGTGGGTTTAAAAGCCACAACCACATGTTCTGAACAAAGCGGCAGTGTGCTACGAAAGTCTCAGCTAACTTCTTAAGCAAAAGTTTGGTGGAGTAACCCACTCGTTTATACTGAAAATTTAAACAAAAAAATAATGAAAACACGCCTTAAATTTACAGTAATTGCATCAAATAAATAATTTTCGGTCTTTCTGACCAAGGGAATGAACAGTAATTGATAACGACCAGGCGTTGGAATTTCGGTTCGCTCCCGTGGCCCAGTCGGTTAGTGCGTCGTACTTATAAACAGTATTGAAGTTAATGCGAAGGTCGAGGGTTCGATCCCCTCCGGGAGCATGCCTTCTAAACTTTTGTTCCATGTTGTGATGACAAGTACTCTGCAAGAAAGATCTAAAAATTCAATTTAACTATGCCCAAATCATAAGGGGATGTGGCATGGCAATAGGACAAAATGGTCCAGAAAACGACTAATTTTTACAGGAAGCCGAACAGTGTATGAACTCTATTTTAAGGGTTTTTTAACTCTTTATTATATGAATCTATTGCATGTGCAATTGATTTAAATGAAAAAAATATCCCTAATTTTAAAATATAGCATAAATTGTACGCTGGTCTTCTAAAAGCTCTGTCAGGAGTGGGATTCGAACCCACGCCCACATTCGTGGACCAGAACGCCCGTGAGCCACGATGAGACGTAGCAAGCTTCTTGAGCTTGAGTCTGGCGCCTTAGACCACTCGGCCATCCTGACTTGTGATGCAATCCGCCGATGAAAACCAATAAAATTTAGATGATGCAAATTCAATAACATTTCCTCTAATTACGGGGATAAATAAATATTAATTTTGTAATCTACATAGGTTTCTACATTTTCCGTATTAGTATAGCATGCTAATGGTATTAAAGTTAACGCAAATATCCAGGGTGCAATTCCCTTTAGCAGGAAAAATGTAAAGTTTTCTTCTTCAAGTTTATGAATGCACTTTTCGAAAAATCTAATTCAGAAATTCCATTATTAACAAAAATAATGAGTGAAATACCTAGAATTTAGCACAAAGGTTATTGCGACGAAAGCGATTAGCGTAGACAAGAATTCAATGAATAATTTAGGTTTAGATTAAAAATCTCTGTTAAAGTGGGTTTAAAAGCCACAACTACATGTTCCGAACAAAGCGGCAGTGTGCTACGAAAGTCTCAGCTAACTTCTTAAGCAAAAGTTTGGTGGAGTAACCCACTCGTTTATACTGAAAATTTGTACAAAAAAATAATGAAAACACGCCTTAAATTTACAGTAATTGCATCAAATAAATAATTTTCGGTCTTTCTGACCGAGGGAATGAACAGTAATTGATAACGACAAGGCGTTGGAATTTCGGTTCGCTCCCGTGGCCCAGTCGGTTAGTGCGTCGTACTTATAAACAGTATTGAAGTTAATGCGAAGGTCGAGGGTTCGATCCCCTCCGGGAGCATGCCTTCTAAAGTTTTGTTCCATGTTGTGATGACAAGTACTCTGCAAGAAAGATCTAAAACAACAATTTAACTATGCCCAAATCATAAGGGGATGTGGCATGGCAATAGGACAAAATGGTCCAGAAAACGACTAATTTTTACAGGAAGCCGAACAGTGTATGAACTGTATTTTAAGGGTTTTTTAACTCTTTATTATATGAATCTATTGCATGTGCAATTGATTTAAATGAAAAAAATATCCCTAATTTTAAAATATAGCATAAATTGTACGCTGGTCTTCTAAAAGCTCTGTCAGGAGTGGGATTCGAACCCACGCCCACATTCGTGGACCAGAACGCCCGTGAGCCACGATGAGACGTAGCAAGCTTCTTGAGCTTGAGTCTGGCGCCTTAGACCACTCGGCCATCCTGACTTGTGATGCAATCCGCCGATGAAAACCAATAAAATTTAGATGATGCAAATTCAATAACATTTCCTCTAATTACGGGGATAAATAAATATTAATTGCGTAATTTACATAGGATTCTACATTATCCCTATTAGTATAGCCTGCTAATGGTACTAAAGTTCACGCAAGTATCCAGGGCGCAATTCCCTTTAGCAGGAAACATGTAAAGTTTTCTTCTTCAGGTTTATGAATGCACTTTTCGAAAAAATCTAATACAGCAATTCCGTTATTAGCAAAATGCATGAGTGAAATACCTTGACTTTAGCACAAAGGTTATTGCGAACGAAAGCGATTAGCGTAGACAAGAATTCAATGAATAATTTAGGTTTAGATTAAAAATCTCTGTTAAAGTGGGTTTAAAAGCCACAACCACATGTTCCGAACAAAGCGGCAGTGTGCTACGAAAAGTCTCAGCTAACTTCTTAAGCAAAAGTTTGGTGGAGTAACCCACTCGTTTATACTAAAAATTTGTACAAAAAATAATGAAAACACGCCTTAAATTTAGAGTAATGGCATCAAATCAATAATTTTCGGTTTTTCTGACCGAGGGAATGAACAGTGATTGATAACGACCAGGCGTTGGAATTTCGGTTCGCTCCCGTGTCCAAGTCGGTTAGTGCGTCGTACTTATGAACAGTATTGAAGTTAATGCGAAGATCGAGGGTTCGATCCCCTCCGGGAGCATGCCTTCTAAACTTTTGTTCCATGTTGTGATGACAAGTACTCTGCAAGAAAGATCTAAAACAACAATTTAACTATGCCCAAATCATAAGGGGATGTGGCATGGCAATAGGAAAAAATGGTCCAGAAAACGACTAATTTTTACAGGAAGCCGAACAGTGTATGAACTCTATTTTAAGGGTTTTTTAACTCTTTATTATATGAATCTATTGCATGTGCAATTGATTTAAATGAAAAAAATATCCCTAATTTTAAAATATAGCATAAATTGTACGCTGGCCTTCTAAAAGCTCTGTCAGGAGTGGGATTCGAACCCACGCCCACATTCGTGGACCAGAACGCCCGTGAGCCACGATGAGACGTAGCAAGCTTCTTGAGCTTGAGTCTGGCGCCTTAGACCACTCGGCCATCGTGACTTGTCATGCAATCCGCCGATGAAAAGCAATAAAATTTAGATGATGCAAATTCAATAACATTTCCTCTAATTACGGGGATAAATAAATATTAATTTCGTAATCTACATAGGTTTATACATTTTCCGTATTAGTATAGCATGCTAATGGTACTAAAGTTAACGCAAATATCCAGGGTGCAATTCCCTTTAGCAGGACAAATGTAAAGTTTTCTTCTTCAAGTTTATGAATGCACTTTTCGAAAAATCTAATACAGAAATTCCTTTATTAACAAAAATAATGAGTGAAATACCTAGAATTTAGCACAAAGGTTATTGCGACGAAAGCGATTAGCGTAGACAAGAATTCAATGAATAATTTAGGTTTAGATTAAAAATCTCTGTTAAAGTGGGTTTAAAAGCCACAACCACATGTTCCGAACAAAGCGGCAGTGTGCTACGAAAAGTCTCAGCTAACTTCTTAAGCAAAAGTTTGGTGGAGTAACCCACTCGTTTATACTGAAAATTTGTACAAAAAATAATGAAAACACGCCTTAAATTTAGAGTAATGGCATCAAATCAATAATTTTCGGTCTTTCTGGCCGAGGGAATGAACAGTAATTGCTAACGACCAGGCGTTGGAATTTCGGTTCGCTCCCGTGGCCCAGTTGGTTAGTGCGTCGTGATTATAAACAGTATTGAAGTTAATGCGGAAGTCGAGGGTTCGATCCCCTCCGGGAGCATGCCTTCTAAACTTTTGTTCCATGTTGTGATGACAAGTACTCTGCAAGAAAGATCTAAAACAACAATTTAACTATGCCCAAATCATAAGAGGATGTGGCATTGCAATAGGACAAAATGGTTCAGAAAACGACTAATTTTTACAGGAAGCCGAACAGTGTATGAACTCTATTTTAAGGGTTTTTTAACTCTTTATTATATGAATCTATTGCATGTGCAATTGATTTAAATGAAAAAAATATCCCTAATTTTAAAATATAGCATAAATTGTACGCTGGCCTTCTAAAAGCTCTGTCAGGAGTGGGATTCGAACCCACGCCCACATTCGTGGACCAGAACGCCCGTGAGCCACGATGAGACGTAGCAAGCTTCTTGAGCTTGAGTCTGGCGCCTAAGACCACTCGGCCATCCTGACTTGTCATGCAATCCGCCTATGAAAACCAATAAAATTTAGATGATGACACATCAATAACATTTCCTCTAATTAGGGGGATAAATAAATATTAATTGCGTAATTTACATAGGATTCTACATTATCCCTATTAGTATAGCTTGCTAATGGTACTAAAGTTCACGCAAGTATCCAGGGCGCAATTCCCTTTAGCAGCAAACATGTAAAGTTTTCTTCTTCATGTTCATGAATTCACTTTTCGAAAAAGTCTAATGCAGCAATTCCGATATTAACAAAATGAACGAGTGGAATTCCTTGACTTTAGCACAAAAGTTATTGCGAACGAAAGCGATTAACGTAGACAAGAATACAATGAATAGTTTAGGTTTAGATTAATAATCTCTGTTAAAGTGCGTTTCAATGTCACGACCACATGTTTTGAACAAAGCGGCAGTGTGCTACGAAAAATCTTTCCTAACTTCTTAAGCAAAAGTTTGGTGGAGTAACCCACTCGTTTATACTGAAAATTTGTACAAAAAATAATGAAGACACGCCTTAAATTTAGAGTAATTGCATCAAATCAATAATTTTCGGTCTTTCTGACCGAGGGAATGAACAGTTATTGATAACGACCAGGCGTTGGAATTTCGGTTCGCTCCCCTGGCCCAGTCGGTTAGTGCGTCGTACTTATAAACAGTATTGAAGTTATTGCGAAGGTCGAGGGTTCGATCCCCTCCGGGAGCATGCTTTTAAAGTTTTGTCCCATGCTGTGATGAGAAATACTCTGCAAGAAAGATTTAAAACAACAATTTAACTATGCCCAAATCATAAGAGGATGTGGCATGGCAATAGGACAAAATGGTTCAGAAAACGACTAATTTTTACAGGAAGCCGAACAGTGTATGAACTCTGTTTTAAGGGTTTTTTAACTCTTTATTATATGAATCTATTGCATGTGCAATTGATTTAAATGAAAAAAATATCCCTAATTTTAAAATATAGCATAAATTGTACGCTGGCCTTCTAAAAGCTCTGTCAGGAGTGGGATTCGAACCCACGCCCACATTCGTGGACCAGAACGCCCGTGAGCCACGATGAGACGTAGCAAGCTTCTTGAGCTTGAGTCTGGCGCCTTAGACCACTCGGCCATCCTGACTTGTCATGGAATCCGCCGATGAAAAGCAATAAAATTTAGATGATGCAAATTCAATAACATTTCCTCTAATTATGGGGATAAATAAATATTAATTTTGTAATCTACATAGGTTTATACATTTTCCGTATTAGTATAGCATGCTAATGGTACTAAAGTTAACGCAAATATCCAGGATGCAATTCCTTTTAGCAGGAAAAATGTAAAGTTTTCTTTTTCAAGTTTATGAATGCACTTTTCGAAAAATCTAATACAGAAATTCCTTTATTAACAAAAATAATGAGTTAAATACCAAGAATTTAGCACAAAGGTTATGGCGACGAAAGCGATTAGCGTAGACAAGAATTCAATGAATAATTTAGGTTTAGATTAAAAATCTCTGTCAAAGTGGGTTTAAAAGCAACAACCACATGTTCCGAACAAAGCGGCAGTGTGCTACGAAAAGTCTCAGCTAACTTCTTAAGCAAAAGTTTGGTGGAGTAACCCACTCGTTTATACTGAAAATTTGTACAAAAAATAATGAAAACACGTTTTAAATTTAGAGTAATGGCATCAAATCAATAATTTTCGGTCTTTCTGACCGAGGGAATGAACAGTTATTGATAACGACCAGGCGTTGGAATTTCGGTTCGCTCCCGTGGCCCAGTCGGTTAGTGCGTCGTACTTATAAACAGTATTGAAGTTAATGCGAAGGTCGAGGGTTCGATCCCCTCCGGGAGCATGCCTTTTAAAGTTTTGTCCCATGTTGTGATGAGAAATACTCGGCAAGAAAGATCTAAAACAACAATTTAACTATGCCCAAATCATAAGAGGATGTGGCATGGCAATAGGACAAAATGGTTCAGAAAACGACTAATTTTTACAGGAAGCCGAACAGTGTATGAACTCTATTTTAAGGGTTTTTTAACCCTTTATTATATGAATCTATTGCATGTTAAGTTGATTTAAATGAAAAAAATATCCCTAATTTTAAAATATAGCATAAATTGTACGCTGGCCTTCTAAAAGCTCTGTCAGGAGTGGGATTTGAACCCACGCCCACATTCGTGGACCAGAACGCCCGTGAGCCACGATGAGACGTAGCAAGCTTCTTGAGCTTGAGTCTGGCGCCTTAGACCACTCGGCCATCCTGACTTGTCATGCAATCCGCCGATGAAAAGCAATAAAATTTAGATGATGCAAATTCAATAACATTTCCTCTAATTACGGGGATAAATCAATATTAATTTTGTAATCTACATAGGTTTCTACATTTTCCGTATTAGTATAGCATGCTAATGGTACTAAAGTTAACGCTAATATCCAGGGTGCAATTCTCTTTAGCAGGAAAAATGTAAAGTTTTCTTCTTCAAGTTTATGAATGCACTTTTCGAAAAATCTAATACAGAAATTCCTTTATTAACAAAAATAATGAGTGAAATACCTAGAATTTAGCACAAACGTTATTGCGACGAAAGCGATTAGCGTAGACAAGAATTCAATGAATAATTTAGGTTTAGATTAAAAATCTCTGTTAAAGTGGGTTTAAAAGCCACAACCACATGTTCCGAACAAAGGGGCAGTGTGCTACGAAAAGTCTCAGCTAACTTCTTAAGCAAAAGTTTGGTGGAGTAACCCACTCGTTTATACTGAAAATTTGTACAAAAAATAATGAAAACACGCCTTAAATTTAGAGTAATGGCATCAAATCAATAATTTTCGGTCTTTCTGACCGAGGGAATGAACAGTTATTGATAACGACCAGGCGTTGGAGTTTCGGTTCGCTCCCGTGGCCCAGTCGGTTAGTGCGTCGTACTTATAAACAGTATTGAAGTTAATGCGAAGGTCGAGGGTTCGATCCCCTCCGGGAGCATGCCTTTTAAAGTTTTGTCCCATGTTGTGATGAGAAATACTCGGCAAGAAAGATCTAAAACAACAATTTAACTATGCCCAAATCATAAGAGGATGTGGCATGGCAATAGGACAAAATGGTTCAGAAAACGACTAATTTTTACAGGAAGCCGAACAGTGTATGAACTCTATTTTAAGGGTTTTTTAACCCTTTATTATATGAATCTATTGCTTGTTAAGTTGATTTAAATGAAAAAAATATCCCTAATTTTAAAATATAGCATAAATTGTACGCTGGCCTTCTAAAAGCTCTGTCAGGAGTGGGATTCGAACCCACGCCCACATTCGTGGACCAGAACGCCCGTGAGCCACGATGAGACGTAGCAAGCTTCTTGAGCTTGAGTCTGGCGCCTTAGACCACTCGGCCATCCTGACTTGTCATGCAATCCGCCGATGAAAACCAATAAAATTTAGATGATGCAAATTCAATAACATTTCCTCTAATTACGGGGATAAATAAATATTAATTTTGTAATCTACATAGGTTTCTACATTTTCCGTATTAGTATAGCATGCTAATGGTACTAAAGTTAACGCAAATATCCAGGGTGCAATTCCCTTTAGCAGGAAAAATGTAAAGTTTTCTTCTTCAAGTTTATGAATGCACTTTTCGAAAAATCTAATACAGAAATTCCTTTATTAACAAAAATAATGAGTGAAATACCTAGAATTTAGCACAAAGGTTATTGCGACGAAAGCGATTAGCGTAGACAAGAATTCAATGAATAATTTAGGTTTAGATTAAAAATCTCTGTTAAAGTGGGTTTAAAAGCCACAACCACATGTTCCGAACAAAGCGGCAGTGTGCTACGAAAAGTCTCAGCTAACTTCTTAAGCAAAAGTTTGGTGGAGTAACCCACTCGTTTATACTGAAAATTTGAACAAAAAATAATGAAAACACGCCTTAAACTTAAAGTAATGGCATCAAATCAATAATTTTCGTTCTTTCTGACCGAGGGAATGAACAGTTATTGATAACGACCAGGCGTTGGAATTTCGGTTCGCTCCCCTGGCCCAGTCGGTTAGTGCGTCGTACTTATAAACAGTATTGAAGTTAATGCGAAGGTCGAGGGTTCGATCCCCTCCGGGAGCATGCCTTTTAAAGTTTTGTCCCAAGTTGTGATGAGAAATACTCTGCAAGAAAGATCTAAAACAACAATTTAACTATGCCCAAATCATAAGAGGATGTGGCATGGCAATAGGAAAAAATGGTTCAGAAAACGACTAATTTTTACAGGAAGCCGAACAGTGTATGAACTCTATTTTAAGGGTTTTTTAACCCTTTATTATATGAATCTATTGCATGTGCAATTGATTTAAATGAAAAAAATATCCCTAATTTTAAAATATAGCATAAATTGTACGCTGGCCTTCTAAAAGGTCTGTCAGGAGTGGGATTCGAACCCACGCCCACATTCGTGGACTAGAACGCCCGTGAGCCACGATGAGACGTAGCAAGCTTCTTGAGCTTGAGTCTGGCGCCTTAGACCACTCGGCCATCCTGACTTGTCATGCAATCCGCCGATGAAAACCAATAAAATTTAGATGATGCAAATTCAATAACATTTCCTCTAATTACGGGGATAAATAAATATGAATTTTGTAATCTACATAGGTTTCTACATTTTCCGTATTAGTATAGCATTCTAATGGTACTAAAGTTAACGCAAATATCCAGGGTGCAATTCCCTTTAGCAGGAAAAATTTAAAGTTTTCTTCTTCAAGCTTATGAATGCACTTTTCGAAAAATCTAATACAGAAATTCCTTTATTAACAAAAATAATGAGTGAAATACCTAAAATTTAGCATAAAGGTTATTGCGACGAAAGCGATTAGAGTAGACAAGAATTCAATGAATAATTTAGGTTTAGATTAAAAATCTCTGTTAAAGTGGGTTTAAAAGCCACAACCACATGTTCCGAACAAAGCGGCAGTGTGCTACGAAAAGTCTCAGCTAACTTCTTAAGCAAAAGTTTGGTGGAGTAACCCACTCGTTTATACTGAAAACTTGTACAAAAAATAATGAAAACACGCCTTAAATTTAGAGTAATGGCATCAAATCAATAATTTTCGGACTTTCTGACCGAGGGAATGAACAGTGATTGATAACGACCAGGCGTTGGAATTTCGGTTCGCTCCCGTGTCCCAGTCGGTTAGTGCGTCGTACTTATAAACAGTATTGAAATTAATGCGAAGGTCGAGGGTTCGATCCCCTCCGGGAGCATGCCTTCTAAACTTTTGTTCCATGTTGTGATGACAAGTACTCTGCAAGAAAGATCTAAAACAACAATTTAACTATGCCCAAATCATAAGAGGATGTGGCATTGCAATAGGACAAAATGGTTCAGAAAACGACTAATTTTTACAGGAAGCCGAACAGTGTATGAACTCTATTTTAAGGGTTTTTAACTCTTTATTATATGAATCTATTGCATGTTAAATTGATTTAAATGAAAAAATATCCCTAATTTTAAAATATAGCATAAATTGTACGCTGGCTTTCTAAAAGCTCTGTCAGGAGTGGGATTGGAACCCACGCCCACATTCGTGGACCAGAACGCCTGTGAGCCACGATGAGACGTAGCAAGCTTCTTGAGCTTGAGTCTGGCGCCTTAGACCACTCGGCTATCCTGACTTGTGATGCAATCCGCCGATGAAAACCAATAAAATTTAGATGATGCAAATTCAATAACATTTCCTCTAATTACGGGGATAAATAAATATTAATTTTGTAATCTACATAGGTTTCTACATTTTCCGTATTAGTATAGCATGCTAATGGTATTAAAGTTAACGCAAATATCCAGGGTGCAATTCCCTTTAGCAGGAAAAATGTAAAGTTTTCTTCTTCAAGTTTATGAATGCACTTTTCGAAAAATCTAATACAGAAATTCCTTTATTAACAAAAATAATGAGTGAAATACCTAGAATTTAGCACAAAGGTTATTGCGACGAAAGCGATTAGCGTAGACAAGAATTCAATGAATAATTTAGGTTTAGATTAAAAATCTCTGTTAAAGTGGGTTTAAAAGCCACAACCACATGTTCCGAACAAAGCGGCAGTGTGCTACGAAAAGTCTCAGCTAACTTCTTAAGCAAAAGTTTGGTGGAGTAACCCACTCGTTTATACTGAAAATTTGTACAAAAAATAATGAAAACACGCCTTAAATTTAAAGTAATGGCATCAAATCAATAATTTTCGGTCTTTCTGACCGAGGGAATGAACAGTGATTGATAACGACCAGGCGTTGGAATTTCGGTTCGCTCCCGTGTCCCAGTCGGTTAGTGCGTCGTACTTATAAACAGTATTGAAGTTAATGCGAAGGTCGAGGGTTCGATCCCCTCCGGGAGCATGCCTTCTAAACTTTTGTTCCATGTTGTGATGACAAGTACTCTGCAAGAAAGATCTAAAACAACAATTTAACTATGCCCAAATCATAAGGGGATGTGGCATGGCAATAGGAAAAAATGGTCCAGAAAACGACTAATTTTTACAGGAAGCCGAACAGTGTCTGAACTCTATTTTAAGGGTTTTTTAACTCTTTATTATATGAATCTATTGCATGTGCAATTGATTTAAATGAAAAAAATATCCCTAATTTTAAAATATAGCATAAATTGTACGCTGGCCTTCTAAAAGCTCTGTCAGGAGTGGGATTCGAACCCACGCCCACATTCGTGGACCAGAACGCCCGTGAGCCACGATGAGACGTAGCAAGCTTCTTGAGCTTGAGTCTGGCGCCTTAGACCACTCGGCCATCCTGACTTGTCATGCAATCCGCCGATGAAAAGCAATAAAATTTAGACGATGCAAATTCTATAACATTTCCTCTAATTACGGGGATAAATAAATATTAATTTCGTAATCTACATAGGTTTATACATTTTCCGTATTAGTATAGCATGCTAATGGTACTAAAGTTAACGCAAATATCCAGGGTGCAATTCCCTTTAGCAGGACAAATGTAAAGTTTTCTTCTTCAAGTTTATGAATGCACTTTTCGAAAAATCTAATACAGAAATTCCTTTATTAACAAAAATAATGAGTGAAATACCTAGAATTTAGCACAAAGGTTATTGCGACGAAAGCGATTAGCGTAGACAAGAATTCAATGAATAATTTAGGTTTAGATTAAAAATCTCTAATAAAGTGGGTTTAAAAGCCACAACCACATGTTCCGAACAAAGCGGCAGTGTGCTACGAAAAGTCTCAGCTAACTTCTTAAGCAAAAGTTTGGTGGAGTAACCCACTCGTTTATACTGAAAATTTGTACAAAAAATAATGAAAACACGCCTTAAATTTAGAGTAATGGCATCAAATCAATAATTTTCGGTCTTTCTGGCCGAGGGAATGAACAGTAATTGATAACGACCAGGCGTTGGAATTTCGGTTCGCTCCCGTGGCCCAGTTGGTTAGTGCGTCGTGATTATAAACAGTATTGAAGTTAATTCGGAAGTCGAGGGTTCGATCCCCTCCGGGAGCATGCCTTCTAAACTTTTGTTCCATGTTGTGATGACAAGTACTCTGCAAGAAAGATCTAAAACAACAATTTAACTATGCCCAAATCATAAGAGGATGTGGCATTGCAATAGGACAAAATGGTTCAGAAAACGACTAATTTTTACAGGAAGCCGAACAGTGTATGAACTCTATTTTAAGGGTTTTTTAACTCTTTATTATATGAATCTATTGCATGTGCAATTGATTTAAATGAAAAAAATATCCCTAATTTTAAAATATAGCATAAATTGTACGCTGGCCTTCTAAAAGCTCTGTCAGGAGTGGGATTCGAACCCACGCCCACATTCGTGGACCAGAACGCCCGTGAGCCACGATGAGACGTAGCAAGCTTCTTGAGCTTGAGTCTGGCGCCTAAGACCACTCGGCCATCCTGACTTGTCATGCAATCCGCCGATGAAAACCAATAAAATTTAGATGATGACACATCAATAACATTTCCTCTAATTAGGGGGATAAATAAATATTAATTGCGTAATTTACATAGGATTCTACATTATCCCTATTAGTATAGCTTGCTAATGGTACTAAAGTTCACGCAAGTATCCAGGGCGCAATTCTCTTTAGCAGCAAACATGTAAAGTTTTCTTCTTCATGTTCATGAATTCACTTTTCGAAAAAGTCTAATGCAGCAATTCCGATATTAACAAAATGAACGAGTGGAATTCCTTGACTTTAGCACAAAAGTTATTGCGAACGAAAGCGATTAACGTAGACAAGAATACAATGAATAGTTTAGGTTTAGATTAATAATCTCTGTTAAAGTGCGTTTCAATGTCACGACCACATGTTCCGAACAAAGCGGCAGTGTGCTACGAAAAATCTTTCCTAACTTCTTAAGCAAAAGTTTGGTGGAGTAACCCACTCGTTTATACTGAAAATTTGTACAAAAAATAATGAAGACACGCCTTAAATTTAGAGTAATTGCATCAAATCAATAATTTTCGGTCTTTCTGACCGAGGGAATGAACAGTTATTGATAACGACCAGGCGTTGGAATTTCGGTTCGCTCCCCTGGCCCAGTCGGTTAGTGCGTCGTACTTATAAACAGTATTGAAGTTATTGCGAAGGTCGAGGGTTCGATCCCCTCCGGGAGCATGCCTTTTAAAGTTTTGTCCCATGTTGTGACGAGAAATACTCGGCAAGAAAGATCTAAAACAACAATTTAACTATGCCCAAATCATAAGAGGTTGTGGCATGGCAATAGGACAAAATGGTTCAGAAAACGACTAATTTTTACAGGAAGCCGAACAGTGTATGAACTCTATTTTAAGGGTTTTTTAACCCTTTATTATATGAATCTATTGCATGTTAAGTTGATTTAAATGAAAAAAATATCCCTAATTTTAAAATATAGCATAAATTGTACGCTGGCCTTCTAAAAGCTCTGTCAGGAGTGGGATTCGAACCCACGCCCACATTCGTGGACCAGAACGCCCGTGAGCCACGATGAGACGTAGCAAGCTTCTTGAGCTTGAGTCTGGCGCCTTAGACCACTCGGCCATCCTGACTTGTCATGCAATCCGCCGATGAAAAGCAATAAAATTTAGATGATGCAAATTCAATAACATTTCCTCTAATTACGGGGATAAATAAATATTAATTTTGTAATCTACATAGGTTTCTACATTTTCCGTATTAGTATAGCATGCTAATGGTACTAAAGTTAACGCAAATATCCAGGGTGCAATTCCCTTTAGCAGGAAAAATGTAAAGTTTTCTTCTTCAAGTTTATGAATGCACTTTTCGAAAAATCTAATACAGAAATTCCTTTATTAACAAAAATAATGAGTGAAATACCTAGAATTTAGCACAAAGGTTATTGCGACGAAAGCGATTAGCGTAGACAAGAATTCAATGAATAATTTAGGTTTAGATTAAAAATCTCTGTTAAAGTGGGTTTAAAAGCCACAACCACATGTTCCGAACAAAGCGGCAGTGTGCTACGAAAAGTCTCAGCTAACTTCTTAAGCAAAAGTTTGGTGGAGTAACCCACTCGTTTATACTGAATATTTGTACAAAAAATAATGAAAACACGCCTTAAATTTAAAGTAATGGCATCAAATCAATAATTTTCGGTCTTTCTGACCGAGGGAATGAACAGTTATTGATAACGACCAGGCGTTGGAATTTCGGTTCGCTCCCCTGGCCCAGTCGGTTAGTGCGTCGTACTTATAAACAGTATTGAAGTTAATGCGAAGGTCGAGGGTTCGATCCCCTCCGGGAGCATGCCTTTTAAAGTTTTGTCCCATGTTGTGATGAGAAATACTCTGCAAGAAAGATCTAAAACAACAATTTAACTATGCCCAAATCATAAGAGGATGTGGCATGGCAATAGGAAAAATGGTTCAGAAAACGACTAATTTTTACAGGAAGCCGAACAGTGTATGAACTCTATTTTAAGGGTTTTTTAACCCTTTATTATATGAATCTATTGCATGTTAAATTGATTTAAATGAAAAAAATATCCCTAATTTTAAAATATAGCATAAATTGTACGCTGGCCTTCTAAAAGCTCTGTCAGGAGTGGGATTCGAACCCACGCCCACATTCGTGGACTAGAACGCCCGTGAGCCACGATGAGACGTAGCAAGCTTCTTGAGCTTGAGTCTGGCGCCTTAGACCACTCGGCCATCCTGACTTGTCATGCAATCCGCCGATGAAAACCAATAAAATTTAGATGATGCAAATTCAATAACATTTCCTCTAATTACGGGGATAAATAAATATTAATTTTGTAATCTACATAGGTTTCTACATTTTCCGTATTAGTATAGCATGCTAATGGTACTAAAGTTAACGCAAATATCCAGGGTGCAATTCCCTTTAGCAGGAAAAATTTAAAGTTTTCTTCTTCAAGCTTATGAATGCACTTTTCGAAAAATCTAATACAGAAATTCCTTTATTAACAAAAATAATGAGTGAAATACCTAGAATTTAGCATAAAGGTTATTGCGACGAAAGCGATTAGAGTAGACAAGAATTCAATGAATAATTTAGGTTTAGATTAAAAATCTCTGTTAAAGTGGGTTTAAAAGCCACAACCACATGTTCCGAACAAAGCGGCAGTGTGCTACGAAAAGTCTCAGCTAACTTCTTAAGCAAAAGTTTGGTGGAGTAACCCACTCGTTTATACTGAAAACTTGTACAAAAAATAATGAAAACACGCCTTAAATTTAGAGTAATGGCAACAAATCAATAATTTTCGGACTTTCTGACCGAGGGAATGAACAGTGATTGATAACGACCAGGCGTTGGAATTTCGGTTCGCTCCCGTGTCCCAGTCGGTTAGTGCGTCGTACTTATAAACAGTATTGAAGTTAATGCGAAGGTCGAGGGTTCGATCCCCTCCGGGAGCATGCCTTCTAAACTTTTGTTCCATGTTGTGATGACAAGCACTCTGCAAGAAAGATCTAAAACAACAATTTAACTATGCCCAAATCATAAGAGGATGTGGCATTGCAATAGGACAAAATGGTTCAGAAAACGACTAATTTTTACAGGAAGCCGAACAGTGTATGAACTCTATTTTAAGGGTTTTTAACTCTTTATTATATGAATCTATTGCATGTTAAATTGATTTAAATGAAAAAATATCCCTAATTTTAAAATATAGCATAAATTGTACGCTGGCTTTCTAAAAGCTCTGTCAGGAGTGGGATTCGAACCCACGCCCACATTCGTGGACCAGAACGCCTGTGAGCCACGATGAGACGTAGCAAGCTTCTTGAGCTTGAGTCTGGCGCCTTAGACCACTCGGCCATCCTGACTTGTCATGCAATCCGCCGATGAAAACCAATAAAATTTAGATGATGCAAATTCAATAACATTTCCTCTAATTACGGGGATAAATAAATATTAATTTTGTAATCTACATAGGTTTCTACATTTTCCGTATTAGTATAGCATGCTAATGGTATTAAAGTTAACGCAAATATCCAGGGTGCAATTCCCTTTAGCAGGAAAAATGTAAAGTTTTCTTCTTCAAGTTTATGAATGCACTTTTCGAAAAATCTAATACAGAAATTCCTTTATTAACAAAAATAATGAGTGAAATACCTAGAATTTAGCATAAAGGTTATTGCGACGAAAGCGATTAGCGTAGACAAGAATTCAATGAATAATTTAGGTTTAGATTAAAAATCTCTGTTAAAGTGGGTTTAAAAGCCACAACCACATGTTCCGAACAAAGCGGCAGTGTGCTACGAAAAGTCTCAGCTAACTTCTTAAGCAAAAGTTTGGTGGAGTAACTCACTCGTTTATACTGAAAATTTGTACAAAAAATAATGAAGACACGCCTTAAATTTAGAGTAATTGCATCAAATAAATAATTTTCGGTCTTTCTGACCGAGGGAATGAACAGTAATTGATAACGACCAGGCGTTGGAATTTCGGTTCGCCCCCGTGGCCCAGTCGGTTAGTGCCTCGTACTTATAAACAGTATTGAAGTTAATGCGAAGGTCAATGGTTCGATCCCCTCTGGGAGCATGCCTTCTAAACTTTTGTTCCATGTTGTGATGAAAAGTACTCTGCAAGAAAGATCTAAAAATACAATTTAACTATGCCCAAATCATAAGGGGATGTGGCATGGCAATAGGACAAAATGGTCCAGAAAACGACTAATTTTTACAGGAAGCCGAACAGTGTATGAACTCTATTTTAAGGGTTTTTTAACCCTTTATTATATGAATCTATTGCATGTGCAATTGATTTAAATGAAAAAAATATCCCTAATTTTAAAATATAGCATAAATTGTACGCTGGCCTTCTAAAAGCTCTGTCAGGAGTGGGATTCGAACCCACGCCCACATTTGTGGACCAGAACGCCCGTGAGCCACGATGAGACGTAGCAAGCTTCTTGAGCTTGAGTCTGGCGCCTTAGACCACTCGGCCATCCTGACTTGTCATGCAATCCGCCAATGAAAACCAATAAAATTTAGATGATGCAAATTCAATAACATTTCCTCTAATTACGGGGATAAATAAATATTAATTTCGTAATCTACATAGGTTTCTACATTTTCCGTATTAGTATAGCCTGCTAATGGTATTAAAGTTAACGCAAATATCCAGGGTGCAATTCCCTTTAGCAGGAAAAATGTAAAGTTTTCTTCTTCAAGTTTATGAATGCACTTTTCGAAAAATCTAATACAGAAATTCCTTTATTAACAAAAATAATAAGTGAAATACTTAGAATTTAGCACAAAGGTTATTGCGACGAAAGCGATTAGCGTAGACAAGAATTCAATGAATAATTTAGGTTTAGATTAAAAATCTCTGTTAAAGTGGGTTTAAAAGCAACAACCACATGTTTCGAACAAAGCGGCAGTGTGCTACGAAAAGTCTCAGCTAACTTCTTAAGCAAAAGTTTGGTGGAGTAACCCACTCGTTTATACTGATAATTTGTACAAAAAATAATGAAAACACGCCTTAAATTTAGAGTAATGGCATCAAATCAATAATTTTCGGTCTTTCTGACCGAGGGAATGAACAGTAATTGATAACGACCAGGCGTTGGAATTTCGGTTCGCGCCCGTGGCCCAGTCGGTTAGTGCGTCGTACTTATAAACAGTATTGAAGTTAATGCGAAGGTCGAGGGTTCGATCCCCTGCGGGAGCATGCCTTTTAAAGTTTTGTTCCATGTTGTGATGAGAAATACTCTGCAAGAAAGATCTAAAACAACAATTTAACTATGCCCAAATCATAAGGGGATGTGGCATGGCAATAGGAAAAAATGGTCCAGAAAACGACTAATTTTTACAGGAAGCCGAACAGTGTCTGAACTCTATTTTAAGGGTTTTTTAACTCTTTATTATATGAATCTATTGCATGTGCAATTGATTTAAATGAAAAAAATATCCCTAATTTTAAAATATAGCATAAATTGTACGCTGGCCTTCTAAAAGCTCTGTCAGGAGTGGGATTCGAACCCACGCCCACATTCGTGGACCAGAACGCCCGTGAGCCGCGATGAGACGTAGCAAGCTTCTTGAGCTTGAGTCTGGCGCCTTAGACCACTCGGCCATCCTGACTTGTCATGCAATCCGCCGATGAAAAGCAATAAAATTTAGATGATGCAAATTCAATAACATTTCCTCTAATTACGGGGATAAATAAATATTAATTTCGTAATCTACATAGGTTTATACATTTTCCGTATTAGTATAGCATGCTAATGGTACTAAAGTTAACGCAAATATCCAGGGTGCAATTCCCTTTAGCAGGACAAATGTAAAGTTTTCTTCTTCAAGTTTATGAATGCACTTTTCGAAAAATCTAATACAGTAATTCCTTTATTAACAAAAATAATGAGTGAAATACCTAGAATTTAGCACAAAGGTTATTGCGACGAAAGCGATTAGCGTAGACAAGAATTCAATGAATAATTTAGGTTTAGATTAAAAATCTCTAATAAAGTGGGTTTAAAAGCCACAACCACATGTTCCGAACAAAGCGGCAGTGTGCTACGAAAAGTCTCAGCTAACTTCTTAAGCAAAAGTTTGGTGGAGTAACCCACTCGTTTATACTGAAAATTTGTACAAAAAATAATGAAAACACGCCTTAAATTTAGAGTAATGGCATCAAATCAATAATTTTCGGTCTTTCTGGCCGAGGGAATGAACAGTAATTGATAACGACCAGGCGTTGGAATTTCGGTTCGCTCCCGTGGCCCAGTTGGTTAGTGCGTCGTGATTATAAACAGTATTGAAGTTAATTCGGAAGTCGAGGGTTCGATCCCCTCCGGGAGCATGCCTTCTAAACTTTTGTTCCATGTTGTGATGACAAGTACTCTGCAAGAAAGATCTAAAACAACAATTTAACTATGCCCAAATCATAAGAGGATGTGGCATTGCAATAGGACAAAATGGTTCAGAAAACGACTAATTTTTACAGGAAGCCGAACAGTGTATGAACTCTATTTTAAGGGTTTTTTAACTCTTTATTATATGAATCTATTGCATGTGCAATTGATTTAAATGAAAAAAATATCCCTAATTTTAAAATATAGCATAAATTGTACGCTGGCCTTCTAAAAGCTCTGTCAGGAGTGGGATTCGAACCCACGCCCACATTCGTGGACCAGAACGCCCGTGAGCCACGATGAGACGTAGCAAGCTTCTTGAGCTTGAGTCTGGCGCCTAAGACCACTCGGCCATCCTGACTTGTCATGCAATCCGCCGATGAAAACCAATAAAATTTAGATGATGACACATCAATAACATTTCCTCTAATTAGGGGGATAAATAAATATTAATTGCGTAATTTACATAGGATTCTACATTATCCCTATTAGTATAGCTTGCTAATGGTACTAAAGTTCACGCAAGTATCCAGGGCGCAATTCTCTTTAGCAGCAAACATGTAAAGTTTTCTTCTTCATGTTCATGAATTCACTTTTCGAAAAAGTCTAATGCAGCAATTCCGATATTAACAAAATGAACGAGTGGAATTCCTTGACTTTAGCACAAAAGTTATTGCGAACGAAAGCGATTAACGTAGACAAGAATACAATGAATAGTTTAGGTTTAGATTAATAATCTCTGTTAAAGTGCGTTTCAATGTCACGACCACATGTTCCGAACAAAGCGGCAGTGTGCTACGAAAAATCTTTCCTAACTTCTTAAGCAAAAGTTTGGTGGAGTAACCCACTCGTTTATACTGAAAATTTGTACAAAAAATAATGAAGACACGCCTTAAATTTAGAGTAATTGCATCAAATCAATAATTTTCGGTCTTTCTGACCGAGGGAATGAACAGTTATTGATAACGACCAGGCGTTGGAATTTCGGTTCGCTCCCCTGGCCCAGTCGGTTAGTGCGTCGTACTTATAAACAGTATTGAAGTTATTGCGAAGGTCGAGGGTTCGATCCCCTCCGGGAGCATGCCTTTTAAAGTTTTGTCCCATGTTGTGACGAGAAATACTCGGCAAGAAAGATCTAAAACAACAATTTAACTATGCCCAAATCATAAGAGGTTGTGGCATGGCAATAGGACAAAATGGTTCAGAAAACGACTAATTTTTACAGGAAGCCGAACAGTGTATGAACTCTATTTTAAGGGTTTTTTAACCCTTTATTATATGAATCTATTGCATGTTAAGTTGATTTAAATGAAAAAAATATCCCTAATTTTAAAATATAGCATAAATTGTACGCTGGCCTTCTAAAAGCTCTGTCAGGAGTGGGATTCGAACCCACGCCCACATTCGTGGACCAGAACGCCCGTGAGCCACGATGAGACGTAGCAAGCTTCTTGAGCTTGAGTCTGGCGCCTTAGACCACTCGGCCATCCTGACTTGTCATGCAATCCGCCGATGAAAAGCAATAAAATTTAGATGATGCAAATTCAATAACATTTCCTCTAATTACGGGGATAAATAAATATTAATTTTGTAATCTACATAGGTTTCTACATTTTCCGTATTAGTATAGCATGCTAATGGTACTAAAGTTAACGCAAATATCCAGGGTGCAATTCCCTTTAGCAGGAAAAATGTAAAGTTTTCTTCTTCAAGTTTATGAATGCACTTTTCGAAAAATCTAATACAGAAATTCCTTTATTAACAAAAATAATGAGTGAAATACCTAGAATTTAGCACAAAGGTTATTGCGACGAAAGCGATTAGCGTAGACAAGAATTCAATGAATAATTTAGGTTTAGATTAAAAATCTCTGTTAAAGTGGGTTTAAAAGCCACAACCACATGTTCCGAACAAAGCGGCAGTGTGCTACGAAAAGTCTCAGCTAACTTCTTAAGCAAAAGTTTGGTGGAGTAACCCACTCGTTTATACTGAATATTTGTACAAAAAATAATGAAAACACGCCTTAAATTTAAAGTAATGGCATCAAATCAATAATTTTCGGTCTTTCTGACCGAGGGAATGAACAGTTATTGATAACGACCAGGCGTTGGAATTTCGGTTCGCTCCCCTGGCCCAGTCGGTTAGTGCGTCGTACTTATAAACAGTATTGAAGTTAATGCGAAGGTCGAGGGTTCGATCCCCTCCGGGAGCATGCCTTTTAAAGTTTTGTCCCATGTTGTGATGAGAAATACTCTGCAAGAAAGATCTAAAACAACAATTTAACTATGCCCAAATCATAAGAGGATGTGGCATGGCAATAGGAAAAATGGTTCAGAAAACGACTAATTTTTACAGGAAGCCGAACAGTGTATGAACTCTATTTTAAGGGTTTTTTAACCCTTTATTATATGAATCTATTGCATGTTAAATTGATTTAAATGAAAAAAATATCCCTAATTTTAAAATATAGCATAAATTGTACGCTGGCCTTCTAAAAGCTCTGTCAGGAGTGGGATTCGAACCCACGCCCACATTCGTGGACTAGAACGCCCGTGAGCCACGATGAGACGTAGCAAGCTTCTTGAGCTTGAGTCTGGCGCCTTAGACCACTCGGCCATCCTGACTTGTCATGCAATCCGCCGATGAAAACCAATAAAATTTAGATGATGCAAATTCAATAACATTTCCTCTAATTACGGGGATAAATAAATATTAATTTTGTAATCTACATAGGTTTCTACATTTTCCGTATTAGTATAGCATGCTAATGGTACTAAAGTTAACGCAAATATCCAGGGTGCAATTCCCTTTAGCAGGAAAAATTTAAAGTTTTCTTCTTCAAGCTTATGAATGCACTTTTCGAAAAATCTAATACAGAAATTCCTTTATTAACAAAAATAATGAGTGAAATACCTAGAATTTAGCATAAAGGTTATTGCGACGAAAGCGATTAGAGTAGACAAGAATTCAATGAATAATTTAGGTTTAGATTAAAAATCTCTGTTAAAGTGGGTTTAAAAGCCACAACCACATGTTCCGAACAAAGCGGCAGTGTGCTACGAAAAGTCTCAGCTAACTTCTTAAGCAAAAGTTTGGTGGAGTAACCCACTCGTTTATACTGAAAACTTGTACAAAAAATAATGAAAACACGCCTTAAATTTAGAGTAATGGCATCAAATCAATAATTTTCGGACTTTCTGACCGAGGGAATGAACAGTGATTGATAACGACCAGGCGTTGGAATTTCGGTTCGCTCCCGTGTCCCAGTCGGTTAGTGCGTCGTACTTATAAACAGTATTGAAGTTAATGCGAAGGTCGAGGGTTCGATCCCCTCCGGGAGCATGCCTTCTAAACTTTTGTTCCATGTTGTGATGACAAGCACTCTGCAAGAAAGATCTAAAACAACAATTTAACTATGCCCAAATCATAAGAGGATGTGGCATTGCAATAGGACAAAATGGTTCAGAAAACGACTAATTTTTACAGGAAGCCGAACAGTGTATGAACTCTATTTTAAGTGTTTTTAACTCTTTATTATATGAATCTATTGCATGTTAAATTGATTTAAATGAAAAAATATCCCTAATTTTAAAATATAGCATAAATTGTACGCTGGCTTTCAAAAAGCTCTGTCAGGAGTGGGATTCGAACCCACGCCCACATTCGTGGACCAGAACGCCTGTGAGCCACGATGAGACGTAGCAAGCTTCTTGAGCTTGAGTCTGGCGCCTTAGACCACTCGGCCATCCTGACTTGTCATGCAATCCGCCGATGAAAACCAATAAAATTTAGATGATGCAAATTCAATAACATTTCCTCTAATTACGGGGATAAATAAATATTAATTTTGTAATCTACATAGGTTTCTACATTTTCCGTTTTAGTATAGCATGCTAATGGTACTAAAGTTAACGCAAATATCCAGGGTGCAATTCCCTTTAGCAGGAAAAATGTAAAGTTTTCTTCTTCAAGTTTATGAATGCACTTTTCGAAAAATCTAATACAGAAATTCCTTTATTAACAAAAATAATGAGTGAAATACCTAGAATTTAGCACAAAGGTTATTGCGACGAAAGCGATTAGCGTAGAAAAGAATTCAATGAATAATTTAGGTTTAGATTAAAAATCTCTGTTAAAGTGGGTTTAAAAGCCACAACCACATGTTCCGAACAAAGCGGTAGTGTGCTACAAAAAGTCTAAGCTAACTTCTTAAGCAAAAGTTTGGTGGAGTAACCCACTCGTTTATACTGAAAATTTGTACAAAAAATAATGAAAACACGTCTTAAATTTAGAGTAATGGCATCAAATCAATAATTTTCGGTCTTTCTGACCGAAGGAATGAACAGTAATTGATAACCACCAGGCGTTGGAATTTCGGTTCGCTCCCGTGGCCCAGTCGGTTAGTGCGTCGTACTTATAAACAGTATTGAAGTTAAGGCGAAGGTCGAGGGTTCGATCCCCTCCGGGAGCATGCCTTTTAAAGTTTTGTCCCATGTTTAAGGGTTTTTTAACCCTTTATTATATGAATCTATTGCATATTAAGTTGATTTAAATGAAAAAAATATCCCTAATTTTAAAATATAGCATAAATTGTACGCTGGCCTTCTAAAACCTCTGTCAAGAGTGGGATTCGAACCCACGCCCACATTCGTGGACCAGAACGCCCGTGAGCCACGATGAGACGTAGCAAGCTTCTTGAGCTTGAGTCTGGCGGCTTAGAGCACTCGGCCATCCTGACTTGTCAGGCAATCCGCCCATGGAAACCAATAAAATTTAGATGAGGACACATCAATAACATTTCCTCTAATTACGGGGATAAATAAATATTAATTGCGTAATTTACATAGGATTCTACATTATCCCTATTAGTATAATCTGCTAATGGTACTAAAGTTCACGCAAGTATCCAGGGCGCAATTCCCTTTAGCAGGAAACATGTAAAGTTTTCTTCTTCAGGTTCATGAATGCACTTTTCGAAAAAATCTAATGCAGCAATTCCGATATTAACAAAATAAACGAGTGAAATACCTTGACTTAGCACAAAAGTTATTGCGAACGAAAGCGATTAACGTAGACAAGAATTCAATGAATAGTTTTGGTTTAGATTAATAATCTCTGTTAAAGTGCGTTTCAATGTCACGACAACATGTTCCGAACAAAGTAGCAGTGTGCTACAAAAAATCTTACCTAACTTTTTAAGCAAAAGTTTGGTGGATTAAACCACTCGCTTATACTGAAAATTTTTACAAAAAAGGGATGAAAACACGCCTGAAATTTAGAGTAATGACATCAAATCAATAATTTTTCCTCTTTCTGACCGCGGAAATGGACAGTGATTGATAACGACCATGCGTTGGAATTTCGGTTCGCTCCCGTGGCCCAGTCGGTTAGTGCGTCGTACTTATAAACAGTATTGAAGTTAATGCGAAGGTCGAGGGTTCGATCCCCTCCGGGAGCATGCCTTTTAAAGTTTTGTTGCATGTTGTGATGAGAAATACTCTGCAAGAAAGATCTAAAACAACAATTTAACTATTCCCAAATCATAAGAGGATGTGGCATGGCAATAGGACAAAATGCTTCAGAAACGACTAATTTTTACAGGAAGCCGAACAGTGTATGAACTCTATTTTAAGGGTTTTTTAACCCTTTTTTATATGAATCTATTGCATGTTAAATTGATTGAAATGAAAAAAATATCCCTAATTTTAAAATATAGCATAAATTGTACGCTGGCCTTCTAAAAGCTCTGTCAGGAGTGGGATTCGAACCCACGCCCACATTCGTGGACTAGAACGCCCATGAGCCACGATGAGACGTAGCAAGCTTCTTGAGCTTGAGTCTGATGCCTTAGACCACTCGGCCATCCTGACTTGTGATGCAATCCTCCGATGAAAACCAATAAAATTTAGATGATGCCAATTCAATATCATTTCCTCTAATTACGGGGATAAATAAATATTAATTTCGTAATCTACATAGGTTTCTACATTTTCCGTATTAGTATAGCATGCTAATGGTACTAAAGTTAACGCAAATATCCAGGGTGCAATTCCCTTTAGCAGGAAAAATGTAAAGTTTTCTTCTTCAAGTTTATGAATTCACTTTTCGAAAAATCTAATGCAGAAATTCCTTTATTAGCAAGAATAATGAGTGAAATACCTAGAATTTAGCACAAAGGTTATTGCGACGAAAGCGATTAGCGTAGACAAGAATTCAATGAATAATTTAGGTTTAGATTAAAAATCTCTGTTAAAGTGGGTTTAAAAGCCACAACCACATGTTCCGAACAAAGCGGCAGTGTGCTACGAAAAGTCTCAGCTAACTTCTTAAGCAAAAGTTTGGTGGAATAACCCACTCGTTTATACTGAAAATTTGTACAAAAAATAATTAAAACACGCCTTAAATTTAGAGTAATGGCATCAAATCAATAATTTTCGGTTTTTCTGACCGAAGGAATGAACAGTGATTGATAACGACCAGGTGTTGGAATTTCGGTTCGCTTCTGTGGCCCAGTCGGTTAGTGCGTCGTACTTATAAGCGGTATTGAAGTTAATGCGAAGGTCTAGGGTTCGATCCCTCCAGGAGCATGCGTTCTAAAGTTTTGTTCCATGTTGTGATGAGAAGTACTGTGCAAGAAAGATCTAAAACAAAAATTTAACTATGCCCAAATCATAAGAGGATGTGGCATGGCAATAGGTCAAAATGGTTCAGAAAACGACTAATTTTTACAGGCAGCGGAAGAGTGAATGGACTCTACTTTAAGGGTTTTTTAACTCTTTATTATATGAATCTATTGCATGTTAAATTGATTTAAGTAAAAAATATTTTTGTTATTAAATTACGCATAAATTGTACGCTTCCCTTCTTAAAAACCTGTCAGGAGTGGGATTCGAACCCACGCCCACATTCGTGGCCGGGAGAATGAACAGTAGTTGATAACGACCAGGCGTTGGGATTTCGGTTCGCTCCCGTGACCCAGTCGGTTAGGGCGTCGTACTTCTAAACAGTATTGAAGTTAATGCGAAGCTCGAGGGTTTGATCCTGTCCGGGAGCATGCCTTCTAAAGTTTTCTTCCAGGTTGTTTTGAGAAGTACTCTGGAAGGAAGATTTAAAACAGCAATTTAACTTTGGCTAAATCGTAAGAGGATGTGGCATGGCATTAGGCAAAATGGTTCAGAAAACGACTAATTTTCACAGGCAGCGGAACAGTGATGGATTCTATTGTCAGGGTATTTTAACTCTTTGTTATATGAATCTATTGCATGTTAAATTGATTTGAATAAAAAATATTTTAAATTAATATCAAAATATAGAATAAATTGTACGCTGCCCTTCTAAAAAATCTGTTAGGAGTGGCTTTCGAACCCACGCCCACATTCGTGGACCAGAACGCCCGTGAGCCACGATGAGACGTAGCAAGCTTCTTGAGCTTGATTCTGCTGACTTAGACCACTCGGCCGCCCTCACTTGTCATGCGATCCGCCTATGAAAACCAAAAAAATTTAGATTATTCAACATGAATAACATTTCCTCTAATTACGAGGATAAATAAACATTAATTGCGTAATTTACATAGGATTCTACATTATCCCTATTAGTATAGGCTGTTAATGACATTGAACTATAAGTAAACTGGAACGAGAAGTCAGGGCGGAAAATTGAAGCCAATTTGATTCAGTTTTTCTGAGTTTTGAGTGTAAATACTAAACGTCACAAAATGGTTAGTATATCAAATGAAAGCTATTAAAAAGTTGTATTTGGTGTAAAAATTTTTAGGCTTTAGGTGAAAGACAAACACCTTAAACTTTGAAGGAAAATTTTCCGTATTTTTGAAAATTGCGGTTATTTTCGTTTTTTTAAGGCATTTCTTTTTTGTATAAAGTCTTGAATTTTTTATATTAAATGTAGCTTTTTAATAGCTTCAATTTGATATACGGTCTGATCTTTGGCGTTAAGGATTTCGTGTCAAAACTCAGAAAAACTAACTTGGGTTCAGCCATTAATTGAACTTTTGTATTGAGTTAGCGTTCCAGTTGTATTACAGTTCACTGGTTAATGGTACTAAAGTTAACGCAAATATCCAGGGTGCAATTCCCTTTAGCAAGAAAAATGTAAAGTTTTCTTCTTCAGGTTTATGAATGCACTTTTCGAAAAAATCTAATACAGCAATTCCGTTATTAGCAAAATGCATGAGTGAAATACCTTGACTTTAGCACAAAGGTTATTGCGAACGAAAGCGATTAGCGTAGACAAGAATTCAATGAATAATTTAGGTTTAGATTAAAAATCTCTGTTAAAGTGGGTTTAAAAGCCACAACCACATGTTCCGAACAAAGCGGCAGTGTGCTACGAAAAGTCTCAGCTAACTTCTTAAGCAAAAGTTTGGTGGAGTAACCCACTCGTTTATACTGAAAATTTGTACAAAAAATAATGAAAACACGCCTTAAATTTAGAGTAATGGCATCAAATCAATAATTTTCGGTTTTTCTGACCGAGGGAATGAACAGTGATTGATAACGACCAGGCGTTGGAATTTCGGTTCGCTCCCGTGTCCAAGTCGGTTAGTGCGTCGTACTTATGAACAGTATTGAACTTAATGCGAAGATCGAGGGTTCGATCCCCTCCGGGAGCATGCCTTCTAAACTTTTGTTCCATGTTGTGATGACAAGTACTCTGCAAGAAAGATCTAAAACAACAATTTAACTATGCCCAAATCATAAGGGGATGTGGCATGGCAATAGGAAAAAATGGTCCAGAAAACGACTAATTTTTACAGGAAGCCGAACAGTGTATGAACTCTATTTTAAGGGTTTTTTAACTCTTTATTATATGAATCTATTGCATGTGCAATTGATTTAAATGAAAAAAATATCCCTAATTTTAAAATATAGCATAAATTGTACGCTGGCCTTCTAAAAGCTCTGTCAGGAGTGGGACTCGAACCCACGCCCACATTCGTGAACCAGAGCGCCCGTGAGCCACGATGAGACGTAACAAGCTTCTTGAGCTTGAGTCTGGCGCCTTAGACCACTCGGCCATCCTGACTTGTCATGCAATCCGCCGATGAAAAGCAATAAAATTTAGATAATGCAAATTCAATAACATTTCCTCTAATTACGGGGATAAATAAATATTAATTTTGTAATCTACATAGGTTTCTACATTTTCCGTATTAGTATAGCATGCTAATGGTACTAAAGTTAACGCAAATATCCAGGGTGCAATTCCCTTTAGCAGGAAAAATGTAAAGTTTTCTTCTTAAAGTTTATGAATGCACTTTTCGAAAAATCTAATACAGAAATTCCTTTATTAACAAAAATAATGAGTGAAATACCTAGAATTTAGCACAAAGGTTATTGCGACGAAAGCGATTAGCGTAGACAAGAATTCAATGAATAATTTAGGTTTAGATTAAAAATCTCTGTTAAAGTGGGTTTAAAAGCCACAACCACATGTTCCGAACAAAGCGGCAGTGTGCTACGAAAAGTCTCAGCTAACTTCTTAAGCAAAAGTTTGGTGGAGTAACCCACTCGTTTATACTGAAAATTTGTACAAAAAATAATGAAAACACGCCTTAAATTTAAAGTAATGGCATCAAATCAATAATTTTCGGTCTTTCTGACCGAGGGAATGAACAGTTATTGATAACGACCAGGCGTTGGAATTTCGGTTCGCTCCCGTGTCCCAGTCGGTTAGTGCGTCGTACTTATAAACAGTATTGAAGTTAATGCGAAGGTCGAGGGTTCGATCCCCTCCGGGAGCATGCCTTCTAAACTTTTGTTCCATGTTGTGATGACAAGTACTCTGCAAGAAAGATCTAAAACAACAATTTAACTATGCCCAAATCATAAGGGGATGTGGCATGGCAATAGGACCAAATGGTCCAGAAAACGACTAATTTTTACAGGAAGCCGAACAGTGTATGAACTCTATTTTAAGGGTTTTTTAACTCTTTATTATATGAATCTATTGCATGTGCAATTGATTTAAATGAAAAAAATATCCCTAATTTTAAAATATAGCATAAATTGTACGCTGGCCTTCTAAAAGCTCTGTCAGGAGTGGGATTCGAACCCACGCCCACATTCGTGGACCAGAACGGCCGTGAGCCACGATGAGACGTAGCAACCTTCTTGAGCTTGAGTCTGGCGCCTTAGACCACTCGGCCATCCTGACTTGTCATGCAATCCGCCGATGAAAACCAATAAAATTTAGATGATGCAAATTCAATAACATTTCCTCTAATTACGGGGATAAATAAATATTAATTTCGTAATCTACATAGGTTTATACATTTTCCGTATTAGTATAGCATGCTAATGGTACTAAAGTTAACGCAAATATCCAGGGTGCAATTCCCTTTAGCAGGACAAATGTAAAGCTTTCTTCTTCAAGTTTATGAATGCACTTTTCGAAAAATCTAATACAGAAATTCCTTTATTAACAAAAATAATGAGTGAAATACCTAGAATTTAGCACAAAGGTTATTGCGACGAAAGCGATTAGCGTAGACAAGAATTCAATGAATAATTTAGGTTTAGATTAAAAATCTCTGTTAAAGTGGGTTTAAAAGCCACAACCACATGTTCCGAACAAAGCGGCAGTGTGCTACGAAAAGTCTCAGCTAACTTCTTAAGCAAAAGTTTGGTGGAGTAACCCACTCGTTTATACTGAAAATTTGTACAAAAAATAATGAAAACACGCCTTAAATTTAAAGTAATGGCATCAAATCAATAATTTTCGGTCTTTCTGACCGAGGGAATGAACAGTGATTGATAACGACCAGGCGTTGGAATTTCGGTTCGCTCCCGTGTCCCAGTCGGTTAGTGCGTCGTACTTATAAACAGTATTGAAGTTAATGCGAAGGTCGAGGGTTCGATCCCCTCCGGGAGCATGCCTTCTAAACTTTTGTTCCATGTTGTGATGACAAGTACTCTGCAAGAAAGATCTAAAACAACAATTTAACTATGCCCAAATCATAAGAGGATGTGGCATGGCAATAGGACAAAATGGTTCAGAAAACGACTAATTTTTACAGGAAGCCGAACAGTGTATGAACTCTATTTTAAGGGTTTTTTAACCCTTTATTATATGAATCTATTGCATGTTAAGTTGATTTAAATGAAAAAAATATCCCTAATTTTAAAATATAGCATAAATTGTACGCTGGCCTTCTAAAAGCTCTGTCAGGAGTGGGATTCGAACCCACGCCCACATTCGTGGACCAGAACGCCCGTGAGCCACGATGAGACGTAGCAAGCTTCTTGAACTTGAGTCTGGCGCCTTAGACCACTCGGCCATCCTGACTTGTCATGCAATCCGCCGATGAAAACCAATAAAATTTAGATGATGCAAATTCAATAACATTTCCTCTAATTACGGGGATAAATAAATATTAATTTTGTAATCTAAATAGGTTTCTACATTTTCCGTATTAGTATAGCATGCTAATGGTACTAAAGTTAACGCAAATATCCAGGGTGCAATTCCCTTTAGCAGGAAAAATTTAAAGTTTTCTTCTTCAAGCTTATGAATGCACTTTTCGAAAAATCTAATACAGAAATTCCTTTATTAACAAAAATAATGAGTGAAATACCTAGAATTTAGCATAAAGGTTATTGCGACGAAAGCGATTAGAGTAGACAAGAATTCAATGAATAATTTAGGTTTAGATTAAAAATCTCTGTTAAAGTGGGTTTAAAAGCCACAACCACATGTTCCGAACAAAGCGGCAGTGTGCTACGAAAAGTCTCAGCTAACTTCTTAAGCAAAAGTTTGGTGGAGTAACCCACTCGTTTATACTGAAAATTTGTACAAAAAATAATGAAAACACGCCTTAAATTTAGAGTAATGGCATCAAATCAATAATTTTCGGACTTTCTGACCGAGGGAATGAACAGTGATTGATAACGACCAGGCGTTGGAATTTCGGTTCGCTACCGTGTCCCAGTCGGTTAATGCGTCGTACTTATAAACAGTATTGAAGTTAATGCGAAGGTCGAGGGTTCGATCCCCTCAGGGAGCATGCCTTCTAAACTTTTGTTCCATGTTGTGATGACAAGTACTCTGCAAGAAAGATCTAAAACAACAATTTAACTATGCCCAAATCATAAGAGGATGTGGCATTGCAATAGGACAAAATGGTTCAGAAAACGACTAATTTTTACAGGAAGCCGAACAGTGTATGAACTCTATTTTAAGGGTTTTTAACTCTTTATTATATGAATCTATTGCATGTTAAATTGATTTAAATGAAAAAATATCCCTAATTTTAAAATATAGCATAAATTGTACGCTGGCTTTCTAAAAGCTCTGTCAGGAGTGGGATTCGAACCCACGCCCACATTCGTGGACCAGAACGCCCGTGAGCCACGATGAGACGTAGCAAGCTTCTTGAGCTTGAGTCTGGCGCCTTAGACCACTCGGCCATCCTGACTTGTGATGCAATCCGCCGATGAAAACCAATAAAATTTAGATGATGCAAATTCAATAACATTTCCTCTAATTACGGGGATAAATAAATATTAATTTTGTAATCTACATAGGTTTCTACATTTTCCGTATTAGTATAGCATGCTAATGGTATTAAAGTTAACGCAAATATCCAGGGTGCAATTCCCTTTAGCAGGAAAAATGTAAAGTTTTCTTCTTCAAGTTTATGAATGCACTTTTCGAAAAATCTAATACAGAAATTCCTTTATTAACAAAAATAATGAGTGAAATACCTAGAATTTAGCACAAAGGTTATTGCGACGAAAGCGATTAGCGTAGACAAGAATTCAATGAATAATTTAGGTTTAGATTAAAAATCTCTGTTAAAGTGGGTTTAAAAGCCACAACTACATGTTCCGAACAAAGCGGCAGTGTGCTACGAAAGTCTCAGCTAACTTCTTAAGCAAAAGTTTGGTGGAGTAACCCACTCGTTTATACTGAAAATTTGTACAAAAAAATAATGAAAACACGCCTTAAATTTACAGTAATTGCATCAAATAAATAATTTTCGGTCTTTCTGACCGAGGGAATGAACAGTAATTGATAACGACCAGGCGTTGGAATTTCGGTTCGCTCCCGTGGCCCAGTCGGTTAGTGCGTCGTACTTATAAACAGTATTGAAGTTATTGCGAAGGTCGAGGGTTCGATCCCCTCCGGGAGCATGCCTTCTAAACTTTTGTTCCATGTTGTGATGACAAGTACTCTGCAAGAAAGATCTAAAACAACAATTTAACTATGCCCAAATCATAAGGGGATGTGGCATGGCAATAGGACAAAATGGTCCAGAAAACGACTAATTTTTACAGGAAGCCGAACAGTGTATGAACTCCATTTTAAGGGTTTTTTAACTCTTTATTATATGAATCTATTGCATATGCAATTGATTTAAATGAAAAAAATATCCCTAATTTTAAAATATAGCATAAATTGTACGCTGGTCTTCTAAAAGCTCTGTCAGGAGTGGGATTCGAACCCACGCCCACATTCGTGGACCAGAACGCCCGTGAGCCACGATGAGACGTAGCAAGCTTCTTGAGCTTGAGTCTGGCGCCTTAGACCACTCGGCCATCCTGACTTGTCATGCAATCCGCCGATGAAAACCAATAAAATTTAGATGATGCAAATTCAATAACATTTACTCTAATTACGGGGATAAATAAGTATTAATTTTTTTTATCTACATAGGTTTCTACATTTTCCGTATTAGTATAGTATGCTAATGGTACTAAAGTTAACGCAAATATCCAGGGTGCAATTCCCTTTAGCAGGAAAAATGTAAAGTTTTCTTCTTCAAGTTTATGAATGCACTTTTCGAAAAATCTAATACAGAAAATCCTTTATTAACAAAAATAATGAGTGAAATACCTAGAATTTAGCATAAAGGTTATTGCGACGAAAGCGATTAGCGTAGACAAGAATTCAATGAATAATTTAAGTTTAGATTAAAAATCTCTGTTAAAGTAAGTTTAAAAGCCACAACCACATGTTCCGAACAAAGTGGCAGTGTGCTACGAAAAATCTCAGCTAACTTTTTAAGCAAGAGTTTGGTGGAGTAAACCACTCGTTTATACTGAAAATTTGTACAAAAAAATAATGAAAGCTCGACTGAAATTTAGAGTAATGGGATCAAATCAATAATTTTTGGTCTTTCTGACCGAGGGAATGAACAGTGATTGATAACGACCAGGCGTTGGAATTTCGGTTTGCTCCCGTGTCCCAGTCGGTTAGTGCGTCGTACTTATAAACAGTATTGAAGTTAATGCGAAGGTCGAGGGTTCGATCCCCTCCGGGAGCATGCCTTCTAAACTTTTGTTCCATGTTGTGATGACAAGTACTCTGCAAGAAAGATCTAAAACAACAATTTAACTATGCCCAAATCATAAGGGGATGTGGCATGGCAATAGGACAAATGGTCCAGAAAAGGACTAATTTTTACAGGAAGCCGAACAGTGTATGAACTCTATTTTAAGGGTTTTTTAACTCTTTATTATATGAATCTATTGCATGTGCAATTGATTTAAATGAAAAAAATATCCCTAATTTTAAAATATAGCATAAATTGTACGCTGGCCTTCTAAAAGCTCTGTCAGGAGTGGGATTCGAACCCACGCCCACATTCGTGGACCAGAACGCCCGTGAGCCACGATGAGACGTAGCAAGCTTCTTGAGCTTGAGTCTGGCGCCTTAGACCACTCGGCCATCCTGACTTGTCATGCAATCCGCCGATGAAAAGCAATAAAATTTAGATGATGCAAATTCAATAACATTTCCTCTAATTACGGGGATAAATAAATATTAATTTCGTAATCTACATAGGTTTATACATTTTCCGTATTAGTATAGCATGCTAATGGTACTAAAGTTAACGCAAATATCCAGGGTGCAATTCCCTTTAGCAGGACAAATGTAAAGTTTTCTTCTTCAAGTTTATGAATGCACTTTTCGAAAAATCTAATACAGAAATTCCTTTATTAACAAAAATAATGAGTGAAATACCTAGAATTTAGCACAAAGGTTATTGCGACGAAAGCGATTAGCGTAGACAAGAATTCAATGAATAATTTAGGTTTAGATTAAAAATCTCTGTTAAAGTGGGTTTAAAAGCCACAACCACATGTTCCGAACAAAGCGGCAGTGTGCTACGAAAAGTCTCAGCTAACTTCTTAAGCAAAAGTTTGGTGGAGTAACCCACTCGTTTATACTGAAAATTTGTACAAAAAATAATGAAAACACGCCTTAAATTTAGAGTAATGGCATCAAATCAATAATTTTCGGTCTTTCTGGCCGAGGGAATGAACAGTAATAGATAACGACCAGGCGTTGGAATTTCGGTTCGCTCCCGTGGCCCAGTTGGTTAGTGCGTCGTACTTATAAACAGTATTGAAGTTAATGCGGAAGTCGAGGGTTCGATCCCCTCCGGGAGCATGCCTTCTAAACTTTTGTTCCATGTTGTGATGACAAGTACTCTGCAAGAAAGATCTAAAACAACAATTTAACTGTGCCCAAATCATAAGAGGATGTGGCATGGCAATAGGACAAAATGGTTCAGAAAACGACTAATTTTTACAGGAAGCCGAACAGTGTATGAACTCTATTTTAAGGGTTTTTTAACCCTTTATTATATGAATCTATTGCATGTTAAGTTGATTTAAATGAAAAAAATATCCCTAATTTTAAAATATAGCATAAATTGTACGCTGGCCTTCTAAAAGCTCTGTCAGGAGTGGGACTCGAACCCACGCCCACATTCGTGGACCAGAACGCCCGTGAGCCACGATGAGACGTAGCAAGCTTCTTGAACTTGAGTCTGGCGCCTTAGACCACTCGGCCATCCTGACTTGTCATGGAATCCGCCGATGAAAACCAATAAAATTTAGATGATGCAAATTCAATAACATTTCCTCTAATTACGGGGATAAATAAATATTAATTTTGTAATCTACATAGGTTTCTACATTTTCCGTATTAGTATAGCATGCTAATGGTACTAAAGTTAACGCAAATATCCAGGGTGCAATTCCCTTTAGCAGGAAAAATTTAAAGTTTTCTTCTTCAAGCTTATGAATGCACTTTTCGAAAAATCTAATACAGAAATTCCTTTATTAACAAAAATAATGAGTGAAATACCTAGAATTTAGCATAAAGGTTATTGCGACGAAAGCGATTAGAGTAGACAAGAATTCAATGAATAATTTAGGTTTAGATTAAAAATCTCTGTTAAAGTGGGTTTAAAAGCCACAACCACATGTTCCGAACAAAGCGGCAGTGTGCTACGAAAAGTCTCAGCTAACTTCTTAAGCAAAAGTTTGGTGGAGTAACCCACTCGTTTATACTGAAAATTTGTACAAAAAATAATGAAAACACGACTTAAATTTAGAGTAATGGCATCAAATCAATAATTTTCGGACTTTCTGACCGAGGGAATGAACAGTGATTGATAACGACCAGGCGTTGGAATTTCGGTTCGCTACCGTGTCCCAGTCGGTTAATGCGTCGTACTTATAAACAGTATTGAAGTTAATGCGAAGGTCGAGGGTTCGATCCCCTCCGGGAGCATGCCTTCTAAACTTTTGTTCCATGTTGTGATGACAAGTACTCTGCAAGAAAGATCTAAAACAACAATTTAACTATGCCCAAATCATAAGAGGATGTGGCATTGCAATAGGACAAAATGGTTCAGAAAACGACTAATTTTTACAGGAAGCCGAACAGTGTATGAACTCTATTTTAAGGGTTTTTAACTCTTTATTATATGAATCTATTGCATGTTAAATTGATTTAAATGAAAAAATATCCCTAATTTTAAAGTATAGCATAAATTGTACGCTGGCTTTCTAAAAGCTCTGTCAGGAGTGGGATTCGAACCCACGTCCACATTCGTGGACCAGAACGCCCGTGAGCCACGTTGAGACGTAGGAAGCTTCTTGAGCTTGAGTCTGGCGCCTTAGACCACTCGGCCATCCTGACTTGTGATGCAATCCGCCGATGAAAACCAATAAAATTTAGATGATGCAAATTCAATAACATTTCCTCTAATTACGGGGATAAATAAGTATTAATTTTTTTTATCTACATAGGTTTCTACATTTTCCGTATTAGTATAGTATGCTAATGGTACTAAAGTTAACGCAAATATCCAGGGTGCAATTCCCTTTAGCAGGAAAAATGTAAAGTTTTCTTCTTCAAGTTTATGAATGCACTTTTCGAAAAATCTAATACAGAAATTCCTTTATTAACAAAAATAATGAGTGAAATACCTAGAATTTAGCATAAAGGTTATTGCGACGAAAGCGATTAGCGTAGACAAGAATTCAATGAATAATTTAAGTTTAGATTAAAAATCTCTGTTAAAGTAAGTTTAAAAGCCACAACCACATGTTCCGAACAAAGCGGCAGTGTGCTACGAAAAATCTCAGCTAACTTTTTAAGCAAGAGTTTGGTGGAGTAAACCACTCGTTTATACTGAAAATTTGTACAAAAAAATAATGAAAGCTCGACTGAAATTTAGAGTAATGGGATCAAATCAATAATTTTTGGTCTTTCTGACCGAGGGAATGAACAGTGATTGATAACGACCAGGCGTTGGCATTTCGGTTTGCTCCCGTGGCCCAGTCGGTTAGTGCGTCGTACTTATAAACAGTATTGAAGTTAATGCGAAGGTCGAGGGTTCGATCCCCTCCGGGAGCATGCCTTCTAAAGTTTTGTTCCATGTTGTGATGAGAAGTACTCTGCAAGAAAGATTTAAAACAACAATTTAACTATGCCCAAACCATAAGAGGATGTGGCATGGCAATAGGACAAAATGGTTCAGAAAACAACTAAATTTTACAGGAAGCCGAACAGTGTATGAACTCTATTTTCAGGGTTTTTTAACTCTTTATTATATGAATCTATTTCATGTTAAATTGATTTAAATGAAAAAAATATTTCTGATTTTAAAATATAGCATAAATTGTACGCTAAAAACCCTGTCAGGAGTGAGATTCGAACCCACGCCCACATTCGTAGACCAGAACGCCCGTGAGCCACGATGAGACGTAGCAAGCTTCTTGAGCTTGAGTCTGGCGCCTTAGACCACTCGGCCATCCTGACTTTTCATGCAATCCGCCGATGAAAACCAATAAAATTTAGATGATGCAAATTCAATAACATTTCTTCTAATTACGGGGATAAATAAATATTAATTTCGTAATCTACATAGGATTCTAGATTTTCCGTATTAGTATAGCATGCTAATGGTACTAAAGTTAACGGAAATATCCAGGGTGCAATTCCCTTTAGCAGGAAAAATGTAAAGTTTTCTTCTTCAAGTTTATGAATGCACTTTTCGAAAAATCTAATACAGCAATTCCGTTATTATTAAAATGCCTTAGTGAAATAGCTTGATTTTAGCACAAAGGTTATTGCGAACGAAAGCGATTAACGTAGACAAGAGTTCAATGAATAATTTAGGATAAATCAAAAATTTCTGTTAAAGTGGGTTTAAAAGCCACAACCACATGTTCCGAACAAAGCGGCAGTGTGCTACGAAAAGTCTCAGCTAACTTCTTAAGCAAAAGTTTGGTGGAGTAACCCACTCGTTTATCGTGAAAATTTGTACAAAAAACAATGAAAACACGCCTTAAATTTAGAGTAATGGCATCAAATCAATAATTTTTGGTCTTTCTGACCGAGGGAATGATTAGTAACTGATAACGACCAGGCGTTGGAATTTCGGTTCGCTCCCGTGGCCCAGTCGGTTAGTGCGTCGTACTTATAAACAGTATTGAATTTAATGCGAAGGTCGAGGGTTCGATCCCCTCCGGGAACATGCCTTTTAAAGTTTTGTTCCATGTTGTGATGAGAAATACTCTGCAAGAAAGATCTAAAACAACAATTTAACTATGCCCAAATCATACGAGGATGTGGCATGGCAAAAGGACAAAATGGTTCAGAAAACGACTAATTTTTACAGGAAGCCGAACAGTGTATGAACTCTATTTTAAGGGTTTTTTAACTCTTTATTATATGAATCTATTTCATGTTAAATTGATTGAAATGAAAAAAATATCCCTAATTTTAAAATATAGCATAAATTGTACGCTGGCCTTCTAAAAACCCTGTCAGGTGTGGGATTCGAACCCACGCCCACATTCGTGGACCAGAACGCCCGTGAGCCACGATGAGACGTAGCAAGCTTCTTGAGCTTGAGTCTGGCGCCTTAGAGCACTCGGCCATCCTGACTTGTCATGCAATCCGCCGATGAAAACCAATAAAATTTAGATGATGGCACATCAATAACATTTCCTCTAATTACGGGGGTAAATAAATATTAATTGCGTAATTTACATAGGTTTTTACATTTTCCGTATTAGTATAGCCTGCTAATGGTACTAAAGTTCACGCAAGTATCCAGGGCGCAATTCCCTTTAGCAGGAAACATGTAAAGCTTTCTTCTTCATGTTCATGAATGCACTTTTCGAAAAAATCTAATGCAGCAATTCTGATATTAACAAAATGAACGAGTTTAATACCTTGATTTGAGCACAAAAGTTATTGCAAACGAAAGCGATTAACGTAGACAAGAATTCAATGAATAATTTAAGTTTAGATTAAAAATCTCTGTTAAAGTAAGTTTAAAAGCCACAACCACATGTTCCGAACAAAGCGGCAGTGTGCTACGAAAAATCTCAGCTAACTTTTTAAGCAAGAGTTTGGTGGAGTAAACCACTCGTTTATACTGAAAATTTGTACAAAAAAATAATGAAAGCTCGACTGAAATTTAGAGTAATGGGATCAAATCAATAATTTTTGGTCTTTCTGACCGAGGGAATGAACAGTGATTGATAACGACCAGGCGTTGGCATTTCGGTTTGCTCCCGTGGCCCAGTCGGTTAGTGCGTCGTACTTAGAAACAGTATTGAAGTTAATGCGAAGGTCGGGGGTTCGATCCCCTCTTGGAGCATGCCTTCTAAAGTTTTGTTCCATGTTGTGATGAGAAGTACTCTGCAAGAAAGATTTAAAACAACAATTTAACTATGCCAAAATCATAAGAGGATGTGGCATGGTAATAGGACAAAATGGTTCAGAAAACAACTAATTTTTACAGGAAGCCGAACAGTGTATAAACTCTATTTTCAGGGTTTTTTAACTCTTTATTATATGAATCTATTGCATGTTAAATTGATTTAAATGAAAAAAATATTTCTGATTTTAAAATATAGCATAAATTGTACGCTAAAAACCCTGTCAGTAGTGGGATTCGAACCCACGTCCACATACGCGGACCAGAACGCCCGTGAGCCGCGATGAGACGTAGCAACCTTCTTGAGCTTGAGTCTGGCGCCTTAGACCACTCGGCCATCCTGACTTTTCCTACAATCCGCCGATGAAAACCAATAAAATTTAGATGATGCAAATTCAATAACATTTCCTCTAATTACGGGGATAAATAAATATTAATTTTGTAATCTACATAGGTTTCTACATTTTCCGTATTAGTATAGCATGCTAATGGTATTAAAGTTAACGCAAATATCCAGGGTGCAATTCCCTTTAGCAGGAAAAATGTAAAGTTTTCTTCTTCAAGTTTATGAATGCACTTTTCGAAAAATCTAATACAGAAATTCCTTTATTAACAAAAATAATGAGTGAAATACCTAGAATTTAGCACAAAGGTTATTGCGACGAAAGCGATTAGCGTAGACAAGAATTCAATGAATAATTTAGGTTTAGATTAAAAATCTCTGTTAAAGTGGGTTTAAAAGCCACAACTACATGTTCCGAACAAAGCGGCAGTGTGCTACGAAAGTCTCAGCTAACTTCTTAAGCAAAAGTTTGGTGGAGTAACCCACTCGTTTATACTGAAAATTTGTACAAAAAAATAATGAAAACACGCCTTAAATTTACAGTAATTGCATCAAATAAATAATTTTCGGTCTTTCTGACCGAGGGAATGAACAGTAATTGATAACGACCAGGCGTTGGAATTTCGGTTCGCTCCCGTGGCCCAGTCGGTTAGTGCGTCGTACTTATAAACAGTATTGAAGTTATTGCGAAGGTCGAGGGTTCGATCCCCTCCGGGAGCATGCCTTCTAAACTTTTGTTCCATGTTGTGATGACAAGTACTCTGCAAGAAAGATCTAAAACAACAATTTAACTATGCCCAAATCATAAGGGGATGTGGCATGGCAATAGGACAAAATGGTCCAGAAAACGACTAATTTTTACAGGAAGCCGAACAGTGTATAAACTCTATTTTAAGGGTTTTTTAACTCTTTATTATATGAATCTATTGCATGTGCAATTGATTTAAATGAAAAAAATATCCCTAATTTTAAAATATAGCATAAATTGTACGCTGGTCTTCTAAAAGCTCTGTCAGGAGTGGGATTCGAACCCACGCCCACATTCGTGGACCAGAACGCCCGTGAGCCACGATGAGACGTAGCAAGCTTCTTGAGCTTGAGTCTGGCGCCTTAGACCACTCGGCCATCCTGACTTGTCATGCAATCCGCCGATGAAAACCAATAAAATTTAGATGATGCAAATTCAATAACATTTCCTCTAATTACGGGGATAAATAAGTATTAATTTTTTTTATCTACATAGGTTTCTACATTTTCCGTATTAGTATAGTATGCTAATGGTACTAAAGTTAACGCAAATATCCAGGGTGCAATTCCCTTTAGCAGGAAAAATGTAAAGTTTTCTTCTTCAAGTTTATGAATGCACTTTTCGAAAAATCTAATACAGAAATTCCTTTATTAACAAAAATAATGAGTGAAATACCTAGAATTTAGCATAAAGGTTATTGCGACGAAAGCGATTAGCGTAGACAAGAATTCAATGAATAATTTAAGTTTAGATTAAAAATCTCTGTTAAAGTAAGTTTAAAAGCCACAACCACATGTTCCGAACAAAGTGGCAGTGTGCTACGAAAAATCTCAGCTAACTTTTTAAGCAAGAGTTTGGTGGAGTAAACCACTCGTTTATACTGAAAATTTGTACAAAAAAATAATGAAAGCTCGACTGAAATTTAGAGTAATGGGATCAAATCAATAATTTTTGGTCTTTCTGACCGAGGGAATGAACAGTGATTGATAACGACCAGGCGTTGGCATTTCGGTTTGCTCCCGTGGCCCAGTCGGTTAGTGCGTCGTACTTAAAAACAGTATTGAAGTTAATGCGAAGGTCGAGGGTTCGATCCCCTCCGGGAGCATGCCTTCTAAAGTTTTGTTCCATGTTGTGATGAGAAGTACTCTGCAAGAAAGATTTAAAACAACAATTTAACTATGCCCAAATCATAAGAGGATGTTGCATGGCAATAGGACAAAATGGTTCAGAAAACAACTAAATTTTACAGGAAGCCGAACAGTGTATAAACTCTATTTTCAGGGTTTTTTAACTCTTTATTATATGAATCTATTTCATGTTAAATTGATTTAAATGAAAAAAATATTTCTGATTTTAAAATATAGCATAAATTGTACGCTAAAAACCCTGTCAGGAGTGGGATTCGAACCCACGCCCACATTCGTGGACCAGAACGCCCGTGAGCCACGATGAGACGTAGCAAGCTTCTTGAGCTTGAGTCTGGCGCCTTAGACCACTCGGCCATCCTGACTTTTCATGCAATCCGCCGATGAAAACCAATAAAATTTAGATGATGCAAATTCAATAACATTTCTTCTAATTACGGGGATAAATAAATATTAATTTCGTAATCTACATAGGATTCTAGATTTTCCGTATTAGTATAGCATGCTAATGGTACTAAAGTTAACGGAAATATCCAGGGTGCAATTCCCTTTAGCAGGAAAAATGTAAAGTTTTCTTCTTCAAGTTTATGAATGCACTTTTCGAAAAATCTAATACAGCAATTCCGTTATTAACAAAATGCCTTAGTGAAATAGCTTGATTTTAGCACAAAGGTTATTGCGAACGAAAGCGATTAACGTAGACAAGAGTTCAATGAATAATTTAGGATAAATCAAAAATTTCTGTTAAAGTGGGTTTAAAAGCCACAACCACATGTTCCGAACAAAGCGGCAGTGTGCTACGAAAAGTCTCAGCTAACTTCTTAAGCAAAAGTTTGCTGGAGTAACCCACTCGTTTATCGTGAAAATTTGTACAAAAAACAATGAAAACACGCCTTAAATTTAGAGTAATGGCATCAAATCAATAATTTTTGGTCTTTCTGACCGAGGGAATGATTAGTAACTGATAACGACCAGGCGTTGGAATTTCGGTTCGCTCCCGTGGCCCAGTCGGTTAGTGCGTCGTACTTATAAACAGTATTGAATTTAATGCGAAGGTCGAGGGTTCGATCCCCTCCGGGAACATGCCTTTTAAAGTTTTGTTCCATGTTGTGATGAGAAATACTCTGCAAGAAAGATCTAAAACAACAATTTAACTATGCCCAAATCATACGAGGATGTGGCATGGCAAAAGGACAAAATGGTTCAGAAAACGACTAATTTTTACAGGAAGCCGAACAGTGTATGAACTCTATTTTAAGGGTTTTTTAACTCTTTATTATATGAATCTATTGCATGTTAAATTGATTGAAATGAAAAAAATATCCCTAATTTTAAAATATAGCATAAATTGTACGCTGGCCTTCTAAAAACCCTGTCAGGTGTGGGATTCGAACCCACGCCCACATTCGTGGACCAGAACGCCCGTGAGCCACGATGAGACGTAGCAAGCTTCTTGAGCTTGAGTCTGGCGCCTTAGAGCACTCGGCCATCCTGACTTGTCATGCAATCCGCCGATGAAAACCAATAAAATTTAGATGATGACACATCAATAACATTTCCTCTAATTACGGGGATAAATAAATATTAATTGCGTAATTTACATAGGTTTTTACATTTTCCGTATTAGTATAGCCTGCTAATGGTACTAAAGTTCACGCAAGTATCCAGGGCGCAATTCCCTTTAGCAGGAAACATGTAAAGCTTTCTTCTTCATGTTCATGAATGCACTTTTCGAAAAAATCTAATGCAGCAATTCTGATATTAACAAAATGAACGAGTTTAATACCTTGATTTGAGCACAAAAGTTATTGCAAACGAAAGCGATTAACGTAGACAAGAATTCAATGAATAATTTAAGTTTAGATTAAAAATCTCTGTTAAAGTAAGTTTAAAAGCCACAACCACATGTTCCGAACAAAGCGGCAGTGTGCTACGAAAAATCTCAGCTAACTTTTTAAGCAAGAGTTTGGTGGAGTAAACCACTCGTTTATACTGAAAATTTGTACAAAAAAATAATGAAAGCTCGACTGAAATTTAGAGTAATGGGATCAAATCAATAATTTTTGGTCTTTCTGACCGAGGGAATGAACAGTGATTGATAACGACCAGGCGTTGGCATTTCGGTTTGCTCCCGTGGCCCAGTCGGTTAGTGCGTCGTACTTAGAAACAGTATTGAAGTTAATGCGAAGGTCGAGGGTTCGATCCCCTCTTGGAGCATGCCTTCTAAAGTTTTGTTCCATGTTGTGATGAGAAGTACTCTGCAAGAAAGATTTAAAACAACAATTTAACTATGCCAAAATCATAAGAGGATGTGGCATGGCAATAGGACAAAATGGTTCAGAAAACATCTAATTTTTACAGGAAGCCGAACAGTGTATAAACTCTATTTTCAGGGTTTTTTAACTCTTTATTATATGAATCTATTGCATGTTAAATTGATTTAAATGAAAAAAATATTTCTGATTTTAAAATATAGCATAAATTGTACGCTAAAAACCCTGTCAGTAGTGGGATTCGAACCCACGTCCACATACGCGGACCAGAACGCCCGTGAGCCGCGATGAGACGTAGCAACCTTCTTGAGCTTGAGTCTGGCGCCTTAGACCACTCGGCCATCCTGACTTTTCATACAATCCGCCAATGAAAACCAATAAAATTTAGATGATGCAAATTCAATAACATTTCCTCTAATTACGGGGATAAATAAATATTAATTTCGTAATCTACATAGGATTCTAGATTTTCCGTATTAGTATAGCATGCTAATGGTACTAAAGTTATCGGAAATATCCAGGGTGCAATTCCCTTTAGCAGGAAAAATGTAAAGTTTTCTTCTTCAAGTTTATGAATGCACTTTTCGAAAAATCTAATACAGAAATTCCTTTATTAACAAAAATAATGAGTGAAATACCTAGAATTTAGCACAAAGGTTATTGCCACGAAAGCGATTAGCGTAGACAAGAATTCAATGAATAATTTAGGTTTAGATTAAAAATCTCTGTTAAAGTGGGTTTAAAAGCCACAACCACATGTTCCGAACAAAGCGGCAGTGTGCTACGAAAAGTCTCAGCTAACTTCTTAAGCAAAAGTTTGGTGGAGTAACCCACTCGTTTATACTGAAAATTTGTACAAAAAATAATGAAAACACGCCTTAAATTTAGAGTAATGGCATCAAATCAATAATTTTCGGTTTTTCTGACCGAGGGAATGAACAGTGATTGATAACGACCAGGTGTTGGAATTTCGGTTCGCTTCTGTGGCCCAGTCGGTTAGTGCGTCGTTCTTATAAGCGGTATTGAAGTTAATGCGAAGGTCTAGGGTTCGATCCCCTCCAGGAGCATGCGTTCTAAAGTTTTGTTCCATGTTGTGATGAGAAGTACTGTGCAAGAAAGATCTAAAACAAAAATTTAACTATGCCCAAATCATAAGAGGATGTGGCATGGCAATAGGTCAAAATGGTTCAGAAAACGACTAATTTTTACAGGCAGCGGAAGAGTGAATGGACTCTACTTTAAGGGTTTTTTAACTCTTTATTATATGAATCTATTGCATGTTAAATTGATTTAAGTAAAAAATATTTTTGTTATTAAATTACGCATAAATTGTACGCTTCCCTTCTTAAAAACCTGTCAGGAGTGGGATTCGAACCCACGCCCACATTCGTGGCCGGGAGAATGAACAGTAGTTGATAACGACCAGGCGTTGGGATTTCGGTTCGCTCCCGTGGCCCAGTCGGTTAGGGCGTCGTACTTATAAACAGTATTGAAGTTAATGCGAAGCTCGAGGGTTTGATCCTGTCCGGGAGCATGCCTTCTAAAGTTTTCTTCCAGGTTGTTTTGAGAAGTACTCTGGAAGGAAGATTTAAAACAGCAATTTAACTTTGGCTAAATCGTAAGAGGATGTGGCATGGCATTAGGCAAAATGGTTCAGAAAACGACTAATTTTCACAGGCAGCGGAACAGTGATGGATTCTATTGTCAGGGTATTTTAACTCTTTGTTATATGAATCTATTGCATGTTAAATTGATTTGAATAAAAAATATTTTAAATTAATATCAAAATATAGAATAAATTGTACGCTGCCCTTCTAAAAAATCTGTTAGGAGTGGCTTTCGAACCCACGCCCACATTCGTGGACCAGAACGCCCGTGAGCCACGATGAGACGTAGCAAGCTTCTTGAGCTTGATTCTGCTGACTTAGACCACTCGGCCGCCCTCACTTGTCATGCGATCCGCCTATGAAAACCAAAAAAATTTAGATTATTCAACATGAATAACATTTCCTCTAATTACGAGGATAAATAAACATTAATTGCGTAATTTACATAGGATTCTACATTATCCCTATTAGTATAGGCTGTTAATGACATTGAACTATAAGTAAACTCGAACGAGAAGTCAGGGCGGAAAATTGAAGCCAATTTGATTCAGTTTTTCTGAGTTTTGAGTGTAAATACTAAACGTCACAAAATGGTTAGTATATCAAATGAAAGCTATTAAAAAGTTGTATTTGGTGTAAAAATTTTTAGGCTTTAGGTGAAAGACAAACACCTTAAACTTTGAAGGAAAATTTTCCGTATTTTTGAAAATTGCGGTTATTTTCGTTTTTTTAAGGCATTTCTTTTTTGTATAAAGTCTTGAATTTTTTATATTAAATGTAGCTTTTTAATAGCTTCAATTTGATATACGGTCTGATCTTTGGCGTTAAGGATTTCGTGTCAAAACTCAGAAAAACTAACTTGGGTTCAGCCATTAATTGAACTTTTGTATTGAGTTAGCGTTCCAGTTGTATTACAGTTCACTGGTTAATGGTACTAAAGTTAACGCAAATATCCAGGGTGCAATTCCCTTTAGCAAGAAAAATGTAAAGTTTTCTTCTTCAGGTTTATGAATGCACTTTTCGAAAAAATCTAATACAGCAATTCCGTTATTAGCAAAATGGATGAGTGAAATACCTTGACTTTAGCACAAAGGTTATTGCGAACGAAAGCGATTAGCGTAGACAAGAATTCAATGAATAATTTAGGTTTAGATTAAAAATCTCTGTTAAAGTGGGTTTAAAAGCCACAACCACATGTTCCGAACAAAGCGGCAGTGTGCTACGAAAAGTCTCAGCTAACTTCTTAAGCAAAAGTTTGGTGGAGTAACCCACTCGTTTATACTGAAAATTTGTACAAAAAATAATGAAAACACGCCTTAAATTTAGAGTAATGGCATCAAATCAATAATTTTCGGTTTTTCTGACCGAGGGAATGAACAGTGATTTATAACGACCAGGCGTTGGGATTTCGGTTCGCTCCCGTGTCCAAGTCGGTTAGTGCGTCGTACTTATGAACAGTATTGAAGTTAATGCGAAGATCGAGGGTTCGATCCCCTCCGGGAGCATTCCTTCTAAACTTTTGTTCCATGTTGTGATGACAAGTACTCTGCAAGAAAGATCTAAAACAACAATTTAACTATGCCCAAATCATAAGGGGATGTGGCATGGCAATAGGAAAAAATGGTCCAGAAAACGACTAATTTTTACAGGAAGCCGAACAGTGTATGAACTCTATTTTAAGGGTTTTTTAACTCTTTATTATATGAATCTATTGCATGTGCAATTGATTTAAATGAAAAAAATATCCCTAATTTTAAAATATAGCATAAATTGTACGCTGGCCTTCTAAAAGCTCTGTCAGGAGTGGGATTCGAACCCACGCCCACATTCGTGGACCAGAACGCCCGTGAGCCACGATGAGACGTAACAAGCTTTTTGAGCTTGAGTCTGGCGCCTTAGACCACTCGGCCATCCTGACTTGTCATGGAATCCGCCGATGAAAAGCAATAAAATTTAGATGATGCAAATTCAATAACATTTCCTCTAATTACGGGGATAAATAAATATTAATTTTGTAATCTACATAGGTTTCTACATTTTCCGTATTAGTATAGCATGCTAATGGTACTAAAGTTAACGCAAATATCCAGGGTGCAATTCCCTTTAGCAGGAAAAATGTAAAGTTTTCTTCTTCAAGTTTATGAATGCACTTTTCGAAAAATCTAATACAGAAATTCCTTTATTAACAAAAATAATGAGTGAAATACCTAGAATTTAGCACAAAGGTTATTGCGACGAAAGCGATTAGCGTAGACAAGAATTCAATGAATAATTTAGGTTTAGATTAAAAATCTCTGTTAAAGTGGGTTTAAAAGCCACAACCACATGTTCCGAACAAAGCGGCAGTGTGCTACGAAAAGTCTCAGCTAACTTCTTAAGCAAAAGTTTGGTGGAGTAACCCACTCGTTTATACTGAAAATTTGTACAAAAAATAATGAAAACACGCCTTAAATTTAAAGTAATGGCATCAAATCAATAATTTTCGGTCTTTCTGACCGAGGGAATGAACAGTTTTTGATAACGACCAGGCGTTGGAATTTCGGTTCGCTCCCCTGGCCCAGTCGGTTAGTGCGTCGTACTTATAAACAGTATTGAAGTTAATGCGAAGGTCGAGGGTTCGATCCCCTCCGGGAGCATGCCTTTTAAAGTTTTGTCCCATGTTGTGATGAGAAATACTCTGCAAGAAAGATCTAAAACAACAATTTAACTATGCCCAAATCATAAGAGGATGTGGCATGGCAATAGGACAAAATGGTTCAGAAAACGACTAATTTTTACAGGAAGCCGAACAGTATATGAACTCTATTTTAAGGGTTTTTTAACTCTTTATTATATGAATCTATTGCATGTGCAATTGATTTAAATGAAAAAAATATCCCTAATTTTAAAATATAGCATAAAAGCTCTGTCAGGAGTGGGATTCGAACCCACGCCCACATTCGTGGACCAGAACGCCCGTGAGCCACGATGAGACGTAGCAAGCTTCTTGAGCTTGAGTCTGGCGCCTTAGACCACTCGGCCATCCTGACTTGTCATGCAATCCGCCGATGAAAAGCAATAAAATTTAGATGATGCAAATTCAATAACATTTCCTCTAATTATGGGGATAAATAAATATTAATTTTGTAATCTACATAGGTTTATACATTTTCCGTATTAGTATAGCATGCTAATGGTACTAAAGTTAACGCAAATATCCAGGATGCAATTCCCTTTAGCAGGAAAAATGTAAAGTTTTCTTCTTCAAGTTTATGAATGCACTTTTCGAAAAATCTAATACAGAAATTCCTTTATTAACAAAAATAATGAGTGAAATACCTAGAATTTAGCACAAAGGTTATTGCGACGAAAGCGATTAGCGTAGACAAGAATTCAATGAATAATTTAGGTTTAGATTAAAAATCTCTGTTAAAGTGGGTTTAAAAGCCACAACCACATGTTCCGAACAAAGCGGCAGTGTGCTACGAAAAGTCTCAGCTAACTTCTTAAGCAAAAGTTTGGTGGAGTAACCCACTCGTTTATACTGAAAATTTGTACAAAAAATAATGAAAACACGCCTTAAATTTAAAGTAATGGCATCAAATCAATAATTTTCGGTCTTTCTGACCGAGGGAATGAACAGTGATTGATAACAACCAGGCGTTGGAATTTCGGTTCGCTCTCGTGTCCCAGTCGGTTAGTGCGTCGTACTTATAAACAGTATTGAAGTTAATGCGAAGGTCGAGGGTTCGATCCCCTCCGGGAGCATGCCTTTTAAAGTTTTGTCCCATGTTGTGATGAGAAATACTCTGCAAGAAAGATCTAAAACAACAATTTAACTATGGCCAAATCATAAGAGGATGTGGCATGGCAATAGGAAAAAATGGTTCAGAAAACGACTAATTTTTACAGGAAGCCGAACAGTGTATGAACTCTATTTTAAGGGTTTTTTAACCCTTTATTATATGAATCTATTGCATGTTAAACTGATTTAAATGAAAAAAATATCCCTAATTTTAAAATATAGCATAAATTGTACGCTGGCCTTCTAAAAGCTCTGTCAGGAGTGGGATTCGAACCCACGCCCACATTCGTGGACCAGAACGCCCGTGAGCCACGATGAGACGTAGCAAGCTTCTTGAGCTTGAGTCTGGCGCCTTAGACCACTCGGCCATCCTGACTTGTCATGCAATCCGCCGATGAAAACCAATAAAATTTAGATGATGCAAATTCAATAACATTTCCTCTAATTACGGGGATAAATAAATATTAATTTTGTAATCTACATAGGTTTCTACATTTTCCGTATTAGTATAGCATGCTAATGGTACTAAAGTTAACGCAAATATCCAGGGTGCAATTCCCTTTACCAGGAAAAATGTAAAGTTTTCTTCTTCAAGTTTATGAATGCACTTTTCGAAAAATCTAATACAGAAATTCCTTTATTAACAAAAATAATGAGTGAAATACCTAGAATTTAGCACAAAGGTTATTGCGACGAAAGCGATTAGCGTAGACAAGAATTCAATGAATAATTTAGGTTTAGATCAAAAATCTCTGTTAAAGTGGGTTTAAAAGCAACAACCACATGTTCCGAACAAAGCGTCAGTGTGCTACGAAAAGTCTCAGCTAACTTCTTAAGCAAAAGTTTGGTGGAGTAACCCACTCGTTTATACTGAAAATTTGTACAAAAAATAATGAAAACACGCCTTAAATTTAGAGTAATGGCATCAAATCAATAATTTTCGGTCTTTCTGACCGAGGGAATGAACAGTTATTGATAACGACCAAGCGTTAGAATTTCGGTTCGCTCCCGTGGCCCAGTCGGTTAGTGCGTCGTACTTATAAACAGTATTGAAGTTAATGCGAAGGTCGAGGGTTCGATCCCTTCCGGGAGCATGCCTTTTAAAGTTTTGTCCCATGTTGTGATGAGAAATACTCGGCAAGAAAGATCTAAAACAACAATTTAACTATGCCCAAATCATAAGAGGATGTGGCATGGCAATAGGACAAAATGGTTCAGAAAACGACTAATTTTTACAGGAAGCCGAACAGTGTATGAACTCTATTTTAAGGGTTTTTTAACCCTTTATTATAGGAATCTATTGCATGTTAAGTTGATTTAAATGAAAAAAATATCCCTAATTTTAAAATATAGCATAAATTGTACGCTGGCCTTCTAAAAGCTCTGTCAGGAGTGGGATTCGAACCCACGCCCACATTCTTGGACCAGAACGCCCGTGAGCCACGATGAGACGTAGCAAGCTTGTTGAGCTTGAGTCTGGCGCCTTAGACCACTCGGCCATCCTGACTTGTCATGCAATCCGCCGATGAAAACCAATAAAATTTAGATGATGCAAATTCAATAACATTTCCTCTAATTACGGGGATAAATAAATATTAATTTTGTAATCTACATAGGTTTCTACATTTTCCGTATTAGTGTAGCATGCTAATGGTATTAAAGTTAACGCAAATATCCAGGGTGCAATTCCCTTTAGCAGGAAAAATGTAAAGTTTTCTTCTTCAAGTTTATGAATGCACTTTTCGAAAAATCTAATACAGAAATTCCTTTATTAACAAAAATAATGAGTGAAATACCTAGAATTTAGCACAAAGGTTATTGCGACGAAAGCGATTAGCGTAGACAAGAATTCAATGAATAATTTAGGTTTAGATCAAAAATCTCTGTTAAAGTGGGTTTAAAAGCAACAACCACATGTTCCGAACAAAGCGTCAGTGTGCTACGAAAAGTCTCAACTAACTTCTTAAGCAAAAGTTTGGTGGAGTAACCCACTCGTTTATACTGAAAATTTGTACAAAAAATAATGAAAACACGCCTTAAATTTAGAGTAATGGCATCAAATCAATAATTTTCGGTCTTTCTGACCGAGGGAATGAACAGTTATTGATAACGACCAGGCGTTGGAATTTCGGTTCGCTCCCGTGTCCCAGTCGGTTAGTGCGTCGTACTTATAAACAGTATTGAAGTTAATGCGAAGGTCGAGGGTTCGATCCCCTCCGGGAGCATGCCTTCTAAACTTTTGTTCCATGTTGTGATGACAAGTACACTGCAAGAAAGATCTAAAACAACAATTTAACTATGCCCAAATCATAAGAGGATGTGGCATTGCAATAGGACAAAATGGTTCAGAAAACGACTAATTTTTACAGGAAGTCGAACAGTGTATGAACTCTATTTTAAGGGTTTTTAACTCTTTATTATATGAATCTATTGCATATTAAATTGATTTAAATGAAAAAATATCCCTAATTTTAAAATATAGCATAAATTGTACGCTGGCTTTCTAAAAGCTCTGTCAGGACTGGGATTCGAACCCACGCCCACATTCGTGGACCAGAACGCCCGTGAGCCACGATGAGACGTAGCAAGCTTCTTGAGCTTGAGTCTGTCGCCTTAGACCACTCGGCCATCCTGACTTGTGATGCAATCCGCCGATGAAAACCAATAAAATTTAGATGATGCAAATTCAATAACATTTCCTCTAATTACGGGGATAAATAAATATTAATTTTGTAATCTACATAGGTTTCTACATTTTCCGTATTAGTGTAGCATGCTAATGGTATTAAAGTTAACGCAAATATCCAGGGTGCAATTCCCTTTAGCAGGAAAAATGTAAAGTTTTCTTCTTCAAGTTTATGAATGCACTTTTCGAAAAATCTAATACAGAAATTCCTTTATTAACAAAAATAATGAGTGAAATACCTAGAATTTAGCACAAAGGTTATTGCGACGAAAGCGATTAGCGTAGACAAGAATTCAATGAATAATTTAGGTTTAGATCAAAAATCTCTGTTAAAGTGGGTTTAAAAGCAACAACCACATGTTCCGAACAAAGCGTCAGTGTGCTACGAAAAGTCTCAGCTAACTTCTTAAGCAAAAGTTTGGTGGAGTAACCCACTCGTTTATACTGAAAATTTGTACAAAAAATAATGAAAACACGCCTTAAATTTAGAGTAATGGCATCAAATCAATAATTTTCGGTCTTTCTGACCGAGGGAATGAACAGTTATTGATAACGACCAGGCGTTAGAATTTCGGTTCGCTCCCGTGGCCCAGTCGGTTAGTGCGTCGTACTTATAAACAGTATTGAAGTTAATGCGAAGGTCGAGGGTTCGATCCCCTCCGGGAGCATGCCTTCTAAAGTTTTGTTCCATGTTGTGATGAGAAGTACTCTGCAAGAAAGATTTAAAACAACAATTTAACTATGCCCAAACCATAAGAGGATGTGGCATGGCAATAGGACAAAATGGTTCAGAAAACGACTAATTTTTACAGGAAGCCGAACAGTGTATGAACTCTATTTTAAGGGTTTTTTAACCCTTTATTATATGAATCTATTGCATGTTAAATTTATTTAAATGAAAAAAATATCCCTAATTTTAAAATATAGCATAAATTGTACGCTGGCCTTCTAAAAGCTCTGTCAGGAGTGGGATTCGAACCCACGCCCACATTCGTGGAGCAGAACGCCCGTGAGCCACGATGAGACGTAGCAAGCTTGTTGAGCTTGAGTCTGGCGCCTTAGACCACTCGGCCATCCTGACTTGTCATGCAATCCGCCGATGAAAACCAATAAAATTTAGATGATGCAAATTCAATAACATTTCCTCTAATTACGGGGATAAATAAATATTAATTTTGTAATCTACATAGGTTTCTACATTTTCCGTATTAGTATAGCATGCTAATGGTACTAAAGTTAACGCAAATATCCAGGGTGCAATTCCCTTTAGCAGGAAAAATGTAAAGTTTTCTTCTTCAAGTTTATGAATGCACTTTTCGAAAAATCTAATACAGAAATTCCTTTATTAACAAAAATAATGAGTGAAATACCTAGAATTTAGCATAAAGGTTATTGCGACGAAAGCGATTAGAGTAGACAAGAATTCAATGAATAATTTAGGTTTAGATTAAAAATCTCTGTTAAAGTGGGTTTAAAAGCCACAACCACATGTTCCGAACAAAGCGGCAGTGTGCTACGAAAAGTCTCAGCTAACTTCTTAAGCAAAAGTTTGGTGGAGTAACCCACTCGTTTATACTGAAAATTTGTGCAAAAAATAATGAAAACACGCCTTAAATTTAGAGTAATGGCATCAAATCAATAATTTTCGGTCTTTCTGACCGAGGGAATGAACAGTGATTGATAACGACCAGGCGTTGGAATTTCGGTTCGCTCCCGTGTCCCAGTCGGTTAGTGCGTCGTACTTATAAACAGTATTGAAGTTAATGCGAAGGTCGAGGGTTCGATCCCCTCCGGGAGCATGCCTTCTAAACTTTTGTTCCATGTTGTGATGACAAGTACTCTGCAAGAAAGATCTAAAACAACAATTTAACTATGCCCAAATCATAAGAGGATGTGGCATTGCAATAGGACAAAATGGTTCAGAAAACGACTAATTTTTACAGGAAGTCGAACAGTGTATGAACTCTATTTTAAGGGTTTTTAACTCTTTATTATATGAATCTATTGCATATTAAATTGATTTAAATGAAAAAATATCCCTAATTTTAAAATATAGCATAAATTGTACGCTGGCTTTCTAAAAGCTCTGTCAGGACTGGGATTCGAACCCACGCCCACATTCGTGGACCAGAACGCCCGTGAGCCACGATGAGACGTAGCAAGCTTCTTGAGCTTGAGTCTGGCGCCTTAGACCACTCGGCCATCCTGACTTGTCATGAAATCCGCCGATGAAAACCAATAAAATTTAGATGATGCAAATTCAATAACATTTCCTCTAATTACGGGGATAAATAAATATTAATTTTGTAATCTACATAGGTTTCTACATTTTCCGTATTAGTATAGCATGCTAATGGTACTAAAGTTAACGCAAATATCCCGGGTGCAATTCCCTTTAGCAGGAAAAATGTAAAGTTTTCTTCTTCAAGTTTATGAATGCACTTTTCGAAAAATCTAATACAGAAATTCCTTTATTAACAAAAATAATGAGTGAAATACCTAGAATTTAGCACAAAGGTTATTGCGACGAAAGCGATTAGCGTAGACAAGAATTCAATGAATAATTTAGGTTTAGATTAAAAATCTCTGTTAAAGTGGGTTTAAAAGCAACAACCACATGTTTCGAACAAAGCGGCAGTGTGCTACGAAAAGTCTCAGCTAACTTCTTAAGCAAAAGTTTGGTGGAGTAACCCACTCGTTTATACTGAAAATTTGTACAAAAAATAATGAAAACACGCCTTAAATTTAGAGTAATGGCATCAAATCAATAATTTTCGGTCTTTCTGACCGAGGGAATGAACAGTAATTGATAACGACCAGGCGTTGGAATTTCGGTTCGCTCCCGTGGCCCAGTCGGTTAGTGCGTCGTACTTATAAACAGTATTGAAGTTAATGCGAAGGTCGAGGGTTCGATCCCCTCCGGGAGCATGCCTTTTAAAGTTTTGTTCCATGTTGTGATGAGAAATACTCTGCAAGAAAGATCTAAAACAACAATTTAACTATTCCCAAATCATAAGAGGATGTGGCATGGCAATAGGACAAAATGGTTCAGAAACGACTAATTTTTACAGGAAGCCGAACAGTGTATGAACTCTATTTTAAGGGTTTTTTAACCCTTTATTATATGAATCTATTGCATATTAAATTGATTGAAATGAAAAAAATATCCCTAATTTTAAAATATAGCATAAATTGTACGCTGGCCTTCTAAAAGCTCTGTCAGGAGTAAGATTCGAACCCACGCCCACGTTCGTGGACTAGAACGCCCATGAGCCACGATGAGACGTTGCAAGCTTCTTGAGCTTGAGTCTGGCGCCTTAGACCACTCGGCCATCCTGACTTGTGATGCAATCCTGTGATGAAAACCAATAAAAGTTAGATGATGCCAATTCAATAACATTTCCTCTAATTACGGGGATAAATAAATATTAATTTCGTAATCTACATAGGTTTCTACATTTTCCGTATTAGTATAGCATGCTAATGGTACTAAAGTTAACGCAAATATCCAGGGTGCAATTCCCTTTAGTAGGAAAAATGTAAAGTTTTCTTCTTCAAGTTTATGAATTCACTTTTCGAAAAATCTAATACAGAAATTCCTTTATTAACAAGAATAATGAGTGAAATACCTAGAATTTAGCACAAAGGTTATTGCGACGAAAGCGATTAGCGTAGACAAGTATTCAATGAATAATTTAGGTTTAGATTAAAAATCTCTGTTAAAGTGGGTTTAAAAGCCACAACCACATGTTTCGAACAAAGCCGCAGTGTGCTACGAAAAGTCTCAGCTAACTTCTTAAGCAAAAGTTTGGTGGAGTAACCCACTCGTTTATACTGAAAATTTGTACAAAAAATAATGAAAACACGCCTTAAATTTAGAGTAATGGCATCAAATCAATAATTTTCGGTCTTTCTGACCGAAGGAATGAACAGTAATTGATAACCACCAGGCGTTGGAATTTCGGTTCGCTCCCGTGGCCCAGTCGGTTAGTGCGTCGTACTTATAAACAGTATTGAAGTTAATGCGAAGGTCGAGGGTTCGATCCCCTCCGGGAGCATGCCTTCTAAACTTTTGTTCCATGTTGTGATGACAAGTACTCTGCAAGAAAGATCTAAAAATTCAATTTAACTATGCCCAAATCATAAGGGGATGTGGCATGGCAATAGGACAAAATGGTTCAGAAAACAACTAATTTTTACAGGAAGCCGAACAGTGTATAAACTCTATTTTCAGGGTTTTTTAACTCTTTATTATATGAATCTATTGCATGTTAAATTGATTTAAATGAAAAAAATATTTCTGATTTTAAAATATAGCATAAGTTGTACGCTAAAAACCCTGTCAGTAGTGGGATTCGAACCCACGTCCACATACGCGGACCAGAACGCCCGTGAGCCGCGATGAGACGTAGCAACCTTCTTGAGCTTGAGTCTGGCGCCTTAGACCACTCGGCCATCCTGACTTGTCATGCAATCCGCCGATGAAAACCAATAAAATTTAGATGATGCAAATTCAATAACATTTCCTCTAATTAGGGGATAAATAAATATTAATTTTGTAATCTACATAGGTTTCTACATTTTCCGTTTTAGTATAGCATGCTAATGGTACTAAAGTTAACGCAAATATCCAGGGTGCAATTCCCTTTAGCAGGAAAAATGTAAAGTTTTCTTCTTCAAGTTTATGAATGCACTTTTCGAAAAATCTAATACAGAAATTCCTTTAGTAACAAAAATAATGAGTGAAATAGCTAGAATTTAGCACAAAGGTTATTGCGACGAAAGCGATTAGCGTAGACAAGAATTCAATGAATAATTTAGGTTTAGATTAAAAATCTCTGTTAAAGTGGGTTTAAAAGCCACAACCACATGTTCCGAACAAAGCGGCAGTGTGCTACAAAAAGTCTCAGCTAACTTCTTAAGCAAAAGTTTGGTGGAGTAACCCACTCGTTTATACTGAAAATTTGTACAAAAAATAATGAAAACACGTCTTAAATTTAGAGTAATGGCATCAAATCAATAATTTTCGGTCTTTCTGACCGAGGGAATGAACATTGATTGATAACGACCAGGCGTTGGAATTTCGGTTCGCTCCCGTGGCACAGTCGGTTAGTGCGTCGTACTTATAAACAGTATTGAAGTTAATGCGAAGGTCGAGGGTTCGATCCCCTCCGGGAGCATGCCTTTTAAAGTTTTGTCCCATGTTTAAGGGTTTTTTAACCCTTTATTTTATGAATCTATTGCATATTAAGTTGATTTAAATGAAAAAAATATCCCTAATTTTAAAATATAGCATAAATTGTACGCTGGCCTTCTAAAACCTCTGTCAAGAGTGGGATTCGAACCCACGCCCACATTCGTGGATTAGAACGCCCGTGAGCCACGATGAGACGTAGCAAGCTTCTTGAGCTTGAGTCTGGCGGCTTAGAGCACTCGGCCATCCTGACTTGTCAGGCAATCCGCCGATGGAAACCAATAAAATTTAGATGAGGACACATCAATAACATTTCCTCTAATTACGGGGATAAATAAATATTAATTGCGTAATTTACATAGGATTCTACATTATCCCTATTAGTATAGCCTGCTAATGGTACTAAAGTTCACGCAAGTATCCAGGGCGCAATTCCCTTTAGCAGGAAACATGTAAAGTTTTCTTCTTCAGGTTCATGAATGCACTTTTCGAAAAAATCTAATGCAGCAATTCCGATATTAACAAAATAAACGAGTGAAATACCTTGACTTAGCACAAAAGTTATTGCGAACGAAAGCGATTAACGTAGACAAGAATTCAATGAATAGTTTAGGTTTAGATTAATAATCTCTGTTAAAGTGCGTTTCAATGTCACGACAACATGTTCCGAACAAAGTAGCAGTGTGCTACAAAAAATCTTACCTAACTTTTTAAGCAAAAGTTTGGTGGATTAAACCACTCGCTTATACTGAAAATTTTTACAAAAAAGGGATGAAAACACGCCTGAAATTTAGACTAATAACATCAAATCAATAATTTTTCCTCTTTCTGACCGCGGAAATGGACAGTAATTGATAACGACCATGCGTTAGAATTTCGGTTCGCTCAAGTGGCCCAGTCGGTTAGTGCGTCGTACTTATAAACAGTATTGAAGTTAATGCGAAGGTCGAGGGTTCGATCCCCTCCGGGAGCATGCCTTTTAAAGTTTTGTTGCATGTTGTGATGAGAAATACTCTGCAAGAAAGATCTAAAACAACAATTTAACTATTCCCAAATCATAAGAGGATGTGGCATGGCAATAGGACAAAATGCTTCAGAAACGACTAATTTTTACAGGAAGCCGAACAGTGTATGAACTCTATTTTAAGGGTTTTTTAACCCTTTTTTACATGAATCTATTGCATGTTAAATTGATTGAAATGAAAAAAATATCCCTAATTTTAAAATATAGCATAAATTGTACGCTGGCCTTCTAAAAGCTCTGTCAGGAGTGGGATTCGAACCCACGCCCACATTCGTGGACTAGAACGCCCATGAGCCACGATGAGACGTAGCAAGCTTCTTGAGCTTGAGTCTGATGCCTTAGACCACTCGGCCGTCCTGACTTGTGATGCAATCCTCCGATGAAAACCAATAAAATTTAGATGATGCCAATTCAATAACATTTCCTCTAATTACGGGGATAAATAAATATTAATTTCGTAATCTACATAGGTTTCTAACTTTTCCGTACTAGTATAGCATGCTAATGGTACTAAAGTTAACGCAAATATCCAGGGTGCAATTCCCTTTAGCAGGAAAAATGTAAAGTTTTCTTCTTCAAGTTTATGAATTCACTTTTCAAAAAATCTAATGCAGAAATTCCTTTATTAACAAGAATAATGAGTGAAATACCTAGAATTTAGCACAAAGGTTATTGCGACGAAAGCGATTAGCGTAGACAAGAATTCAATGAATAATTTAGGTTTAGATTAAAAATCTCTGTTAAAGTGGGTTTAAAAGCCACAACCACATGTTCCGAACAAAGCGGCAGTGTGCTACGAAAAGTCTCAGCTAACTTCTTAAGCAAAAGTTTGGTGGAGTAACCCACTCGTTTATACTGAAAATTTGTACAAAAAATAATGAAAACACGCCTTAAATTTAGAGTAATGGCATCAAATCAATAATTTTCGGTTTTTCTGACCGAGGGAATGAACAGTGATTGATAACGACCAGGCGTTGGAATTTCGGTTCGCTCCCGTGTCCCAGTCGGTTAGTGCGTCGTACTTATAAACAGTATTGAAGTTAATGCGAAGGTTGAGGGTTCGATCCCCTCCGGGAGCATGCCTTTTAAACTTTTGTTCCATGTTGTGATGACAAGTACTCTGCAAGAAAGATCTAAAACAACAATTTAACTATGCCCAAATCATAAGGGGATGTGGCATGGCAATAGGACAAAATGGTCCAGAAAACGACTAATTTTTACAGGAAGCCGAACAGTGTATGAACTCTATTTTAAGGGTTTTTTAACTCTTTATTATATGAATCTATTGCATGTGCAATTGATTTAAATGAAAAAAATATCCCTAATTTTAAAATATAGCACAAATTGTACGCTGGCCTTCTAAAAGCTCTGTCAGGAGTGGGATTCGAACCCACGCCCACATTCGTGGACCAGAACGCCCGTGAGCCACGATGAGACGTAGCAAGCTTCTTGAGCTTGAGTCTGGCGCCTTAGACCACTCGGCCATCCTGACTTATCATGCAATCCGCCGATGAAAAGCAATAAAATTTAGATGATGCAAATTCAATAACATTTCCTCTAATTACGGGGATAAATAAATATTAATTTCGTAATCTACATAGGTTTATACATTTTCCGTATTAGTGTAGCATGCTAATGGTACTAAAGTTAACGCAAATATCCAGGGTGCAATTCCCTTTAGCAGGACAAATGTAAAGTTTTCTTCTTCAAGTTTATGAATGCACTTTTCGAAAAATCTAATACAGAAATTCCTTTATTAACAAAAATAATGAGTGAAATACCTAGAATTTAGCACAAAAGTTATTGCGACGAAAGCGATTAGCGTAGACAAGAATTCAATGAATAATTTAGGTTTAGATTAAAAATCTCTGTTAAAGTGGGTTTAAAAGCCACAACCACATGTTCCGAACAAAGCGGCAGTGTGCTACGAAAAGTCTCAGCTAACTTCTTAAGCAAAAGTTTGGTGGAGTAACCCACTCGTTTATACTGAAAATTTGTACAAAAAATAATGAAAACACGCCTTAAATTTAGAGTAATTGCATCAAATAAATAATTTTCGGTCTTTCTGGCCGAGGGAATGAACAGTGATTGATAACGACCAGGCGTTGGAATTTCGGTTTGCTCCCGTGGCCCAGTCGGTTAGTCCGTCGTACTTATAAACAGTATTGAAGTTAATGCGAAGGTCGAGGGTTCGATCCCCTCCGGGAGCATGCCTTCTAAAGTTTTGTTCCATGTTGTGATGAGAAGTACTCTGCAAGAAAGATTTAAAACAACAATTTAACTATGCCCAAATCATAAGAGGATGTTGCATGGCAATAGGACAAAATGGTTCAGAAAACAACTAATTTTTACAGGAAGCCGAACAGTGTATAAACTCTATTTTCAGGGTTTTTTAACTCTTTATTATATGAATCTATTGCATGTTAAATTGATTTAAATGAAAAAATATCCCTAATTTTAAAATATAGCATAAATTGTACGCTAAAAACCCTGTCAGGAGTGGGATTCGAACCCAAACCCACATTCGTGGACCAGAACGCCCGTGAGCCACGATGAGACGTAGCAAGCTTCTTGAGCTTGAGTCTGGCGCCTTAGACCACTCGGCCATCCTGACTTTTCATGCAATCCGCCGATGAAAACCAATAAAATTTAGATGATGCAAATTCAATAACATTTCCTCTAATTACGAGGATAAATAAATATTAATTTCGTAATCTAAATAGGATTCTAGATTTTCCGTATTAGTATAGCATGCTAATGGTACTAAAGTTAACGGAAATATCTAGGGTGCAATTCCTTTTAGCAGGAAAAATGTAAAGTTTTCTTCTTCAAGTTTATGAATGCACTTTTCGAAAAATCTAATACAGCAATTCCGTTATTAACAAAATGCCTTAGTGAAATAGCTTGACTTTAGCACAAAGGTTATTGCGAACGAAAGCGATTAACGTAGACAAGAGTTCAATGAATAATTTAGGATAAATCAAAAATTTCTGTTAAAGTGGGTTTAAAAGCCACAACCACATGTTCCGAACAAAGCGGCAGTGTGCTACGAAAAGTCTCAGCTAACTTCTTAAGCAAAAGTTTGGTGGAGTAACCCACTCGTTTATCGTGAAAATTTGTACAAAAAATAATGAAAACACGCCTTAAATTTAGAGTAATGGCATCAAATCAATAATTTTTGGTCTTTCTGACCGAGGGAATGATTAGTAACTGATAACGACCAGGCGTTGGAATTTCGGTTCGCTCTCGTGGCCCAGTCGGTTAGTGCGTCGTACTTATAAACAGTATTGAATTTAATGCGAAGGTCGAGGGTTCGATCCCCTCCGGGAACATGCCTTTTAAAGTTTTGTTCCATGTTGTGATGAGAAATACTCTGCAAGAAAGATCTAAAACAGCAATTTAACTATGCCCAAATCATACGAGGATGTGGCATGGCAAAAGGACAAAATGGTTCAGAAAACGACTAATTTTTACAGGAAGCCGAACAGTGTATGAACTCTATTTTAAGGGTTTTTTAACTCTTTATTATATGAATCTATTGCATGTTAAATTGATTGAAATGAAAAAAATATCCCTAATTTTAAAATATAGCATAAATTGTACGCTGGCCTTCTAAAAACCCTGTCAGGAGTGGGATTCGAACCCACGCCCACATTCGTGGACCAGAACGCCCGTGAGCCACGATGAGACGTAGCAAGCTTCTTGAGCTTGAGTCTGGCGCCTTAGAGCACTCGGCCATCCTGACTTGTCATGCAATCCGCCGATGAAAACCAATAAAATTTAGATGATGACACATCAATAACATTTCCTCTAATTACGGGGATAAATAAATATTAATTGCGTAATTTACATAGGTTTTTACATTTTCCGTATTAGTATAGCCTGCTAATGGTACTAAAGTTCACGCAAGTATCCAGGGCGCAATTCCCTTTAGCAGGAAACATGTAAAGTTTTCTTCTTCATGTTCATGAATGCACTTTTCGAAAAAATCTAATGCAGCAATTCTGATATTAACAAAATGAACGAGTTTAATACCTTGATTTGAGCACAAAAGTTATTGCAAACGAAAGCGATTAACGTAGACAAGAATTCAATGAATAATTTAAGTTTAGATTAAAAATCTCTGTTAAAGTAAGTTTAAAAGCCACAACCACATGTTCCGAACAAAGCGGCAGTGTGCTACGAAAAATCTCAGCTAACTTTTTAAGCAAGAGTTTGGTGGAGTAAACCACTCGTTTATACTGAAAATTTGTACAAAAAAATAATGAAAGCTCGACTGAAATTTAGAGTAATGGGATCAAATCAATAATTTTTGGTCTTTCTGACCGAGGGAATGAACAGTGATTGATAACGACCAGGCGTTGGCATTTCGGTTTGCTCCCGTGGCCCAGTCGGTTAGTGCGTCGTACTTAGAAACAGTATTGAAGTTAATGCGAAGGTCGAGGGTTCGATCCCCTCCGGGAGCATGCCTTCTAAAGTTTTGTTCCATGTTGTGATGAGAAGTACTCTGCAAGAAAGATTTAAAACAACAATTTAACTATGCCAAAATCATAAGAGGATGTGGCATGGCAATAGGACAAAATGGTTCAGAAAACAACTAATTTTTACAGGAAGCCGAACAGTGTATAAACTCTATTTTCAGGGTTTTTTAACTCTTTATTATATGAATCTATTGCATGTTAAATTGATTTAAATGAAAAAAATATTTCTGATTTTAAAATATAGCATAAGTTGTACGCTAAAAACCCTGTCAGTAGTGGGATTCGAACCCACGTCCACATACGCGGACCAGAACGCCCGTGAGCCGCGATGAGACGTAGCAACCTTCTTGAGCTTGAGTCTGGCGCCTTAGACCACTCGGCCATCCTGACTTTTCATACAATCCGCCGATGAAAACCAATAAAATTTAGATGATGCAAATTCAATAACATTTCCTCTAATTACGGGGATAAATAAATATTAATTTTGTAATCTACATAGGTTTCTACATTTTCCGTATTAGTATAGCATGCTAATGGTACTAAAGTTTTCGGAAATATCCAGGGTGCAATTCCCTTTAGCAGGAAAAATGTAAAGTTTTCTTCTTCAAGTTTATGAATGCACTTTTCGAAAAATCTAATACAGAAATTCCTTTATTAACAAAAATAATGAGTGAAATACCTAGAATTTAGCACAAAGGTTATTGCGACGAAAGCGATTAGCGTAGACAAGAATTCAATGAATAATTTAGGTTTAGATTAAAAATCTCTGTTAAAGTGGGTTTAAAAGCCACAACCACATGTTCCGAACAAAGCGGCAGTGTGCTACGAAAAGTCTCAGCTAACTTCTTAAGCAAAAGTTTGGTGGAGTAACCCACTCGTTTATACTGAAAATTTGTACAAAAAATAATGAAAACACGCCTTAAATTTAGAGTAATGGCATCAAATCAATAATTTTCGGTTTTTCTGACCGAGGGAATGAACAGTGATTGATAACGACCAGGTGTTGGAATTTCGGTTCGCTTCTGTGGCCCAGTCGGTTAGTGCGTCGTACTTATAAGCGGTATTGAAGTTAATGCGAAGGTCTAGGGTTCGATCCCCTCCAGGAGCATGCGTTCTAAAGTTTTGTTCCACGTTGTGATGAGAAGTACTGTGCAAGAAAGATCTAAAACAAAAATTTAACTATGCCCAAATAATAAGAGGATGTGGCATGGCAATAGGTCAAAATGGTTCAGAAAACGACTAATTTTTACAGGCAGCGGAAGAGTGAATGGACTCTACTTTAAGGGTTTTTTAACTCTTTATTATATGAATCTATTGCATGTTAAATTGATTTACGTAAAAAATATTTTTGTTATTAAATTACGCATAAATTGTACGCTTCCCTTCTTAAAAACCTGTCAGGAGTGGGATTCGAACCCACGCCCACATTCGTGGCCGGGAGAATGAACAGTAGTTGATAACGACCAGGCGTTGGGATTTCGGTTCGCTCCCGTGGCCCAGTCGGTTAGGGCGTCGTACTTATAAACAGTATTGAAGTTAATGCGAAGCTCGAGGGTTTGATCCTGTCCGGGAGCATGCCTTCTAAAGTTTTCTTCCAGGTTGTTTTGAGAAGTACTCTGGAAGGAAGATTTAAAACAGCAATTTAACTTTGGCTAAATCGTAAGAGGATGTGGCATGGCATTAGGCAAAATGGTTCAGAAAACGACTAATTTTCACAGGCAGCGGAACAGTGATGCATTCTATTGTCAGGGTATTTTAACTCTTTGTTATATGAATCTATTGCATGTTAAATTGATTTGAATAAAAAATATTTTAAATTAATATCAAAATATAGAATAAATTGTACGCTGCCCTTCTAAAAAATCTGTTAGGAGTGGCTTTCGAACCCACGCCCACATTCGTGGACCAGAACGCCCGTGAGCCACGATGAGACGTAGCAAGCTTCTTGAGCTTGATTCTGCTGACTTAGACCACTCGGCCGCCCTCACTTGTCATGCGATCCGCCTATGAAAACCAAAAAAATTTAGATTATTCAACATGAATAACATTTCCTCTAATTACGAGGATAAATAAACATTAATTGCGTAATTTACATAGGATTCTACATTATCCCTATTAGTATAGGCTGTTAATGACATTGAACTATAAGTAAACTGGAACGAGAAGTCAGGGCGGAAAATTGAAGCCAATTTGATTCAGTTTTTCTGAGTTTTGAGTGTAAATACTAAACGTCACAAAATGGTTAGTATATCAAATGAAAGCTATTAAAAAGTTGTATTTGGTGTAAAAATTTTTAGGCTTTAGGTGAAAGACAAACACCTTAAACTTTGAAGGAAAATTTTCCGTATTTTTGAAAATTGCGGTTATTTTCGTTTTTTTAAGGCATTTCTTTTTTGTATAAAGTCTTGAATTTTTTATATTAAATGTAGCTTTTTAATAGCTTCAATTTGATATACGGTCTGATCTTTGGCGTTAAGTATTTCGTGTCAAAACTCAGAAAAACTAACTTGGGTTCAGCCATTAATTGAACTTTTGTATTGAGTTAGCGTTCCAGTTGTATTACAGTTCAATGGTACTAAAGTTAACGCAAATATCCAGGGTGCAATTCCCTTTAGCAAGAAAAATGTAAAGTTTTCTTCTTCAGGTTTATGAATGCACTTTTCGAAAAAATCTAATACAGCAATTCCGTTATTAGCAAAATGCATGAGTGAAATACCTTGACTTTAGCACAAAGGTTATTGCGAACGAAAGCGATTAGCGTAGACAAGAATTCAATGAATAATTTAGGTTTAGATTAAAAATCTCTGTTAAAGTGGGTTTAAAAGCCACAACCACATGTTCCGAACAAAGCGGCAGTGTGCTACGAAAAGTCTCAGCTAACTTCTTAAGCAAAAGTTTGGTGGAGTAACCCACTCGTTTATACTGAAAATTTGTACAAAAAATAATGAAAACACGCCTTAAATTTAGAGTAATGGCATCAAATCAATAATTTTCGGTTTTTCTGACCGAGGGAATGAACAGTGATTGATAACGACCAGGCGTTGGAATTTCGGTTCGCTCCCGTGTCCAAGTCGGTTAGTGCGTCGTACTTATGAACAGTATTGAAGTTAATGCGAAGATCGAGGGTTCGATCCCCTCCGGGAGCATGCCTTCTAAACTTTTGTTCCATGTTGTGATGACAAGTACTCTGCAAGAAAGATCTAAAACAACAATTTAACTATGCCCAAATCATAAGGGGATGTGGCATGGCAATAGGAAAAAATGGTCCAGAAAACGACTAATTTTTACAGGAAGCCGAAAAGTGTATGAACTCTATTTTAAAGGTTTTTTAACTCTTTATTATATGAATCTATTGCATGTTAAACTGATTTAAATGAAAAAAATATCCCTAATTTTAAAATATAGCATAAATTGTACGCTGGCCTTCTAAAAGCTCTGTCAGGAGTGGGATTCGAACCCACGCCCACATTCGTGGACCAGAACGCCCGTGAGCCACGATGAGACGTAGCAAGCTTCTTGAGCTTGAGTCTGGCGCCTTAGACCACTCGGCCATCCTGACTTGTCATGCAATCCGCCGATGAAAACCAATAAAATTTAGATGATGCAAATTCAATAACATTTCCTCTAATTACGGGGATAAATAAATATTAATTTTGTAATCTACATAGGTTTCTACATTTTCCGTATTAGTATAGCATGCTAATGGTACTAAAGTTAACGCAAATATCCAGGGTGCAATTCCCTTTACCAGGAAAAATGTAAAGTTTTCTTCTTCAAGTTTATGAATGCACTTTTCGAAAAATCTAATACAGAAATTCCTTTATTAACAAAAATAATGAGTGAAATACCTAGAATTTAGCACAAAGGTTATTGCGACGAAAGCGATTAGCGTAGACAAGAATTCAATGAATAATTTAGGTTTAGATTAAAAATCTCTGTTAAAGTGGGTTTAAAAGCAACAACCACATGTTCCGAACAAAGCGTCAGTGTGCTACGAAAAGTCTCAGCTAACTTCTTAAGCAAAAGTTTGGTGGAGTAACCCACTCGTTTATACTGAAAATTTGTACAAAAAATAATGAAAACACGCCTTAAATTTAGAGTAATGGCATCAAATCAATACTTTTCGGTCTTTCTGACCGAGGGAATGAACAGTTATTGATAACGACCAGGCGTTGGAATTTCGGTTCGCTCCCGTGGCCCAGTCGGTTAGTGCGTCGTACTTATAAACAGTATTGAAGTTACTCGAAGGTCGAGGGTTCGATCCCCTCCGGGAGCATGCCTTTTAAAGTTTTGTCCCATGTTGTGATGAGAAATACTCGGCAAGAAAGATCTAAAACAACAATTTAACTATGCCCAAATCATAAGAGGATGTGGCATGGCAATAGGGCAAAATGGTTCAGAAAACGACTAATTTTTACAGGAAGCCGAACAGTGTATGAACTCTATTTTAAGGGTTTTTTAACCCTTTATTATATGAATCTATTGCATGTTAAGTTGATTTAAATGAAAAAAGTATCCCTAATTTTAGAATATAGCATAAATTGTACGCTGGCCTTCTAAAAGCTCTGTCAGGAGTGGGATTCGAACCCACGCCCACATTCGTGGACCAGAACGCCCGTGAGCCACGATGAGACCTAGCAAGCTTCTTGAGCTTGAGTCTGGCGCCTTAGACCACTCGGCCATCCTGACTTGTGATGCAATCCGCCGATGAAAACCAATAAAATTTAGATGATGCAAATTCAATAACATTTCCTCTAATTACGGGGATAAATAAATATTAATTTTGTAATCTACATAGGTTTCTACATTTTCCGTATTAGTATAGCATGCTAATGGTATTAAAGTTAACGCAAATGTCCATGGTGCAATTCCCTTTAGCAGGAAAAATGTAAAGTTTTCTTCTTCAAGTTTATGAATGCACTTTTCGAAAAATCTAATACAGAAATTCCTTTATTAACAAAAATAATGAGTGAAATACCTAGAATTTAGCACAAAGGTTATTGCGACGAAAGCGATTAGTGTAGACAAGAATTCAATGAATAATTTAGGTTTAGATTAAAAATCTCTGTTAAAGTGGGTTTAAAAGCCACAACCACATGTTCCGAACAAAGCGGCAGTGTGCTACGAAAAGTCTCAGCTAACTTCTTAAGCAAAAGTTTAGTGGAGTAACCCACTCGTTTATACTGAAAATTTGTACAGAAAATAATGAAAACACGCCTTAAATTTAGAGTAATGGCATAAAATCAATAATTTTCGGTCTTTCTGACCGAGGGAATGAACATTGATTGATAACGACCAGGCGTTGGAATTTCGGTTCGCTCCCGTGGCCCAGTCGGTTAGTGCGTCGTACTTATAAACAGTATTGAAGTTAATGCGAAGGTCGAGGGTTCGATCCCCTCCAGGAGCATGCCTTTTAAAGTTTTGTCCCATGTTTAAGGGTTTTTTAACCCTTTATTATATGAATCTATTGCATATTAAGTTGATTTAAATTCTTGTCCCTTTAGCAGGAAACATGTAAAGTTTTCTTCTTCAGGTTCATGAATGCATATTTTTGGCCTTCTAAAAGCTCTGTCAGGAGTGGGATTCGAACCCACGCCCACATTCGTGGACCAGAACGCCCGTGAGCCACGATGAGACGTAACAAGCTTCTTGAGCTTGAGTCTGGCGCCTTAGACCACTCGGCCATCCTGACTTGTCATGGAATCGAGGGTTCGATCCCCTCCGGGAGCATGCCTTTTAAAGTTTTGTCCCATGTTGTGATGAGAAATACTCTGCAAGAAAGATCTAAAACAACAATTTAACTATGCCCAAATCATAAGAGGATGTGGCATGGCAATAGGAAAAAATGGTTCAGAAAACGACTAATTTTTACAGGAAGCCGAACAGTGTATGAACTCTATTTTAAGGGTTTTTTAACCCTTTATTATATTAATCTATTGCATGTTAAACTGATTTAAATGAAAAAAATATCCCTAATTTTAAAATATAGCATAAATTGTACGCTGGCCTTCTAAAAGCTCTGTCAGGAGTGGGATTCGAACCCACGCCCACATTCGTGGACCAGAACGCCCGTGAGCCACGATGAGACGTAGCAAGCTTCTTGAGCTTGAGTCTGGCGCCTTAGACCACTCGGCCATCCTGACTTGTCATGCAATCCGCCGATGAAAACCAATAAAATTTAGATGATGCAAATTCAATAACATTTCCTCTAATTACGGGGATAAATAAATATTAATTTTGTAATCTACATAGGTTTCTACATTTTCCGTATTAGTATAGCATGCTAATGGTACTAAAGTTAACGCAAATATCCAGGGTGCAATTCCCTTTACCAGGAAAAATGTAAAGTTTTCTTCTTCAAGTTTATGAATGCACTTTTCGAAAAATCTAATACAGAAATTCCTTTATTAACAAAAATAATGAGTGAAATACCTAGAATTTAGCACAAAGGTTATTGCGACGAAAGCGATTAGCGTAGACAAGAATTCAATGAATAATTTAGGTTTAGATTAAAAATCTCTGTTAAAGTGGGTTTAAAAGCAACAACCACATGTTCCGAACAAAGCGTCAGTGTGCTACGAAAAGTCTCAGCTAACTTCTTAAGCAAAAGTTTGGTGGAGTAACCCACTCGTTTATACTGAAAATTTGTACAAAAAATAATGAAAACACGCCTTAAATTTAGAGTAATGGCATCAAATCAATACTTTTCGGTCTTTCTGACCGAGGGAATGAACAGTTATTGATAACGACCAGGCGTTGGAATTTCGGTTCGCTCCCGTGGCCCAGTCGGTTAGTGCGTCGTACTTATAAACAGTATTGAAGTTACTCGAAGGTCGAGGGTTCGATCCCCTCCGGGAGCATGCCTTTTAAAGTTTTGTCCCATGTTGTGATGAGAAATACTCGGCAAGAAAGATCTAAAACAACAATTTAACTATGCCCAAATCATAAGAGGATGTGGCATGGCAATAGGGCAAAATGGTTCAGAAAACGACTAATTTTTACAGGAAGCCGAACAGTGTATGAACTCTATTTTAAGGGTTTTTTAACCCTTTATTATATGAATCTATTGCATGTTAAGTTGATTTAAATGAAAAAAGTATCCCTAATTTTAGAATATAGCATAAATTGTACGCTGGCCTTCTAAAAGCTCTGTCAGGAGTGGGATTCGAACCCACGCCCACATTCGTGGACCAGAACGCCCGTGAGCCACGATGAGACCTAGCAAGCTTCTTGAGCTTGAGTCTGGCGCCTTAGACCACTCGGCCATCCTGACTTGTGATGCAATCCGCCGATGAAAACCAATAAAATTTAGATGATGCAAATTCAATAACATTTCCTCTAATTACGGGGATAAATAAATATTAATTTTGTAATCTACATAGGTTTCTACATTTTCCGTATTAGTATAGCATGCTAATGGTATTAAAGTTAACGCAAATGTCCATGGTGCAATTCCCTTTAGCAGGAAAAATGTAAAGTTTTCTTCTTCAAGTTTATGAATGCACTTTTCGAAAAATCTAATACAGAAATTCCTTTATTAACAAAAATAATGAGTGAAATACCTAGAATTTAGCACAAAGGTTATTGCGACGAAAGCGATTAGTGTAGACAAGAATTCAATGAATAATTTAGGTTTAGATTAAAAATCTCTGTTAAAGTGGGTTTAAAAGCCACAACCACATGTTCCGAACAAAGCGGCAGTGTGCTACGAAAAGTCTCAGCTAACTTCTTAAGCAAAAGTTTAGTGGAGTAACCCACTCGTTTATACTGAAAATTTGTACAGAAAATAATGAAAACACGCCTTAAATTTAGAGTAATGGCATAAAATCAATAATTTTCGGTCTTTCTGACCGAGGGAATGAACATTGATTGATAACGACCAGGCGTTGGAATTTCGGTTCGCTCCCGTGGCCCAGTCGGTTAGTGCGTCGTACTTATAAACAGTATTGAAGTTAATGCGAAGGTCGAGGGTTCGATCCCCTCCAGGAGCATGCCTTTTAAAGTTTTGTCCCATGTTTAAGGGTTTTTTAACCCTTTATTATATGAATCTATTGCATATTAAGTTGATTTAAATGAAAAAAATATCCCTAATTTTAAAATATAGCATAAATTGTACGCTGGCCTTCTAAAACCTCTGTCAGGAGTGGGATTCGAACCCACGCCCACATTCGTGGACCAGAACGCCCGTGAGCCACGATGAGACGTAGCAAGCTTCTTGAGCTTGAGTCTGGCGCCTTAGAGCACTCGGCCATCCTGACTTGTCAGGCAATCCCCCAATGGAAACCAATAAAATTTAGATGAAGACACATCAATAACATTTCCTCTAATTACGGGGATAAATAAATATTAATTGCGTAATTTACATAGGATTCTACATTATCCCTATTAGTATAGCCTGCTAATGGTACTAAAGTTCACGCAAGTATCCAGGGCGCAATTCCCTTTAGCAGGAAACATGTAAAGTTTTCTTCTTCAGGTTCATGAATGCACTTTTCGAAAAAATCTAATGCAGCAATTCCGATATTAACAAAATGAACGAGTGAAATACCTTGACTTTAGCACAAAAGTTATTGCGAACGAAAGCGATTAACGTAGATAAGAATTCAATGAATAGTTTAGGTTTAGACTAATAATCTCTGTTAAAGTGCGTTTCAATGTCACGACAACATGTTCCGAACAAAGTAGCAGTGTGCTACAAAAAATCTTACCTAACTTTTTAAGCAAAAGTTTGGTGGATTAAACCACTCGCTTATACTGAAAATTTTTACAAAAAAGGGATGAAAACACGCCTGAAATTTAGAGTAATGATATCAAATCAATAATTTTTCCTCTTTCTGACCGCGGAAATGGACAGTAATTGATCACGACCATGCGTTGGAATTTCGGTTCGCTCCCGTGGCCCAGTCGGTTAGTGCGTCGTACTTATAAACAGTATTGAAGTTAATGCGGAGGTCGAGGGTTCGATCCCCTCTGGGAGCATGCCTTTTAAAGTTTTGTCCCATGTTGTGATGAGAAATACTCTGCAAGAAAGATCTAAAACAACTATTTAACTATGCCCAAATCATAAGGGGATGTGGCATGGCAATAGGACAAAATGGTTCAGAAAACGACTAATTTTTACAGGAAGCCGAACAGTGTATGAACTCTATTTTAAGGGTTATTTAACCCTTTATTATATGAATCTATTGCATGTTAAGTTGATTTAAATGAAAAAAATATCCCTAATTTTAAAATATAGCATAAATAATACGCTGGCCTTCTAAAAGCTCTGTCAGGAGTGGGATTCGAACCCACGCCCACATTCGTGGACCAGAACGCCCGTGAGCCACGATGAGACGTAGCAAGCTTGTTGAGCTTGAGTCTGGCGCCTTAAACCACTCGGCCATCCTGACTTGTCATGCAATCCGCCGATGAAAACCAATAAAATTTAGATGATGCAAATTCAATAACATTTCCTCTAATTACGGGGATAAATAAATATTAATTTTGTAATCTACATAGGTTTCTACATTTTCCGTATTAGTATAGCATGCTAATGGTACTAAAGTTAACGCAAATATCCAGGGTGCAATTCCCTTTAGCAGGAAAAATGTAAAGTTTTCTTCTTCAAGTTTATGAATGCACTTTTCGAAAAATCTAATACAGAAATTCCTTTATTAACAAAAATAATGAGTGAAATACCAAGAATTTAGCACAAAGGTTATTGCGACGAAAGCGATTAGCGTAGACAAGAATTCAATGAATAATTTAGGTTTAGATTAAAAATCTCTGCTAAAGTGGGTCTAAAAGTCACAACCACATGTTCCGAACAAAGCGGCAGTGTGCTACGAAAAGTCTCAGCTAACTTCTCAAGCAAAAGTTTAGTGGAGTAACCCACTCGTTTATACTGAAAATTTGTACAAAAAATAATGAAAACACGCCTTAAATTTAGAGTAATGGCATCAAATCAATAATTTTCGGTCTTTCTGACCGAGGCAATGAACAGTTATTGATAACGACCAGGCGTTGGAATTTCGGTTCGCTCCTGTGTCCCAGTCGGTTAGTGCGTCGTACTTATAAACAGTATTGAAGTTAATGCGAAGGTCGAGGGTTCGATCCCCTCCGGGAGCATGCCTTCTAAACTTTTGTTCCATGTTGTGATGACAAGTACTCTGCAAGAAAGATCTAAAACAACAATTTAACTATGCCCAAATCATAAGGGGATGTGGCATGGCAATAGGACAAAATGGTCCAGAAAACGACTAATTTTTACAGGAAGCCGAACAGTGTATGAACTCTATTTTAAGGGTTTTTTAACTCTTTATTATATGAATCTATTGCATGTGCTATTGATTTAAATGAAAAAAATATCCCTAATTTTAAAATATTGCATAAATTGTACGCTTGCCTTCTAAAAGCTCTGTCAGGAGTGGGATTCGAACCCACGCCCACATTCGTGGACCAGAACGCCCGTGAACCACGATGAGACGTAGCAAGCTTCTGGAGCTTGAGTCTGGCGCCTTAGACCACTCGGCCATCCTGACTTGTCATGCAATCCGCCGCTGAAAAGCAATAAAATTTAGATGATGCAAATTCAATAACATTTCCTCTAATTACGGGGATAAATAAATATTAATTTCGTAATCTACATAGGTTTCTACATTTTCCGTATTAGTATAGCATGCTAATGGTACTAAAGTTAACGCAAATATCCAGGGTGCAATTCCCTTTAGCAGGAAAAATGTAAAGTTTTCTTCTTCAAGTTTATGAATGCACTTTTCGAAAAATCTAATACAGAAATTCCTTTATTACCAAAAATAATCAGTGAAATACCTAGAATTTAGCACAAAGGTTATTGCGACGAAAGCGATTAGCGTAGACAAGAATTATATGAATAATTTAGGTTTAGATTAAAAATCTCTGTTAAAGTGGGTTTAAAAGCCACAACCACATGTTTCGAACAAAGCGGCAGTGTGCTACGAAAAGTCTCAGCTAACTTCTTAAGCAAAAGTTTGGTGGAGTAACCCACTCGTTTATACTGAAAATTTGTACAAAAAATAATGAAAACACGCCTTAAATTTAGAGTAATGGCATCAAATAAATAATTTTCGGTCTTTCTGACCGAGGGAATGAACAGTTATTGATAACGACCAGGCGTTGGAATTTCGGTTCGCTCCCGTGGCCCAGTCGGTTAGTGCGTCGTACTTATAAACAGTATTGAAGTTGATGCGAAGGTCGAGGGTTCGATCCCCTCTGGGAGCATGCCTTTTAAAGTTTTGTCCCATGTTGTGATGAGAAATACTCTGCAAGAAAGATCTAAAACAACAATTTAACTATGCCCAAATCATAAGAGTATGTGGCATGGCAATAGGACAAAATGGTTCAGAAAACGACTAATTTTTACAGGAAGGCGAACAGTGTATGAACTCTATTTTAAGGGTTTTTTAACCCTTTATTATATGAATCTTTTGCATGTTAAATTGATTTAAATGAAAAAAATATCCCTAATTTTAAAATATAGCATAAATTGTACGCTGGCCTTCTAAAAGCTCTGTCAGGAGTGGGATTCGAACCCACGCCCACATTCGTGGACCAGAACGCCCGTGAGCCACCATGAGACGTAGCAAGCTTCTTGAGCTTGAGTCTGGCGCCTTAGACCACTCGGCCATCCTGACTTGTCATGCAATCCGCCGATGAAAACCAATAAAATTTAGATGATGCCAATTCAATAACATTTCCTCTAATTACGGGGATAAATAAATATTAATTTTGTAATCTACATAGGTTTCTACATTTTCCGTATTAGTATAGCATGCTAATGGTACTAAAGTTAACGCAAATATCCAGGGTGCAATTCTTTTTAGCAGGAAAAATGTAAAGTTTTCTTCTTCAAGTTTATGAATGAACTTTTCGAAAAATCTAATACAGAAATTCCTTTATTAACAAAAATAATGAGTGAAATACCTAGAATTTAGCATAAAGGTTATTGTGACGAAAGCGATTAGAGTAGACAAGAATTCAATGAATAATTTAGGTTTAGATTAAAAATCTCTGTTAAAGTGGGTTTAAAAGCCACAACCACATGTTCCGAACAAAGCGGCAGTGTGCTACGAAAAGTCTCAGCTAACTTCTTAAGCAAAAGTTTGGTGGAGTAACCCACTCGTTTATACTGAAAATTTGTACAAAAAATAATGAAAACAAGCCTTAAATTTAGAGTAATGGCATCAAATCAATAATTTTCGGTCTTTCTGACCGAGGGAATGAACAGTGATTGATAACGACCAGGCGTTGGAATTTCGGTTCGCTCCCGTGGCCCAGTTGGTTAGTGCGTCGTACTTATAAACAGTATTGAAGTTAATACGAACGTCGAGGGTTCGATCCCCTCCGGGAGCATGCCTTCTAAACTTTTGTTCCATGTTGTGATGACAAGTACTCTGGAAGAAAGATCTAAAACAACAATTTAACTATGCCCAAACCATAAGAGGATGTGGCATTGCAATAGGACAAAATGGTTCAGAAAACGACTAATTTTTACAGGAAGCCGAAAAGTGTATGAACTCTATTTTAAGGGTTTTTAACTCTTTATTATATGAATCTATTGCATGTGCTATTGATTTAAATGAGAAAAATATCCCTAATTTTAAAATATAGCATAAATTGTACGCTGGTCTTCTAAAAGCTCTGTCAGGAGTGGGATTCGAACCCACGCCCACATTCGTGGACCAGAACACCCGTGAGCCACGATGAGACGTAGCAAGCTTCTTGAGCTTGAGTCTCGCGCCTTAGACCACTCGGCCATCCTGACTTGTCATGCAATCCGCCGATGAAAACCAATAAAATTTAGATGATGCAAATTCAATAACAATTCCTCTAATTACGGGGATAAATAAATATTAATTTTGTAATCTAGATAAGTTTCTACATTTTCCGTATTAGTATAGCATGCTAATGGTATTAAGTTAACGCAAATATCCAGGGTGCAATTCCCTTTAGCAGGAAAAATGTAAAGTTTTCTTCTTCAAGTTTATGAATGCACTTTTCGAAAAATCTAATACAGAAATTCCTTTATTAACAAAAATAATGAGTGAAATACCTAGAATTTAGCACAAAGGTTATTGCGACGAAAGCGATTAGCGTAGACAAGAATTCAATGAATAATTTAGGTTTAGATTAAAAATCTCTGTTAAAGTGGGTTTAAAAGCCACAACCACATGTTCCGAACAAAGCGGCAGTGTGCTACGAAAAGTCTCAGCTAACTTCTTAAGCAAAAGTTTGGTGGAGTAACCCACTCGTTTATACTGAAAATTTGTACAAAAAATAATGAAAACACGCCTTAAATTTAGAGTAATTGCATCAAATAAATAATTTTCGGTCTTTCTGACCGAGGGAATGAACAGTAATTGATAACGACCAGGCGTTGGAATTTCGGTTCGCTCCCGTGGCCTAGTCGGTTAGTGCGTCGTACTTATAAACAGTATTGAAGTTAATGCGAAGGTCGAAGGTTCGATCCCCTCCGGGAGCATGCCTTCTAAACTTTTGTTCCATGTTTCAGGGTTTTTTAACTTTTTATTATATGAATCTATTGCATATTAAGTTGATTTAAATGAAAAAAATATCCCTAATTTTAAAATATAGCATAAATTGTACGCTGGCCTTCTAAAACCTCTGTCAGGAGTGGGATTCGAACCCACGCCCACATTCGTGGACCAGAACGCCAGTGAGCCACGATGAAACGTAGCAAGTATCTTGAGCTTGAGTCTGGTGCCTTAGAGCATTCGGCCATCCTGACTTGTCAGGCAATCCGCCAATGGAAACCAATAAAATTTAGATGAAGACACATCAATAACATTTCCTCTAATTACGGGGATAAATAAATATTAATTGCGTAATTTACATAGGATTCTACATTATCCCTATTAGTATAGCCTGCTAATGGTACTAAAGTTCACGCAAGTATCCTGGGCGCAATTCCCTTTAGCAGGAAACATGTAAAGTTTTCTTCTTCAGGTTCATGAATGCACTTTTCGAAAAAATCTAATGCAGCAATTCCGATATTAACAAAAGAAACGAGTGAAATACCTTGACTTTAGCACAAAAGTTATTGCGAACGAAAGCGATTAGTGTAGACAAGAATTCAATGAATAGTTTAGGTTTAGATTAATAATCTCTGTTAAATTGCGTTTCAATGTCTCGACAACATGTTCCGAACAAAGTAGCAGTGTGCTACAAAAAATCTTACCTAACTTTTTAAGCAAAAGTTTGGTGGAGTAACCCACTCGTTTATACTGAAAATTTGTACAAAAAAAAATGAAAACACGCCTTAAATTTAGAGTAATGGCATCAAATCAATAATTTTCGGTCTTTCTGGCCGAGGGAATGAACAGTAATTGATAACGACCAGGCGTTGGAATTTCGGTTCGCTCCCGTGGCCCAGTTGGTTAGTGCGTCGTACTTATAAACAGTATTGAAGTTAATGCGGAAGTCGAGGGTTCGATCCCCTCCGGGAGCATGCCTTCTAAACTTTTGTTCCATGTTGTGATGACAAGTACTCTGCAAGAAAGATCTAAAACAACAATTTAACTATGCCCAAATCATAAGAGGATGTGGCATGGCAATAGGACAAAATGGTTCAGAAAACGACTAATTTTTACAGGAAACCGAACAGTGTATGAACTCTATTTTAAGGGTTTTTTAACACTTTATTATATGAATCTATTGCATGTTAAATTGATTTAAATGAAAAAAATATCCCTAATTTTAAAATATAGCATAAATTGTACGCTGGCCTTCTAAAAGCTCTGTCAGGAGTGGGATTCGAACCCACGCCCACATTCGTGGACCAGAACGGCCGTGAGCCACGATGAGACGTAGCAAGCTTCTTGAGCTTGAGTCTGGCGCCTTAGACCACTCGGCCATCCTGACTTGTCATGCAATCCGCCGATGAAAACCAATAAAATTTAGATGATGCAAATTCAATAACATTTCCTCTAATTACGGGGATAAATAAATATTAATTTCGTAATCTACATAGGTTTCTACATTTTCCGTATTAGTATAGCATGCTAATGGTACTAAAGTTAACGCAAATATCCAGGGTGCAATTCCCTTTAGCAGGAAAAATGTAAAGTTTTCTTCTTCATGTTTATGAATGAATTTTTCGAAAAATCTAATACAGAAATTCCTTTATTAAAAAAAATAATGAGTGAAATACCTTGAATTTAGCACAAAGGTTATTGCGAACGAAAGCGATTAACGTAGACAAGAGTTCAATGAATAATTTAGGTTAAATCAAAAATGTCTGTTAAAGTGGGTTTAAAAGCCACAACCACATGTTCCGAACAAAGCGGCAGTGTGCTACGAAAAGTCTCAGCTAACTTCTTAAGCAAAAGTTTGGTGGAGTAACCCACTCGTTTATAGTGAAAATTTGTACAAAAAATAATGAAAACACGCCTTAAATTTAGAGTAATGGCATCAAATCAATAATTTTTGGTCTTTCTGACCGAGGGAATGATTAGTAACTGATAACGACCAGGCGTTGGAATTTCGGTTTGCTCCCGTGGCCCAGTCGGTTAGTGCGTCGTACTTATAAACAGTATTGAAGTTAATGCGAAGGTCGAGGGTTCGATCCCCTCCGGGAGCATGCCTTCTAAACTTTTGTTCCATGTTGTGATGACAAGTACTCTGCAAGAAAGATCCAAAACAACAATTTAACTATGCCCAAATCATAAGAGGATGTGGCATGGCAATAGGACAAAATGGTTCAGAAAACGACTAATTTTTACAGGAAGCCGAACAGTGTATGAACTCTATTTTAAGGGTTTTTTAACTCTTTATTATATGAATCTATTGCATGTTTAATTGATTGAAATGAAAAAAATATCCCTAATTTTAAAATATAGCATAAATTGTACGCTGGCCTTCTAAAAACCCTGTCAGGATAGGGATTCGAACCCACGCCCACATTCGTGGACCAGAACGCCCGTGAGCCACGATGAGACGTAGCAAGCTTCTTGAGTTTGAGTCTGGCGCCTTAGACCACTCGGCCATCCTGACTTGTCATGCAATCCGCCGATGAAAACCAATAAAATTTAGATGATGACACATCAATAACATTTCCTCTAATTACGGGGATAAATAAATATTAATTGCGTAATTTACATAGGTTTTTACATTTTCCGTATTAGTATAGCCTGCTAATGGTACTAAAGTTCACGCAAGTATCCAGGGCGCAATTCCCTTTAGCAGGAAACATGTAAAGTTTTCTTCTTCATGTTCATGAATGCACTTTTCGAAAAAATCTAATGCAGCAATTCTGATATTAACAAAATGAACGAGTTAAATACCTTGATTTGAGCACAAAAGTTATTGCAAACGAAAGCGATTAACGTAGAAAAGAACTCAATGAATAATTTAAGTTTAGATTAAAAATCTCTGTTAAAGTAAGTTTAAAAGCCACAACCACATGTTCCGAACAAAGTGGCAGTGTGCTACGAAAAATCTCAGCTAACTTTTTAAGCAAGAGTTTGGTGGAGTAAACCACTCGTTTATACTGAAAATTTGTACAAAAAAATAATGAAAGCTCCACTGAAATTTAGAGTAATGGGATCAAATCAATAATTTTTGGTCTTTCTGACCGAGGGAATGAACAGTGATTGATAACGACCAGGGGTTGGCATTTAGGTTTGCTCCCGTGGCCCAGTCGGTTAGTGCGTCGTACTTATAAACAGTATTGAAGTTAATGCGAAGGTCGAGGGTTCGATCCCCTCCGCGAGCATGCCTTCTAAACTTTTGTTCCATGTTGTGATGACAAGTACTCTGCAAGAAAGATCTAAAACAACAATTTAACTATGCCCAAATCATAAGAGGATGTGGCATTGCAATAGGACAAAATGGTTCAGAAAACGACTAATTTTTACAGGAAGCCGAACAGTGTATGAACTCTATTTTAAGGGTTTTTTAACTCTTTATTATATGAATCTATTGCATGTTTAATTGATTGAAATGAAAAAAATATCCCTAATTTTAAAATATAGCATAAATTGTACGCTGGCCTTCTAAAAACCCTGTCAGGAGTGGGATTCGAACCCACGCCCACATTCGTGGACCAGAACGCCCGTGAGCCACGATGAGACGTAGCAAGCTTCTTGAGCTTGAGTCTGGCGCCTTAGACCACTCGGCCATCCTGACTTGTCATGCAATCCGCCGATGAAAACCAATAAAATTTAGATGATGACACATCAATAACATTTCCTCTAATTACGGGGATAAATAAATATTAATTGCGTAATTTACATAGGTTTCTACATTTTCCGTATTAGTATAGCCTGCTAATGGTACTAAAGTTCACGCAAGTATCCAGGGCGCAATTCCCTTTAGCAGGAAACATGTAAAGTTTTCTTCTTCATGTTCATGAATGCACTTTTCGAAAAAATCTAATGCAGCAATTCTGATATTAACAAAATGAACGAGTTAAATACCTTGATTTGAGCACAAAAGTTATTGCAAACGAAAGCGATTAACGTAGACAAGAATTCAATGAATAATTTAAGTTTAGATTAAAAATCTCTGTTAAGGTAAGTTTAAAAGCCACAACCACATGTTCCGAACAAAGTGGCAGTGTGCTACGAAAAATCTCAGCTAACTTTTTAAGCAAGAGTTTGGTGGAGTAAACCACTCGTTTATACTGAAAATTTGTACAAAAAAATAATGAAAGCTCCACTGAAATTTAGAGTAATGGGATCAAATCAATAATTTTTGGTCTTTCTGACCGAGGGAATGAACAGTGATTGATAACGACCAGGGGTTGGCATTTCGGTTTGCTCCCGTGGCCCAGTCGGTTAGTGCGTCGTACTTATAAACAGTATTGAAGTTAATGCGAAAGTCGAGGGTTTGATCCCCTCCGGGAGCATGCCTTCTAAAGTTTTGTTCCATGTTGTGATGAGAAGTACTCTGCAAGAAAGATTTAAAACAACAATTTAACTATGCCAAAATCATAAGAGGATGTGGCATGGCAATAGGACAAAATGGTTCAGAAAACAACTAATTTTTACAGGAAGCCGAACAGTGTATAAACTCTATTTTCAGGGTTTTTTAACTCTTTATTATATGAATCTATTGCATGTTAAATTGATTTAAATGAAAAAAATATTTCTGATTTTAAAATATAGCATAAATTGTACGCTAAAAACCCTGTCAGTAGTGGGATTCGAACCCATGCCCACATACGCGGACCAGAACGCCCGTGAGCCGCGATGAGACGTAGCAAGCTTCTTGAGCTTGAGTCTGGCGCCTTAGACCAGTCGGCCATCCTGACTTTTCATACAATCCGCCGTTGAAAACCAATAAAATTTAGATGATGCAAATTCAATAACATTTCCTCTAATTACGGGGATGAATAAATATTAATTTCGTAATCTACATAGGATTAAAAATTTTCCGTACTAGTATAGCATGCTAATGGTACTAAAGTTAACGGAAATATCCAGGGTGCAATTCCCTTTAGCAGGAAAAATGTAAAGTTTTCTTCTTCAAGTTTATGAATGCACTTTTCGAAAAATCTAATACAGCAATTCCGTTATTAACAAAATGCCTTAGTGAAATAGCTTGACTTTAGCACAAAGGTTATTGCGAACGAAAGCGATTAACGTAGACAAGAGTTCAATGAATAATTTAGGTTAAATCAAAAATTTCTGTTAAAGTGGGTTTAAAAGCCACAACCACATGTTCCGAACAAAGCGGCAGTGTGCTACAAAAAGTCTCAGCTAACTTCTTAAGCAAAAGTTTGGTGGAGTAACCCACTCGTTTATACTGAAAATTTGTACAAAGAATAATGAAAACACGCCTTAAATTTAGAGTAATGGCATCAAATCAATAATTTTCGGTCTTTCTGGCCGAGGGAATGAACAGTAATTGATAACGACCAGGCGTTGGAATTTCGGTTCGCTCCCTTGGCCCAGTTGGTTAGTGCGTCGTACTTATAAACAGTATTGAAGTTAATGCGGAAGTCGAGGGTTCGATCCCCTCTGGGAGCATGCCTTCTAAACTTTTGTTCCATGTTGTGATGACAAGTACTCTGCAAGAAAGATCTAAAACAACAATTTAACTATGCCCAAATCATAAGAGGATGTGGCATGGCAATAGGACAAAATGGTCCAGAAAACGACTAATTTTTACAGGAAGCCGAACAGTGTATGAACTCTATTTTAAGGGTTTTTTAACTCTTTATTATATGAATCTATTGCATGTTAAATTGATTGAAATGAAAAAAATATCCCTAATTTTAAAATATAGCATAAATTGTACGCTGGCCTTCTAAAAGCTCTGTCAGGTGTGGGATTCGAACCCACGCGCACATTCGTGGACCAGAACGCCCGTGAGCCACGATGAGACGTAGCAAGCTTCTTGAGCTTGAGTCTGGCGCCTTAGACCACTCGGCCATCCTGACTTGTCATGCAATCCGCCGATGAAAACCAATAAAATTTAGATGATGACACATCAATAACATTTCCTCTAATTAGGGAGATAAATAAATATTAATTGCGTAATTTACATAGGATTCTACATTATCCCTATTAGTATAGCTTGCTAATGGTACTAAAGTTCACGCAAGTATCCAGGGCGCAATTCCCTTTAGCAGGAAACATGTAAAGTTTTCTTCTTCATGTTCATGAATGCACTTTTCGAAAAAATCTAATGCAGCAATTCCGATATTAACAAAATGAACGAGTGGAATTCCTTGACTTTAGCACAAAAGTTATTGCGAACGAAAGCGATTAACGTAGACAAGAATACAATGAATAGTTTAGGTTTAGATTAATAATCTCTGTTAAAGTGCGTTTCAATGTCACGACCACATGTTCCGAACAAAGCGGCAGTGTGCTACGAAAAATCTTACCTAACTTTTTAAGCAAAAGTTTGGTGGATTAAACCACTCGCTTATACTGAAAATTTTTACAAAAAAGGGATGAAAACACGCCTGAAATTTAAAGTAATGACATCAAATCAATAATTTTTCCTCTTTCTGACCGCAGAAATGGACAGTAATTGATAACGACCAGGCTTTGGAATTTCGGTTCGCTCCCGTGGCCCAGTCGGTTAGTGCGTCGTACTTATAAACAGTATTGAAGTTAATGCGAAGGTCGAGGGTTCGATCCCCTTTGGGAGCATGCCTTTTAAAGTTTTGTCCCATGTTGTGATGAGAATTACTCTGCAAGAAACATCTAAAACAACAATTTAACTATGCCCAAATCATAAGAGGATGTGGCATGGCAATAGGACAAAATGGTTCAGAAAACGACTAATTTTTACAGGAAGCCGAACAGTGTATGCACTCTATTTTAAGGGTTTTTTAACCCTTTATTATATGAATCTATTGCATGTTAAATTGATTGAAATGAAAAAAATATCCCTAATTTTAAAATATAGCATAAATTGTACGCTGGCCTTCTAAAAACCCTTTCAGGAGTGGGATTCGAACCCACGCCCACATTCGTGGACCAGAACGCCCATGAGCCACGATGAGACGTAGCAAGCTTCTTGAGCTTGAGTCTGGCGCCTTAGACCACTCGGCCATCCTGACTTGTCATGCAATCCGCTGATGAAAACCAATAAAATTTAGATGATGCAAATTCAATAACATTTCCTCTAATTACGGGGATAAATAAATATTAATTTCGTAATCTATATAGGTTTCTACATTTTCCGTATTAGTATAGCATGCTAATGGTAATAAAGTTAACGCAAATATCCAGGGTGCAATTCCCTTTAGCAGGAAAAATGTAAAGTTTTCTTCTTCATGTTCATGAATGCACTTTTCGAAAAAATCTAATGCAGCAATTCCGATATTAACAAAATGAACGAGTGAAATTCCTTGACTTTAGCACAAAAGTTATTGCGAACGGAAGCGATTAACGTAGACAAGAATACAATGAATAGTTTAGGTTTAGATTATTAATCTCTGTTAAAGTGCGTTTCAATGTCACGACCACATGTTCCGAACAAAGCGGCAGTGTGCTACGAAAAATCTTACCTAACTTTTTAAGCAAAAGTTTGGTGGATTAAACCACTCGCTTATACTGAAAATTTTTACAAAAAAGGGATGAAAACACGCCTGAAATTTAGAGTAATGACATCAAATCAATAATTTTTCCTCTTTCTGACCGCGGAAATGGACAGTAATTGAAAACGACCAGGCGTTGGAATTTCGGTTCGCTCCCGTGGCCCAGTCGGTTAGTGCGTCGTACTTATAAACAGTATTGAAGTTAATGCGAAGGTCGAGGGTTCCATCCCCTTCGGGAGAGCGCTTTTAAAGTTTTGTTCCATGTTGTGATGAGAAATATTCTGCAAGAAAGATCTAAAACAACAATTTAACTATGCCCAAATGATAAGAGGATGTGGCATGGCAATAGGACAAAATGGTTCAGAAAACGACTAATTTTTACAGGAAGCCGAACAGTGTATGCACTCTATTTTAAGGGTTTTTTAACCCTTTATTATATGAATCTATTGCATGTTAAATTGATTGAAATGAAAAAAATATCCCTAATTTTAAAATATAGCCTAAATTGTACGCTGGCCTTCTAAAAACCCTTTCAGGAGTGGGATTCGAACCCACGCCCACATTCGTGGACCAGAACGCTAATGAGCCACGATGAGACGTAGCAAGCTTCTTGAGCTTGAGTCTGGCGCCTTAGACCACTCGGCCATCCTGACTTGTCATGCAATCCGCTGATGAAAACCAATAAAATTTAGATGATGCAAATTCAATAACATTTCCTTTAATTACGGGGATAAATAAATATTAATTTCGTAATCTATATAGGTTTCTACATTTTCCGTATTAGTACAGCATGCTAATGGTAATAATGTTAACGCAAATATCCAGGGTGCAATTCCCTTTAGCAGGAAAAATGTAAAGTTTTCTTCTTCATGTTTATGAATGCATTTTTCGAAAAATCTAATACAGAAATTCCTTTATTAACAAAAATAATGAGTGAAATACCTTGAATTTAGCACAAAGGTTATTGCGACGAAAGCGATTAGCGTAGACAAGAATTCAATGAATAATTTAGGTTTAGATTAAAAATCTCTGTTAAAGTGGGTTTAAAAGCCACAACCACATGTCCCGAACAAAGCGGCAGTGTGCTACGAATAGTCTCAGCTAACTTTTTAAGCAAGAGTTTGGTGGAGTAAACCACTCGTTTATACTGAAAATTTGTACAAAAAAATAATGAAAGCTCGACTGAAATTTAGAATAATGGGATCAAATCAATAATTTTTGGTGTTTCTGACCGAGGGAATGAACAGTGATTGATAACGACCAGGCGTTGGCATTTCGGTTTGCTCCCGTGGCCCAGTCGGTTAGTGCGTCGTATTTATAAACAGTATTGAAGTTAATGCGAAGGTCGAGGGTTCGATCCCCTCCGGGAGCATGCCTTCCAAAGTTTTGTTCCATGTTGTGATGAGAAGTACTCTGCAAGAAAGATTTAAAACAACAATTTAACTATGCCAAAATCATAAGAGGATGTGGCATGGCAATAGGACAAAATGCTTCAGAAAACAACTAATTTTTACAGGAAGCCGAACACTGTATAAACTCTATTTTCTGGGTTTTTTAACTGTTTATTATATGAATCTATTGCATGTTAAATTGATTTAAATGAAAAAAATATTTCTGATTTTAAAATAGAGCATAAATTGTACGCTAAAAACCCTGTCAGTAGTGGGATTCGAACCCACGCCCACATTCGTGGACCAGAACGCCCGTGAGCCACGATGAGACGTAGCAAGCTTCTTGAGCTTGAGTCTGGCGCCTTAGACCACTCGGCCATCCTGACTTGTCATGCAATCCGCTGATGAAAACAAAAAAAAATATAGATGATGCAAATTCAATAACATTTCCTCTAATTACGGGGATAAATAAATATTAATTTCGTAATCTACATAGGATTCTAGATTTTCCGTATTAGTATAGCATGCTAATGGTTCTGAAGTTAACGGAAATATCCAGGGTGCAATTCCCTTTAGCACGAAAAATGTAAAGTTTTCTTCTTCAAGTTTATGAATGCACTTTTCGAAAAATCTAATACAGAAATTCCTTTCTTAACAAAAATAATGAGTGATATACCTAGAATTTAGCACAAAGGTTATTTCCACAAAAGCGATTAGCGTAGACAAGAATTCAATGAATAATTTAGGTTTAGATTAAAAATCTCTGTTAAAGTGGGTTTAAAAGCCACAACCACATGTTCCGAACAAAGCGGCAGTGTGCTACGAAAAGTCTCAGCTAACTTCTTAAGCAAAAGTTTGGTGGAGTAGCCCACTCGTTTATACTGAAAATTTGTACAAAAAATAATGAAAACACGCCTTAAATTTAGAGTAATGGCATCAAATCAATAATTTTCGGTCTTTCTGACCGAGGGAATGAACAGTTATTTATAACGACCAGACGTTGGAATTTCGCTTCGCTCCCGTGGCCCAGTCGGTTAGTGCGTCGTACTTATAAACAGTATTGAAGTTAATGCGAAGGTCGACGGTTCGATCCTTTCCGGGAGCATGCCTTCTAAACTTTTGTTCCATGTTGTGATGACAAGTACTCTGCAAGAAAGATCTAAAACAACAATTTAACTATGCCCAAATCATAAGGGGATGTGGCATGGCAATAGGACAAAATGGTCCAGAAAACGACTAATTTTTACAGGAAGCCGAACAGTGTATGAACTCTATTTTAAGGGTTTTTTAACTCTTTATTATATGAATCTATTGCATGTTAAATTGATTGAAATGAAAAAAATATCCCTAATTTTAAAATATAGCATAAATTGTACGCTGGCCTTCTAAAAACCCTGTCAGGAGTGGGATTCGAACCCACGCCCACATTCGTGGACCAGTACGCCCGTGAGCCACGATGAGACGGAAGCAAGCTTCTTGAGCTTGAGTCTGGCGCCTTAGACCACTAGGCCATCCTGACTTGTCATGCAATCCGCCGATGAAAACCAATAAAATTTAGATGATGACACATCAATAACATTTTCTCTAATTACGGGGATAAATAAATATTAATTGCGTAATTTACATAGGTTTCTACATTTTCCGTATTAGTATAGCCTGCTAATGGTACTAAAGTTCACGCAAGTATCCAGGGCGCAATTCCCTTTAGCAGAAAACATGTAAAGTTTTCTTCTTCATGTTCATGAATGCACTTTTCGAAAAAATCTAATGCAGCAATTCTGATATTAACAAAATGAACGAGTTAAATACCTTGATTTTAGCACAAAAGTTATTGCAAACGAAAGCGATTAACGTAGACAAGAATTCAATGAATAATTTAAGTTTAGATTAAAAATCTCTGTTAAAGTAAGTTTAAAAGCCACAACCACATGTTCCGAACAAAGCGGCAGTGAGCTACGAAAAATCTCAGCTAACTTTTTAAGCAAGAGTTTGGTGGAGTAAACCACTCGTTTATACTGAAAATTTGTACAAAAAAATAATGAAAGCTCGACTGAAATTTAGAATAATGTGATCAAATCAATAATTTTTGGTGTTTCTGACCGAGGGAATTTACAGTGATTGATAACGACCAGGCGTTGGCATTTCGGTTTGCTCCCGTGGCCCAGTCGGTTAGTGCGTCGTACTTATAAACAGTATTGAAGTTAATGCGAAGGTCGAGGGTTCGATCCCCTCCGGGAGCATGCCTTCCAAAGTTTTGTTCCATGTTGTGATGAGAAGTACTCTGCAAGAAAGATTTAAAACAACAATTTAACTATGCCAAAATCATAAGAGGATGTGGCATGGCAATAGGACAAAATGGTTCAGAAAACAACTAATTTTTACAGGAAGCCAAACAGTGTATAAACTCTATTTTCAGGGTTTTTTAACTCTTTATTATATGAATCTATTGCATGTTAAATTGATTTAAATGAAAAAAATATTTCTGATTTTAAAATATAGCATAAATTGTACGCTAAAAACCCTGTCAGTAGTGGGATTCGAACCCACGCCCACATACGCGGACCAGAACGCCCGTGAGCCGCGATGAGACGTAGCAAGCTTCTTGAGCTTGAGTCTGGCGCCTTAGACCACTGGGCCATCCTGACTTGTCATGCAATCCGCCGATGAAAACCAATAAAATTTAGCCGATGCAAATTTAATAACATTTCCTCTAATTACGGGGATAAATAAATATTAATTTTGTAATCTAGATAGGTTTCTACATTTTCCGTATTAGTATAGCATGCTAATGGTATTAAAGTTAACGCAAATATCCAGGGTGCAATTCCCTTTAGCAGGAAAAATGTAAAGTTTTCTTCTTCAAGTTTATGAATGCACTTTTCGAAAAATCTAATACAGAGATTCCTTTATTAACAAAAATAATGAGTGAAATACCTAGAATTTAGCCCAAAGGTTATTGCGACGAAAGCGATTAGCGTAGACAAGAATTCAATGAATAATTTAGGTTTAGATTAAAAATCTCTGTTAAAGTGGGTTTAAAAGCCACAACCACATGTTCCGAACAAAGCGGCAGTGTGCTACGAAAAGTCTCAGCTAACTTCTTAAGCAAAAGTTTGGTGGAGTAACCCACTCGTTTATACTGAAAATTTGTACAAAAAATAATGAAAACACGCCTTAAATTTAGAGTAATTGCATCAAATAAATAATTTTCGGTCTTTCTGACCGAGGGAATGAACAGTAATTGATAACGACCAGGCGTTGGAATTTCGGTTCGCTCCCGTGGCCTAGTCGGTTAGTGCGTCGTACTTATAAACAGTATTGAAGTTAATGCGAAGGTCGAAGGTTCGATCCCCTCCGGGAGCATGCCTTCTAAACTTTTGTTCCATGTTTAAGGGTTTTTTAACTTTTTATCATATGAATCTATTGCATATTAAGTTGATTTAAATGAAAAAAATATCCCTAATTTTAAAATATAGCATAAATTGTACGCTGGCCTTCTAAAACCTCTGTCAGGAGTGGGATTCGAACCCACGCCCACATTCGTGGACCAGAACGCCCGTGAGCCACGATGAGACGTAGCAAGCTTCTTGAGCTTGAGTCTGGCGCCTTAGAGCACTCGGCCATCCTGACTTGTCAGGCAATCCGCCGATGGAAACCAATAAAATTTAGATGAGGACACATCAATAACATTTCCTCTAATTACGGGGATAAATAAATATTAATTGCGTAATTTACATAGGATTCTACATTATCCCTATTAGTATAGCCTGCTAATAGTACTAAAGTTCACGCAAGTATCCAGGGCGCAATTCCCTTTAGCAGGAAACATGTAAAGTTTTCTTCTTCAGGTTCATGAATGCACTTTTCGAAAAAATCTAATGCAGCAATTCCGATATTAACAAAATAAACGAGTGAAATACCTTGACTTTAGCACAAAAGTTATTGCGAACGAAAGCGATTAACGTAGACAAGAATTCAATGAATAGTTTAGGTTTAGATTAATAATCTCTGTTAAATTGCGTTTCAATGTCTCGACAACATGTTCCGAACAAAGTAGCAGTGTGCTACAAAAAATCTTACCTAACTTTTTAAGCAAAAGTTTGGTGGAGTAACCCACTCGTTTATACTGAAAATTTGTACAAAAAATAATGAAAACACGCCTTAAATTTAGAGTAATGGCATCAAATCAATAATTTTCGGTCTTTCTGGCCGAGGGAATGAACAGTAATTGATAACGACCAGGCGTTGGAATTTCGGTTCGCTCCCGTGGCCCAGTTGGTTAGTGCGTCGTACTTATAAACAGTATTGAAGTTAATGCGGAAGTCGAGGGTTCGATCCCCTCCGGGAGCATGCCTTCTAAACTTTTGTTCCATGTTGTGATGACAAGTACTCTGCAAGAAAGATCTAAAACAACAATTTAACTATGCCCAAATCATAAGAGGATGTGGCATGGCAATAGGACAAAATGGTTCAGAAAACGACTAATTTTTTCAGGAAACCGAACAGTGTATGAACTCTATTTTAAGGGTTTTTTAACTCTTTATTATATGAATCTATTGCATGTTAAATTGATTTAAATGAAAAAAATATCCCTAATTTTAAAATATAGCATAAATTGTACGCTGGCCTTCTAAAAGCTCTGTCAGGAGTGGGATTCGAACCCACGCCCACATTCGTGGACCAGAACGGCCGTGAGCCACGATGAGACGTAGCAAGCTTCTTGAGCTTGAGTCTGGCGCCTTAGACCACTCGGCCATCCTGACTTGTCATGAAATCCGCCGATGAAAACCAATAAAATTTAGATGATGCAAATTCAATAACATTTCCTCTAATTACGGGGAAAAATAAATATTAATTTTGTAATCTACAAAGGTTTCTACATTTTCCGTATTAGTATAGCATGCTAATGGTAATAAAGTTAACGCAAATATCCAGCGTGCAATTCCCTTTAGCAGGAAAAATGTAAAGTTTTCTTCTTCATGTTTATGAATGCATTTTTCGAAAAATCTAATACAGAAATTCCTTTATTAAAAAAAATAATGAGTGAAATACCTTGAATTTAGCACAAAGGTTATTGCGAACGAAAGCGATTAACGTAGACAAGAGTTCAATGAATAATTTAGATTAAATCAAAAATGTCTGTTAAAGTGGGTTTAAAAGCCACAACCACATGTTCCGAACAAAGCGGCAGTGTGCTACGAAAAGTCTCAGCTAACTTCTTAAGCAAAAGTTTGGTGGAGTAACCCACTCGTTTATAGTGAAAATTTGTACAAAAAATAATGAAAACACGCCTTAAATTTAGAGTAATGGCATCAAATCAATAATTTTTGGTCTTTCTGACCGAGGGAATGATTAGTAACTGATAACGACCAGGCGTTGGAATTTCGGTTCGCTCCCGTGGCCCAGTCGGTTAGTGCGTCGTACTTATAAACAGTATTGAAGTTAATGCGAAGGTCGAGGGTTCGATCCCCTCCGGGAGCATGCCTTCTAAACTTTTGTTCCATGTTGTGATGACAAGTACTCTGCAAGAAAGATCTAAAACAACAATTTAACTATGCCCAAATCATAAGAGGATGTGGCATGGCAATAGGACAAAATGGTTCAGAAAACGACTAATTTTTACAGGAAGCCGAACAGTGTATGAACTCTATTTTAAGGGTTTTTTAACTCTTTATTATATGAATCTATTGCATGTTTAATTGATTGAAATGAAAAAAATATCCCTAATTTTAAAATATAGCATAAATTGTACGCTGGCCTTCTAAAAACCCTGTCAGGATAGGGATTCGAACCCACGCCCACATTCGTGGACCAGAACGCCCGTGAGCCACGATGAGACGTAGCAAGCTTCTTGAGCTTGAGTCTGGCGCCTTAGACCACTCGGCCATCCTGACTTGTCATGCAATCCGCCGATGAAAACCAATAAAATTTAGATGATGACACATCAATAACATTTCCTCTAATTACGGGGATAAATAAATATTAATTGCGTAATTTACATAGGTTTCTACATTTTCCGTATTAGTATAGCCTTCTAATGGTACTAAAGTTCACGCAAGTATCCAGGGCGCAAATCCCTTTAGCAGGAAACATGTAAAGTCTTCTTCTTCATGTTCATGAATGCACTTTTTGAAAAAATCTAATGCAGCAATTCTGATATTAACAAAATGAACGAGTTAAATACCTTGATTTGAGCACAAAAGTTATTGCAAACGAAAGCGATTAACGTAGACAAGAATTCAATGAATAATTTAAGTTTAGATTAAAAATCTCTGTTAAAGTAAGTTTAAAAGCCACAACCACATGTTTCGAACAAAGTGGCAGTGTGCTACGAAAAATCTCAGCTAACTTTTTAAGCAAGAGTTTGGTGGAGTAAACCACTCGTTTATACTGAAAATTTGTACAAAAAAATAATGAAAGCTCCACTGAAATTTAGAGTAATGGGATCAAATCAATAATTTTTGGTCTTTCTGACCGAGGGAATGAACAGTAATTGATAACGACCAGGGGTTGGCATTTCGGTTCGCTCCCGTGGCCCAGTCGGTTAGTGCGTCGTACTTATAAACAGTATTGAAGTTACTGCGAAGGTCGAGGGTTCGATCCCCTCCGGGAGCATGCCTTCTAAACTTTTGTTCCATGTTGTGATGACAAGTACTCTGCAAGAAAGATCTAAAACAACAATTTAACTATGCCCAAATCATAAGAGGATGTGGCATGGCAATAGGACAAAATGGTTCAGAAAACGACTAATTTTTACAGGAAGCCGAACAGTGTATGAACTCTATTTTAAGGGTTTTTTAACTCTTTATTATATGAATCTATTGCATGTTTAATTGATTGAAATGAAAAAAATATCCCTAATTTTAAAATATAGCATAAATTGTACGCTGGCCTTCTAAAAACCCTGTCAGGAGTGGGATTCGAACCCACGCCCACATTCGTGGACCAGAACGCCCGTGAGCCACGATGAGACGTAGCAAGCTTCTTGAGCTTGAGTCTGGCGCCTTAGACCACTCGGCCATCCTGACTTGTCATGCAATCCGCCGATGAAAACCAATAAAATTTAGATGATGACACATCAATAACATTTCCTCTAATTACGGGGATAAATAAATATTAATTGCGTAATTTACATAGGTTTCTACATTTTCCGTATTAGTATAGCCTGCTAATGGTACTAAAGTTCACGCAAGTATCCAGGGCGCAATTCCCTTTAGCAGGAAACATGTAAAGTTTTCTTCTTCATGTTCATGAATGCACTTTTCGAAAAAATCTAATGCAGCAATTCTGATATTAACAAAATGAACGAGTTAAATACCTTGATTTGAGCACAAAAGTTATTGCAAACGAAAGCGATTAACGTAGACAAGAATTCAATGAATAATTTAAGTTTAGATTAAAAATCTCTGTTAAAGTAAGTTTAAAAGCCACAACCACATGTTTCGAACAAAGTGGCAGTGTGCTACGAAAAATCTCAGCTAACTTTTTAAGCAAGAGTTTGGTGGAGTAAACCACTCGTTTATACTGAAAATTTGTACAAAAAAATAATGAAAGCTCCACTGAAATTTAGAGTAATGGGATCAAATCAATAATTTTTGGTCTTTCTGACCGAGGGAATGAACAGTGATTGATAACGACCAGGGGTTGGCATTTCGGTTCGCTCCCGTGGCCCAGTCGGTTAGTGCGTCGTACTTATAAACAGTATTGAAGTTACTGCGAAGGTCGAGGGTTCGATCCCCTCCGGGAGCATGCCTTCTAAACTTTTGTTCCATGTTGTGATGACAAGTACTCTGCAAGAAAGATCTAAAACAACAATTTAACTATGCCCAAATCATAAGAGGATGTGGCATGGCAATAGGACAAAATGGTTCAGAAAACGACTAATTTTTACAGGAAGCCGAACAGTGTATGAACTCTATTTTAAGGGTTTTTTAACTCTTTATTATATGAATCTATTGCATGTTTAATTGATTGAAATGAAAAAAATATCCCTAATTTTAAAATATAGCATAAATTGTACGCTGGCCTTCTAAAAACCCTGTCAGGAGTGGGATTCGAACCCACGCCCACATTCGTGGACCAGAACGCCCGTGAGCCACGATGAGACGTAGCAAGCTTCTTGAGCTTGAGTCTGGCGCCTTAGACCACTCGGCCATCCTGACTTGTCATGCAATCCGCCGATGAAAACCAATAAAATTTAGATGATGACACATCAATAACATTTCCTCTAATTACGGGGATAAATAAATATTAATTGCGTAATTTACATAGGTTTCTACATTTTCCGTATTAGTATAGCCTGCTAATGGTACTAAAGTTCACGCAAGTATCCAGGGCGCAATTCCCTTTAGCAGGAAACATGTAAAGTTTTCTTCTTCATGTTCATGAATGCACTTTTCGAAAAAATCTAATGCAGCAATTCTGACATTAACAAAATGAACGAGTTAAATACCTTGATTTGAGCACAAAAGTTATTGCAAACGAAAGCGATTAACGTAGACAAGAATTCAATGAATAATTTAAGTTTAGATTAAAAATCTCTATTAAAGTAAGTTTAAAAGCCACAACCACATGTTCCGAACAAAGTGGCAGTGTGCTACGAAAAATCTCAGCTAACTTTTTAAGCAAGAGTTTGGTGGAGTAAACCACTCGTTTATACTGAAAATTTGTACAAAAAAATAATGAAAGCTCCACTGAAATTTAGAGTAATGGGATCAAATCAATAATTTTTGGTCTTTCTGACCGAGGGAATGAACAGTGATTGATAACGACCAGGGGTTCGCATTTCGGTTTGCTCCCGTGGCCCAGTCGGTTAGTGCGTCGTACTTATAAACAGTATTGAAGTTAATGCGAAAGTCGAGGGTTCGATCCCCTCCGGGAGCATGCCTTCTAAAGTTTTGTTTCATGTTGTGATGAGAAGTACTCTGCAAGAAAGATTTAAAACAACAATTTAACTATGCCAAAATCATAAGAGGATGTGGCATGGCAATAGGACAAAATGGTTCAGAAAACAACTAATTTTTACAGGAAGCCGAACAGTGTATAAACTCTATTTTCAGGGTTTTTTACCTCTTTATTATATGAATCTATTGCATGTTAAATTGATTTAAATGAAAAAAATACTTCTGATTTTAAAATATAGCATAAATTGTACGCTAAAAACCCTGTCAGTAGTGGGATTCGAACCCATGCCCACATACGCGGACCAGAACGCCCGTGAGCCGCGATGAGACGTAGCAAGCATCTTGAGCTTGAGTCTGGCGCCTTAGACCAGTCGGCCATCCTGACTTTTCATACAATCCGCCGATGAAAACCAATAAAATTTAGATGATGCAAATTCAATAACATTTCCTCTAATTACGGGGATAAATAAATATTAATTTCGTAATCTACATAGGATTCTAGATTTTCCGTATTAGTATAGCATGCTAATGGTACTAAAGTTAACGGAAATATCCAGGGTGCAATTCCCTTTAGCAGGAAAAATGTAAAGTTTTCTTCTTCAAGTTTATGAATGCACTTTTCGAAAAATCTAATACAGCAATTCCGTTATTAACAAAATGCCTTAGTGAAATAGCTTGACTTTAGCACAAAGGTTATTGCGAACGAAAGCGATTAACGTAGACAAGAGTTCAATGAATAATTTAGGTTAAATCAAAAATTTCTGTTAAAGTGGGTTTAAAAGCCACAACCACATGTTCCGAACAAAGCGGCAGTGTGCTACAAAAAGTCTCAGCTAACTTCTTAAGCAAAAGTTTGGTGGAGTAACCCACTCGTTTATACTGAAAATTTGTACAAAGAATAATGAAAACACGCCTTAAATTTAGAGTAATGGCATCAAATCAATAATTTTCGGTCTTTCTGGCCGAGGGAATGAACAGTAATTGATAACGACCAGGCGTTGGAATTTCGGTTCGCTCCCGTGGCCCAGTTGGTTAGTGCGTCGTACTTATAAACAGTATTGAAGTTAATGCGGAAGTCGAGGGTTCGATCCCCTCTGGGAGCATGCCTTCTAAACTTTTGTTCCATGTTGTGATGACAAGTACTCTGCAAGAAAGATCTAAAACAACAATTTAACTATGCCCAAATCATAAGAGGATGTGGCATGGCAATAGGACAAAATGGTCCAGAAAACGACTAATTTTTACAGGAAGCCGAACAGTGTATGAACTCTATTTTAAGGGTTTTTTAACTCTTTATTATATGAATCTATTGCATGTTAAATTGATTGAAATGAAAAAAATATCCCTAATTTTAAAATATAGCATAAATTGTACGCTGGCCTTCTAAAAGCTCTGTCAGGTGTGGGATTCAAACCCACGCGCACATTCGTGGACCAGAACGCCCGTGAGCCACGATGAGACGTAGCAAGCTTCTTGAGCTTGAGTCTGGCGCCTTAGACCACTCGGCCATCCTGACTTGTCATGCAATCCTCCGATGAAAACCAATAAAATTTAGATGATGACACATCAATAACATTTCCTCTAATTAGGGGGATAAATAAATATTAATTGCGTAATTTACATTGGATTCTACATTATCCCTATTAGTATAGCTTGCTAATGGTACTAAAGTTCACGCAAGTATCCAGGGCGCAATTCCCTTTAGGAGGAAACATGTAAAGTTTTCTTCTTCATGTTCATGAATGCACTTTTCAAAAAAATCTAATGCAGCAATTCCGATATTAACAAAATGAACGAGTGGAATTCCTTGACTTTAGCACAAAAGTTATTGCGAACGAAAGCGATTAACGTAGACAAGAATACAATGAATAGTTTAGGTTTAGATTAATAATCTCTGTTAAAGTGCGTTTCAATGTCACGACCACATGTTCCGAACAAAGCGGCAGTGTGCTACGAAAAATCTTACCTAACTTTTTAAGCAAAAGTTTGGTGGATTAAACCACTCGCTTATACTGAAAATTTTTACAAAAAAGGGATGAAAACACGCCTGAAATTTAGAGTAATGACATCAAATCAATAATTTTTCCTCTTTCTGACCGCAGAAATGGACAGTAATTGATAACGACCAGGCGTTGGAATTTCGGTTCGCTCCCGTGGCCCAGTCGGTTAGTGCGTCGTACTTATAAACAGTATTGAAGTTAATGCGATGGTCGAGGGTTCGATCCCCTCCGGGAGCATGCCTTGTAAAGTTTTGTCCCATGTTGTGATGAGAAATACTCTGCAAGAAACATCTAAAACAACAATTTAACTATGCCCAAATCATAAGAGGATGTGGCATGGCAATAGGACAAAATGGTTCAGAAAACGACTAATTTTTACAGGAAGCCGAACAGTGTATGAACTCTATTTTAAGGGTTTTTTAACTCTTTACTATATGAACTATTGCATGTTAAATTGATTGAAATGAAAAAAATATCCCTAATTTTAAAATATAGCATAAATTGTACGCTGGCCTTCTAAAAACCCTGTCAGGAGTGGGATTCGAACCCACGCCCACATTCGTGGACCAGAACGCCCGTGAGCCACGATGAGACGGAAGCAAGCTTCTTGAGCTTGAGTCTGGCGCCTTAGACCACTAGGCCATCCTGACTTGTCATGGAATCCGCCGATGAAAACCAATAAAATTTAGATGATGACACATCAATAACATTTTCTCTAATTACGGGGATAAATAAATATTAATTGCGTAATTTACATAGGTTTCTACATTTTCCGTATTAGTATAGCCTGCTAATGGTACTAAAGTTCACGCAAGTATCCAGGGCGCAATTCCCTTTAGCAGGAAACATGTAAAGTTTTCTTCTTCATGTTCATGATTGCACTTTTGGAAAAAATCTAATGCAGCAATTCTGATATTAACAAAATGAACGAGTTAAATACCTTGATTTTAGCACAAAAGTTATTGCAAACGAAAGCGATTAACGTAGACAAGAATTCAATGAATAATTTAAGTTTAGATTAAAAATCTCTGTTAAAGTAGGTTTAAAAGCCACAACCACATGTTCCGAACAAAGCGGCAGTGAGCTACGAAAAATCTCAGCTAACTTTTTAAGCAAGAGTTTGGTGGAGTAAACCACTCGTTTATACTGAAAATTTGTACAAAAAAATAATGAAAGCTCGACTGAAATTTAGAATAATGGGATCAAATCAAGAATTTTTGGTGTTTCTGACCGAGGGAATGAACAGTGATTGATAACGACCAGGCGTTGGCATTTCGGTTTGCTCCCGTGGCCCAGTCGGTTAGTGCGTCGTACTTATAAACAGTATTGAAGTTAATGCGAAGGTCGAGGGTTCGATCCCCTCCGGGAGCATGCCTTCCAAAGTTTTGTTCCATGTTGTGATGACAAGTACTCTGCAAGAAAGATTTAAAACAACAATTTAACTATGCCAAAATCATAAGAGGATGTGGCATGGCAATAGGACAAAATGGTTCAGAAAACAACTAATTTTTACAGGAAGCCGAACAGTGTATAAACTCTATTTCCTGGGTTTTTTAACTGTTTATTATATGAATCTATTGCATGTTAAATTGATTTAAATGAAAAAAATATTTCTGATTTTAAAATAGAGCATAAATTGTACGCTAAAAACCCTGTCAGTAGTGGGATTCGAACCCACGCCCACATTCGTGGACCAGAACGCCCGTGAGCCACGATGAGACGTAGCAAGCTTCTTGAGCTTGAGTCTGGCGCCTTAGACCACTCGGCCATCCTGACTTGTCATGCAATCCGCTGATGAAAACCAAGAAAAATTTAGATGATGCAAATTCAATAACATTTCCTCTAATTACGGGGATAAATAAATATTAATTTCGTAATCTACATAGGATTCTAGATTTTCCGTATTAGTATAGCATGCTAATGGTTCTAAAGTTAACGGAAATATCCAGGATGCAATTCCCTTTAGCACGAAAAATGTAAAGTTTTCTTCTTCAAGTTTATGAATGCACTTTTCGAAAAATCTAATACAGAAATTCCTTTCTTAACAAAAATAATGAGTGATATACCTAGAATTTAGCACAAAGGTTATTGCCACAAAAGCGATTAGCGTAGACAAGAATTCAATGAATAATTTAGGTTTAGATTAAAAATCTCTGTTAAAGTGGGTTTAAAAGCCACAACCACATGTTCCGAACAAAGCGGCAGTGTGCTACGAAAAGTCTCAGCTAACTTCTTAAGCAAAAGTTTGGTGGAGTAGCCCACTCGTTTATACTGAAAATTTGTACAAAAAATAATGAAAACACGCCTTAAATTTAGAGTAATGGCATCAAATCAATAATTTGCGGTCTTTCTGACCGAGGGAATGAACAGTTATTCATAACGACCAGACGTTGGAATTTCGCTTCGCTCCCGTGGCCCAGTCGGTTAGTGCGTCGTACTTATAAACAGTATTGAAGTTAATGCGAAGGTCGACGGTTCGATCCTTTCCGGGAGCATGCCTTCTAAACTTTTGTTCCATGTTGTGATGACAAGTACTCTGCAAGAAAGATCTAAAACAACAATTTAACTATGCCCAAATCATAAGGGGATGTGGCATGGCAATAGGACAAAATGGTCCAGAAAACGACTAATTTTTACAGGAAGCCGAACAGTGTATGAACTCTATTTTAAGGGTTTTTTAACTCTTTATTATATGAATCTATTGCATGTTAAATTGATTTAAATGAAAAAAATATCCCTAATTTTAAAATATAGCATAAATTGTACGCTGGCCTTCTAAAAACCCTGTCAGGAGTGGGATTCGAACCCACGCCCACATTCGTGGACCAGAACGCCCGTGAGCCACGATGAGACGGAAGCAAGCTTCTTGAGCTTGAGTCTGGCGCCTTAGACCACTAGGCCATCCTGACTTGTCATGCAATCCGCCGATGAAAACCAATAAAATTTAGATGATGACACATCAATAACATTTTTTCTCTAATTACGGGGATAAATAAATATTAATTGCGTAATTTACATAGGTTTCTACATTTTCCGTATTAGTATAGCCTGCTAATGGTACTAAAGTTCACGCAAGTATCCAGGGCGCAATTCCCTTTAGCAGGAAACATGTAAAGTTTTCTTCTTCATGTTCATGAATGCACTTTTCGAAAAAATCTAATGCAGCAATTCTGATATTAACAAAATGAACGAGTTAAATACCTTGATTTTAGCACAAAAGTTATTGCAAACGAAAGCGATTAACGTAGACAAGAATTCAATGAATAATTTAAGTTTAGATTAAAAATCTCTGTTAAAGTAAGTTTAAAAGCCACAACCACATGTTCCGAACAAAGCGGCAGTGAGCTACGAAAAATCTCAGCTAACTTTTTAAGCAAGAGTTTGGTGGAGTAAACCACTCGTTTATACTGAAAATTTGTACGAAAAAAAAATGAAAGCTCGACTGAAATTTAGAATAATGTGATCAAATCAATAATTTTTGGTGTTTCTGACCGAGGGAATTTACAGTGATTGATAACGACCAGGCGTTGGCATTTCGGTTTGCTCCCGTGGCCCAGTCGGTTAGTGCGTCGTACTTATAAACAGTATTGAAGTTAATGCGAAGGTCGAGGGTTCGATCCCCTCCGGGAGCATGCCTTCCAAAGTTTTGTTCCATGTTGTGATGAGAAGTACTCTGCAATAAAGATTTAAAACAACAATTTAACTATGCCAAAATCATAAGAGGATGTGGCATGGCAATAGGACAAAATGGTTCAGAAAACAACTAATTTTTACAGGAAGCCAAACAGTGTATAAACTCTATTTTCAGGGTTTTTTAACTCTTTATTATATGAATCTATTGCATGTTAAATTGATTTAAATGAAAAAAATATTTCTGATTTTAAAATATAGCATAAATTGTACGCTAAAAACCCTGTCAGTAGTGGGATTCGAACCCACGCCCACATACGCGGACCAGAACGCCCGTGAGCCGCGATGAGACGTAGCAAGCTTCTTGAGCTTGAGTCTGGCGCCTTAGACCACTCGGCCATCCTGACTTTTCATACAATCCGCCGATGAAAACCAATAAAATTTAGATGATGCAAATTCAATAACATTTCCTCTAATTACGGGGATAAATAAATATTAATTTCGTAATCTACATAGGATTCTAGATTTTCCGTATTAGTATAGCATGCTAATGGTACTAAAGTTAACGGAAATATCCAGGGTGCAATTCCCTTTAGCAGGAAAAATGTAAAGTTTTCTTCTTCAAGTTTATGAATGCACTTTTCGAAAAATCTAATACAGAAATTCCTTTATTAACAAAAATAATGAGTGAAATACCTAGAATTTAGCACAAAGGTTATTGCCACAAAAGCGATTAGCGTAGACAAGAATTCAATGAATAATTTAGGTTTAGATTAAAAATCTCTGTTAAAGTGGGTTTAAAAGCCACAACCACATGTTCCGAACAAAGCGGCAGTGTGCTACGAAAAGTCTCAGCTAACTTCTTAAGCAAAAGTTTGGTGGAGTAACCCACTCGTTTATACTGAAAATTTGTACAAAAAATAATGAAAACACGCCTTAAATTTAGAGTAATGGCATCAAATCAATAATTTTCGGTCCTTCTGACCGAGGGAATGAACAGTAATTGATAACGACCAGGCGTTGGAATTTCGGTTCGCTCCCGTGGCCCAGTCGGTTAGTGCGTCGTACTTAAAAACAGTATTGAAGTTAATGCGAAGGTCGAGGGTTCGATCCCCTCCGGGAGCATGCCTTTTAAAGTTTTGTTCCATGTTGTGATGAGAAATACTTTGCAAGAAAGATCTAAAACAACAATTTAACTATGCCCAAATCATAAGAGGATGTGGCATGGCAATAGGACAAAATGGTTCAGAAAACGACTAATTTTTACAGGAAGCCGAACAGTGTATGAACTCTATTTTAAGGGTTTTTTAACTCTTTATTATATGAATCTATTGCATGTGCAATTGATTTAAATGAAAAAAATATCCCTAATTTTAAAATATAGCATAAATTGTACGCTGGCCTTCTAAAAGCTCTGTCAGGAGTGGGATTCGAACCCACGCCCACATTCGTGGACCAGAACACCCGTGAGCCACGATGAGACGTAGCAAGCTTCTTGAGCTTGAGTCTGGCGCCTTAGACCACTCGGCCATCCTGACTTGTCATGCAATCCGCCGATGAAAACCAATAAAATTTAGATGATGACACATCAATAACATTTCCTCTAATTACGGGGATAAATAAATATTAATTGCGTAATTTACATAGGTTTCTACATTTTCCGTATTAGTATAGCCTGCTAATGGTACTAAAGTTCACGCAAGTATCCAGGGCGCAATTCCCTTTAGCAGGAAACATGTAAAGTTTTCTTCTTCATGTTCATGAATGCACTTTTCGAAAAAATCTAATGCAGCAATTCTGATATTAACAAAATGAACGAGTTAAATACCTTGATTTTAGCACAAAAGTTATTGCAAACGAAAGCGATTAACGTAGACAAGAATTCAATGAATAATTTAAGTTTAGATTAAAAATCTCTGTTAAAGTAGGTTTAAAAGCCACAACCACATGTTCCGAACAAAGCGGCAGTGTGCTACGAAAAATCTCAGCTAACTTTTTAAGCAAGAGTTTTGTGGAGTAAACCACTCGTTTATACTGAAATTTTGTACAAAAAAATAATGAAAGCAGGACTGAAATTTAGAGTAATGGGATCAAATCAATAATTTTTGGTGTTTCTGACCGAGGGAATGAACAGTGATTGATAACGACCAGGCGTTGGCATTTCGGTTTGCTCCCGTGGCCCAGTCGGTTAGTGCGTCGTACTTATAAACAGTATTGAAGTTAATGCGAAGGTCGAGGGTTCGATCCCCTCCGGGAGCATGCCTTCTACAGTTTTGTTCCGTGTTGTGATGAGAAGTACTCTGCAAGAAAGATTTAAAACAACAATTTAACTATGCCAAAATCATAAGAGGATGTGGCATTGCAATAGGACAAAATGGTTCAGAAAACAACTAATTTTTACAGGAAGTCGAACAGTGTATAAACTCTATTTTCAGGGTTTTTTAACTCTTTATTATATGAATCTATTGCATGTTAAGTTGATTTAAATGAAAAAAATATTTCTGATTTTAAAATATAGCATAAATTGTACGCTAAAAACCCTGTCAGTAGTGGGATTCGAACCCACGCCCACATACGTGGACCAGAACGCCCGTGAGCCGCGATGAGACGTAGCAAGCTTCTTGAGCTTGAGTCTGGCGCCTTAGACCACTCGGCCATCCTGACTTTTCGTACCATCCGCCGATGAAAACCAATAAAATTTAGATGATGCAAATTCAATAACATTTCCTCTAATTACGGGGATAAATAAATATTAATTTCGTAATCTACATAGGATTCTAGATTTTCCGTATTAGTATAGCATGCTAATGGTACTAAAGTTAACGGAAATATCCAGGGTGCAATTCCCTTTAGCAGGAAAAATGTAAAGTTTTCTTCTTCAAGTTTATGAATGCACTTTTCGAAAAATCTAATACAGCAATTCCGTTATTAACAAAATGCCTTAGTGAAATAGCTTGACTTTAGCACAAAGGTTATTGCGAACGAAAGCGATTAACGTAGACAAGAGTTCAATGAATAATTTAGGTTAAATCAAAAATGTCTGTTAAAGTTGGTTTAATAACCACGACCACATGTTCCGGACAAAGCGGCAATGTGCTACGAAAAATCGCAGCTAACTTTTTAAGCAAAAGTTTGGTGGATTAAACCCCTAACTTATACTGAAAATTTGTACAAAAAAGGGATGAAAATATGCGTGAAATATTGAGTAATGACATCAAATCAATAATTTTTCCTCTTTCTGACCGGGGGAATGAACAGTAATTGATAACGACCAGGTGTTGGAATTTCGGTTCGCTTCTGTGGCCCAGTCGGTTAGTGCGTGGTACTTATAAGCGGTATTGAAGTTAATGCGAAGGTCGAGGGTTCGATCCCCTCCAGGAGCATGCGTTCTAAAGTTTTGTTCCATGTTGTGATGAGAAGTACTGTGCAAGAAAGATCTAAAACAAAAATTTAACTATGCCCAAATCATAAGAGGATGTGGCATGGCAATAGGTCAAAATGGTTCAGAAAACGACTAATTTTTACAGGCAGCGGAAGAGTGAATGGACTCTACTTTAAGGGTTTTTTAACTCTTTATTATATGAATCTATTGCATGTTAAATTGATTTAAGTAAAAAATATTTTTGTTATTAAATTACGCATAAATTGTACGCTTCCCTTCTTAAAAACCTGTCAGGAGTGGGATTCGAACCCACGCCCACATTTGTGGCCGGGAGAATGAACAGTAGTTGATAACGACCAGGCGTTGGAATTTCGGTTCGCTCCCGTGGCCCAGTCGGTTAGGGCGTCGTACTTACAAACAGTATTGAAGTTAATGCGAAGCTCGAGGGTTTGATCCTGTCCGGGAGCATGCCTTCTAAAGTTTTCTTCCATGTTGTTTTGAGAAGTACTCTGCAAGGAAGATTTAAAACAGCAATTTAACTTTGGCTAAATCGTAAGAGGATGTGGCATGGCAGTAGGCAAAATGGTTCAGAAAACGACTAATTTTCACAGGCAGCGGAACAGTGATGGATTCTATTGTCAGGGTATTTTAACTCTTTGTTATATGAATCTATTGCATGTTAAATTGATTTGAATAAAAAATATTTTAAATTAATATCAAAATATAGAATAAATTGTACGCTGCCCTTCTAAAAAATCTGTTAGGAGTGGCTTTCGAAGCCACGCGAACATTCGTGAACCAGAACGCCCGTGAGCCACGATGAGACGTAGCAAGCTTCTTGAGCTTGATTCTGGCGCTTAGACCACTCGGCCATCCTGACTTGTCATGCAATCCGCCTATGAAAACCAAAAAAATTTAGATTATTCAACATTAATAACATTTCCTCTAATTACGAGGATAAATAAACATTAATTGCGTAATTTACATAGGATTCTACATTATCCCTATTAGTATAGGCTGTTAATGACATTGAACTATAAGTAAACTGGAACGAGAAGTCAGGGGGGAAAATTGAAGCCAATTTGATTCAGTTTTTCTGAGTTTTGAGTGTAAATACTAAACGTCACAAAATGGTTAGTATATCAAATGAAAGCTATTAAAAAGTTGTATTTGGTGTAAAAATTTTTAGCCTTTAGGTGAAAGACAAACACCTTAAACTTTGAAGGAAAATTTTCCGTATTTTTGAAAATTGCGGTTATTCTCGTTTTTTTAAGGCATTTCTTTTTTGTATAAAGTCTTGAATTTTTTATATTAAATGTAGCTTTTTAATAGCTTCAATTTGATATACGGTCTGATCTTTGGCGTTAAGTATTTCGTGTCAAAACTCAGAAAAACTAACTTGGGTTCAGCCATTAATTGAACTTTTGTATTGAGTTAGCGTTCCAGTTGTATTACAGTTCACTGGTTAATGGTACTAAAGTTAACGCAAATATCCAGGGTGCAATTCCCTTTAGCAAGAAAAATGTAAAGTTTTCTTCTTCAGGTTTATGAATGCACTTTTCGAAAAAATCTAATACAGCAATTCCGTTATTAGCAAAATGCATGAGTGAAATACCTTGACTTTAGCACAAAGGTTATTGCGAACGAAAGCGATTAACGTAGACAAGAATTCAATGAATAATTAGGTTTAGATTAAAAATCTCTGTTAAAGTGGGTTTCAAAGTCACGACCACATGTTCCGAACAAAGCGTCAGTGTGCTACGAAAAGTCGCAGCTAAATTTTTAAGCAAAAGTTTGGTGCATTAAACCACTCGCTTATACTGAAAATCTTTATAAAAAAGGTTGAAAACACGCCTGAAATTTTGAGTAATGACATCAAATCAGTAATTTTTCCTCTTTCTGACCGGGGGAATGAACAGTAATTGATAACGACCAAGCGTTGGAATTTCGTTTCCCTCCCGTGGCCCAGTCGGTTAGTGCGTCGTACTTATGAGCAGTATTGAAGTTAATGCGAAGGTCGAGGACTCGATCCTCTCCGGGAGCATGCCTTCTTAAGTTTTCTTCCATGTTGTTTTGAGAAGTACTCTGCAAGAAAGATCTAAAAAAGCTATTTAACTTTGCTAAAATCATAAGAGGATGTAGCATGACAATAGGGCAAAATGGTTCAGAAAACGATTAGTTTTTAAACGCAGCGGAACAGTGAAGGGACTCTATTTTAAGGGTTTTTTAACTCTTTATTATATGAATCTATTGCATGTTAAATTGATTTAAATGAAAAAATATTTTTAATAATAAAATATAACATTAATTGTACGCTGCCCTTCAACAAAACCTGTCAGGAGTGGGATTCGAACCCACGCCCACATTCGTGGACCAGAACGCCCGTAAGCCACGATGAGACGTAGCAAGCTTGTTGAGCTTGAGTCTCGCGCCTTAGACCACTCGGCCATCCTGACTTGTCTTACGATCCGCTGATGAAAACCAATAAAATTTAAATGATGCAACATCAATAACATTTCCTGTAATTACGGGGTAAATAAATATTAATGACCCAAGCTGTTGAATAAAAAGTAACACTTGAAAAATGCAAAGTTTATGTGGGAGAAGGGGTTCTGGGGTAAGAAGACTCCAATTTTATAATGCGTGGCTTCATCCCTACTCATGTCACATCCTATGCTGCACTGATTCTAAACTGAAAATGCTTTGTAACAGAGCCTTGCCAGGGGTGGCCAATCCCGGACGAAACCTGACCAAGATAACAACACTTGGACAGTCCTTAGGCCCCAACCTGTCCATGGAGCATAAAAACTCCAATGAACAGTCCTTAACCTGACCAAGGGGCGCTAGGCCCCTATGGACAGTCCTCAGGTAGATATTGTATATATGTGACGTATTGAGTCTATGGGGCTGAAGTTGACATTATAGAGACTTCATCCCCACAAATGCACAAATGTGCATTCCCCATAGACGAATGGACCCAACTCCCACAACAGCTGTAGTCATATAGAAGACAGCTTTTGCCAGGAGATGGTAAGACTTGCTGTTTAGGCATTACCATTGGTTTTATTACGGTTGGATCATCAGGGTGGCCGGGAAAAACCTGGTCTTACAGGAAACCTGGATGGGGCCAGACAAATACCAGCAGCTTCCCCACAAAGCTTCTATAGTACAACTAAATGATTAAACAATTGGTAATACGGAAAAGAGAGCTGACCATTCTAGCCATTTTGAAATATTTGTTCATCGCTATTTAGTCAGTTCCGCATGCTTTCAGCATGCAGTTCAGCATATATATATATATATATATATATATATATATATATATATATATATATATATATATATATATATATATATACATATATATGTTTATAATTATTCCAAATAAATGGAATTTGTAACACAGGTAATTTATATGTTTCAATAAGTTCTCCGTGTCGTTCACACGTATACCCTTTTCAAGATATATACTTACATACAAATACAACAACCTAGAATGACCAAGAATAACTTGCTATTGTCCTTCCACTCACCAGCTACATTATAGAATAATGCTCCAGCCCTTGTGACACTGGAAGGCGGTTTAAAAGTTGGTTGGACAATATTAACACAAGACACTCATAATCTTGATTGAATTTTAGTTTCGATCAGAATGTTATGGGATCGGTTTCAAGTTTATATATATATATATATAAACTGTGAATGGTGGTCCTATGATGTGATCCGCATAGTATGCGTAAGTTATACCCTGTGCTGGAATAAGCCTTATCATTGGTTAATTCCCGTACACACCACAGGAAGTTTTACATGCCTATGCAATAACACGAGCATTTCACGTGAAAGGCATGCAGCTAGACCGAAGTTTTGGCTTTCAGCCATTATTATAACTCGATAAGATAAGACGGGATTATCTCATTGACGTAGTCGGAAGGAACTATCTTTTCGCACCTTTTACATAAAAGCTTACCTTCAACACGTTGCCTCATTAACTTAAATTTATATAAGCTATAAATTTGCTTTAATTGCGTAATCTACAAGAGGAATCTACATTATCCCTATCAGTATAGCCTGTTAATGGTACTAAAGTTAACCAACCTACCAGGGTGCAATTCCCTTTAGCAGGAAAATGTAAAGTTTTCTTCTTCAGGTTTATGAATGCACTTCTCGAAAAAATCTAATACAGCAACGATCCCCCGATGAAAACCAATAAAATTTGGATGATGCAACATCAGTAACTTTTCCTCTAATTGCAAGATAAATGAATATTAATTTCGTAGTCTACCTAGGTTTTTACATTATCCCTATTAGCAGAGCCGGCTAGTGGATACTAAAGTTAACGCGAATATCCAGGGTGCAATTCCCTCTAGCAGGAGGAAAAAGTGGGTTCAAAAGCCACGACCACATATTCCGAACCACAGTTAATAGGAATGGGATGGCTAGGCTAGCCGGCAAACTTCAAAGGGATCGCAATATATGTCGGGAACCACTTTTTATTCTGACAAGTGACCAATAAGCGGTATCATGCAGCGAGCGCTTAATAAAAAGCATACGAGCGAAGTTTGACACAATCTTGTTATTCCAAAATATTTCCTGTGAAAGCTAGGAAAACACACGACATGGAGAGCTGTAAGGAGGCTGATATTGAGGAGAACGTTGAATTACCTAAGGAAAGTCTACAGGAGATAGAATTTGTGAGTATAGGCGAACAGGATTCCGTAGTTGAATCGATTTTCGACTCGAAAGACAAAGAATACTATGCTTTTAATCTAGATGTTTCGCTCACACTCTTAGATACGGAAACTGACGAACTAGGCGCAGAGTTTCTCGAAGCCCTAACAGAAATTGAAGGCAAAAAATCGTTTCCCTGCCCGAAATGCATTAAAATTTGGAAGTCGAAAGGAGGCTTGACCAGACACACGAATTGAAAACATCGTGAATCAGATCCTGTGTTGTCAACCGAATCGGGCAACAATCACAACTGTCTTTTGTTAGAAGATCTTGCGGGCGTGGTGGAATCGATAAAAACAAATTTGATTGTTGGAGATTTGTATGGATCATTAATAAACACCGATAATACAAAACTTGATCCCTCTGAACGTGGCCCTCTTTTCCCCAAAAAATAAAAAAATAATAAAAAAATGAATGCGATTCAGAGTTGCAAGCACTCTTACGAGCGTTGAAATCGACTGGACAGGACAATGAATTTATATTAGCTCGAAGCAGAGGCGGACTTGTTGCTCCTAGCCATCACCTAATGGCCATTGTAGAGAAAGCTGAATTTTGTTTTAGAAAAAATGTCAGTGAGGGCGAACTTGTTTTGCGAAATATACCCACTCTTACTATCTGCGAGTCTACCTAAGCTCTACAATGGTCAAATCATTATGGTAACATTGTTGAGTTCTCAAAGCAGGGGTAGATGAATCAAGTTCGACCCAGAAGTTGTGCTTAGAGAACATTGTAAAGCTGTATTTACGAGTTTGTTTTTTTCGTATGCAAGGCAGTATATAAGCAATTATAAAATAAAGGAAAAACAGACATTGAGTAATTAAGTCTTTAAGAATGAACTTAAAACGAAGCAAATACAATTAAAGCGACTGATGTATTTATTTACATTATATTATTAGCACTGTTATATTTTAAAATGCGTCTCTTTTCGTTCATCTCCCTTACACAAAAGAATTTGTTATCAACCTCGAGTATCCATATGCCCTCACCATTGTTTTTGTGATTGATATAAGTAATAATCAACCCCAAGTATCCGCATGGTATTCGTATAGCACTTGCGGTGCCTTGTGTCAAACAGGAAAACATGTGGATACTCAATGGTTGTATCATGGATACTTTCATTAACTATCCATGGTTGTACAATAAGAACAGAGTAAGAAAGTATTTAGAAACACATGCACGTTTATACCAAATACTTATATATATAATACTAAGTGTCATGCATGTGTCCATGTGATAATAGTTCTGATTTTAAATAACGATATAAATACATAATATGTGCAATATATAATCAGTATTCTGTAGACCCGTCAGGCTATATATATGACCTCAAAATAATTTACATTGCATGTATTGCTTTCCCAACTACATTGTTAATTTCCCTGTCTGGCATTAGCGTTTTACTTTAATGGAAAGTAAAACAATATTTAAAGTAGCGCACATTGCTGTTTAATGGTTAACAAGGCAGATTATAATCCCTCACAAATATAGTTTAGACTTTTCAATTCTTTGCAACAATTCAATTATGTCCACATATTGAGCTGAACATTTCTGTTCTAAATAGATGGAATGATGATGGTCGGGCACTGGCCAGTTGAACGCAAACACAGTTAATTTCAGAGACGAATTTACAACAACAGTGTACTGTTCCCTGATCCCTGACCCAAACCCTAAACCTAACCCTTACAAAAATCATATAAAATTAAAAAAATATAAGAAAAAAAGTTTGACGAACTTTAAAAATAAAAAAAACCTCGGATGGGATTCGAGCCCCTGCCCAACCTATTTGAAGTCGCACGCCCAGACGACTGAGCTGACCACGAGCTTGCTGGAAACCGTCGAAACAATTTGTATTTTTAATACAACTTCCTTTAATCGACACGAGAGGAATCTGCGAACGAGATCAATGATCTGTCGGACTATCAATGATCTGTCCGACTGTCTACAGAAAAAAAAACTTGCCGCGGCGTTCTCGTTTGCGGGCTTCGTGGCTGTTCTCTGGCAGGTTTTCTGTTGGAACAATCCTATCAGAAATATGCAAATACAGTTCGGTTAATGCCCACTTCAACGAGCAAATAATTGAATATTCATGACAAAAATGTGCCGTGTATGCTAAATTAATAGTTGACTGAACACGAAACAAACAAAGACTACAACAGTTCAGCTTACCAGTTAAGACACATTCGGCCTTAAAATGCCACCTGCAGATAAAAATTCTGTTCTTCTCTATCCGCGTCTTCACGTCGGGCGTCATTTCTCGTGTCCGCACTGCAAGATTAGACGAAGCCATTCTTTGCGAGCTTTATTCTTTAGTTTCTTCGTATGTTCTCCGTCGGAATCGGATACGGTTGGGATTTTGAACAGCGATAGTTCATGCTTTGTACTGGTCGAACAGCCGAAAAGGCGCAATTACAACCTCCCATATCTTCGCAACAACTCCTCGCAATTGATTTCGTAATACCAGCGCAGTAAAGTAGGAGAAATACGAGCTACACACCTATACAACAGCTGGGCCCACTCTTGTGTGTAATATTTGTAATATGCGGTCTTGGCGTCCATCCCGCTTATTGGTCACATGACCAAAATAAAAAGTGGACAATAACATATTTGGTCACGTGGTTCGCTAGCCCAACCATCCTATTTCTATTAACTGTGTCCGAACAGATCGCCTATGTGCTACGAAAAGGCATAGCTAAGTTTTTAAGCAAAAGTTTGGGGGATATATCAAACCACTCGCCCGTGCTGAAAATTCGTACCAAAAAGTGATATAAACTCGCCTGAAGTTTTGAGTAATGACATAAAATCAATAACTTTTCCGCTTTGTGACTGGAAGAATGAGCATTAATTGATAACGACCACGCGCAGGAATTTTTCCCGTAGCCCAGTCGGTTAATGCGTCGTACTTACAAACAGTACTGAAGTTAATGCGAAGGTCGAGGGTTCGATCCCCTCCAGGAGCATGCCTTCTAATGTTTTCTTTCACTTTTCCCAAATGCGTAAGGGGATGTAGCATGACATTAGGGCAAAATGGTTTGGAAAACAAGTAATTTTTACAGGCAGCGGAGCAGTGAATGGACTCTATTTTCATGTTTTTTTAACTCTCTATTACATGAATCTATGGCGTGTTAAATTAATTTAAACTAGAAATACATTCATGCAAGCAAAACCCCTGGCCTTAATATATTAAAGAGGCAACTATATTATTCGAACATGAAGTATTCTCAGGATTGTTTGTCATAGCAACAACCCGACACGGCAGTTTTAAATAATGCGTTCTATCTTTCTTAAATAACTGTGGAAATAATGAAAGAATTGCCAGTTTTAATGACAAAATACTTAATTTTTTAAATATCTGTGGTCCGTATGTTATCATGCGTAGTGCATGTGAACTTTGGTACGGTATGAAATACAATTTATTACGTTACATTCTTAAAACGTTTTGGTGAATATTTATAAACTATTAAATCTTTGTTTTGGAATAAAAACCATTTAAAGCCATGTATTTTTGATTAAAATAGCTACGGTCGTATTTTTCACCTTTAAATTGTTTTCTCAATTACAATAAAACTACAGTCCTGCTTTTACAAAACAAAGAAACGTAAACTTCGAAAATAAAATGTGGAATCATTACGGCTACTGAATAGTTTACTTTTTATATATATTTCCGTTCTTGGTGCAATGACTTCGCCTACGTCGCCTTCGCAGGCGACCTCCAGTTCGTTGGTTCCAACCGCCATTACGTCGTCTGTGTCAACTTCACAGTTTGTCGCTTCGACGCTCGCTTCGACTAGTTCAGCTTTGCCGTCGCATCTTTACGCCTCAAGCTTGCTCGCTTCGCCCATCTTCCCGGCTCGAGTGGCATCTCCGTCGTTGGCTCCTGCCTTGCCAGCAATGGCCGTTCCAGGTCAACGTCAATCCGGACCAACGTCAAACTTTCAGTCGGGGAACTTTCCGCAACCCCTGTCGGTTCAGACGCCCTCGATGGGCCCATATGTTGGTTCATCGTCTAACCTTCCTCCAGTACCCCAGTGGTCTGCTACAACTCCCGGATTTCAGCCTTACAATGCTTCCTTTCCTCCAGGACAAACACAACAATTTATCATTCCAGGTACGCCATCTTTGTTTTCTAGTAACTACCCGGTCGCCGGTCCCGGTAGCGTTCTTCCGGGGTCGTTTGCCCCAGGTTATCTGTCCTCCGCTAGCGCTTCGGCGTTTCCAGCTGCTAATCTCCCCCCCTTTTGTTGTGGGTCCGGGCACCCCCCCCGTCACTCCTAAGATAGTTGCTGCGATAGTCTCCGGGGAATTTATTGAACTAGCCTCGCTCTTGGAAGACCACACTTGCCCCAGCCTAAGACTGATTATCTAAAAAAGAGTCTTAGTTATAGAGGGGCAAAACTGTGGAATAGCCTCTCTCAGATGATATACGAAGTAAAGAATCACTTGTTGCCTTTAAAACCAGCATTCGTGCACCTGGCCAATTTCTTAAAATTATTTAATCTATTTACATATTTCATGTGAGTTCAAAATTTCTATTTATGAGTAATTCCAAATATTCTATGTAGTAAAGTACTGTCTGTATGTTGTAATTGCTTATTATTTTTAATATATGTAATACTATGTAATATGATTCTTAAACTACGCCCCTCTTGGAAATCAGCTCTTGCTGAAGGGGTTAGCGTAGTAAAATAAAGTTCTACCTTACCTTACCACATCGAACCCGAACCTCCGTGTTTTACACTCGTTGCCGACCAGCTCGTCATTCGGCCGACCAAACGGCGCAAAGCAATAACTGACATCCTTTCTTGGATGCAAGCGTCCGCTGTTTACACGCTCGTTGTGACAGCCTATTACCCTGCTCGGGTAACCGATTTACTCAAGTACCAGTTGTTGATCATGCACACAGCCCAGCAATTTTCCAGCTCTGCTTGGCTCGCTTACGATCGCGCCTTTCGTCGGCAAGCCGCAGCTTACAAACTCACTGACTGGTCTCACATGAACCCCAAACTGTTTCATTTTCATGTCTTGGGCTGCGTCTCTGTCGAACATCTCACGGTCGCTCCTCCTATCCAGTCAGTCTCTCCGACCGAGCTGTCTCGCCCCGCTGACGTCGTTGAAGCGTTGGGTACTGCGTCGTCGTCCACGCTTTGCCACTTCTGGAACGCCAGTCGTTGCTCCTCCCAGTTTTTACGTTGTCGTTTTCGCCACTCGTGTGACCTTCCGGGATGTTCCGCTTTGCATCGTCGTGTGGTGGCGCATCGGAAGCCCGCGAAATCACCAGCTCCCGAACCACCGCAATCTCAGAATTAGTAACCCTCGCCCCGGGCTTCGCCTGGGCAGCATTCTGCGCTGCGGCTGGGGGATGAAGAAAAATTTTTAAAATTAAAAATATAGCATAATTTCTACCCTATTCTGATAAAAAACCAACATCAATAAATGCAACATCAGTAATTTTTCCTCTAATTACGGGGATATATAAATAAATGAATATTAATTATGTAATCTACACAGGATTGTACATTATCCCTATTAAAACAGCCGGTTAAATGTATTTATTGGGTTCAATAAAGGAAGTTAATGTCGAACAGGGCTCGCTGCTTAGTCACGTGACTGAGGATTGCGTTTAAACGGCGTTGGTCTTCGAAAGTATTGATCGTTTACAATCGACGCCATCTTGGTTGACGTTTGAAACACATGGCAACCACAAAGTATCTATTCATTATTTCTGATCCTATCGAGCCATACATCTTTAAAGTATCATTCATAATGCGCTAAAACTAACGATGAAATAGTAAATTGACACAAGTACTTCGCTGTAAACAACTGAAGTAATCTGCAGAATCAACCAAGATGGCGCCCAATGACACGAAATGACGTCATGTGCAAACCAAGAATAGTGCTTAGTGCACGCTTAGTTATTTATAGGGTTTTTTCTGTTTCCCGCGTTCCAAATTACGTACCACGGATAGCTCCTACCTGTGCTTGCATTATCGTAGTTTATTTCTGTTAACTGTAATCAATCTTGTACTTTTGTTGGACAGCGTGATGGATCATACCACTAAATTGTTATTATATTCGTACTGCCCCGGCCACGTTTTGAGTGTTGCCCCGCTGCTGTAGGGTTGGAGACATCTGGAGGAGGTTAACGATAACCTACTCCAACCCCAGTAGGCGTTGGAGACTGTTGGACAGGGTACCGTTTAGGTTCCAGATGTGTTGATGTTAGTTATGACCGAGGACAAGCCTGAAGAAGGTTCACATCTCCGGAACCTAGCTCGATCGCGTCGCGAAGCTCGATCGCATCGCCAAAGCTCGATCGCATCGCCAAAGCTCGATCGCATCGCCGTGCTACGGTCGCCATCCCTACCGATCGGCAGCGGGCATAATTACTATAAGTTACTATAGAGTTACAGGCGACTTGCCAAGCTAGCATAGTTATAGGCTATTATCCTGTGAGATTATTAAATGTATTTATTGGGTTCAATAAAGGAAGTTAATGTCGAACAGGGCTCGCTGCTTAGTCACGTGACTGAGGATTGCATACCGGGTTTTGTAGCCCCCTAGGTCAGTATAAATATCACTTACCCTTCTCCTAGCCAGTTGCTAACTGTTCGTTCGCCCTACCTCCCTCCCCTGCCAACCGCTCATTTGCAGCTACGGTATTGGGGAGATAGGCGTTTGTTGTTTTGTCAGTTTTTTTCATTTAGTACTGTGCGCTCGTTCCCGTCGTGATTTCGTGTCATTCAGGTACCCGTCTGTCGCCGTCCGGGTAAGTGTGTATCGTTGTTTTTTTATTGTGTCTCGTTGGGGGATAAAACAACTCACCCGTGCTGAAAATTCGTACAAAAAGGGGATGAAAAACGCCTGAAATTTTGAGTAATGACATAAAATCAATAATTTTTCCTTTCTGACCGGAGGAGTGAGCAATAATTGTAACGACCAGCTGTTGGAATTTCGGTTTGCTCCCGTTGCCCAGTCGGTTAGTGCGTCGTACTTATAAACAGTATTGAAGTTAATTAATGCGAAGGTCGAGGGTAAGATCTCCTCCGGGAGAGTGCCTTCAAAAGTTTTCTTCTATGTTGTTTTGAGAAGTACTCAGCAAGAAAGATCTGAAGCAGTAATTTCACTGTGCCGAAATGCACAAGGGGATCTAGCATGACATTAGGGCAAAATGGTTCAGAAAACGTTTAATGAATGGACTCAGGTTTTTTAACTCTCTATTATATGAATCTATTGCATGTTAAATTAATTAAATGAGAAAATATTTCTAATACTAAAAATATAGCTTAATTTCTACTCTATTTTAAATATTTGAGGAGTTATTAGGTTGGGCAACCCTAGTTGACTTTCCAACTAGAAAGAATACTTGTTTGGATAATTGTTTGGTCAATTGTCCAAGTGATTTGTTTGGAAAATGTTTTCCCATCAACATGTTGACAAAAACTGATCACAAAGGAGTCATATTACCAGCGGGAATAAAGCTTCCACCTAAAAGATGGAAAGTCCAATTTCGTGATCAAAGGGAGAACCATAAGATGGATTTGTATTTAGCGCTGACTAGGGAGAATTGGACTGAGGTCCTAGAGAGTACTGACGTTAATCATGCGTTGAACGAACTTGGGAAAATTATACACAGTAATTTGAATGAATGTATGCCCCTGGGAACTGTTACTATGTCCTCGCGTGATCCGATTTGGATGACTCCTTTAGTTAGCATATGTTGCGGGTCAAGTCAAGGGTATCAAAGGAAAACGAGTACCGTCTTACTATGTTAAGTAAACGAATAGCTGAGGTTATTAACCAAAATCGAATGAATTCTTTAAAGGTCATTGGTACGCGTGATTGGTGGAAACAAGTGGATAACATGTCGCAGCGTCACACGAGGAGGGCCGTTACCCTTGATCATTTTCATTACGGAAATTGAATACTTATTTTGGCAATTTGTGTACAGATGACTGTTTTGTAAACCTGGAACTTCAAGAGATTGATGATGAAGTAAAAATTCCCTTGATTAAGGTGGGAAGTATGGAACTCTCTGAGACACATAAAAAAGACAACTATGGGACCAGATTCCATACCATATACTGTGTGGAAGGACCATGCAGAACTGTTAGCTCCGGTATTAACGAAAGTATGGAATTTATCATTGAAAACATATACTTGGCCCGTGTCTTGGAAAAGATCCAATATTAATCCAATACCGAAAGTTGACATGATGAAGGAAAACAGTGATTACCGTGGTATTAATATAACTCCAGTTATAGCAAGAGCTTTTAAAAGGACCTTTCTCCGTTTACATGTGAATAATAACATTAAACGTCACTTGGGGTCATGTCAGTTCGCATACAGAGAAGGTGGTGGTTGTACTGACGCTCTGGTGGCAGTCCAACATGCATTGAATCGACTTCTAGATAATCCAGAATGTAAAGCTGTTCGCTTATTTGCCATGGATTTTGTGAAAGCTTTTGACAGTGTGAAGCATGATTTACTGTCAAAGAAACTGAGGCAAATTGATCTTAATCCATATGTTTATAACTGGTACTTTAGCTTTTTAAAGGACAGACAACAGAGAGCTCGAGTGGTCATCAATGGATGTATCGGAGGCTGGGTTCAAGTTAATAAAGGAACAACTCAGGGAAGTGTGAGTTGTCCACACTTATTTAATATCTTTCTCAATGATCTTAAGATCCATATAACAATAATGGGTGGTTTACTCAAATACGCAGATGATTCAAACATTATATCTCTACTCTGGAAGGACGAGGATAATTCAGAGGAGATGGTACAGCAGTTCTTGGAATGGTCAAGACGTAATAGTATGAAGAGCAATCCTGCAAAATGTAAAGAGCTTAGTTTTCGGAAGAAATGTTGTATTGGAACATTTCCGTTGGTGTTTGGCATTCCACAACAATCGTCTATTGTTATATTAGGGGTTACTTTTAAAGAAGATAGCAGATTTACAATTCATGTTTATGAAAAACTTAAAAAGGCAAATAGATGCCTTTTTATTATAAGATCGTTACGCAAGGAAGGATATAGACAGGAGGAAATCGATCATTTATTCATTACGCTAGTTTTACCGAACATTACATATGCTCTTTCAGTATATGGTGCTTCTAAACCTGAACTTACAAAGATTCAATGTTTTCTGGAGAGATATTGTAAACGTAGATACATTTCAAAAGAAATAAGTGTGCACGAGCTGTTAGAAAGCCAGGACCGGAAACTTTTTAGTAAGGTGGAAAAAATTCAAGATCATCCACTGAAGAGCATATTACCAAAGAAGAAGATAAACAGATATGATTTAAGAAACAAATGCAGTAACTTTCCTAAGATTAACACAGAACGTTTTAAAAACTCTTATATTAATCGTTTAATTTTTAAATATAATTTAGCCTAATAAGTAAGATTCTTGTAATAGTAAATTAGTAAATAATTATAGTGTAACATAAGATATGTATTTTTTATCTTATGAATGAATAAAGACATTTATTATTATTATTATTATTATTATTATTATTTTGTTAAAAAACCGGTCAGGAGTGGGATTCGAACCCACGCCCACATACATAGTGGCTGTTTTTGCTGTTGACGAACATCAAGAAAAGCGAGGTATGAGTAACGTTTTTGAATATGTCAATATATTAAATAACATATGATTTTACATTTTAAAATTTATATTTAATTTTAGTAAAATAAAAGGCAGAATGCATATTGTCATAATAGATTTTTAAATAATTCGTATGACTTTTCTCCAAATTAAAAATACAGAATTTCTTCAACACTGATGTTTTGGGAAGTGTTTCCAAACGCTGACTATTGTTGCAATCAAAAATACATTTGTTATATGTAATACTCCAAAACTATGGTTATGTAATTTTTTTCCTTAGCACAGGAGATGAAGAGTAGTGGCACATCGTGTGGGGAATTAAATGGATTTTGTATTGCACATTATCATTATCCGTGCCCAATCGGATTCAGCATGTGCCTCACTCAGGATTGCGTGTACTTTTGTTGCTGGTACGAGTTTACACCAATAGGTGCCAGTTGTTTAAAAGTCGGTTACCCCATTCCTTGGTTAACGTAAAACTTACAGGAAATTTTTCCAGCAACCTGCTTATAGGTTTGAAAATATTTGATGAAGATCTTGTCTGGATGAATAGGATTTTTGGTTCCTACAGTTTCGAAAAGAGATGTACACGCCTAGAAAATTAAAAAAAAACTTGGTTAGACTTTAAGCCGCGGTTAGCGCTAACCGAACTTTGAAAAACTGGCCTCGGGAATCAAAACTTTAGTAATTCGATATTTTTGACAAATTTGAATTAAAGATGGGGGGCATATGTTCCTAAAACCTTTAAGATCGTTGTACTGCCCGGGTATCCCAAAAGCGGTTTGATTAACGATGACTTCCTAACAAGAGGAGCTTTTGAAATTGAATAAATTGCATTAGATAGTAGAAAGACTATGTTACCGTGGGATTTTACCGAAAAATTAAAAAAGATATTGTTTAAAATCAGTATGGCATAATTGTGGACTGTCTACAACATGTAAAAAAACACCGTATCAAATTTAAACCAACCGCATTCAATGAAACACGCGCTAATGACAAGTGATTTTATCATGAAACGAAGTATCATTGTGTGCAAAATAAAAAGATAATTAATTTATTCTTTCGGAATAAGGTGTCATTTATAGTGCGAATGCGGCGCCTCGCCGGCGTGACCATTGCAACACTGCTTCAAGGAGTCATGGATCATTCGTTCTTGTACCGAATTAGTCAAAACTGATTTGCGAAGCTCGATCGCTTTTAAATATTGTTCCAAATTTGCTACTAAGCTATCTCCATGACAGTTTTGTCTTGTATTTGCTTCCATACGTCCATAGGCGTACGAGGGGGTGGGGCTGGGGGGGGGGGGGGCTGCAGCCGCCCCAAATTTTTGAGAATTTATCTATTCGGGCAAAAAGTGTCTTGTCATTCGGGCAACGACGTTACGACGGTCTGTTGATTAGACGAATACATAGATCCATAAAGTGGAACAAAAGTATTATTTCAACAAGTTCAAATTTACAGTTTGATCATGCATTGATGCATTGTAAATCTGTAATCAGTGTAATGGCAACGTTTGTGCATATTTATTAATACTATAGATCGCCTAGTTGGAATCATTGGAATCAAGCGTGTTGCATCAGGTTAACCTTTATTAGAGGTCAAGTGCTCTAACTTAATCGGATTTGTTTCTGATTTTTACGCACATATCACAGACCTAAATCCCCACTAAAACGGCTAGAACGAAGGAACAATTGCTATGGCTACTAATAAAATGTCACTACCGCATGCATGCCTACATTCAGCAGTTTACCTTGCATAATGTAGCTTATACAAGTAATACAACTATTAAACTATATAGTATATAAACTAAGATAACCAGATGCAGTGTGGCAGCAATCGATAAGAATACACGAGCAGTAGGACCATCAACTGCCTGAAACGATAAAGTATTTTTTTATCGTTTCAGGCAGTTGATGATCCAACTGTCCGTGTATATGGCTACACATATTGCGAAGGTGTGGTACCATACGTGTGTGTGGTAACAATCGGATCAGTAATGTTTGTCGCCTTTGATCGCATTAATGGTTGCGTAAATACAGTCTCTGGCCTTGCGCGGCACCGCGGCTATGACACAGCAGTCACTAAAAATAAATACTACAATATAACTGACGTAACCGTACAAATAATGTACAATGACCTAATGTGACTAATTTTAGACTTAGATAGACATAAAAGTGCGCGATATTGTAACAATCATTGAAAAAGCGATCGACTAGAAGATTACAACACTCAATAAAGCCAAGCTCTAATAAAGCGTATGACATCTCGTAAAAGACAGTACCGACACCGCGTTCGTTGCGAGGAATGCAATAAGGAAATCGACAGTGATTAAAAAGGTGCATTCTCGATTGGTTCACAATAGTAAAATAGTAAAATGTCATCCAGTGATGGAATCATCGGATTCATCCCAGTCGAAAATCAGTACTTTCTTTGTAAAAAGTAACATGACAACCAAGGACGATGACCTGCAGGATGACCCAACCCTACTAGGAACTGAATCGAGCGGTAGTAAAGATTCTGGAGCCACGGTGTCTTTTCATAAAGATCCATCTGGGAAAAATGTGAAGGAACCCATGAGCGAAGACCAAACGGAAACCATGACAACGTTCATTGACGTTAACGAATTACATGCACTGTCGCAGCTCAGAGAAAATACTGAACAGGATACGGTGACGGACAGTGAAAATGTTACACCAGAATCAATGACGACATCTAACATTCTAGCACCTACACGAATGGATGATCCAAGTTCACCAGCACCTATTCTAGACGAAATGTTTGAAAAGGTTTCCGTTCCCAGTGGGAATACAGAAACGATTTCCACTTCCTACGCCCCAAAACAGCCTATATTAGATTAATATCCTGCAAGAAAATTTGGCAATGAGACGTTTGTGCGAAGATTTCAATCTGAATGGTACAAAAAGTATCCGTGGATTAGTTATGAAGTGGATAAGGATGCATGCGTGTGTTTTGCCTGCGTAGAATTTGGAAAGGATACTTAATTTGTGTTTAGTAATTGGAAGAAGTCAGCAAAGGTAGCAAAACATGGCAAGAGCGAGAACCATGTCAGATCCATGACAAGATGGCTCCAGTTCAAAGCAATGCAGAGAAACAAAACTTCCGTACTACAGCAGCTGAATACTGCACACCAGGACCAGGTTGCTAGTATGATATGTCATGTACAAAAGTCTAAAACGATGAAAAAAGAACTTTAACGTTTACAGAAATTTTGATTTATTTGCTAAAAAATATTGCCTATCACGGCTTGAGTTGTATACAGGACCTGAAAATATGTATCTTGGCGCTGTCCACTACGTTTGGACGACGTGCAAACGTACCACTAAACGTTTAATTATGTATTTCCTTCGTGCTATATATGAATGCAACTGTACTGGTAGCAGTCTTCCCGACGCCATCCACTTAAAATAATACATAACTATCGATGCAGCTCCCTTGAGATCTACTCATGCAACTTCCAAGAGACCTCCAACACTTTTGTAACATAACGTACCAAAAATAATAGAGCTAATAGCGGTATTCGCAAAAACGCAGTTTAAATTGTTTTCTTAAAATAAAGAGCATTGTTCGTCGTACTCTAGGCTAAAAATAATCAGCAAAAACATGAAAACGACTCAAGAAATATCTATCACCACTTCACTTTGCCTTCAAGATGTATCAAATAATCGCATAATTTCGAACGTTAGCACTCCACAAAACAATGAGCTAAACAGTAGCGAAGGCAGCCTGACAATTTGTTCATGCCATGCAAATTTAAATTATCATTATTCGTTTCTTTGAATATTGATTCCTTATATGGTTTATAGACGTCAAAAAATTTGCATTTGCATGACCATAAATGTCAGGCTGGCTTCGCCAGTGGAGCTAAAACCTTGACAGATAGATATCTAAGTTTACGCTTAAAAAAGTTTGGCGGCAAACCTTTGTAATAATTTATTGAGCCTATTATCTCAGCAAAGCTCGATCCAACTTCTAATTTGAGCAAAGCTAGATCAAAAATTGATAAGTTAGATACACCAAAAAATAGGCCACTAATTTTGAGCATTAATATCTCCAACATATAATAAGTAACTGCAACATATCAACATCTATTAAGTTAGTTTTCCATCTGACGCAAGTTATTCTGGTGTAATAGCTTCACTGATTTGGAAATTATTATGATCAAAACGGAGTAACTTTTTTGGGACAGCCGATGGTTCACGTAGCACTTACCTGACTTATGACCCTTATCGTGTCCCAATGGTGCATCCTAGGAAACAGAAATTCACGCATTGTTACTCCTCACTCTTCGCAAGGAGAAAACAAAAACAGTGCATGAATTCCTGTTTCGTGCGATACATGGCCCAAACAATATTTTATGCAGAAGTCCTATATGATTACATAATTTTCCTGCCAAAATCATCCTGTGTTACATCCTGCGCAAAAAAAAATTTGACTTTACCAGACCACTGTCAAATTCCCTAGAAGACGTACTTGCAAAAGCTAATGCATATTAAAAATTTACTCTATAAATGTAATCTATGCTTATTATCTGTGCTTAAAAAGTAATCTATGCTTATTAATCTTACGTATACCCCCACGTACCATACAAGGAATGAATTAGCTGTAGTTTGTGCATATGACCCAATCTCGTACCCAGAGCCCATGAGTTCCTGCATTAATGCATTCAATGGTGAAACAACAATAATCATATTAGCAGTAGATGACGCATCCAAATAGTCGAAGATAAATGGCAGGGTTAGGTAAAATAGCGACTTTCCGTAACCGGTTGGCAAAATTACTAACGAGTCCTTTCTTTCCATAACAATGGCTTTCAAAGCTTCGACCTGCGCTTCTTTTAGAGATATTTCCGCTTTACCAAGTCTCAACAACACGTTGTTTATTGAATCGTGAAATTTATTCAGTTCCATGTCCTCCATGTTGAAAAGTTCTGCACATGCGCAGAAACACCGGATCTCCACGATTTGTGGGGAAGACAATGGATTGTGCCAGAGCCCTTCGTTCCTCGGCCAAGAGGAACTGGGCTCTGGGCACGAGATTGACACAAAACACAAGCCACAACATAAATGAATATAAATTAATCGCCACTTGGAAAAAACAAAAACTAGAACAAAATAATACAAAACCAAGCATACTAACGACGTCTTCCCCTTGTTTGTTCAACTCATACTCGCTCATAAAGAACGCAAATACAGTATACAGTATAGAACGCAAAATGAATGCAGCTCTCAAATTACCTAAATACCTTGTGTTCACCTTTAAAATTGCAATTAACGGTAACCTGTCATCCAAGAACAAAAGATAAAACAGCATATCTGCCAAAAGCCTGGATTAATAAAGTCATTGTCTTCATGCCATCGTGTTTCATTACCATATGTCACTGCGTATTGCCATATTATACCGTTCGAATATTATAATAAATTTTCATATATAATAGTATATCATGATTTAAGCTACATAATAGAATAGTTGACCGGGTTTCTTTTGTTTTTACCGGGTCGATTACTAACTAATCGCCCGCTCGGTTATGGATGGTCAAACATGCAAGTAATTACATTCGACACAACACAACACTATTCAAACAATGGAACTTCCTCAAATTTTACGTGCTACTTACGCTGATCTATTCAAAGTGTTATTATTCTCACAGGAGTTTGAACAATTAGTAAAAATTAATTATATGCTTGCAAACCCTTGTCAACTGTGCTATTACAAACTACAGGGTGTCCCAAAAAAACCCAAAAACTATTGAAATCACCCATTGTTAACATTTGAATGCCCTAGCACTTGTTAAAGAATTAAAATATCTTTGTAAAGTACGTTTGTTTTGCTCATTGGAATATTGATAAAAACCAAATTGAATAGGCTAAAATAACCCATGCATAAAATTTGATTGCATTTTTAATATGCACTCGTGGGTTTAGTTTTTTGTCTGGCATAACAATGGTTAACATGTCAATAGCTTATCCACTCGTGGGTTCAATTTAGTGCTATGCATTGAAATTCTAACAATAGATCATTTTCAATAGTTTTTGGGTTTTTTTGGAACACCCTGTATAGCATGGCTTTTCGAGAGGCTCCTTACCCTCGGGATTTCGCCCTCGGAATTCCCCAAACCTCCCTCGGGCTACGGAGCCACTTAATCACTAATGTCCCTCAAGCCATGCTATTACTTATAATAAACACCTCGAACAGTCGAACGTTCGGTATTTAGTGATATAAATCACTAATCCCGGTGTTTATCTCTTACATAAATGTTTCTTAACCATGTAGTGGATTGAACATTGATATATACAGGCTCTGCGAAAGTATCGATCGAGCTCTCTTCAAAACGCACCGTTTATATGTTTATATATATATATATATATATATATATATATATATATATATATATATATATATATATATATATATATATATATATATATATATATATATATATATATATATATATATATATATATATATATATATATATATATATATATATATATATATATATATATTTGGTTTTGCCCTTTATAAAAACTTTTGAAAGAGTGCTCAATGGATATCCAGAGCATAATTAATTTATTTATACGACTCAACAAAATAGCCTAATAACTATTCGTTAAAACTTACAATATTCATGTACAAGTGATTAACACTTAAAATTGTAATCCTATCTACAGAGCACGCAAGCAATTTAGTAAGGATTTGACAATGTGACAGGACGCGGAAATATTTACATAGCGCGGTGTATTTAAATAATATTGCCATTTAAATGTTCTTTAAAAAAAATTTCTCATAATGTCTGCATGATGATACAGTTCCGTTTGATTAGAGTAGCCATCGTCGGTTCACATATGATATAATATTTCTCCCACAAGCATAGTTTACAGCTATCTGAAGCTGGGTTATAAGATCTTGCTCGTTTAAGTATTTTCCTGTTAATTGTATAGTCAATGTTATTGTTCTTCAACTCCCACACACACTTGCTGGTTATTGGTCGTTGTGACTGTGACTGTGGCTTGATAGATAACCTTACACTTGTTCGACAGAGAACTTTCAGTTTTCTTTTGGCAGTTGCACGCAGTTTCATTGTCAGTTGAAAATGATTTGGATAATTTGGTCTTGTTGTGTCTGTTAATAGTTTGCTTAATAGTTTGCATACAACTGTAGCCAACCTTCACTGTGTTGTGGTTAAATATCGCGGTATAATAATTGAGGTATTTTGCACAATTTGATTATTCATTTTGCCCTGCCTATATGTCATTGAGCACTCTTTTGTATTTCGAGATTTGCAAAAAAGCTGCGGTGGGCATAAGAGCTATCAAACGAATGAACAAATATGTTCCTATAAATACCCTGCACACTATGTATAGATCCGCATTTTGATTATTGCAATGCATTATGGGACGGTTCTAATAAGCAACTAAAATGTGATTATTGCCCACTCTAGCTATGGAATGTAAGGTCTACTCATGTTCTTCTCCCTTGCTTTTCATGTGAAAATTTAGAGAAAGATATTATACAAATAAAACTATATTTATGCACAAGGTCTTCACTGACTATGCTGGATCAAGTGTGAAGGGAGTAATAATAAGGAATCTTATTCAAACGAATAATATCCCAGAATGTAGTCATACAGATCTCACTCTTGCTAAGCCAAGAAAAATATTCTGAAAAAAGTTTTAAATATGTTGGAGTAATGGAGAAGGAAAACCAGAGTACCCAGAGAAAAAGCCTTCATGCACAGGATCAATCAGACAACGTAACTCACATGGCTTATACTTAGTTGTGGCACAACGCGCCAACCGCTTGAGAGTTGTTACATACATGTGTCCAACAATTAGTTTTACTACAATGTAATAAACTAGCGCAAAAAGAGTATCAGCAATATTTAGGAATTTGCGCAATCTTGTGAAATGATGTGCACATGCTGCGATGTTTGTTCGGATGTCTAAAACTTGACGGAAATTGGAAACTTAAACAAATATCATACCTTACAAATATGCATGGGGTTGTAGCTGTTTTGAAGACTGATTTCTTCATTGCATGTTTAGGCATGCAGGTTCGATGTTCGTCTAAAATCATACTTGAACGTAACGAGAAAATTTCAAAGTTATATGCTACATTGAAGGCCTTACGTTTATGCGATGGCATCTTTCTTGCCACTTGTATTGCAAATCTACCGTTGAGTGATAACGAAATGTCAATGCACATCTTGACCGCATATTGTTAAATTATTCTTTGCATATAATACGCTTATATATAGCTAACAAATTTGTATTTTACATTTTACGCGCTTATACAGCTGATAGATGCAACAATATTTTTTTTCCAAAAAACGGGAGGTCAGCAGATGATATAATTAACGAGAGAAGGTTAAACTCACCTCAGTGATAGTTAAAAGCAACTAGTTTTGTAAAATGTTGCATGGTCGTGCAATAATTCATGTCATAACAAACAATCTATATGGACTAGTCAGGACACGAACAAGTTTGTCACAGCAAATATTTAATCACTAATTAGTCCAAACTTAATTGTTTACTCCACCAAGTATTTGTAACAATATGGTACTTTGGCCAGTTCTTAATTTGATTGTTCTTGGCAAACGGGCATTAACGCGCTCATTGTCTGAAAACTGCAAGTCTGCTTCTGTATAATTATCCTGGGAGTGCTGTCGATTTTTCTCTCTTCTCTCTTGACAGCTAAGATCGAATAAGCGCTAGGCAAATGTAGTAGGTGATGGAAATTTTTTGACATTTAAATTATGTAATGACTAAAAGCAGTTTAAACAAACTCTGAATTGACTGAAGCAAATTATTTTTAGCTGGTTAAGAATAACAGTAGCATAAGGTTCTCTACAGAAGAGACAAGTTTCTTTGCCGAGTTTCTTGGACAATTTCCGTTGGACAATTTCTGTTGTTCTGTCGACTATATGTAACCCGTTCACATTAGGGCAAAAGATTCCGGGTCCGTCACAAACCTGGGACATGCATTATGTTATCGGATTTGTTTTGCTGTGCACACTGAAGAACATCAATCCGATGCCAAATTATAATGTGGATAGCTATGTTATGAATCTTAAACTTTTGCATCTGGTAAAATTTTTGGAAGCTTTATATTAGACACGATGTAAATGCGAAAAAGCTTCGAGTGTGAATATTTTTTCGTAAAATATTTTGAGAGAATTTGCTCTCTCGTATGCTTTTCAAATTTATTACCATTAATTTTAACAGCATTGTCGAAATAACCCAAAATAAGAATAATTGCTGCGTCATGCGCTGATAAGGCTGTGATATGCAAAAGCCTGTGAATCCGTAGACAAAAACAAAGTATCTAAATAAATTTGCTAATCCGAAAACTTTAATTTGCTTTAGTCTAAACGGGTTTAGAGTTCCTCTGTACAGCGAAAATTTGAGAATTATTTCTTGAAAATAAGAGCCTTGTGCAAATATTGTCGTCTCAACAAGTATAAAACGTTTATGCGGTTAAGAAAAAAATGAGGGACTTTGCTACATGGTTTAAAACTACTGTAGCATGATCGGCTTGTATACGAGGCTCCTGCTTGTTACGAAAATTTTTCATATTTTTAGCATGCAAGTCAGCATATCTAAATGTGTCAAGGAAGATTTGTCAGAAAAATTTACTTGGCTGTACCGGGCTTAAGCGACGAGTATCAAAATGTAAAGAAACCTTTACGGGCATCGATGCGGGAATTGACGTAGTGCGCGCCTTCCATCGTGGGTTCAATCCCCGTTGGGAACAACTTTTGATAGTTAATGAATGAAATGAGTTAGTAAACGCTCCACCGAAAGTCGTCTACCAACGCTACTCCGGTTTCCTCCAACTTGTTTGGTTGGGTTTAACCTTTGACTGGCCTTTTTAATGCGAATAATAAGTGGTTGCTATAAGCGCCTATTAAGATAGTATTTGACTTGGTCACTTATAGCTGTGTGCCCCGCATTTTCGCTGAGCTGTCAGCTGCAAGTAATGTAATTAGCACTTAACTTAATTAGTTAATTCATCTTTTTCGCCCATTTGTAAATTTGATCTGACAAAACTCCGCTTTGATTGTGCTGAAGATGATATTCTACAGTTTCGACTCCACGTTTATTTTCTGCATGACACCTCCCAACCCACCTAAAAAATGAATGCTCCCCTCTCCCCTCCCATAAATTTTGACTTTGATTTTCTCGCACGTGTTACACAAGATATATTTGTAAAGTTACTTCGACAAAATTTGGAGGGTTGCTCAAGCCATTGTCGATCACAAATAGACCAGCGCGACCAGCTCATGTTGATCAAACAATTTTGTTGTTAAAGGTTGCATTTTAATTAATATGGTTAAATATTGGCATACACAAGTTTGTTCGTGTTCTGACAAGTCTGTAAACATAGACACCTGTGAATGTTTGCTAACTTCAAAATGTTTGCTAATGGTATTGATCAAGGTATCATAAAAGGAACTGTGTATTTATTTTTTTGACATTCTCGTTTTAGAACGTGCATATACAAGCAAGAAAAAAAGAAAAATGAATATTTGGTGGACTTTTTTTGCGCGTATTCTCGTGCTTGCCCTGCCTCTGCTCTGCATCGTAAGTACCATTATAGATCTCATTTTGATACGTTTATGCGATTGTAGTGATCATGGATAGTTATGATTTAATATATGGGCGACTTTAATCCAAAAAAATAGTTAATGGTAGCGCCAACATAGTTAGGTAAAATAGGTAAAGTTGGGATATATTGAAAGGAGAAATAGATGCTTGGGTTGTTTTCTAGCTTTTCTGTGTAAAACATTTTTTTATGACAAACAACGTCCATTTTAATTGGTGAAGAAGAGATCATTACTGCAAAAACTTTATTTACCACTGCGTGGAAATTGGTTGCATTTACTTTCATTAATGAATGAAACAAATCCCAAAGAACAACTATGATTATGAAATTTAACGTAAATTTCATAGACAAATTTATTTATGTACAGAAGATTTAGCAGTGGGACAAAGTAAGCAATCGAAAGCTGAAAGTCTTTGATGTCTTTGAGGTCTTTGATGTGACTTAATTTATTCTTACCAACTTCGACAGTAATTTATTATACATAATGGGCTAAGTTTATCTGATTCATAAGTTTTACATTTTACAAGTTGTCCGATGGATATGATACGGTAGCAAACAAGTCCAAGAAGAAATGTTTTTCTATTTGATACATAAATGAAAATTATTCTTTCGCGATAGAATAAAAACGCTTACAGTGAAATGTACATGAAACTCAGCACATTTATATTTACGATGTAAAAATATTCTTTTCGTGTGACAATTTTATTTTCTGTGGGGACAAAAATATTTTTATGTAAAGCAAAAATATTTTGCTGTGATGCAAAAAAGAACAAGCTGAAAAATTTTTCGCAATGCACAAAAATACTTGTACGAGATGTACGTCATGTAGGAAAAGACATTGGTTTTCTGCGCTTCGCGGCTGTTTTGTTTTCAGTGACAACATGGCTTTCTGGAGCAAGAATATATGTAAATCGTCTGACTCTCCTCTCAAATTTATTTTTTCCTATTTCTGTCACGAAAAATGTCACGTTTAGTAGCGATAGTCGTTCGCTTGAACTGCCAACTAGTTGAGGAAGCAAGGAATTTTCGACAAAAAATTTCGAAGCACCTAAAAGAGGAAAAAGAAAAAAGAAAGAAGCTTCTTTTTTGTCCAAAAAAAAAATGCATGCAAGAGTTCTACCAACGTTGATAATGAAGTTGTTATCTACATTGGGTTATGAAAGAAATGTGCCAAGTTGAACGAGGAAGATGGCTACCACTTAGGATCAGTTCCAATGCTAATGCAGATGAAATCTTTAAAACTGCTATTGAAAAACACACTTTATTCAAAAACTTATTTAGTCTCAATACAAAATATAATAGGTGTTTAAAGATGGTAGCGATGTCTCAAAAATACCAGGCAGGGATCCAGAGGAAAGTTTGACATTATCCAGATTCAAGGCTGATCAGTCTGGTTTTCATATGGCAAAATTAAGTTATTCCTTATTCCAGAGATTACCAGCTTCCAAAATCGCATTGATAAATTGAGAAATTGCATTGAAGAGTTGGATGATGATGAGCTAAGCTCCTGTGATGAGCTTACACAAATTGAAAATTCAGTGAATGAACTACGTACCTGCACTACGTACCTCTACTAAGAACATGCAGCTCAGTGTAAACACAGTTAATAGAAGAAGATGGTTAGGCTAGCTGTACCACGTGAAAAATTATGTTATTCAACCGTGCTTTGCCAGGTCACGTGGTCCGGTCCCTGCATCAAGTTTCAATCGCTTAATTAGTTTATATAAAAACCATAGATATCTCGTATAAAAACATGCGCTCGAAAGTTCAAATATAAAGTCGTTCCTTTTTATTTTATTCCTCTACTGTATTTTCGCTGGGATTGTGGTTGAATGCCATGGCTTGCGAATGCTATCTATTACATGGTTATTCTAGCAGTTAAAAGATCAGGTTTTTGGTTTTTGAAACTGGCTTCAGCGCGTCCCGACGAGAGTAAACACACATTAAGGGCCTGTTTACATGGAAGTAGGGTGACCCTAGTAGAAGGGTTACCCTAGCAAGCGAGTTACCCTACTACAATATGTTTTATAGGAAGCGTTTACATGTGCGCTAGGGTTACCCTAGCGGTGGGGTTACCCTATCAAATAGATAGGGTTACCCTAGCAGTAGGGCTATCTTTTTGTTTACACAAGCCATGTAAACGCGTCAGGTAGGGTCACCCTATCAAGCGGGTCGAGTTATTCGCCTTCAGTAAATGTCAAACAAACAAAGATGATCACAACACTGAAATGAAACAACAAAATTAGCCAGACATAGTATCACACAGCATACCACAAGAACTTCGCACGTTAATATCATTTTTTAAATGAATGGCTGAGCGACCACGTTAAGATAGGGTGACCCTACCGGTGAACATAGACCTAGCAGTAGGGTTACCCTATCTCATGTAAACGCTCGCTTTTTTTCTGACCCGTTTGCTAGGGTAACCCTTCTACTAGGGTCACCCTACCTTCATGTAAACAGGCCCTAAAATTAGAAGAAACGCAAAAAAGAGCGACTAAATTAAACAACGAAGACATAAGAGTTGTCGACGAACAATAAGAAACCAACATATGCGTTGAACGAGGCAATATGTATCTTTGTTACGATGTCCCGAGGGTAACTAATATTTTAGCCGCGCTTAATTTATAAATCGTAACAAAAATGTGTGAAACAATTATCTTTTCAAATATTTATTTCCTTTATATATAATTCTACTTAATAACTCAACAATTAGCGTCTTTATAATAACTGCAACTTAATATATATATTATATAATTTCTATAGTCCAAACTTATCTCTCAGTCTGAGCGCAACTCTGTAAATCTCTGGAACAGCTCCTCTTTTACAATACTTTTCTTTAACAAATGTCCTTGAACTCTTCTATCGTAACTTCATAGTATTTCTTCTAATACTTAACATATTTGGAATAGCATTTAACAGTGATGCTATTCAGGCATTAAGCCTTATGAATAAAATATGACTTAAGAGTTGTGCTCTGGCTTTTATACTAACGGTGATGACCTAATTTACTATTATTATACGAATTACCTAATTGTTAGGCAGTACGCTGTGATCATGCACATTCCGTTATAAGCAAGCAATTTCGTATACCAGCCAATCCCAGGGTGAATATAGTTATACTTGCGCAAGTCCGTGGGCGCTAAAGTATTTGCTCATTCATGCAAGAGTCAGATTGCATTATATCATTGGATATAATTAGTATAAGTAATTAGTAAGGCTTATGTAACAACGAGCATCATTTCAACAAGGCAGAATGCATGTTTGATGCGCGTGTGACATGTACAGGTAATGTATTTTCTATAATCTTCAGCGAACAGTACATTCACTGCATGTTATTACTGCAAAAAATTAGCTACACGATTCATAATAGCTATTTAATATTTACATCGCATATTCGTCTTCTTCAAAGTGTCAAGTCTGATCACTGAGTCTGAGAGCAACAAAAATCGATCGCTCGTTGATCCGACGAAATTGTGCCATATACTATGTATCCATAACATGGTCATAGAAAGCTTATTAAGTATTTAAAAACATCATAATATATGATAAAACAATCTAACCAGAAATCCTTACATTATAAGACCTGTAAAGTTTCAAAGCCTTCGTGTGTATTAAAAGATAAAGTTATAAATCTTGCTCTCAAGGTGTGTGACGGACCTCGTAGAGGGTTTTTTCTGGTATTGAAACTAATTTTTTTATCTACGTAATTATATTAGAATTTACATGGGGTTTTTTCTGTGTAAATTGTTAAAGTTGCTTGATGCAGTTGTTTAATAAAACATGTCTGAGTTTGATGTGTCATGGTTTTATTGCATACTGTTTTATCTGTAGCACAGTTGCTTACACAAAAAACATCAGTTTTAGCAGCCATTCAACCAATTACAATCAATTTTTCATATTCATCAGAAATCTATTATACATATTACATAGTTATAAAGATATACTGTATTATATTATATCATCTTCCAACTAAACTACTGTATTTAAATACACGTTTGGTAGTAGGACTATTACCATGGGGTGTATTGTAGCGAATTAATTCCCTCAACATGCTCAGACCAGGAAATGAGAATCAACCATAAGACTAAGGTATTTGGATGAGTTCACCATTTTGATGTTATTCTGACCTAAACGAAGTTGAATTGGCTGTTAGGTGCGACGTTTTTGAGGAGTATCTATCAACATACATTCGAATTTAGAAGCATTTTGTCGCAATTTCGTTATCTTTAAGCCAACAAGAAATGGACTGAAGGTCAGAGTTTAGCTGTTGCTCAATGTCCTTCGACTTTTTCCCATTCAAAAAGAATTGCTGCATCATCAGCAAACGAGTTTATTTTACTATGTATTATTGATGTAAATGAGGAATAACAGCGGACTTAAGGCAGATTCCTCGGGAACATCACATGATATAGCTAAGCCTTTCTTTTGATATTCGCCATTGAACACCACTCTTTGCTTTCAATTATTTAGGTAAGATCTATAAACCACTCTAGTTCAATATTCTTGATCCTATTTCGCTATGTCTATAAACACAACACCTGTTAATTCACTGTTATTCATATTTTTCAATCACTGATCGACAACATTAAGCAAAGCAGTTTAGGTGGAACGAATTAGTCGAAATCCATGTTGTGAAGAGTAAATCAAGTGATGCTCTACAAGAAAGTAACATACTTGATGATGAACTTCTTTCTCCATAATTTTAGAAATCACAGGTGCGATTGAGATAGGCCTATCAAATTTGGGTTGATGAGCCATATACCAAGTCATGGGTGACGACATGAATAATCATAATAATTTGGCCTTTCTTGCTGACTTTAAACAGGGTAATCACTTTCGCCGTTCTCCATTCAATAGGAAAAGTACAAGAGCCTAGTGACAAGTTATAAGTATATGTAAGAGATGGTGCAATTAAATCAGCTGAAGATTTCAAAAGACGACGGGAGATATTATCTAAACCGGCTACCTTTTTTGCTTTTAGATTTATTAATTGATTTGCAACAGATTTTAATTTAATTTCATAAAATGAAAACTCTGGAAAATAAGCTTCAACTCTTAGCAAACTACCAGGCAGTATATTGCACAATCTTGTACCAACGGAAACAAAGAAATCTTTGAAGTGTTCAGCGATGGTGATGAGTTCAGAAATTAGTTCACCATTAACTTCCATAGTACTAGTTTATAATTTTATCCTTTTTGGCAAAAGTTTCTTAATGGTTTTCCAAATGTTGTCCGGATTCGATTTGTTTCCAGATATCTCTAATTTAAAATAACTTTCTTTTGCTTGATGGACACCTTATTTATTAATTATAGCTTGTAAGCTTGCCACTCTTGTGGATATTTAGAATTAATTGCTGAATTATTCAAATCGTCCCTTTTACGCATTTAGCATATTTGAAACGCGGGGCACAGCCAAGCGTTTTACAGACATGATAAATAGTCAGGGCGCCACGCGGAATTTTACTCACCTTCTCGAGGGGCAAATTCATTTTGCTCTTAAATTGTTCGTAAGATGCCCAATAAAAAAAATCTGAATGTTGGCCGGCCCAAATTTTCTTGTGAGTTTCGGTCAACACGTTTTTCTTCAGTTTTACTATAAAACTATTATGCTGTCAAAAATCGTGAACTTTCAAGTTCGTTTATCTGCAAAATAACTTATATCATCAGAAAGTTCATAAAAAACTACATAAAAGACATTATTATGGTTACCCTGGTTTTTCAAGCGGTTTTTGAGGTATTGCTGCTTCAAAATGGCAAAAATCCTAAAATGGCGCAAATTTCCTGGGCAGTAGTCTGAAAATACGTTTTCAAACGCTCACAACTCAACAAAACTTCAAAAATCAAATTTTTATTGCCTTTCCAATGATACAAGTGGTTTTTATAAATGAATTTGAAATTTTACCTTTTCTGACATTAAAAGTTTTATAGGGAAATTTAAACAAAAAACGTGTTGGCAGGAGCCCACAAGAAATTTCAACGCGTCCAACATACAGATATATACTTATTAGGCCCAAAGGTACAATATAAACATAAAATGAAATTGCCCCTCAATATGGTAAGTAAACATGTTGTTTTGGCCGTCCAGCGCTCTGACTAAAACCTCCAACCACGTCTATAACCCGCGCCTATTGTATTTGAAAGAGCTACATATAGAAATCATAAATTTACATTTATTATGTAGTCACCACAAATATTCAATTCATTGGTCAATTTAAATGTTATATATGCCATGGACATATAAGTATATGCTTAAGCATCATTAGCCGTATTATTTTCTTTGAATATTTATTAATTTCTTTAATGATTTTATATGTATTTCCCAAAATTAGATTCCCGTATATCAAAAAAGGGAAAACTAAAGCATAGTAGTTTGACACGAAAAAAGCTTGTTGCTCGATTATGGAAATGGTTGTTCGATTATGAAAATTGTTTTTTGATGATTATGTTTTTTATTAGATGAACTGGATAAAATGAATTTTGTTTTATCTGCATTCAGTGATAGTTTATTACTATTAATCCAGTCAGCTATTGTATATATCTTGCATGATGAAATTCTTTGAGACAAGAATAACTAGGAAAATTCTTTGCGTTAGGGAGTTATTTGAACTCCATATCCATGTGGGGGTTCGAAATAACACCTGTTTGGTGAGTAAAAATAGTGAAGCTAAATCTAGTGAGAAAATGCAGTTAAAACTACTCCAATTCAGTATGGACTCTAAGCCTTATTCCACGCGAAGTCCAGAGGAGTAAAAATAACTACACCAACTCCTACACTTATAACTACACCAATAACAACACTTTTACTCCATAAATTTTCCTCTGCGGGAGTAATACAGTAAGTACAATATGCCAACATGACATGGCCACTCAAAATAATATGAAACTATTTTGCTACAAATCTGGATGTCGTTTGTGTATTATAGGAATAATACTGGCCATAATATACTGTTTATCATCAATCCATGATGATACTAATGAAACTTAATCCGGAATGTTATTCCATAACTCATTAACGTTTTGTTCAAAGAATAATTATTGGCCATCAACACAAACAAAAATCAGTTTATTCTAGATTGATCCTATAGTCCAAACATATATTAACAAATTTTTCCCCAATAATCGACAAGTTTTATTTTCTTTGAATAAAATAAACGTGAATGTAAGTAAATATGGTTGTCGAATTTTTCCTAATAATGTTCCCTGTTGGAATTCGACATGCGAATGATTTCTCGAGATTAATTCTGTGGGCCAGAATTAAATGCCATGATTCCTCTTTTTATACTATGTTATTTAGGGTGTAGTTATAATCAATGATGTTGATCCAGGGCAATGTGACAAAAGCAATCATGGTACACAGGTTTTGGTGCGAGATCGAGAAAATAAGGAGCAGGTGTTGATTTGTTCCTGGAATGATGGCTCATACCAATGGAAAACCCTTGCAGGTTTGTACTACGACACGCAACCTCGCTCCTTGTTCATCGAGTCAAATTAACACACGCATCCCTTGACAAGGTCATCATAGCACACCCTATAGTATTCCAAGTTATGACATTATATTCTGCTCGAGATTCTGCTCCGGTATTTCATCGAAGCGCATTTGCCCACGTTCTAACCATGTTTTAAATCACAATATCCTAGTGCAAACTTCGACTATTTAGGCGAACAAACGTCAACAATTGTAGTTACCAAAAATGGCGTTTGCGTGCCCAAATGTCATTGGAAATAAACGTGCACGTGAAACAAAACGTTTGGTTGCTAACAGTTCACGGTAGATTGCAAATGGTAGTATTGACTCTAGTCGCATTTAACTATTCTTAAATATGTATGGACTGTTTTAAGTGATAACAAGAATTCACTTTTTGAAACAATCTGTATGAAAAAGGACCACGATTTCTAGAGGACAATATCACAAATATATCGATGCATCTTGTTCCATGTAGGAGACGATCCAATTGGTGAGATATTCAGCCCTGCTTACGACTGTTCAAATATTTTGGATAGTCATCCCGATGCAAAGGACGGGACATACTGGATCAACCTGGGAGGCTATTACCCCAAACAGGTACAATACATATGAAGTATACAGAGATCCAGGAAAAATGTTTATTCAATCGAATGTACACTATTTAACTATTAGACTAGGAGTTACTATCGCAAGGAAAATGCTGCCGATGTTTTAACAAACCAGAGTTATTATTCCATGTTACCACATTGGCGGCCCAATTCAGTGTGTAGTTTCATATAGAGATCAGTGCGCACGTAAGTGTGTTTACGTCAGTGGTTTACGTGCGCACTGATCTCTATATGAAACTACACACTGAATTGGGCCGCCTATGGTTACCATAGTGTTACGCGCTCGAATTTTCGGTTCTTTGGTCTCAGTTCTAAATTCGTGTTCAGGTGACGGTACATTCGTGACTTGAAACATGAAAGATTAACCGAACTGACCGACGCTGTACAGCAATCTTTTGTGGAAGACAATAAAACCTTGACACTTATTACCGTAATTCATAATTACCTTTTCTTGCCTCATTGGATGGAATGGAAATTGCATCCAATGAAAAAATTACTATTAATCAATTAGTGGTTCAATTGTCTCCACTACAAATGGCACGATGGGCAGTATCCTCAAATTCTGATTTGGTTGTATACAAGTCAAGCTAGGTTTGGTCAACTTTGGCTAATTAAACCTTATCCTTTAGTGCACCAGGAACATTCCAGTGTATTAAGTTTTGTAAAAATGCTCATTTGCTATCATGTTTTAAGAATATGTAAAAAAATGTAAAAAATATCTTCCAGGGGGGTTGTGAAAATTTTGCCCAGTAAACTGGACAATGTGCAAAACAGGAAAGAAATAATCAAAATGCATATGAACATGGTTTTCCACATGCCCACCTTTTTAGCTACAATAACTGATTGTAACGTAAGCCAATGATCACATTTATAAAATACAGGCTAATCGGGAATGTTCACTGCCATGGCATTTGCCAAAATTGTGGTAATGTCTGGTAGAGCCTCACTTCAGACCACAACCTCTACATATGGCAGAAATCTGCAACTTTGAGCATTTGCTAGACCTACAATATAACCTAAATACATAAAATGTATACTAAGAGCATAACACTGAGAAAACATAGCAAGAAATATACCATTTGACTTTTTGTTTTCACTAAAATTATAGACTGTACTAAAGTATCAAATTACACAAAATATTGATTCCATAAATGCACAATGTCCAGTACACTGGACATCAACATAAAATTCATAGTTTTCAAAAAATATTGACTGTTATCGGTCAAGAATAATATAAAAACAATCTATAAACATTCCTTTAAATACTTAGACATAGTATACTACTAACATTGTAATATCAACTTGTCCCAACTTTAAATACTTATTGCGATGTTAAAGGAAGGCACCCTAGTTTGACGGATGTCTGTTTCCGCCTTCCTATGATCATGAAGTGAACACACTGTAGATATAAGTTTTGTATCACTATTAAATTGTTTTACATCACTACTAAATTATTTTACATCACTACTAAATTACCTTGGACTAAATTGTTTAACATCACTACTAAATTACCTTGGATGACATATATCGGTTATGTTGGTATAACATGTAACAATAAACAACTGATGGTAAATATTCATTTAGTCTGTAGTGTACATCATTGACCAATAATATGACTTGTTAGGGTACTGTACATATACGGCTATGCAGTATCTTGCCAATAAGGTATCTTCATAACATCCATATGGTAGATTGAAGATCAATATCTAGTTCTCCAATAACTTGTTAGGGTACTGTACATATACAGATGTGAAATATCTTGGCATTACACAATGTGTTGCTGAAAATCACAATTATCGTTTCAATAGCAATACATCCCATTACATACAATTTGATATATCCAGATGTTATTTTGACTGTAACAACCATTTGGTTTCATCCAGCAGTTAATATTGCACTTTTCACATTGGTCAGAATTGCAAGCTGAAACAGAATACAAATATTGTTCTAAGTTTAGAATATTTTTAAATTTCATGAGAACAGCAGTGCCATTAGGATCAGGCATGCCATGTAAGTCTCTGGCATGCGAGTTAAATAAATAGAAATCAGTCAAGACGAACTTTCAACATAGTTCGTCTGTTCAGAGTTTTTAAAAGAATTTGAAAGAATGCAATATGGAAGGAACAAGTACAAGTTCCAAGGAGATTAACAAAGTTCATCTGGACAGTTTGACATGTGTTTATACTAAGATGGATGGTCTATCAGACTAATGATGCATCCATCTCTAGTATAAATCAGATCAATTAATTTAAGACCTTGAATAGAGGTCCAACCTGGGCTTGAGCCCTGGCCTCCACAGTGGTCACCACAACACCACACACACCACCATAGTTTGTGCCTCAATCAGCTCCACCACTATGGTTGGATCAATAATAGTTTGTGCCTCAGTGGGCGTTTCGTCTCCAGTTGGATCGATAAATGTGTCCATCACAGATTGACATATCTCGTAAGAAAAGTTATCGGTTATGTTGGTGTAACATGTAAAATAAACAACTGATAGTAAGTTATTTAAAAACAAAAGGTCTACCCCTGGTCTGGTACTATTAAGTCATTATTTAAAGCTAAATACATGCTTTTCCCTTGTAACACGACATCATCTAATGTGGTTTTTGACCACACGACCACTGGGTTATTTTGCACTGTATTCAAGAAGCACTGATAAAACATGAAAGCACATTGACAGCCTCGAGAATACACACTAAAAAGGTCATTGCCTTGATGTACACTAGCAGAATGAAATAATCCATCAATATTAAAACATTGTATTCAACAAAATCTGTATATATATTTATATACTGTATATAGTCTGTATAGAATGATCAATTTTGTCCTGGGAGAAATCTAAATAATTGACAAGATGCAGTATTAGATAAAAAACTACATACACTGTACATACCTAACTGATTGGGACATATTTAATAATTTACCAAATTTCTGGACCAGAAAAGCCTATAAATAAAGAATTAAAAGCAGTGTCATTATGTCAGATCTCGAATAACAATACGAAAATCGACCTTCGATTCATCAGTAAAACACTCGAAAAACGTCAACAAAGCATTGATAAACTCACCTGAAAGCAGCTGTATGGCAAGTCTTCTTTTAACAGGCCACAGTGGCACAAAATAGCAAAAAATATTTATTTTGTGACAGTAGTTTGATGCGGACGTTGAAGATTTGAATATGCGCAACGGACGTTTGTAATTATTGCGCAATCCAACTAACATCCATCCGAATCGATTGAAAATCGAGATTTTTTTGGCATTATATAGCTCGGGCAAAGGACTGGTACGAATGGCGTCAAGAATAGTGTGCTGCCTCGCTGCGCTCGGCAGCAATTACAAGCTTGAAATTTCTATGCAGTGATAGTTGATAAGGGGAAGCCAGAATCAACTATCAACACATAGAAATTGAGAGCCAGTAATCTAATCTTTGAAGTAGAATCTGAGATAGATAACTGATTTTGCTAGATAAGCTATAATAAATTGACTGTTTTTGAATTGAAAAAATAAACCAGAAAAATAATTGCCTTGCTACTCGCTATATCTATCGATAGCGAGTAGATTAGCCAATCAAACTGTAGCATTTGCAATGGTATGCTATTATGAATCCCATTATGAGCAAATAATGCGTGAGCAGCCAGCCTGTATCTGATTTACAAACACGACCGGAAGGCGTGTAGTTGTAGATCAAATACTAATCGAATGCAAATACTTTGTCGAACTTGTAAAATATCTGGATAAAAACGTTCGTATTCTTCCATAATCTCAAAGAGATGAATGGTATCTGGTTAGAAAATCAAAGTTAAAGTTTCTATACGTCAGGGAAAAATCTGTACCTGATTCACAGATATTGATTAAACATGTATTTCTTTTGTGTTTTCTTCATGAATTGCTTACAAAAAATAGATAGAAACATGAATATTGAATTATTGAAGTATTATATCCTATTTCTTATCCATAGAAAGTGGGTTGAAATATGCCTTTTTTACCAAAGCGACCTAGCTCTGGTCGACCATCGGTCTAATCGTGTATTATTTAAATCAGTTGTGTCTGCCTATACGCATCATCTGGTTGTGGAGCTGGTAAAAAGGTTTGCCAGGCCTAGTCCATAGAAAACATGTGTAGAATACCTGTTTCGATCTCTTGCCAGTAAAAAGTTGACGCCACTTTTTATTCAAAATAGCCGATTTCGCCAAAATATTGGATTATTTTTGTCCACAATGCAGCTTTCAGCCTGCTTTGTCGGGTACGTCTCCTCCATACAATAAGGACCTTAGTCACGTCAACATATGTGCAATTTGTCTGCGCATGCGCGATTCTGATCACATGCAATAGCAAATGGCGGCTTTCAGATGAAATGGTGAGATTTCTCATGTATTTGGCAATAACAATGTGGTGATTTTTTGTGCGACCTGTCGGAATTCGTCTGAATCCTAAACAGGTAAGAGTATTGTTTTATTTAAGTTTGATTTTAGTGTAATATTTATCTTCCTTGGCTTGAATTTTCATTGTTTACTAGTTGTTAACCGTGCCTTCGTAACTCCATCAAGTTGTTCGATTAAACCTAATACGGAGGTTATTTAGGTCGTCCGTCGTTGGCATAGTAGGTTTTTTAACTCAACATCTTTAATCTGTTTATATCTTGGTATAACCGATCTCAGGAATAACCGATCACCAATTTATTATCATTATTTGACCATCAATTTGTGCATGCACATTGAAGCAGATAATACAAGAACTACATGGCATTAGTGATTCATTTTTTTCACAAAACGTAGTTTACTACCACATAGTTGTGTGCCAAGTACCCGTAAGGATACTATGAGATATTTTAAATTGAAATGATCTATGATCTTCATTACATTTTCAATTTTATTGACTTCATACAATACCTGTGGATAGAACCTCAAACCCAGTGCAACACATGGGACTTATTTGTGTATGTGGGTAAAAAAAATAAAAAATGAGTCATGGAAACTTCTTTATATTTTGTATATTTATTATTTTTGATTTCACGGAGAAAAGAAAGCAAAGTTCCACCATAAAAAAATTGGGGAAAGGATAGTTTTAGCACATTCGTGTCACCAGTCTATTGGCCAGACATGTACTTATCTGTTTGATTATTTAAGAAACTGCTCATAGAAACAACACTGAAACGAGATTGGAACAAGACGTTTGAATTCACAAATATCTCACAAATAACCTTGACATGAAGTCTATTGGATAAAGAAAAGTTGTTGAATCAACTATGCTAAACATGTTTATATATCTTGAGACGAAATGTTACATAAAAAGTATAATACTAACTATGTTGGAACCAATTGAAAATTCGGGTGTTTTCCCAATTTTTTTAATAGACTAAGCGGTTGCTAAACATTGAACAAATGATAAGGAAAAACATTTGCTCTTTTAGTGTTGTTTCTATGAGCAGTTTCTTAAATAATCCACATTTACTGAACAAAACAATCATTTGAATCCTTGAGTAAGTCACTTGTAATAAGGAATAATAACTATAGCAAAAATTTTTGTCAGTTAAGCTCATAGCTAAAACATTTAATGCAGTAAATTAGACATAATAGAATAACCCATTGTTGTAATAAAAAAATTCAATCATAAAGTGAATCAAAATTGGAATAAATATTATTCTTTGTCATGTTACTATCAAACAGAGTACATGTCTGGCCAATAGACTGGTGACACGAATGTGCTAAAGCTATCCTTTCCCCAATTTTTTTATGGTGGAACTTTATTTTCTTATTTCCGTGAAATCAAAAATAATAAATATACAAAATATAAAGAGGTTTCCATGACTCATTTTTCTTTTACCCCCACAGACAAATAAGTCCCATGTGTTGCACTGGGTTTGAGGTTCTATCCACAGGTATTGTATGAAGTCAATAAAATTGAAAATGTGAAGAAGACCATAGATCATTCCAATTTAAAACATCTCATAGCATCCTTACGGGTACTTGGCACACAACTATGTGGTAGTAAACTACGTTTTGTGAAAAAAATGAATCACTAATGCCATGTAGTTCTTGTATTATCTGCTTTCAATGTACATACACAAATTGATGGCCAAATAATGATAATAAATTGGTGATCGGTTATCCCTGAGATCGGTTATACCAAGATATAGACAGATTAAACGTGTTTAGTTAAAAACCTACTATGCAAACGACGGACGACCTAAATAACCTCCGTATTAGGTTTAATGGAACAACTTGATGGAGTTACGAAGGCACGGTTAACAACTAGTAAACAATGAAAATTCAAGCCAAGGAAGATAAATATTACATTAAAATCAAACTTAAATAAAACAATGCTCTTACCTGTTTAGGATTCAGACGAATTCCGACAGATCGCACAAAAAATCACCACGTTGTTATCGCCAAATACATGAGAAATCTCACCATTTCATCTGAAAACCGCCATTTGCTATTGCATGAGATCAGAATCGCGCATGCGCAGACAAATTGCACATATGTTAGTCACGTCAGGGCACCTAAGTGATCATTGAATTTCTTTATTCTGTTGTTTTAAATTGAGGAATGTGTCAGAATAGTTTTCTATAAGAATTATGACAGAGTATGCTGCAATTCGTTGACTCACACTTGTAGGATGTATAAAAATTAAGCACATGCTTAATGTAGTTCAGTCTTGTTCCTCTGGCATGTCCAAAATCTTAGTCACCTGAACAATTGACACTTATTAACTGTGTCCGTTGAGACTGCCAAAGTCTCCCGAGGCGAAGGGAAGGGAAAGATCGGTAGTCGAAAGTAAACAAAATACATTGTCTCTCCAAAGAACAAAATCAATTAGTATTTTATTTTTGCCTGTAAATGTTAAAGAAGAAGAGAAGTGCCTCAAAAAAAGTATGTTTAATTCAACATGCTTGACATTCCTCTTTGCAATATAATATAACCAGTAAAACAAAACCTTCGTACTTTTGATCTGTTGTTTACCGGTAAATAAAAAGTAAAGTCTACCGCTCACGTGCGTATCTAGGGATACAGTCGAATTTCTTCACCAATCTGCACATGATACACGTTTAACCAAGAGAAACAAGAATAATTAAACTTTGGCATTGAGTATAATTTTGATAATTGGCTTTGGTTTGGGTTAGTAATTGTAACAGACAACCACTGCAATTCTCCATGCGTTATAATGCACACAGCATTATATCCAAGCAATGTATATTTTGCGATAACTAACGATTGCCAGTTTTTCTTGGTTTAGGTGTACTGTGACATGACAACTGATGGCGGGGGATTCATTTTGGTCGGAAGAAAAAATAACTCAAAAACGTGGACAGTGCCATCAAATGACTATCTAGTCGAGCCTAAGGGCGACCCTCACTGGGCTAGTAACCTTGGAGATGCTGCCGTTCTTGATTTCAGAGTGCAGATAGCGACAGCAGAAGATTTCAAGCACACTAAAGCTGATTGGTTGGTCTTAATCGATTGTTAAAAATCCATACGCATGCAATGAAATATAGAGCATATTTAACTTCTTTCGTTTGTAGGTCATTTCGACTACAGTCTGAACGTCCTTTAAAAGAACTGATGATAGATGACCACGGTTGTAGTCAGGATCAACCAGGAATTGGGAACATAGCATATGTGAAAGATATTCAAACTGAAACTATCGTATCCACGCAATATCGCTGTTCCATTTTCGGGAAATATCAACATCCTTTGACAGGTTTTGGATGGGTGAGTATGAAATACTGTACTTTCTGTTTTTGGGAAATAACAAAGTTTTTTAACAAAGCTGTGGTACTTGAATAAATCCAACAAAAAACGCCAATATTTGAATCACATACATCAACTCGGGACATTTTCCGGCAATTCTCCACTATCCTCTACAGCGAACATAGAGCTATAGCATTACCCCCAAGCAAATTCCTCAATAATGTCTCTTAGATCGCTGGGTAGGCTATGGAAAGAGAATGCAAAATATTCAAATAAAGTAAAATATAAATATCTACGATTAAAGGGCTATTGAAGGGTTAGAATACATCCGAAAGAACAGTACATGTCCTAAAAACTTCACTTTACAGTCGTACAGTATGCACATGCAGTAAATGATTCGTCTGCCAGAACGTGCACAGAAACGAAGCATAGCGGTAGTCTTTGCATTTGACGAGCAACGTAATTTTACTACAGATTCATTTCATTTCAAGCAGGAAAAATATGTTAACGTGAAAACTTTAGCACTATTTAGCTGAAGTACTTTGCATATTTAAATTTGAAACATTTAACAAATCGACTATTAATCTTTTAGCACAAGATGAATTCTTGCTTAAACAAACCATGCAAAAGTGGTTATGCATATTTGGACCACCCAACAGGAGCATCAATACAAGTAGATTTTCATGGATCGTTCAGGTAATAAATAAATCAAAATCACTTGATGATTCTACCATCTACGTTTAATGCTATACTCATGTGAAAATATAGATAAGGTAGATTATTAAGCGCAGAATATCTATTAAAATTAAATGTGTTGTTTTGTAAAACGCATAAGAGTACTGGCGAAGAATTTTTTATGGGGGGGGGGGGGGGGGGGCTATTCATCCCAAAATGTTTTGTTACCCAACGCTCTACAATGTCTGTAATTTCAGCTAAGGGGTCGGGAGCCCTTCATCCATTACCTTGTTTTGCAATGTGGTTAGTCAGTATAATTCCTGAGACATACAAAATATTTAATGTTCTTAAGCAAAGGGCCTGACAATGCCGTTATACCACTGTCAGTAGCGGAGCCAGCCCGACAATTTGGTCATGCTATGCAAATTTAAATCATTATCATTATTCATTTCTTTAGAAATTCGTTCCTTATACGGTCAAAAACACAGAAAAATTTGCATTTGCATGACCAAATGTCGGGCTGGCTTCGCTACTGACCATTGTTGGGGTTTTTTTCCGATAGTGTACTTACCACTGAATCTTTCGTGTAAGTTTGCTTTGAGACAGACAGATATACTGGATACCTTAAAAATACGTTAGAATTCAGCAAACCATTTCCCAATTGCTTTGCTATTTTTAAATATTTACGATAGTTCCCTATTTCTTTCATAGTTTTAGCGTTTCTGGCAATCATTCAGGAGTTTTTCATGATGCAACTGCATTTGTTGGTTGTTCACAGAACCAGGTAAATAGCACAGAATAAAGAGGACACCAGAAGGGCCAGGGGTACAACGTGTGTGACATTTTTTTCGCGCACGTGACAACGTCCGCCATTTTTTTTGGGGGGGGGGGGCGATTCGATGCGCTGGAGTTTTGTAGCAAACAATATGGAGAATTTGGAGTTTTAGCCACTAAAATCGCTATAATTTTTTAACAAGCCGGCAAATTTTCTTTCTACGGCTATTGCTGATTCCCTAATTTAAGCAAGGCTCTCTTGCTTGAAAGCGTGGTGCGTATCTATACAATTTGTAATAATTGTGTTTTAGTTTATTGTGGTAATATGACATATATATAGCTCTTACTTTCGTGTATTAAATTCCATCAGATTTTTGCTTTAGTTAGGATCTTAGTGCATAATTTTAGTCATTAGTTTACAAAATCCAATGTGTGAGAGTGTCAAATCAACATACAGTATGCCCATTGACTAGTATATAAACAATCGATGGTTGATTTGTTCAACTGAGAATTTCATTTGAAATTCACTGGATTAACATGTACAGGACAACTACAAAATAGGAAAATTACTCCAGTTTATGAAAACTATGATACTCAACAATGGTTAAATTTTCACTGAAATTAGTAAAATATGAAGGGTTGATCACAACATTATATACTGTATATGTTTGTGATTAACCCATCCACCACATCAAGTTAAGAAATCTATCTACCAATTCCTCAGCCCAACTTTGTCTGTCTACACTTACACCAGGCAATTTTACTTGTCAAAGGAAGTCTAAATTGGTTAAATAATTTTGGAAATAAACTTAATATTATTATTATTATAAGGATTATTTATTTAGCAAAAAAGGATTTTTTATGTACAGTGCATTTACTGACTAACAAATTGTGATGTTGCTTTTTAATTGTGTTGAATATATTAATATAATCAAATTAATAAACTTGTTTCACTTGTAGTTTGCTGAACTTTATAATCTAGCAACATACGAACAGAAATGTGGCTAAAATATTGGATTTAAACTATGTGAATTGTTATTTAAAGTCGTTGTCTTTAAACGAGAGCATACAAATGCTTCAAAATTAATTAATTGTATTACACAGTAAAAAGGAAGTTGGTTAATAAACACAAATCCTACCCTGGCCACGTCCAAGTCCCAGTTCTTACACGTGCAATCTTGTCGTACACCTATTCTACAAAGACATAGTTCTTTCACTGCTTTAAAATAATTTAAATGGCGAATTTGGCATTAATGGCAAATTTAATTGCTCCAGCAGCAAATATTTGCTTCGAGAGCTTAGTTTATTTGCTTTCCGCGGGATGAACAAAGGTATGTTCTATTGCTCTCAAAATACAAAAATGTTGCAATTAAACCTGTCCTACAATTTGATTTAAAATTGTATTTTGGCGTTTTCAGATCAAATGAATAGGTGGTGCTCTGTAGACGCGAAATTCTTGACAAAAGGACGCGAAATAAGGAACTGAGAATATGCGCAGAGCATTTCGAAGATATTAGGTAATTTAGCAACGATTAAAAAACCACCTTAACCCTCAAGCAAAACCAGCCCTATTTAACATTCCGAGCTAACCGACCACAGTGGGCATGAAAAGAAGAGCTATATTGAAAAGAAAATAGTACCTCATAGCCAAGGTAATTTTAAATTCAGTTCACGTAATTAGTTATGAAAAAACCTACTTTCAAAAAACCTACATGAAAAAAGTCTCTAATTGCATGAAAATCCTTCTTACAGCCAAGAAGGCAAGAGTAGAAAGGAATGAACATGGTATGTGCATTGTCATGAAATAAAAGAGCTCACTAAAAATAAGCTAGTATTTTTATAGTAATTTTCTACCTTTACATCGTAGTTATATACTGCACTACAGGTATTGAAAATTCTCAAACAAATTTTTTTTTACTTGCCAACATAAATGAAACGGCAAGTAAGAATTCTGAACGTAACATTCCAGAAACCAGTACATCAGGTATACATATATAGTCATTATAGCCAGAAAATATGTCAATGCACTGGTGAAGTGTACTAGATGCCAAGCAAGCTAATACCCAAAATTCTTTTAATTAGCCTCCATATAGCAGCTGTTTTTTGGGGTGAGGACTTAAGAGTGAGAAAATCCCCCCCCCCTCCTACAAGGTTGAAGTCTAAAACTATACAGACAGTACGGTACAGTACACACTCTTGGCAGTACGCTAATAATTATATATTTATAATGTAAAAGAAAATAGTCTTTCTTTCCTTGTGTAGAGCCCTTACATCTAATTTCTTCATTCCAGGAGGTTATTAACAGTGGGCTAAATCATGAAAGTCAAGTGCAAAATTCCATTTGCCAAACAAGCAGTGACCAGTCGAACACCTCATCTAGGAAAACCAAACAAAGGAAATTTATGCTCAAAGGCAGAAAATCCACCGTTGCAAGCAGACCTGAAAAAGAAAAAGCCTACAAGACAAGGGAAGGAGAGAACATTACAGGAAGTACTTAACAAACTGCCCGAAAATCCAGCTCATTTTGTTAAGATGCAGTTAGAGTTGCATAGCAGGAAAAAACGGGAAGAAGATACTCACCTCAAGTGAAATCGATTGCTGTCTCTTTGTATCATGCAAGTGGTAAAGCCTACAGAATTCTGTCTAAGTTATTCATATTGCCAACAAAATCATCTCTTCGTCGCTACATCTCCAGGATGCCAACAGCTAAAGGAATTTCCTAGGGTGTTGCAAAAATAATAAAAAAGGTTGATAGCATGAAGATAGCATGAATATGGTTTATGCACAGCAACAAGAAGTATTTCTCGATGTTTTTTCCACCAATTCTGCTCAAGTGTGTACGTAACATCCATTCTCAAATCTTGAGCCACACAGTAGCAGCGTCAATTATGCACATATGTGAGCATTGGGGGACTTGCGTCATCAGCTATGGGAACTGCTCAACTTTTGTTCAAGTTTGACTCTTTGCTTGATTGTGTCAATGTGTCAACGATTAACTCGCCAAAGGAATTGGAAGGTGCCATGAACACAACCTCATCCCACGAAAGATACTTGAAGGAAGCATTCACTTTTGTTAAGGAGTCGAAAGTGTTTGAAGGAAATGAAGAAGTCACTGGTAAAATCAAGTGTCTCAAAGGGTGGTTGGTTACAATCAAGGCTATTCTTTTGATTTGGGTTCAGCTTCATCTGAACTATAGCTTCAAACTTCTTCTCACAAGAATGTTAAACACCGATCCGATAGAAAACGTTTTTGGTTCCATTCTTCAGCGAGGTGGCAATATTGACAATCCAACCCCAATCCAGTTCACCCGTTCTCTTCAGAAAGCTGTTTTTCAGCTCGTTCTTTAATTCGTCAGGAGGCAACTGTGCTGATGATTTTGACAACCTTCACGCCCAGTCTTCTGAAGCAAAATCCAAGAAGAGTAATGTTCCTGCTATGGCTGCTCTACATAAAGAGCCACCCCACTTGGATATGAGAACCGTAGATTATCGTGAGAATGATGTTAGTGAAAACCTACTGGAAGAGTATCCAATTGCCTATGTGGCTGGATACTTATAGAAGTGTTTTAAACTTCACGAGTGTTCAACATGCAGAGAAGCTGTGGTCACAGACACAGAGAAACATGACGACAACAGGAACTTACTTTGTTTCTTCAAGGCGTACAAATCAGAGAAAAGTTTTGGAGGACTCCTTGCACCTGCAACATCATATTAGCAGTATGTCATACAACTAGAAGACCTGTTTGTGAAAGATTTCTCCATGTATACCAAGAGTGTTGGAGTTGGGAAAAACATCGTAACGAAACTACAAGATGTTCCAGGTTCATTTCAGCATTGTCTAGAATTTCCTTTGCAGTATCTATTGAAGTTATTCTTACGAATGAGGACTTACTACATTATCAAGTTTGCCAACCAAAATTTAACATGCAAGAACAAGAACAAGAACAAGAGAAGCAAAAAGTACATTGAGGTTACCCACCTGTAGAGTAATTTGACATACCACAGTGATCACTATGAAAACAGTCAAGGGACTAACTAGTTTACAAGTATCAAGAAACTTGATATTGTCCGCATTTTAACAAGGTCATTGTTTAATTTTGAACTACTAGTGTCTGCACAATTTTAATATTACAAAGTATTAAAAAGTATTAAACAACACAACTTGTGTATAAACATGGTATTTATTCAGCTATAAACCTGTTAGGAATAATCTAGAAAGCGCGTAAATGGAAAGAAATACGTTAAATCAAACCCTCTTTAAGATTTTACCTTAAACAGAAGAAAATCAGTGAAATTATTTAGACAACATCGCGCGTACGTCAGGACAGGCCTTCGGTGGGTTCAAAGTCACACAATAAAATAGAAAAATTTGGTTATTTTTGTAAGGAATCGACTCGCCCCCAAAATGGCTTCCAACATGCGCGAGGCGACACGAAACCCTCAAAGGTTCCGACATGAGTGGCCTTTCTGGTCTCCTCTTAATTCTATGCAAATAATCTGAGTATTGAAAATATCAAATAACAGTACCTTTAGTAAAACTTAGTAGCGCACTTACGTGACAAAGGACGTGAAAAAGAATTCTTTTGTTTTAAAAGAATTTGAGCACTTGGCCCAAAGGCAAAACCAAACAAAGGATCTGAAGTTTATTTTTCAAACAAAATATCATTTGTCTGCTCTGGTCACATAATAAAAAATTACAAAAATTACTGACTGCGTATTGAAAGCTTAATTTATGATGCGAATGCATGGTTTTTCTTGATTAAGACATTACCAAAAGACTAAAATTAGAAAAAAGGTTATCTTGTTTAAGATGTGTTGCGGATGTTTTGGGCCTATTGGTGGCACAGATGATTACTGTAGACCAAACTGTACTGCCAAAAATGGCGGAACTGTGGAAAAGAATACGTATACATGGTTTTGGGTGAGGACGTCTCTTCCAAAACGTGTATGGAACAGATGTATGGAATACAAAGAGGAGAATGACAATGGCGACATAATCACCTACCGATTGTTGGATGGAAATACTACGCCTGAGCAGGTAATAGCCGACAGAATCGTAGTTCGGAATTAAATTGAGATGATATCGAATATGCCATATTTATTAGCCATTGTTATTCACGCACGGTTATAAAGTTAAGAGTGATAACTAGTGTTCTTGACACTCTATTATCATCATGGAGCTTGAAAACACCTCAGGGGGCGTAGCAGCAAGTACCTGCAAAAACATTTAAAAATTTATGTAATTTCTACATCATTGTTTAAAAATGCTTGAAATGCAGTGAACCCTGCAAAAAACACCGATTTCTTATTCAGAGTAGCTGCTTAGAAAGCATAAGGGGAGGAGATGAGAGGGTATCACCTGGTATACGGGACTCAATTTTGCCCCCGCCCAATGACGCTATTCATTGTATGACTAAAAAAATATTACAATGCCCTCTAATGTTGTTAATTCTATGAGCTTGATGGTGACTAGAATGGTCAAGTGGGATCGTCCGAATTATGCAAAGACTAAAAGGCCATGACTATCAAGTGTGCGTTGAACGATTACAATATTCTGTCCTTGAAAACCCATCCGTCGATTTTTAGGGTCGCTGCCCAAAGGACACTGTTTCCTTAAATGAAGGTGTAAGTATTGAAAACACTGATATTCAATAAACAATTTTGGTAACTCAACGCATGTATTGCACTGATGTTCAAAGCTTAATTCTCTAATATACAATTATATTTTCGTATCCATAATTATTTCTTCTTTAGATTGTCGTAGTCCCAGATGGTGAAGCAGCAAAGAAGGTGCCAGCAATTCCTGGATTATTGCAATATCGTAAAGATAACAAGGAACTTTATCTAAGAGCAAATGAGACATGGAAAGTTTTGGCACCAGAGAAAAAGGTATTGGATTTCAAATACTTTATGTAGTATTAAAAACACGAGCAGGAGTGCTTTATCAGATATGAACTGCGAGGCGCAGCCGAGTGTTTTACTGTATGTCTGATAAATCACGAATTGTGAGTATTTTAAATAATTTCTAAAACGATCCATTTTATACCTATCTTGTCAGTTTGTTTATGAAAGATTTTCAATATAGATGTTGTGCCTCAAAATTGAGGTAAACGTTTTGTGAAAATCTAGTTGATGTGTTTTATCGCATATTGTGAATGTGTCTAATCAGGTGTGGAGGCTACCGTGAATGCCATAAATACATTTCCATATTTTTTAACGTTCATCAGTATTCTTTATGTAGTGTTGCATCCTAATTAGCATTGCTATGCGGCGTATTTGAAGTATTTTAAACCTCTCAAGTTCGCGTTTCGCTATTCAAAACCATCTTTCTCGTGTTTTATGAGCAATGGGTATGGAAACACGAGCAAGTATTTTTAAGTTGGTGCATATCCCGTTTGGACACGTTCTCAAGTGGTTTAATACGAATGTAAACATCATCAAAAATATTGAAAATGCATTTTCTAAACATTTACAGGCTGTATAGGTAAATGATAACGGCACTATTTATCACTCATTCTGCAGTAAATCTAAAGAAAGCCGAGGTCCATGTGCTGTAGTGTTTTACATGCAGCTACATTGGTTATACAGATCCTCAATTCTGAACAAAAAAAAAGTTACGACATATTGCGCAACTATATTTCTCTCCCCGATATCATCTCTCCTTTTTTGAAAAGTATTTGCTAGCAATGTGTCTATATAATGTGAAAGAGAATAGATACTACTTAGTGCCAACACTGAACTTGAAAACCTCCATGTGTTACAACATTTTTGCTGCAGATTGTAGTTGTTTCTGTGTTTCACCTGTGCTGCAGGAATCTCATTACAATATTACTTTAAGCACGTTACAAGTTTGTTGCACAATTTTTTGTGCGCAGAAGTCATTTTGCTCTTCCGCGATGTCATTTTTGCTCTTGCCTCATTATTGAGCCTCATGATGTAACATTTATTGCTCTACTTTACTCTGTGAAATAGATTCTTAAGAAAACATACGAAATGTTCGGCTTAAAGTTGAAAGATGTCGAACAGAAACTCTATAATCATGAACAAAGGGTAAGCTATATTTAGGGTACATTTCAAACCTAGCAAACTGCTGTGCAACGATTATAATGTAAGTATAATGTATAATTACATGACTGTAAATTAGACAGAGATGCAAATCGGAAGCACAATTGTTTTTTCACAAACCAAAGGTGTCAGGGAAATCGTCATCACTATTGCTATGATATAAACGACAAATATGATTAAAAACTTTTTAGATTATTCAGGAGCAATTAGAAGTAGATTCCAAACTGAATAGTATCGATCAAAAACTCTCAAGGCTTAATCAAACAGTAAGTTCGATCATGAATACTCATTAGTTTTGGAAAGTATCTCGCATTCTTGGTATGAATATTATCTCTATAATTGGTTCTCCCTACCTATTTTTTTGTGACGGGGTCCCTCCTTTCGGCTTAGGAGCCTAATGTTATTCTAATACATGCGAAAACTTTAATGTTCTATGTAATTAAAAAAGCATCGAAGCGATTGCACATTATTCGTGTCCTACATCGTTGTGGCCTCTCACCCAGGGTTACTTACGTACTTGTCTGATAAAATCGAAAAAGTTCAAAAGAGGGCTTCTCGTATAATTTACCCTGAAGTTGAATATACTGACGCTCTTAGAATTGCTCAATGTAAGCGTCTCTCCGAAAGACGTCAAGATATCTGTGAACAAACATTTAAGAAGATTCAGAATCCTGACTGCATGTAAACTTAATTACATTTTAACTCTGCTTCGTTCGAATAAGCACGATCGGGAACTGAACTGAACGATACAAGAATAGCTTTATTTCTAAAATGTGCTCAACTTTAACAGCGAACCATAGTAGCTTTTATATATTTTTAACATATGTTATAACCTTTTTACTCTATACATCTTTAATAGCTTCGTATTGTAGCCTACTTTATTCTTATCGTTGTAAACATACATGTATTGCAATTCACCTTTGGTGCCACAATACCTCAATTATACCATTCATTATTATTAGTAATAATAATAATAAAAATATCCCTATGAAAAACTAATTTTTGGCCTTCAACGTCGATAAAAGATGACGGAAGACATGCATCATCATCTTTTTCATAGCAATCAAATTAATCGAGTAACTTTTTTCGATGTTGGTTGTTTTATTTTAGGTGCAGATTATTAAGAAATACTATCCCTGTGAGTATAACCATACGTTTAGCTGATTCTTGAAAACTAATTAAAATTTGTTATTTTCAAGGATTATTCTAAGAAAATTTTAACAGTGCACAGAAGCACGAAAAAGATAAAATTCATTTGAATTTAATGACATTATAGAACACGTTTTGACTGTCCAGCATAAGTGTATGTACTCTCATTCCCAGACTTAAACTTTGCCCAGAGGCGTCGCTAAGAAGGGAACTGGGGGAACGAGTCCCTCAGTCTAAAAATCGATTTTGAATTTTTTCTAAATCTTGAGTGAAATGTGTGTGTGTGTGTAAAGGGAGGTGGGGAGGGGTATGATTATTGTTTAGATTTCTGTCGGGCACAAAATTAAAATCACCGATGTGTGGCTTTTAGATTATCAATAAAACTGCCTGGACATGCTAAAAACAGTGTTTCAGAGACCACGCAATGAAATCAAAAATTTCTTGGGGGAGCACGACCCAAACCTCCCTCGGGCCTTTGGTGCCCGTTCCCCCAGTTTCATCACGCTGTTGACGCCTCTGAGTTTACCCCATGTATATGGACGTACGGAGTGGACGTATTGCACCCCTGAGTTTCAATGTTTGGTTAGTACATTTTTTGAAATTGTTCTTTGAAATCAAATTCGTCGGTTGAATGTGACGTCTACATATTTCTGAAATCATGAATAATAATTATCTCTATATCCAATCAAATTTCATGGATTACATAACATGCACTCTCCTGTATGCCCCATGCCAGTCAGATTTTAATAAGTGTGCAAATTCGTTAATGTGGTATAATGTAGCATAATGCAAGTGGAATTTTAATAAATATGTAAATTAGTTGCAGACACTCGGGATTATAACGGAAAAGACATAGTCACGAATGTAACCAATTTACATATTTATTAAAATCTCAAAATTTCTTGGGTTTTCAAAAAAGACCATTTTTATTTTCCCGACGCAGTATCTCAGTTTTTACAATCAAAATTTTAGTGCTAAACTTTCAGGAAAATTGTAATAACTTTCCATTAGGCAAAAAAATCGAATTTATTTTTCTTACTTTCAATTAAGTTCCCCAATGCAAGAACTACAACTTATTTGACAACAAAGAACGAAACATAAACTATAGGAGTGGTTCAGTTGGTTGCGATAATAGTATTTCGGGATGGTACAGATTTTATGGTGCTGCTGGAACTCAGCTTCCTACTTCTTGTGTTCCGAGAAGTGACACCAGTACTGTAGTATGTGAAACTCATGCCGTATCGTGGTTGAATGGCGCTCATCCCTCTATTAGTGAGGGAAAAGTCACGCGTCAGGTGTGCTTCAGTTGGGCTGGCGATTGCTGCGCGGCGACCAGTGATATAGAAGTGATCAACTGTGGACCCTTTTATATTTACAACCTCGTATCTCTGGCTGGCTGGTGCAGTAGACGCTATTGTGGTACATGAACATTATGATAGAAATTATTGCATTTTGTTTGGTTGCCAACTTTGTAATTATCTCTTAATTTACACATGTAGTCTGCAAATTTCTGTCCCTTTAAACAACCAAAACATGCTTTAAAGTTTCTGACGACACCCAGTTCCCTACTCGATTAAAAAGTGGTTAAATAGTGTTGTTAAAGGAAATGGCAACAAAAATTTTTATTATCTCATTCAAAAGAGACTCTAAAATAAAATATAGAAGTCTATTACAAAATTTTTATGTCTGTTTTACTCCGGGAGATATTGTCACCTAAATAATCGAACTGTTCGCCATCTTGGATTAATTTTTACCTCATTAAAAATGTTTTGGTGACGTCACAACAGGGATGCGACATTCAAAGCTTCTCCTAAATACCTACCACGAATAAAATATTTGTGAAACATTTCAGTACGTGCTGAAGTCCGAAACAATTACCTTGTGTGTTGGAGAGGATTAATCATTGTGTCGTAAGAAAAAAAATTGCGTGACCCCAGTTGTGACGTTCATGCATATCTACAAATAATCCAAGATGGCGGACAACTAAAGATTTCAATTCAAAATTTCTTACCAAATAAGGCAGATATAAAAATTCTGTAATAGACTTCTATATATTGTTTTGGAGTCTCTTTCAAATAAGACGATAAAAAATTTTGTTGCCATTTCTCTTTGAATAATAAGTTACGTAATACTTTTAGGTACATTAATTGTCACTTTAGATTTATGCTACTGCTGTTAAGGTTCCTATATAATTGAATTAAACTAAATTTTGAGTATGCCAAAAATCTTCACGGGCTTATTTTCAATTTCACTCAACCTTTGACACCCGCTACAAAAATTTTGCCAACCGCTCGGTCTGTACCCCGCCATTGATATTGAGTTGTTCCTCTGGGGCCAGTTGTATAAAACCCTTAATCACTTTTTTAATCATTAATTGTTTTGTAGTTCAATAGTGATTAAGTACAAAATATGTGGTTGAGATTGGTTGATATTGCCACTAATCATAGTTAGTTTTAATCACTTTTTTATACAACCGGCCCCAGGTTGTTGTAACTTAAATTTATTTCTGTGCAAGACTGTAAAACCTTTAGTTTACCAGGCACCTCTAGTGCTTTAAATAGTAAAACAAATTAGTAAGTAGATTAAAGGAATTAAATTAATCTGGAGTATAGCACACAAGCAAAGTTTGCCGTTTTGAGTCTTTGGTACCCAAATCGATGCAGTATAGGATTTAGCGAAAATGGTGAATAGTCTAAAACAGGCCCTAAAGGTTTGTGAAAAAATTTTCCGCTTTTTTCATTTCTCAGCTAGCAGAAAATACTACTTTTGACATTTTACATTATTGTAAACAAAAATAAGTTGAAAACTATTTCAAGGAATGAATGTGCAGAACTATAATACATATTTTTTAAGCAATATTTTTACAAAATCTCTTGATCAACTATGCTAACCACTATTTACACTGTAAATCTGGAAGTGTTAACGTAACACCAAAATGGGTGTAAATTGTTGCAACGCTACCGACACCCTCTTAAATTACTGAATTTTTGGGCCAATTTTTCGTCGAAATTAACATAGTATGTGTCAAGCATAAAAAAACAGGCAAATTACATACAATAGGTATGGGAAACTATATATTTTTGGAAAGCCTATATAATGTAGATTATGAAAAAAAGTTTTCACAAAGTTTTTTTGGTCATTAATGGTTCTAAGGGGGGAGTCGTTTAGAATTTTCCGATGAGCAATAGGAATAATAATTACAATTTTGAAAATTCAAGAAATTTTACCAACTCCAGAAATGTCATGGCTTTGCCACAAATATTGTAAAAGACTAACAATACATATGGCCAAGATATCTCTACATTTTGGTTTCCATTCAATTAGTCACTTCAGAGTAATTCATGGCAGCCATCTTGGGTTTTATGATGACCTTTATTTACACTCAATACTCTGTCTTTGTAAAAAAATATAGAACTTTTATTTATTTTAAGAATAAAAGCTATATAATAGATAAAATTTACATGGTTTGGTAACTATATTACAAGCGAACGAGTAATCGCAATGAACGAGTGAGCTTGCAATAATTCACGAATGATTAAAAACCGTACGCGCTCACCATCCATAATGTTATTTGTTTATTTTGTTATGAGACAGATTTCGAATAATAATTAGACATTTGATGAACACGTGAGCGCTTCCATATGTGGAAATGGCGAACACATGGAAAGCCAGGAAAGTACTGAGCTAAACAAGTTTTTAAGCTTTGTGATAATGTCGAGAGTTTGATGCCGTAGTTTTCAGAGATTTAAACGAGGATTGTAAGAGCATTGATTGTGTATGATCGAAGTGATTTGTAATCGATAAGTATATACGAGTATTATAAATATCAAAAGCTGATCAGAAAACCGAAGTGCATTTTTGTATCGTAACAATTTTATAAGTATTGAAATTTCATTGAAATGACATATTAATTTTAGCAACATTAGATTATTGTAACATTATTCGGCGTTTTTCCGGTTCGCATAAATTAACTTGTGTTTCTGTTTTAAGATTCCAATTCTTTGTTTTTCAACACAACGAAAATTAAACTCGACGAGTAATATTCGGTCGTGTTGATGTGTTTACATTTGAGAGTAAACACTAGTGATATAGTTTCATTAAAGCTATCCGCCCACTGTCTACAAGCTGTAAAAACAAACATAATATAAATCTAGATAAATAATTTTATTTTCACCACACAACAACTCGTTTGCGAATTTCAGTAAGTATAAAATTAATAACACGAATTTTAAAAATACTTCAAAGCCTATTAAATGTTAACAATAATGTTTAAAACTTATCCTCACTGTCTTCTAAAGGTCGAAGTTTCTTCGACATTGACAACGCTTCGTCTGGGCTTGATTCTTGCTCCACTGTGAGCTTGGGTGACGGGTTTACTGTGTTTTTGTTGATGGAAATATTACTTACCACCATTAATTACAGCTTCGCTTAATAAATGGCTTGTTGCGTCTTGGAGTTGGATATCCTGTTTAGTCGACACTTTGACGTATTTTTCTAAGCTTTTAAATTCCTGTGTCCTGACAGTTGAGCGTTGTGTCTTGGAGGAATATCACTTTCGCTAAGTGTTTGAATCATTGTTTTTCTCCCGCTGTGATTTCACAGTCGTTCGTTGTTAATTCTTGCTTTTTTAGTCACAGTCTTGATCAGACTGTTCAGTTTGTTCACTCCAACAGGGACGGTCTTGAACCACTCTTTCGTTTTAAGCGACTCTGCTTTTAAAGTGTTGTTGACAGGCCTCTTCTGGGGTAAAGTTTGTATATCACGACAGGATCTCTTTCCGATCCGTCAGTAGCAAGCATTTTAGGTGCAATTTTTCTGACATCACGGCAGTCCGAACCGGTTCATGTTTTGGTTTGTCTTTCATGGAGTTCTAAAATTTGTCGCCGTCTGCTGTTTTCTTTAACTTTGCATCTCCCCAGCACATATCTCAATGCTCTTTTGCAGCCTCTGAGCCCAAAATGCATTGTGTTATTCAGCCACAATAAGTTAAAAGCGATTCTGGATTCATGTACCGAGGTTTTTCATACAGCGTATCTAGTTCCGAAGCGGTTAATGCCACCGAAGGGTTTTGTTTATTTCCTTTTCCTTTTTTCCTTTTTGTTGCTTGGACTGGAGAGATTGTCTTGTCTTCTCATTGATAATTCTTGCGGGGTAGCTTTTTTCTTAAACTTCAAACTTGCTAGTAGACTTTCCCCTCTTTGGTTCTGACCGAAATTATGAAATCAGACACATACTCGTTTAGTTCTTCCATGTTTTTTTCTCAGAACCGGCGTCCACGAACCTCGAAGCTATTTTGGTTTTTTAAATTTGCACCAAGCAGGAAAATGACGCATTTTCCCATACGGTCAATTCTCACTGGGGAAAAAATATCGTTCGATCGTCCAATCAAGCGCCGCGAACGATGATTTTCACTAGTGAGATTCCATCGTTTTCGTTGCTGATTGGCTGTTGCTAATTTCCAAACGATTATTACGCACTGTTATTTCAACGAATAAATCTCAATTCTTATATGATAAATATCATGATTGGTCAGAATTCAGATGGTACACAGATGTATAGCATGTGTTCAAAAGAATACATAATAGATTTATTTAAACTATCACAGAACACAGCTGTGTACCGTTGAATTATTTAAATTAACGCATAAAATATAAGCAAATTCACATTCACGATATTTTTTATACAGCAACTGAGGAGGTTTGACAGCTACTCGCAAAGCATCATGGGTGAAAAACGTCTAATTACACGTGACGCTCATTACTGTGTTTACTTTCGAAACATAAACATCTCCTAGGGAAACTGGATGGACGCTTCTGAAAGAGTCGTGCTACGATAATTCATCAAAATAACTTCAATAGTTATATTTTTGTGATCCCCGCGAGCAACGATTTTGCTTTAGTTTACCGTCTTTAAGTTAACCGTTGTACGGGCTTATGGACTATGGAGGCTGAGAATCCTGGAAGGACATGTACTAATATTCCCTTTAAAGAACACTTCTTTCGAAATCTTGTTAGACTTATATTATCCGACGTGCACATGTAAAAGCAAGTAGCTACAATATTTCAGGTTGGTGTATATCTTTAAAAGTACACTGCATTTTAATTAGAACTAAATGAATTAAAAATTTTCTTATTTTACCACTTGCGTATTGAGTCTCCAATCTATTAATTGTTACAATATACAATTTGTTGCTTTGAAATAAAATTTTAGAAAAAAAAAATCAAAAATCGAAAAAATCTTCGCAATTGCAGAGATCTATAGACATGTAATATTTTCTTTCTGGATAAAAATCTAATAGTTCGGTTGGCATAGCATGGAAGGTGCCAAAGTGATAATGATCAGAGAATGATGACATTAAAAGTGATTAAGACTATGATAGTGGTGAGAAAGAAGTATTCTAAATCATTTGAATGGATTAGACAATTCTTTACAACAACATCAACAGGCACTACCTAGCATTCTGCTTAAAATACATCTAGATGAAACAGAAACTAAGGTTAGAACCATGAAATCCAAATAAATTCCAAAATGAATCGCTAGTAAACTCATTGACATGTGTTCATATACATTGGTTGCTTGATACAATCTATAATTTTCCATGTTTTAGGATGTATCCTCACCTTTCAGTTAGTTTTTGGAAAGAACACAAATTACCATTCAGAGTAGGTGATCAACAAAAAATGTAATAAATGATCACTCAAAAGTGTCATGCCAAAGCCTTAAAGGCTACTATGGGCTGTTACATTAAATTTTGTGCAAGTCTTACAGCCAAACTATGCGGAACGTTCATATTTTGAGTTCCGAACTCATTTGAAATTTTCCTAATTACTTTTGCACTTTTGGAAAACCTCTTTCTGTTCAAAACGCCTAGTTTCCTGTTCAAAGTTTCTAGCTTCCAGTTGTAAAATTTTATTCAAACAGCAGATTAAAATCGTTACACTGAAGTCTATTATAAGCTTTTGTTTTGCCCAGTACCTTCTAGGTAATTCCATGTCAAATCATCCAGACGGTGAAGCCAAGATATCAGGGATTTGCCTCACGTTTACATCACAGAAAGGTACTGATGAAATAAACAAAATGTCAAAATTTCGCGTCTTTAGCGTTCAAGCTACAGGGAATGTGACCAGCTAAAGAAACTGCTGACATCAGCATTTTTGCCAAAAAAGGGACGTGTCATAGACAGGAAGTCATTTTTCACTTCATTATATTTTGGGGTGCAATGGCCATGAGTTGACGAAAAGTTGATATTTACCATTTTCAATGACGCAGAATCCAAAAATGTTATCAAAAAAATTGGATGTTGTAATGCCAAGCATTTATTTGCATACAATTTAAATTGCAATACTTACAGGACACACTTATGTTTGGTCTGTGATTAGTGCATGTGGCCAACTACAATTTTGTTTAAAAATTAGTTTCCAGTGCAAAACTGGAATTTGCCTGCAAATAGCAGAAGTATCGATCATATTACTTCCGTTTTGATTGGCTTTCATTGGCTTCCTGTACGGTACCGAGTGATTTTCAAGATTTTGTTGCTGGTGTACAAGGCTCTTCATGCTAATAATGCACCGCCTTATATCTCAGACCTTCTGATACCTAGGCATATTGGTTGCTATAGCCTGCGCTCGAATGAGCAAAATTTGTTAATAGTTCCTAAGACAATGAGGAAAACTTTTGGCGACAGAGCTTTTGCCAAGGCTGGTCCATTTTTCTGGAATGAACTTCCCGCTGATATTCGTCAACAGTGGAAACTTTTAAAAGCGAACTTAAGAACTTTCTTTTTAAAAAGGCATTTTATCTTTAAATAAATTTTAAATATGTATATATAGTTATCATCTCATATTTTATAACATTTTATTTGAATTTGTAATGATAGCGCTTTAGAATATTTATTGTGTTTAACGCTTTATAAATCAATAAATTATTATTAAATTATTAATTATAATTATTATAAATTATTATCTACGACCGGTGGGTATTTTAATTGGGTTGGTTATATTCCACTGATGGGTGAGACTGTTACCTAGTACCATACAGGTTACTTCTTGCCAGTTGTGAGGGATTGCTAATATAGATAGATCGTTATAGACCCCAAACTTTTACTTACGTATTAAACTCTTAGGTTATACAATTTACATATATTTATCTGACTTCGCGCTCTGAGGTGCTCTCTCTTCAACAGTGTAACACTAACTCTCTCTCTCGTGCACTCTGACACACTCTGTTATATGCATGCACTGTTTGCTATCTCAGCTAAACATTAACTAAATTCCTATTCCATGTTATTAGATCATATAATTATGACGTCAGTGGATTTAACTTCTAGACTCACGGTTTACAAACCAACACCTTGTAACAAGACAACCGTCAAATTAAAGGCTGGCCAATTGGTAGTACAACAATTCAAAATTCTACAGCTGTGGCAGTTTTGTGAAACAATACACGAGAATCAACGGCCTTTATGATATTACAAATAATTATGAAGTACAGTAGTAGTTGGCCACATGCACTAATCAAACATAAATGCGTCCTGCAATTTAAATTGTATAAATGCTTGGCATTACAACATCCAATTTTTTGATAACATTTTTGGATTCTGCGTCATTGAAAATGGTAAATAACAACTTTTTGTCAACTCATGGCTATTGCAGCCGAAAATATAATGAAATGAAAAATGACCTCCTGTCTATGACACGTCGTTTTTGGGCAAAAATGCTGATGTCAGCAGTTTTTTTAGCTGGTCACATTCCCTGTAGCTTGAACGCTAAAGACGCGAAATTTTGACATTTTGTCTATTTCATCAGTACCTTTCTGTGATGTAAACGTGAGGCAAATCCTTGACACTATGGTTTCACCGTTTGGATGATTTGACATGGAATTACTCTTTACTCATAATAGTAGTGATAGATAGTGGGTCGTCTGAATGTGCTTAAGTGATTTAATTCAATATTGATTATTGTAGGGAAAACACAAATGTTCATATTTGAATATGAATTTTCTCTGACTCCCACTTAGTTAGTTTTACTACGCTTTCGGAAGCAGAGCATTTTATGTGTGTTACGAGGCCTTCTGGGGATCAACTCAGCTTTTGCGCGAGGGCCTCGAAACCAAGCGAGATCTTCTAATCAGTGAATGCTCAAATGAGTGAATACAATTTTCTTTTAGGTCTTTATTTCAAATAACTAACAATACAATGAGTTGGTACGGGAAAGTAGGAGTTCCATACAATTCCTATCCAAGACTGATCACTGGGCACTAATACAGGTGGATATATTTAGGTTGAATGACGTAGGAGATTGTGAAATGTACATTAATTAATCTAACAATAAGACATTTGGACGCCTGTTCCGTTAGCTGTACAAACATTTAACATCCACATGAATTTGAGTGACACAATGAATATTAAAACAGAAATAAATACATGTTTCATAACATGTGTGACAATAAACCCGTATACCTATACTGTATTTTTACACACTGGTTTACGTATACTGGAGTCTTTATAATACCCATTTGTCAACACTACATACGCAGTTCTAATTGTCAATGAAGAAGTGTCACTTGTCAAACTTTCAACCAAGCAATCTGTTAATATAAAATATAAACCTTCCTACTTTATTCTGCTTGTCTCAGTAACATGCAATGATATTTTTCCAACTCGAACGCATGTATTGGGCAATTAGTACATGTTCTGTACTTTACTTTGTCTAATGCCTGGCCATTTTACTTGTCTGTGGAAGATTACTTGTTGGTAATGTTTAAAGTAACATTTTAATGAAGCATGTGTCTGATATGTATGCATGTGTGGTATTGTACATGTAGAAGCAAAAACTAGCATGTACTGTAACTGTAACTGTAACTGTAATTACTAATATTTTATACAAATATCCAATTTTATTACATGATATGGAGCCTTTCATGACGTGATCAGCATGAATGCAAACCGGTGATTTGTATGCATCAGACATGTTGTATATTGTGGCCGAAAGGAACATTGTGTTCAATTTGGTGGCCTTTTTAGCTATGTATATTTTTATAAAGATAAGAAATATCAACAGGGAGAATTCTCATTGGCATAATGCCTGTCAAATACCTGGCTTCAGTAAAAAGCATGGTTTAAGATTTTATCAAATAATTATGTAACTATAAGACATTGTACTGGTATATAAGTTGGGTGCAACTAATATATATTCTTCATGTATTAATAACACAAAGTATGCATTTTAGTCATTAATTGTTAAATTAGTGTATTAATAATATGCATGACGTAATGTATACTAATAGTTACATAGGTATATGGAAAGAACTATTGACGCGATGCCAAAACTGTCCTTTCAAATCGGTCTTAAGTACGGTAACTCTTTTGAAGTGATCAAAACAGGCTTTTTCATAGAGTAATAAAACGGTGTCTACTACAGTGTTGAAAGAGTCTTTTTCATAGGTTCAAAACAGACCTAATAGGCCTATATAAGTAGGCCTGCTATAATTGGGCCAAAAACAGTAATATAAAAAGAGGGCCATTTTAGGGTGACATTTTGGCCCCACTTTCATGGCTGAATTGGCTCCTATCATTCAAAGCACCTTGTTTTGCTTTTTAACCTACCAAGATGTGTTGCGTAACACAGTCTTGGTTAACAGCACACCTAATTAACACATCCTTCACTTCCTAAGTTGAAACACACCTTTCCAAAAAAGACGTGTTGCTTTAACACAACTTTTCTTTAAAATACAGTTTAGAACGATTACACAACTTCGGAAATTACACGCCTTTTGTAAATAACACTCCAAATCTTAGAAACACGCCATTCTTAGTGCGCTTTTAGCGCACTTATATATCCGCAACATCACACCTTGTTCAAAAAACACTTGCAGCATGCGTTCACGACACACTTTAATATTTAGTTTTTTGCGCTGTGATATACTTAATCGTTTCACGCTGCAAGCGCAAGTATACTGTATTTATCACCGTTTTTTTCATAAATACACGTTAGTGTACCCGATCAATTTGCCATTTGAATAAAACTAATTAGCAGGTAAACACGAGGTAAACTTAGCCTAGAAAACTAAGAAAATATAATTTTGAATACTCGCCGTAGCTTATTTCGATTCCGTAGACGGTCGGACACCTCCCAGATGGTCGAGCACCTCATTATCTCGTTCCCAGACTGCTCTGGCTCATTTAGACGAAGTTGTATTATAAATTCAAATTGTTTCGATGGTTTCCAGCAAGCTCGTTGTTAGCTCAGTCGTCTTGGCGTGCGATTTCAAACAGGTTAGGCAGGGGTTCGAATCCCATCCGAGGTTTTTTTAATTTTAAAGTTCGTCAAACTTTTTTTCTTATATTTTTTTACTTTTATACGATTTTTGTAAGGGTTAGGTTTAGGGTTTGGATCAAGGATTGGATTATTTAAAATTTTAAAAAGAAAAATCTATTAGTTTTATCAGACAAATAGGCTTGGGAACGAGATCAATGAGGTGCTCGGCCATCTCAGAGGTGTCCGACCGTCTACGGAATCGAAATTTGCGTATACGACGGTTAATCTTATATCAACCATTGTTATAAATACATACGATATCTCGTATATTTGCTTCCTGTCTGCAGTGGTTTCTAAAATTGGAATTTGCGCGCACTAAATTTGAATCTGTTTCATCAAATGACCATTTCCAGATGTCATCGTAAGTTAAGTGATATCATAAACTGACATTCAGCTATATTTGACTAACAGTGTTATTGTATATACATTAGGGAGTAGAGTTTTTGTATCTGATAAAGTGAGGGCCATTCTATTTAATATCCACCTTCCCCCCCCCGCCCACCTCGTTGACGAGGTTTCTGATTTTAGACCCCTTAAAAAATTACTTTTAAAGTACTCACTTGAAAATCACTATTTTTCAAGAAATCCTCTCCAAAAATTGTAATATTTTTCAATCCCATCAGAAATACCTGCTGACGATTGTGGTCAAACACCCTAAGAAAATTTTTTAGCGCTTCACGCCCCCTCAGAAATTTTCGATTCTTTATACCACCTAAGAAAATTTCGTTGTCAGTGCAGATCCTTCAGAAATTTTCAAAATTTTGTTCATCCCCTCAGAAAATCATGATATTATGCTACTGCATGATCATGATATCGTGGATGCAACACCTATATTCATACGGGATTAGTAATATAACATAGACTAACCCAGTGTTAACGGAAGGTCCTGCATCCCCTGCCCATTTGCTAGGACTGATTTTTGCCTTTGTCTACACTAATTGAGCTAATTTAATGGTTTATCAGTGACAAAGTTCATAGTTCAACCTTTATATTTTTCAATATTTTTCTCATTTTAAATGTATTTGATTTTGAAATTCTACAATTAAAAGATTAAGTAAAACTTATAGATTAGAGAAATATCTTGACTGGTCACTCCCCAACAGTTATGCACTTAGGCGTTTGTGAAATTATATTTTATACATCTATTACATTGTTTTGGAACATGCGTCATTAGCAACAAGATAGCTATAGGGCCAGAAAGCCAAGGTACATAGCCACAAAAGATCAGAAGTCTCATTAAGGGGATATCAGAACAACGAATGGTCGCTATTAATAACCATGAAATTATTCCTTCACTTAGGAATTTTATAAAGTAAACTGTATTTATAAAAGAGGTGCATTTTATACATGTTATATTTCAGAACCATCCTCAGAGGTATGAAAAACTAGATTCATATTAATCTGACACTGCAGAGAACAACGAAAAATTCGTTGTCTCGAGCGGGATTCATCAGTCTCGAGCAAGTTCACTTGCATCTTCGGGTTTCTAGACCGCCGCTCAACCATTTGAGCTATCGAGTCCACTGGGATTGGTAGCGAGTCTCGTCCAATTTAAGTGACGAAATATTTTCGTGACGACTTATATATGTTGTGCTAAATAAATTATACTAAAACAATTATACGCCTCAGACTCAGTGATTATGGTCAATATTCACCTCGACGTTCTCTCGGTGAATATTCACCAATAATTACTTCGCCTTCGGCGGATAATTGTTAAATGTAAGAGGTTTTCGTTTGCCATGCCATTTATCTGCTTTGCCTTTATGTACCACCAATTTGATAGTTTATCAGTAACAAAGTTCATAGTTCAACCTTTATATCCTTTCATATCTTTTTATCTGTATTTGATATTGAAATTTTGCAAGTAAAAATAGATTAGACATCTCGACTTGTCATTCTCTAGCCGCTATTTTGCATTCTAACACATGTGAATTATATTATATGCATCTATGGTATTGTATGCGGCAAGGTGTCATCAGCAACAACATAGCCAGAGGGCCAGAAAACCAAGTTTCAAGCACGTAAACGAAGCTGAATAGCCACAAAAGATCGGAGATTAGAAAAGCGAACAAATCTTTAAATTTTGAAGGTACCATCACAAAAGATTCCATCGCAAAGTGTAGACCGTTTGAAATGTCGCCTACCATTAATATATTTTAGCAGCCAACGAGAACAGAGCTATAGGTTGTTTACACCTATTACAGAATGATTGACCTAATACGCAGACTGTACTGGACTTGTAAAACGAGGACTGGACTCAAATTTGTACAACGCGGAGTAGATTCAAATTTGTAAAACGAGGACTGGATCTATTAATCACTCGTCAAATTTATCATTTGCATTATAAATAATATGTCCACATTTTTACAGCGCTATTTTACAAACATAACAAAAAACTTCGAAACAAACGTAAGCGATAAAAGTTTTATTGAATAACAACGTTTCGAAGCCATCATGGCCTCATTATCAAGTTCAAATAACAAACATAGATAATTTTTACAGTCAAAATTGTTTAAATGACGTTTACAAATGACGTTGACAAATGATGTTTAATCAATTGCGCAAGTTAATAAGTTCGAATTTATGCGCTAAGACGCGCCAAAATACAACATATATGAGTATAAACAGACAAACAGATAAACTAAGACAAAGATAGACAATCTAAACTAAAATACATAAAATATTTAAGCTAAGTAAATAGCTTAGCACGTATCGAGTCCGATTGTTTGTTCATAGATGGTTGAATGTCTTTTATGAAGGGCATTTCAAACAACAGACACTCGAACTTGCTTCGACATTTTTTAGTACTTTGAAGCAACCATCGAATCTCGCGGTATTTTCACCATGCTCTATCATGTGTTGACCAATCATGGACCCCTTGTGTAAGTGTCGGCATGTATAGCCGACATAATCTGCGTCACACAGATCACATTGAAATTTGTACACAACGCACTGTCGATTCACAAGAGGTGGCTTCGTTGAGGAAACAATCAAGATTTTAGTCAAGAAAGCCTTCAAAAACAACTGGCTTAACAAGACCTACAAGTTAAACCTCAAGAGATCTGATCTAGAGACACTGTTGAACTTGGCGGTGAAACATCAGTTGTTCCAGTTCGATGGCAACCTACATGAGCAAGTTGATGGAGTCGCTATGGGTTCTCCACTTGGTCCATTGCTAGCAAATACGTTCATGTGTTCGCTTGAAGAACGACTGGTTAAGCAGAAACAGATGCCTCCTTTCTACCGACGATTCGTGGATGATACTATCGCAAAGCAATCTAGCGTAAAGTCAGCAAATGAATTCCTGTCAACCCTCAACAACTGCCATCCTTCCCTACAGTTCACAATGGAAATTGAAGTCGATGGCAAACTACCATTCCTTGGCGCACAATTAATCAGAAAAGATGATCGACTCGAATCGAAGGTTTACATAAAGCCCACGAACACTGGATTGTTGCTTCATTTCGACAGTAATGTTGATATGAACTACAAGAAAGCCCTTGTTGTCACCATGTTGAATCGCGCATTTCAGTTATCTTCTACGTGGAAGTATTTCACCGAGGAATGTGAGCGACTGAGAGAAGTGTTTCTTCGTCTGTGATATCCTCCTTGTCTCTTAGATAGTATATTTTCGAGATTTATCAACAAGAAACATCAAACCACAACAGAGAGTGGCCCTGTAAATCAGGGAAAAAAGAGAGAGTGTTGCGATTGCGAGTTCCATTCAAGAGCCAAAAATCTGCTGACGTGTTGAGGAGAAAACTTAATAGCCTATGCAATCTCGTTGGTACAAGAATTCAACCAGTCTTTTCGAGCAAAAAGATCGCCAAAGAATTCCGAGTCGAAGAAACGAATTAAGCCACCTCTTGTGAATCGACAGTGCGTTGTGTACAAATTTCAATGTGATCTGTGTGACGCAGATTATGTCGGCTATACATGCCGACACTTACACCAACGCATTGAAGAGCACAAGGGGTCCATGATTGGTCAACACATGATAGAGCATGGTGAAAATACCGCGAGAGTCGATGGTTGCTTCAAAGTACTAAAAAAATGTCGAAGCAAGTTCGAGTGTCTGTTGTTTGAAATGCTCTTCATAAAAGACATTCAACCATCTATGAACAAACAATCGGACTCGATACGTGCTAAGTTATTTACTTAGCTTAAATATTTTGTGTATTTTAGTTTAAATTGTCTATCTTTGTCTTAGTTTATCTGTTTGTCTATTTATACTCATATATGTTGTATTTTGGCGCGTCTTAGCGCATAAATTCGAACTTATTAACTTGCGCAATTGATTAAACGTCATTTGTCAACGTCATTTGTAAACGTCATTTAAACAATTTTAACTGTAAAAATTATCTATATTTGTTATTTGAACTTGAGGCCATGATGGCTTCGAAACGTTGTTCTTCAATAAAACTTTTATCGCTTACGCTTGTTTCGAAATCTAACTCAAAAAGTTTGTTGATAAAGATAACAAAAAACACAACAGAAAAAAACTCTTATCGTCTCTGCTCGTAGACTGGAAATGTGTTTGGATGAAAGTGCTTTGTTAAAAAAAGTGTTGTACGCCAAAAGAACGCGCGTGACTTTTGTATGAAAAAGGTAAATTACAGTTACTCTGTCAGTTGCAAAGTGCGTACACAACATCTTGAATTTTTATAATTATCAGTCCTCCATGATAAATTTTACAGCACATGCTTGCATCTGTGCATGTCATGAAATGACTATGAATAAATGACCTTGTGGCTGCAGCCACTATATTACACTTGCGCAAATGGATGGGAATTATTTCATTTTGATGGTCTGCACAGCACTCAGTCACCCTATGACATTAGATAATTTCTTAGAATTTCACTATAATTTCACTAAACACAAATAGTAAAGCAACAGTTATGGAAACACCAATTGTAAATATGTAAAGGCCGCATGCAATTATAAATTTTTAAATGTGACCCTCTTTGGGAAAACATACGTTAACGGTTTAGCGTGAAAATGAGAAAAAGAACGGTTCGACACGGACACGGCACTGTTTGCATCCTCAAGGCGTGATCACGGCCTTCCAAAGTGTAAACACGGTATCAACAACACTGAACAAGTTGATGAGCCTGAATTAGCCTGCAATCAGGTGTAACAATGTTGAACAATATTTTTGACAACCTTGAACAATGTGGGCAGCAAAACATTGTTCAATGCTGTTTTCATCTGGCCAGAACAGGTTGTGCGTTTTTGCTGTGTACTGTAGCTATTTTGCTATCTATTCGCCGTTCTATATATTCGATAATGGTGCTGTGCATGATTGCGTGCACGTGCGTGTCAAATAACTCTTGAGGAAAAATTAATCCACTTAAACTGCCAGCAATTTAAATTCAAGTATCTGCTTAATGTGCAACCTTTACTTACAAGGCCACTACAAATAACCCGTATTATTGTTTAAACAGTTAGTAAACAGTACATACTGTTAGTCATAATAAAGTATAAGGCGTGCGTTAGTGATTTTTACGAATCCAACTCAACCAGTGAAGAAGCTTAAGTTGACATAGTTCTGTTCATTTACAACTGTTTCATGGATGAAGATAAGACTTATTATGTTTTACAGTGCTCTCTACACCCTTTTTCTTTTAGTACTGATTCGATCCCCGACGTTTTTTCCTTAGCCTGCGTGCAGACCCTAATAATCACGAAACATGGTTAGGGTCTGCACCCAGGCTACTTTTTCCTTGGCATTGATTCAACTTATAAATGATAAACTGTAAAGTTATCAAACACATCATGTTACTGTTAACATTGCAAGTTTTGCCCGGTCAGGCGAGGGCACAAATCGCAATTTCTCAGATTGAAGATGAGCTAAGTTGTAGTGTTCTTTAAGACGAAGCCAGATCGCTATATAAGCCTTCCTTCGGAATGGTCGGGATTGACTACCTCACGGGCGTTCTTTGTGGGTGACGTCAATATTTTTGGCATGCGGTTGCTCATACAAATTCGTTATTTCTTCGTAAATAATCGTAAGACTATTCTCACTCACTGGGACTGTATCTACTTCACCAAATTTAGCTAAAGAGGGAGCGCGTAGCGCGACAATCATTACTCGCCCTTCGGGCTCGCGCTTTTGCTAAATTTGGTGAAGTAGATACAGTCCCAGTGAGCGAGAATAGTCTTACGATTATTTACGAAGAAATAGCGAGTTTGTATCAACAACCGCATGCCAAAAATATTGACGTCACCCACAAAGAACGCCCGTGAGGTAGTCAATCCCGGAATGTCTATATGTTCCGCTGATTATATCAGAGACAGTTACAAGTCTACAGCTGTTACTTATCTTTAAGTTGCAATTTCCTCCACGCATTCAAATCGTGCTATTTCCTTTCCAAACGGAAAAAAATAATTGTCCGAGTAACGAAAACTTTTTGCGAGTTTGCTAAGCCGTAAAACTAACACAGACCTAGCCTGCTAATTATTTAATCCACAGCTTATTGCGTTTGCATGCCACAGTTTTTGTAAAATTATGTAGAAGGAAATTTGAGTAAATACGAATCAGATAAATATTGCTGGTCGAAGTCGCAGATATTTCATGCACTATGGAGAACTGGTTGAAAATCTGTTGAAATCTACTTCCATTAGGGAATTAAATTGACCAATGTAATTTGTCACCATGCTTTTTTACAAGTTATTCCAGTTTAAAGCTGATTTTAGTCTTTAACCATAATTAGATGCTTGACACCTTCCTCGATTCAAATCCGCTTGTTTGATTACTCCAAATAATAATTATTGTTCAGATATTTATTTTAAACTATGCAGTTTTCGATTTTATTGAAAAGTTGAGAGAGCAACCTCAACTACTATTTTCAGGCCAGTAGGCGTGGATGTATATGTCAGTGCAATTAGCAACAGGCAGTCTGTCCAAAGAGGCAGTCACAGTAAGCAGGAAATATGGCTTAACTAAAACAAAATGACAATCAAATAAGCCGCTTGCGAATGATCGAATGTCAAAGAACCATTACCAGTCAATTGGTATTTAATACTATTTTTTCGAAAATGTCTTATCTATTTATGAATATTCATTTTGGTAACGATATATTGACCAAGATGTTGGCAGCGTAATGCTGAAATCCAGTCTAAATACCACGAATGCGATGCATATATGTTGTAAAAAATCAGAGGTGCGTTTAATATCTAGCTATTTACTTCATAGGCGTACGGGCTTGTAAATTTTAGGGGGGCGGGCGTCAGTCTGCCCGACGAGCGCCGATGGCGTGAGCATTTTTAGGGGGGTCCAGGAGTTCCCCCGCAAAATTTTGAAAACTAAGTCTCTTTATTTCCCCATTCCTGCGTTGTGGGGTGAGATTTTGTGCATGAAGAGGGTGAGGAATGAAGAGAAAATATTAGGAATATTATTGAAACAAGAGCAAATATGATGAATATTTTAGTATCTTAACTGTAATTTTTGCCAAAAATCCAACGTACTTTACTTTACAATTTTGTCCCGTGTATTATATTAGCTTATAAATATTGTCAAAAGAAATGTGAGGCACGGTGGCTTCGATGACCAAAAACATCAATAATTCTGTCCATGCCATTTTCAAGAGTTCTATTAGTATATGTTCGTTCCATGCAAAGAAGAGAAATGCTACTTAGATGTTCTTGACCCATTGTGGAACGAAGGTACGTCTTCACTCTTCGCAACCCACTGAAAGATCTTTCTGCCCAACATGACGTAGCTGGGATGGTTGCCAAGATAGAACTTGCTTTGTAGAAGACTGGCAGGACAGTATGGAGTCCATTTTCGTACAGGGTCTTCACCACGGCTGCAGCTCTCTTGATTTTATGTGAAACAGGGTTATCAGACAAAAATTTTGGGAATATCTGCACCTCGGCTTTTAAAACAGAACTATCTAATAGAACGAAGAGACCAAGGCAAGATGTGGTTTTCTGACTGAAAACCACATCTGCCAGAGCACACAAGATGTCTTGATCGTTGCTTTGAAAGCGCGTTCGCATCTCTAAGAAGACTTTGTCTAACGTTGGGTAGAAGGTTTTAACCCGGTAATGACTCTCAGCAGTCGGTTGTTGATGCTGAGTTGTGGCGGATGACACACCGATTAGTCGACGCGACGTAGCCTTGTTTCTTGGGGCTGTAGCATCTTTGAATGAAAATCTGGTACCCTGAATTTCTTTCTTAATGCCATTTGCCATAACTTGAGCTCTTACCCATAGCATCTGGAAACATTTTTCATTTCGGCAGCCTTCTAGAGTTTTGATCGTTGAGTCTGCGGTTTTCTTGGCTGTGGTAACATCCATATTTTTGCTTTGAAGGTACTTGGATAGACTATCTGTATTTGACAGGACTACTTTTAGCAATAACAAACCAAGTATAGGCAGTAAGGCATTGCTATCAGTATAGGTTTTGGGATCGCGATCATCACTACATGAGATTCTTGTTATTTGTTCGACTACTGCTCTCACAGCCTCCCAACGGCACGACCATCTTGTAGCACTTAAGGATTTAATTTAAGCGTTAGATTTACGTGATCCACCTTGTCACCTTTACGCATGCATATTATTCATCTAGCCATGTTCGAATATTTATTAATATTTCACGATTTTTCTGTTTATAGTATTTGTTAGATGCATGAAAGAACAAATTGATTTTAGGTAAACAGGAAGATTGCCCGATTGGCCGACGCTCAAGTACAAATTGCCCGACTAATTAATATTTCAGACTAAACTGGGGGGGCTGCAGCCCCCCAGCCCCCCCCCCCCAGCCCCCCCCCCCGCCTCGTACGCCTATGATTTACTTGGTAATGATATAATAATGTTTGTTTGTTTATTATCTGGAACAATGTCTGAGGGTAAGGGTAAAACGCGGAAACGGAAAAACGGAAACGGAAAAGCGGAAAAAAGGGTAAAAGGCGGAAAAGCGGAAAAAAGGGTAAAAGGCGGAAAAGCGGAAAAAAGGGTAAAAGGCGGAAAAGCGGAAAAAAGGGTAAAAGGCGGAAAAGCGGAAAAAAGGGTAAAAGGCGGAAAAAAGGGTAAAAGGCGAAAAAAAGAGTAAATGCGAAAAAATATATTATTCAAACTTTACGATTAGCACAACTACAACCGCGCATTTTAACTGATAACGCGTTTTTTTTTCTTACCCGTATATAGTATCTAAAAAGTAACTAGAACTGTAACACAACTTTTTAAACTATTATGTACTATTTACAATACACGTATTGCATAATCTGGCTATGCATTGGAAAAAAAATCTCTTGAAGAAAAGGGCAGTTTTGACTGAATATTTGATACATGTGAATCAACGTTTTGTGTTTTTCTGACATTGAAGCAATTGTATGTAAGATAGCTGAATATTTGAACACTTTAACAATTTAAGGGAGAATTCCCATTATGAGCTAAATTTGACCAGTTTAAGAACGAAATCTATCGCCACAGATAGAAAATTATCTTACCAAATATTTCTATTACGCTTTTCAGAGCGTAATAGCTAGCAAGGCTAGCTGACTGTGTTTTAAGATGTTGACATGTTGTTTCTACATGCACTGATGAATTTTTGTTCTTCTTGCTTACATGAGCAGATCATATCAAAATTTTGTCTGTCATGGGATTTGTCCGATTTTAAATTAGTCGTACTTTCAATGAGTTACACCTTTCTTTTTTCTTCTCATTTTTCCAAAGGCGAAATTTGGCATACCTATTATAAATGTATATTCGTACACAGATACTTGTTAAAACAATTTAAAATCTAACCGAGTCCATTTGTACTGCGAGTATCTAGAGCTACACAATTTATAATAGCATACCAAAACAATCTTTTAATGTATACAATTTATTTACCCTAACCCATCTAGATTCTGTACGCGAGCCTGCGTAATAAAACAACATTCTACTTGCTATATAAATAGTGGTCGTAAGTGCCATACCGCATGGTGCAATAACTTGACTGATTGATATCTGATAAAAATGAGCTTTGATTTTGTCTCTGATTTTGTCTTCGCCCAAAAGTTAAAAATGAGACGCCGTCTGAGAAAGGAACAATAAGTAGAAAATCTTAATATGAATGTGTGTAGCATCATGTTATTTTAGTGATAAAACTGCCCTTTTCTTCAAGAGATTTTTTCCCAATGCATAGCCAGAATATGCAGTACGTGTATTGTAAATAGTGCATAAGAGTTTAAAAAATTGTGTTACAGTTCTAGTTACTTTTTAGATACTTTATACGGGTAAGAAAAAAAAACGCGTTGTCAGTTAAAATGCACGGTTGTTGTTGTGCTAATCGTAAAGTTTGAATAATATATTTTTTCGCCTTTTACTCTTTTTTTTCGCCTTTTACATTTTTTTCCGCCTTTTACCCTTTTTTCCGCCTTTTACCCTTTTTTTCCGCTTTTCCGCCTTTTACCCTTTTTTCCACTTTTCCGTTTCCGTTTTTCCGTTTCCGCGTTTTACCCTTACCCCAATGTCTGAAGCGCGGCGCGTAAGAGCTTGGTTATATTGGTTGAAAGTCTAGACTTTTTTGTTTTGAAATCAGCTACGTGTATAATCGAGAAATCATGACTCACTTAATGCATACAGACAGATACGACGTGTATAGAAGCAGAAATATTTTTATATTATTTGGCTACATATGTACATTGGCGTAAAGTTGTCTATAAGCAGTATCCTGCGAACAGTTGGGACTCATTTCAGTTGTAAGGCCAGAAGAACAATGTACCTCCCTCCTTTGCAGAGGCTTTGTGTTTATATCAGCTTTATATTGTTTAATTTTAGCTAGATATTGTAGGACTACCACCGATATGTATACACCTTTGTATACATGCATGGTTTAACACGTACGGCTTAATGTATTACGGTCATCAATACAACTATAGTAAAATGCAGTTAAATCCATAATCCTACAATTTTTGTATATCAGCAAACATACATGTTTAGCAATATAAATAATTTGAATGTACATGTATTTTCACGGCGCACAGTCTTAGCAGATCTTCGAGCACAGCGTTTGATTTTCGAATCTTTAATTTTGTTTATCAGGGGCAATTTGTCACTTAACATGTCACGTATAAAGCAAGCAAATATTTTATGCGTATCGCCATACCGTGGCAAGACTTTTACAGTAAATGTATGAATAAACCTTTGCTCGAATTAGCGGAATGCCATTTGATCCGTGCAACTCTGACGATTAGATTATCCGGTAAGCGGTTTAAGTTGAACCGTATTATCTGGCAAACAAAATGGATTAAAGCAAAATAGGGGAACTAGTTCTCACGCTTAGATTAAAAATCACGGATAGCTCAAAGCGTGTTCACGGATAGGTCAAAGTGTTATCACGCACAGATCAAAGTGTTATCACGCACAGACCAAAGTGTTTTCACACTTATTTTAACTGTTATCACGGTCATCCTAATCTCGATCACGGTTAGCGCTTCCCGTTATCACGGCTAATAAACGGTTTGAAAACGGTTTCTACAGCGTTTTTTTCAAAGCATTAACGTATGTTTTCCCAAAGAGGGTCACAAATATGTTTTGCCATTCGATAGCATCGTTGTTAAACTTTAATTATATATTCTCCTCTCTTCCTGCTGAAGAGAAAACTGTGTTACACATTCCTCGGACAGTTCTTATTATTACGAAGCAAGCTGTTAGCTGATAATATCGAATAAGCTTGTGCAATACCGTAAAAATGATCAACGTTCCGGCAATCCGGCGGTTATTCACCTTTTGAGGAAGATGAAAAATCACAAGTCACAACCATAGATATCTCATATACACTAACTAGATGGTGCATCCCACACTGTGGGCAGGCGAAAATTGAAGCCAGATCGCAGGCGCTGGTCTTCCCCACGGAGATGACATAAAGCATAATAGTTTCTGTATTTTGTATTGCAAAAATGGGCAAAGTTGACAATAAATCGTCTTTACGCAGCTAAAAAGTATTTAATACACAGATGCAGAAAAGTACAGTGTTTTCTGTAGCATTTTTTTTATGAGTGGGAACGGCAAATATGGCCGCCGCCTATTGTTATGAGGGGATACCGCTGAGCTTTTGGCTTCACTTTTTGATATACAGATGCGCTATCTAGTGTATACGAGATATCTATGGCCACAACCTCCCTGATATTGGGTTTCAGTGATGAAACGATATATAAGCGTCTGCACATCAGAGGACCAAAGTTTGTTCACACATGTTCTATAATTATTCATAGAGGCTTCAACATCTGTTAGATAGTAATTAGGTTATGTGTTAGATAATAATTAGGTAATTAATAGCAGTAACCTGAGAACACAGAATGACAGAGATAAGTGATGAGAGAATAATAGTGTTTAGGATACGAAGTTAGATATATACACGATTAATATATGATTGGACGAGTGATTGCATGGGGTTAGTAACCCACTATATACATCGAAGAGATACATCGAACATAAGCATATAGTTATATATTTATACTAATAAAGATTTGGAGTTAACGATTGTGGTCTATGTCTTGTATGCTTGTGGTATCCTAACTGGCAAAGAGCGGCACGAGGTAACATTTGGCGACCCCGCCAGGATCAGCCAAGGATACAAACAAGAGGAATTATGAGGTTAGATCATTCTAATTTGTTTTAATGAAAAAGAAAATTCATAGAGTATTACGCCATCTTGTTGGAAGCACAGCATGGAAAACCTCGAGTCTTTGAAATTTGAACTAGAATCATTATTGTATACGAAAAGCGAGGTCGAACTGAAAGAATTCGCCGTTTCAATTAAACTAGATGTAGATTTATCGGAGAAAAGCAAAATAGCGGCTTTAAAAACCATTCAAAAATCGATCGATGAAAGGGTAGTCGAAGAAGAGGAATTATCCGAAAAGGTGTCTTGGTTTAAGCAGGCAATTGGCAGTCTAAAACCTGATAAACAAAATAAGAATGAATCGGAGATGGCGCTGAGTTCAATCAAAGAACAAATTGAATTGCTAAAACAAAAACAGCAGTCGGAACTCGATAGTCTGTTGGCGAAATTTGCCGAGGCACAGACAAATGCTGGGCAAACCACTGTTCAATCGGCAGGCGTAACCAAGAAACCTATTCAGACCCCGAAAGTAGTGACAACTAAGAACATAAGCGAGGAAAGTCCCTCAAACACGCCGTTCATACGCCGCGAATTCAAAATTTCTGGGCAGATTGGCGAACCGGGCCAGACGGACAAATTAACTTTCGTTTCGCTGACGCATCAAATTGATTCGGGATTGAAACGCAATTATCAGGAGAGCGAAATTGTCGATGCCGTGATTCGCGCAATTTCTCTTCATAGCAGCCTGAGAAGCCACGTGGAGACTTTGAATGATTTGAGCCTTCCAAAATTAAGAAAAATTTTGCGTGTCCATTACCGAGAAAAATCGGCGTCAGAACTTTATCAACATCTGGCGACAATCTTTCAGCAACCCAAATTTCTTTTGCGCGCTCTGGATTTGCGTAATAAAGTGGGTTTCGCTAGTAAAGAATCGGAATGCGAAGTGCAATACGACGAACCGCTCATTCAAAAGACTTTCATGAAGTCTTTTGAAACAGGGCTGCGAGATGATATTCTAGCTGCAAATTTGAGGCCCATACTTCGTACATCCGGATTAACTGACGAAGAATTGATGAAACACGTCAATGAGTTGGCGTCACACCAAGCCGAAAGGCAAAATAAGCTTGCTGGTGAAAGGAGATTAGCTAATGTTAATGTCTGTGAAGTTGATGAGACGGAAATTAAGCAGCATAGGCGCGTTGACGACGATAATCGAATTTTGGTGGAAATTCGAGAGATAAGATCGGAGCTCGAAAATTTGAAACGTCAACAAGTCGGAGGTAATAACGAGCAGTCAAAGACACATTACGATCGGAGACAGCCGAAGTCTACACGATATCGCGGTTGGGGGTGTCAAGCGTGTAAGGAGCGGAGAACTGGCGCTAGTTGCCAGCACTGCTTCGCTTGTGGAGAATTTGGACATATCGCGTCCGAGTGTGCAAAAAACACAAAAGTTCAGAGAAACGAGAAGCGGCTACCCCGCGGTCGGGACAGGGTTTAGCCGGAGATTTAACATCCCGTCAGTGTAACAATTGCGCGAAAAATTTAGGACAAACATTTTGGCGATGTGCGTGTTGTAAATTAGTCGGTTACTGTAATGATGCATGCCAAAAGGCTCATTGGCCTAAACACAAAACATTATGCAACGCCATCAAGAAAGAAATCTACAACAAAAACGAGGCTATGCATGAGGATCGTTCGGAAGGTTTTACAAGCCATCTTACGCCTGAAGAGCACAAAAGGTTAATTAACCTAGTGGGCCGAAGATGCACGGTTAAAGCGAAACTCAACGGTAAGACGGTAGAGGTCTTATGGGACACTGGAGCCCAAGTATCGATTGTTTCAGCGGACTTTCTCGTGGCAAATTTTCCGAACGTAGTAATAAGGGACGTGGGCGAACTAATAAACTGCGACCTTACACTGACGGCAGCAAATGGTAGCAGCATTCCTTATAAGGGATGGGTGGAGCTAGAGTTTCAGGTTGGGGACCCTGGAAACACAACATCTGTGCCATTTCTAGTAGCAAACGAGAAATTAGAACTCCCCTTGTTGGGTTTTAATGTGATAGAACACCTGATCAAAGTACAAAAACTTGATTGCAATGATATTTCATCTAACTTTCTCGGCACCACTATTTTCAATGCACCCGCCCTTGTTGAGTTTGTGAACAACATTAGCCATGCGGAATTGTGTTCTGTGAAAACCGGTAGAAAAGACGTGGTTATACCGCGAGGGCAAACTGTGAAAGTAAGTTGTAGAGTAAACACTGGTCCATTAGGAAAAGGTACTCCAGTGTTGTTCGAAGCTGATGAGAACGATCAGTGACCATCGGGTCTGGAAGTACAAGATACGTTGGTAAATTCGAAGGGGGGAAAAGCGAGCAGAATTGCAATAGAAATTCAGAATACGACTCGACATGATATAAGCTTAAAAAGTCGGACAGTCCTCGGTCGGCTCCAGCTTGTCCAATCAGTCACTCCGGTGGAAGTGAGATTAAAGAATGATCATACCAACATTCAAAAACCGATCGTAAGTGAGTCAAACGATTCCATTGTGAGTGAAACACATGATTGTACTGCCATAAATTTACCCGACCATCTTAAAGACGTAAATTTGGGTGATCTGACAAACGAGCAAAGGACACTCGCTTCACGACCATTAATTGAGCAAGCCGACGCTTTTTCCAAAACCGATGACGACGTAGGCTGTATTCCAAATCTCCAGATGGATATTCCCTCAAACGACAACACGCCTGTTCAAAAGAACTACGTTGCGGTGCCTCGACCTTTATACCCAGAGGTGAAATCTTATGTCGAAGATTTGTTAAATCGGAACTTTATTCGTAGATCAACTTCGTCGTACAGCTCTCCCGTAGTCTGCGTCCGAAAGAAGGACCATACCTTGCGGCTGTGCGTGGACTATCGCGAGCTGAATCGGAAAACGCAAGTAGACCGTCACCCAATCCCGAGGATTCAGGAAACTCTTGATAACCTGGGTGGGAACTCTTGGTTTTCGGTCCTTGATCAAGGCAAAGCTTACCACCAAGGGTTTGTAAAACCTGAGAGTTAACCCTTGACAGCTTTTATTACACCATGGGGACTGTACGAATGGATACGAATTCCATTTGGCCTAACGAACGCACCAGCATCGTTTCAACGTTTTATGGAGACATGTTTGAGTGGCCTACGTGATGAAATTTGTGTTCCATATCTCGACGATGTTATCGTGTTTAGTCCTTCTTTTAACGATCACATTGAACACCTCCGAAAAGTTTTTGAACGTCTTAAAGAACATGGCGTGAAATTAAAGCCTAAGAAATGTACACTGTTCAAGAGAGAAGTGGTGTTCTTGGGCAGAGTAGTATCGGGAAAGGGGTACAACCTAGATCCTTCTTCAATCGCTCCAATCGTACGACTGAAAGAATCTCCTCGCCAGACGGTTAACGAAGTTCGAAAGCTAATGGGATTTTTGAACTATTACCGAAGGTATATCGAAAATTTCTCAAAAATCGCAAAGCCTATCTACGACTCAGTTAAACCTGCTGAAAACCGCGCAGCTAGTTCCACAATAACAAAGAAACGTACCGAGAAGCAATGGGCTAACCACCCGGTTTCCTGGACACCTGCTCATCAGACGGCGTTGGAGAAACTCGTATCGTGTCTTATTAGTGCACCGGTGATGGCGTACCCTGATCCCAATAGTCCATACGTGCTTCATACCGACGCATCTGAAACGGGATTAGGTGCTGTTCTCTATCAAGAACAGCATGGTACTCTTCGGGTGATCGCGTATGGTTCACGGACCCTAACGCCGGCAGAAAAGAACTATCACCTTCATTCTGGAAAGCTAGAATTTCTGGCATTGAAGTGGGCAGTCTGTGAACAATTTCGGGACTACCTTTACCATTCACCTAGTTTTGTCGTATATACGGATAACAACCCGTTAACGTATGTTTTATCATCGGCAAAACTGAACGCGACTGGTCTTCGCTGGATAGGTGAGTTGGCCGACTTCAATTTTACCATACGGTATCGCCCTGGGAAAACGAATACTGATGCTGATACTTTATCCAGAATGCCCGAACTTATGGGTGAATAAATGGCATCGTGCACTGAGGAGACTTGTCAAAATGAACTTTGTGCGATCATACAGTCAGCAAAGGAGCAAGACCAAGGGAGAGTTAACTGGATTTCTTCCATCACATACGACCCAAGCGTACTGAGTGAAAGTGAACCCAAACCCTCAACGAAAGGTGAACCAAGGTTTGACGTCACCGACATTCGACAAGCTCAACTCGACGATAGCATCATTGGCAAAGTGTACTCTTTCGTCAAAGATGATAAACAACCAACGCCAGCTCAGCGAGCTAGCGAATCGGCCGATACCAAACTGCTCCTGCACGAGTGGCACAAATTAGTGATTGACAAAGATGGGATACTCCGAAGAAAAAGTGGAACATACAACCAGATTGTACTTCCTCGAAAATACCATCGCACAGTCTTAAGAGAACTCCATGACAACATGGGCCACCTTGGATCTGAGCGTGTCCTCCATCTAGCTCGAGATCGCTTTTATTGGTCTAGAATGCAAAGTGACGTGAAACATTACGTGAAGAAGACTTGTCGTTGCATGAAACAGAAACCTCCAAGATTAAAAACAAAAGCCCCTCTCCAACCCATCATCACCACCTCCCCATTTGAGTTAGTATCCATTGATTTCATCCACCTTGAAAAGTCCAGTGGAGGGTACGAGTATATACTGGTGATTGTCGATCACTTTACTCGGTACGCACAAGCATACCCGACACGCAATAAATCAGCAAAAACTGTGGCTGAAAAACTTTATAACGATTACATCCTTCGTTTTGGATTTCCTGCGAAAATACATCATGACCAGGGTGGAGAGTTCGAAAACCGTCTTCTTGGAAGGTTGGAGCAGCTGTGTGGCGTTAACCATTGTCGTACTACACCTTACCACCCGCAAGGAAATGGGCAAGTGGAACGGTTTAACAGAACTCTGCTTGATATGCTACGTACACTCCCCGAGAACGAAAAGTCGCGATGGAAAGATCACGTAGATAAAGTCGTCCATGCATATAACTGTACGCGTAGTGATACAACAGGATTCTCTCCGTTCTTCTTGCTGTTCGGTCGGCACCCCCGCCTACCAATTGACCTCATCTTTCAAACCACAACGTCACCAACTAAGCAAGATTACCCACAGTATGTAAAAAAATGGAGAACAGCTATGCAGGAGGCTTATCAACTAGCTGGAAAGAAGATAAACGAAAGAGCTGCTACAGCCAAGAAAACATACGACCGTTTCGTACGTAGCTCTATTCTGCAACCTGGAGATCGTGTACTAGTGCGAAACTTAAGCGAACGAGGGGGACCTGGAAAACTTCGGTCATTCTGGGAGAACGATATCTATGTCATAGTTGGACGGAAAGGGGAAGACAGTCCAGTGTACGAGGTCGCATCTGAGAATGGTGGACGAAAGAACAGGGTCTTACACCGAAACCTACTTCTTCCCTGCGATTACCTACCCGTAGACAAATCGCATACTGGCATTGAACGAACTGCCCCACCCACAACACCGAGAGTACGGAAACCTGAACCCCCTTGCCCTGCACCACAAAATGATGACATTTCTAGTGATGACGAATCTCAGGACCTTGTTACAGTATTCCCGCCACGAAACCCAACTCCACCTATGACAACCCCAGACAGCTTATCGGAAGGTGAAGAAAACGACGTACTGTCTGAAGCGAACGAAGTACTTCCTGCGGAAAACGAGGCCCTTCCTGAAGAGAACGAGGTACAAGAGGATCATCACCACGAGCAAGGCGAAAACATGAACGTTCACAATGGTGATCACGTCAACGGCGAGCAACATGATGACAACTTGAATCCACGACCCGAGACATATAGAACCCCGAGACCCCGCCGCGTACGGCATCCACCCGATCGATTAACCTACTGCGGGCCTGGCGAGACCTTGCCAATGGGGTTGTTCCAAGTTTCTGTGCCCCCTCCAGAGACCGGATGGCAACCACCACCACTGCCCAACGCACTTTACGTACCCCTACCCCCAGTTTTCCCTTACTTCCCACCGATTAGCAGCTGTCCTATCTTCCCTCCAGCACACCCATATCCATATCCATTACCTAATCACTCTCCAGCGTACCCATGCCAAGTACCAGTACCTGATAACCTGCCAACACTGATTTATGGACACCCAGTGATGCCTCAACCAATATATTAGAATTTTTTTAGACATAAAGAAACAAAAAAAAAACCAACTCCATAACTTTTATTTCAATCTGTAGATCTTGAGTAAAGATAGAAGCTATCATAAATTTAACGTAGTGTTTATGTATGCCAGTCGATAGAAGCTGCAGCATGTTATTTTTGTGACTGGGTAAAGGCGAATTAAATAGAGGAAAACTTTAATGATAGCGTTATTGAGAGGACTTCTCAAGCAAGTGCCACGTGGTACCAAATCATTGTATCCAATAAGTGTCAGGGGACGACACTTAAATTGGAGGGGAAATGTGTTAGATAGTAATTAGGTTATGTGTTAGATAATAATTAGGTAATTAATAGCAGTAACCTGAGAACACAGAATGACAGAGATAAGTGATGAGAGAATAATAGTGTTTAGGATACGAATGCAGATATATACACGATTAATATATGATAGGACGAGTGATTGCATGGGGTTAGTAACCCACTATATACATCGAAGAGATACATCGAACATAGACATATAGTTATATATATATACTAATAAAGATTTGGAGTTAACGATTGTGGTCTATGTCTTGTATGCTTGTGGTATCCTAACTGGCAAAGAACGAGAGCCTGAGCGGCACGAGGTAACACATGCGCCTGTGAATTAACATAAGCTTCTGATTGAAATTTAGTTGAAAATAAGGGATATTTGCAGTGAAAAGAGAGCTCCAAGACCTTCACTTTGTCGTCCATCTGGGACATCGCAACATATCTGTCGTGCGTGCTTAAGGAGTTTGCAACAATAATCTCAGACTCTTACGCCAATACCGCGAAAAAGCAGGACAAAAAGGACTCGCAACGAAAACGAAGTCAACTGCCAAACGCTCTTATTATTGTTCAATCAAAGCACCGATTCGTTGTACAAAGGTCCGTGAGCATATCATCCTCCTTTTTTACAGAAATTAATCGAGAGTGTGCTGCTACGTGCTCAAAGAAGAATCCTAGCATTTTGCGCAAGACCAACAAAGAAGACATTGTTAACTTTTCGTAAACTAATCTTGAAAACGAGTTAAGAGAGAGGACACCTCTGCTGAGAAGTGTTTTGATGTCAGCTTCAATCTGCAAGAGCAGCTTAGAGAGAAGCATCCTGTACTGGATGCCAGCAGTATGTATGGCCTCGTCCATCTGCCTGAAGAATAGATTTCCTCATGTGACTGTAGTGCAATTAGTGAACACAATTTTTATTCAGCACTCAGGATTAATGTTATGTTGCATACTTCAGGAAATGAATCATTATTTTATCGTTTGGAAAAACTAAACTAGCCACAACATATAATATGTAATGCTTTTATACACCAAAATATTTTAAGTTGAAAGATTTTACAATATTTTGAAGAATGTATAAAATTTTCATTCAAGTAATCTTTATACATTACTATAAATCATCACATCCTATAAAAACAACCACCAATGGGTCTAGTCAATGGTTTTGTTATGGTTGCAAGTTAATTACAGGTGGCATTTAACCATTTCTACAACACAAGTGCACCTTTTCAGAAATGCACATTGTACTCGGATAGAAACCACATCAAACGTAGCAATGTATCAGCTGATGTTGAGAAGAACTTTTCAGCTTGTAAGCAAATTTTTATAATGGAAATTGAATCTAGAGTACTTGCTGCTACTCTTGATTTTATGCAGATCACCCTCCTGTATGAAACTCCTTCTGAAGAAGTTTTACCACCATCCTTAAGGAATTCAATATCACAGGTAGAACAGAAGTTCTTGAAAGATCTGTCACGTAAAATTGTGGATACATATATTGTTAATGAGTCAAACATAAACGCCCTCAAAGGTAGCATCGATATTGGTCTTTTAACCTTCGATGACAAAAGTCGAATTGCACACGAAAAGACCCATGGCATGCACTCCCAACCTTCAGCTTCGCCCATCCCCACATCTGTTGACAATGTCAAGGATGATGTCCGCAATTACCAGTTTGCCCTACTTGAGTATGGCATGCTATTCATAAAATTTCACAGATGCCATCTCAGAAGCTGATGGCCTACGTATGTTAAGATTCTGGAAATTTTTTAACGCTCATGAAAATGGAAACAAAGCTTTGAAATTTTACAATTTTATCACCGCGTCTTGTAGCCAACAGGGATTCATGCGACGTGAAAACGAGAGAATATATGCCTATTTCAATATCGTCTAAAACAGCTTCATCTTGCATTTAAAATACAGCAGCGGCGTTGATTTCAAGCTCATTGATTTTGTTAACCAGGTCGAGCATTAATGTGGTCAACAGACCTAGTACAACAACTGTGCTTGTCAACTTGTGCCAAATAACTTGATCCGGTAGAAGATCGGCAAACGAAGGTATGGATTGGAAAACGATAGACTTTCGATATCCAATACTGGCACAAAAGAACATGTCGTGTTATCAAAGAAAAAGCTTTAATTTGTTCTTCGAAAAGGTTTTCCGCTTGGAAATTACAAACTATTTTCGCAGCGTCCTAAAAACATCCCAACAAGCGCCAAGTTGAGTAGAACTCTTTGCTCAGGCTAATTTGGGATAAGTCCAAAATCCTTTTCCCGCAGACAATTTTCTTATATCGTTCCATCACTGAAACCCAATAGCGTCTGCACGGCAGGCTTCCAATCCGGTTGTTGACGAAAATTGGTGTGGTGAAACAAGCGGTCGCAGATTCCAAAAGAAAGAAAGAAACAGCAATTGGTAGCGTACGTCATTTAGTGGGAGCGAAGTGCATCGAATATTAGATGGAGGCAGGTTTTGTACTCTTGCAGCCGGATGGGTACCTAATCAAACTCTTGTTAAGAAAGGAAAATATCTGCGCTCTGGAAAGACGGCCCATCGAATCAAAATTGCTGCACTGGTTGAATATATACTCAATCTGTAACAGCGAGGTTTTTCGCAGTGTCTCGTATTTCGCGCTATGATGAGGTAGTTGATGTTTCCTCAGAAGATCTTGCAACGCCATTTCGGGGTCACTGAACTGCTCGAATTCAGTTCGATAAGGGTTGCCTAGATCTGGATTTATCATAGCATGCATAACAAGACCTGAAGGCAGTGTCAGCTCTACTAACGAGCCCTGGGGTTACAGTATGGTTTTACTAAGTATAAATCTAATTAACCGAAATGCACTAAATTCCAATGATATATACTTGTAAGATAAAAGATAAAACATAAGTTTCCTGTGATAAGAACAGTTGTCGCTAACGAAATAAATCAGACTGGCAGTTCCAAGCCTACGGACCATCTATCCGCACGATTCAGTAAGACTGCAAGTCGAAACACAATGTGACATTTTTCGTAAGCCCTTGCTATGGCTTCATCATCATCATCATCACGGAGAACATCATTCAAATGTTGGTTACACACGAATATGTTACCAGGCTTTAAATCTCTGTGCGCTATATTATGACTGTTCAAATAATCAAGTCAAACGATTATATCTCTAACACAAACTGGCAACAAATTAACCACCGTGAAGGTAGCCGCGGATTCGGCCGCCGATTAGGCTTCGGATTCAACTCATTTCAATCGTTCAAAAGTAGATTTTTGAAGAAAAGACTATCTCCAGTTATTTTTAGGGTATTTTTCGTTACAAATCAGCGTTATCATGAGCAATAAAACAACGTATGTATTCATTGCTGATCGAAAACCAAGGAAATATTTGTGAGAGAAATAACGCCTCAAAGACACTATATATTATGTCTCAACTTCACTCAACTTAAAAAAATTGGAGATAAACCAATCTTTGAAGTTCGTGCACAAGGTAAAACAACAATACTGTAAAGTATTTTCAGTGCTCTTTTTATTGATGTGGGTTATTTTTTGGCACAAGCTTTAAAAGTACAGAATTTAGACAGCAATCAAGAGTTAATTTGCTCTAAAGCATGCAGCATGAAAACACGCTGCTTACCTAAATTTGTGCACAAGAAAATATTTGGTTTGTAACGTTATCAAAGGCAACACAATTGTGTAATATTTGTCATGCTCGGTACATTGAAGTACGCGACATTGGACACAAGCTATTATGATTTAGATTTAATGAGCACATAAAACAATGCTCAAATGCGCTAATTAAAGGCTATAATAAGGTTACATATCTCATAGACTATATTCACGCAGCGTTTGCGCAAAAAATAATCTAATCTTCTCTTCAAGCCACAACAATATTGTGCAGTAGGCTTTAAAGTTAACTATATCGATAAAAAGCACATAGATTGTTTAAAAATATGAAGTTTTTAGCCTAACATAAATTCGTGCTTTCATTCCACGAGACGTGAAGAGAGCGATGAAATGTACTTAACAATAGTGTTAACAGTCTTGAGAAACAGAACGGTTTTTGTTCGTGCACAAAATGTACCCAAATTGAGGTCCTGGGCTTTGTAGACTTTGTAATCGTGTAGCCCTTTCGTTATGTTTCGTCTATAATTCTTAATTGCTCATCGAAATCTGTAGTTAATGAGCTTGTGCCACTATATGGCATACGTCAGTAAAAAGAGCATAAAAATGCTACACAATATAATGCTGTCTTGGGAAACAAATTAGATTTTGTTTGTGCGTAAAATTTGCAACTAGGCATAGCATTTATGGTCTTTTTGTGCCGCAATATCGCGCACATCGTTTAAGCCAGAGAATTCAAAATGTGCGATATCCAATCCGAAGCTTTCTTGAAAGGCAGTACTCCCTTTCGACAGCAACAAAGTCAAAGGAATTTTTATGTACAAGTGCTCATCACTCGTCACATGTTAGCGAAGCAAGCGGCTTCGAATCTGTTGCTAGCTTCACAAAATGATTTCATATACTCTATCTAAAGCAGCGATGATTTGATATATTCCTAGTCTATGTAGGATGTGGGCTTTCTTCTGATACCTAATGTACGTGATAAAAGATGTTTTTTGCAATGAATTTCGCGCATGTTTCTGATTGTTGAAATATATTATCTTGTAAAATTCATGAATGATTAATAAGCTAATTACCCAATAAATGAACCATATTTATGTCACATGATATCTTTTTAAACCCCAATACAGGTCAACAATCTGATAAAGCTATGTCCTAATTAGTATTCTTAACCTTGATACAGCTGTATCCTAATTAGCATGCATTTATTAACTTTGTTAATAATATACAAGGAAATGTTTCTGGGCTGTGATTGGTTGATTCGAGTGCAGTTAATCCCAAACATCACCCAAAACAGTGCAAAAATCTGTAACACAGTGCAAAAATCTGTAACAACAGTGCAAAAATCTGTAACAACAGTGCAAAAATCTGTAACAACAGTGCAAAAATCTGTAATAAGCTCTTTGAGCGATGGGATTTACTCGCAGAAAAACCAAAAATATGGCGGCCGAATTTTCACGTTTGCTTAAAGATTTCGTCGAAATTTCAACACAATTTGGGATTCTGCTTTGACAATTATGATCACAAAACAAACTCTAAAGTATGCTGGAACTTTGTACATAAAATTTTTAGCCATGGCTTTTATAAACATGAATTTTTTAAGCGAAGAAATTCGAGAATGAGTGCACTTGCATAATGCGAAGTTGTAAGTACAAAATGCTTGTTTGAACATTTCCTTTTTATATTATTAATAAGTAATAGTATATAATTTCTCATGCAATTACGGAAAACAAGCACTCGTGAGTTTTTAAAAACCGCAAACTATTTTGCAGTTTTTAAAAACTCACTCGTGCTTGTTTATCCGTAATTGCACTCGAAATTATACTATTACCTATACTAAAAAATGTTCCTGATTAATATTCATATATTGGACGCGCACGAAACAAAACCAACTGGCAATTAAGTGGCCGAGTACTGCATAATATTAAGCTAATGACATTCCACATTCATTACCTATTGTTTCATTTCACCAGTACGATAAATATAAATCCCCATACAGATCTGCCGCTCGTATTTTATCTATTACAAGCGGCCATATTGTGCATACGTATGACATTACGGATATTGCGACTCAGGTCATTCTAAACACAGCAACGAGTCAGTTTATCATACTAATTATTCAATGTTCGTAATCTATGATGTATGGACTTTCTATTGATACCTGGTTCAAGTAGATTGGGCCACGAGAATTTCGTTTCATTCCGAATAACGTTTACGATCGCACAGGGTTTTAAAAATATATTCCATACATGACTACACAATGGCATGCAAAATGTTTAGTACCATTTTGTCGGAACTGTTTCAGTGTAGGTGTCTGTTCAGCTCCGAAGAAGCACGTGTGTTGGCATAGCCATAGCAAGTTTTGTGCTAACAGACATATCAGGTCTATTTCTTTTAGGTTTATTTGAAGGGTTTATTTGCTTTATGTTTATTATTTACGCCATTGACCAACCCTCAATGACAGAAATGTTTTGGCCAAACGGTGGTAGTAGAAACTATGGTGCATATGTGCAATTGAAAAATGTGCCGAGTGGTTCATTGAATCATGGATATCAACGTTGTAAGTAATAATATCCTAGTATCGATATCGATCAATTGAACTGTTTAAAATAGTGTAATGGCATTTATAATAGTTGTTGTATAAATTTTGAGTCCGCCATTTACAAATTTGAGTCCAGTCGGCGTTTTACAAATTCGAGTCCAGTCCGCATTTTACAAATTTGAGTCTAGTAGGACTTTTGCCAGTCCAGTCCGCGTTTTAGACCATGTCGGTCGATACAGCGATTTAAGTGGGAACTATTGCAGAACCTAACAAGATCTTCGCCACACTGATTCACTAACCATTCAACAATCAGAGGACTGTATTCTATCAATCATTTTATTTTGTATTCATTGTATTTACAGTGTGCGTGAGCAACGATCCTTTCTCTACGACCTCAGGTCAACAGTGAGCAAGTTTCAGTATACACGATTCTATTCTATTCAGTCCTGTGACGTAGTTTGTATACCCTACCCTAATTACTAATCATATTGAATTACAACATGAAGTAGAAGCAGCAACAGCAATCGGGAAAACTGGCGGCGTTGCCCTGGGAACTTAACAGGAACTATTAATCATATATTAATAAATATTAAACCCTATTTTGCACAGCGGGATTTAATTGATACGGCGCCATATGGCGGCTTGACTAATGCGAGACGATTGGAGTAATCTAAAAGCAGCACTAGTGACTCAGCTATTGCGTTATATGATAGTCCTTTCCAAGGAGAATAAAAAAATGTTAACATAAGCGAAGTCTTGGCGCAGTTTCGAGCACGAACTTTGTCCATCTGGCACCAGATTCAATACGTACCCGGAGCCGCGAATCTAAAACTGGAGCTTACTTGCCCACGGCTTGACTCAATACCCTGTGGTTCTAACGTAAAGCGTTAAATCATCGATTGGTTGGATCTATGAATACCAATTTCTACCGTGGTACTGGGTTGATTGCACGTGGCGCTTTAAACTCATAATCGTTTGGTGCGCGTGGAAACCAAAGTAGGTACACATATTGACCTTTGGGTGAACAATTTCAGTTATCTGTGTTCGTTTATAGGCTTGCGTGGCTAGTTCATTGCATTTAGTCACGGTATATCTAGCGACTTCTCTTGTCCACTTACAACCATGCGTCTATAATAGTTAATATTTCAGAATGCAAGATAGTTTGAATTGTTAGGTTTTATATTCTATTTGTGATCGCGTGCTTGATGAATCAAATAGCTTTTGTTATTATCTATAAATACTTTAGGCCTCCTCAAACGACACAATTACCAGAGTAATCCACGCACGCTTCTGTCACTTTCGTCAATCTCGTGTTGCATACCAGCCATCATGAAATACAAGCTGGTGTCAATTCTTAATTTTGCGTTACTATAACCCAGAAAAATGGTTGAATTTTCGTCGCGATATCGAACAACTGAATATCGACGTTGGAGCAACGTCGATATCCTGACGTTAAAACGGCGTCGAAAACTGACGTTGTTTCAACGTTGTATCGATAAAATTATTCCACATGTACGTTTGTTCGCAAAATCAGTCTACGTAAATTCGACATCATATCAAAGGAAATTTAAAGTATCGATAATTTGCGCTGTACATTGCTGTAGCGCTGTCGATACAGTGCTGTCGTGTTTTATTATTATTATTATTATTATTGTTATTATTATTATTATTATTATTATTATTATTACAATTATTTTAAAACGGTAGCTTTTCAGCCAAAGTAATCTTGAATTCGAAATAGTTATTAATAATTATTAATATTAATTCGAAATAGTTAATCAGAAACTACATCACAAGGTAAATTGTTCCATGCAAACGCTGCCCTATATGAGAAGGATTTTTTCATGAAATCAGTATTGGGTTTATTTGAATAAAGTTTACGGTCGTTGCTTCTAAGACTATAGGTGGCGTTGTTTGTAACAGTAAACATGTCTGATATATATTCTGGTAGTTGTCTTTTTAATGCTGTAAACGTCATGCTTATTTCCCTTTTCTTAAGGATGTTTTCTATCGGTTCCCATTCTAAATTATCAAAGATCTCCTTTGTCCTAATATCATAACTAGAGCCTGTTATAATACGAGCAGCCCTCTTTTGTAGTTTATAGAGTTTATTCAAATGTGATCGACTCATCATTCCATACATTTGAACAATAAATAAAATGGGGCAAGACTAGTGAATTATAGATATTTATCAGTGCATTTTGATTTACATATTGTTTTGACTTTCTTAATAAACAAATGGATTTAGATGTCTTTTTGCACTGCTCATTCATTGTGTTCATACCATTTTAATGCATCGTCAAGTGTAATCCCTAACACTTTCTTGTTAAATACTTGCTTAATTGAATGCCTTGCAATTACAATATCCGGAGTTTCAGTAAATTGCTTCAGCTTCCGTTTTGATGCTATAAGCATAAACTCTGTTTTCTTAATGTTTAAAGTCAGCTTATTTATTACCAACCAAGAGTTGACATTAAGTAGATCATCATTAATTTTGTTCTCAATGTCCGCTGGTGAAATGCCCGAAGTGCAGGGCCGCCCAGAGGGGGGGGGGGGGGGCAAAGGGGGCAATTTGCCCCGGGCCCCAGGCTTGTGGGGGCCCCCAAAAGCACAATAGAAACAAAAATTATATTAATATCAATCTAAAAGCGAGTATCTTTAAGTTCGATACTCCAGGTACTACACGGGTCAGTTGGCAATTTTATTTGTTATAGTCTAGCGCACTGTGCACACGTACTGTAGCAATATCTGTGACTGTAGTTAAAGTTAAAAATGGCGTCCAAACGGTTATATTTGTCAGGAGCAACGAAGCGTAAACAACGCGAAGCCCGACTTGAAAATGAAGCAAAAACACGGCGAACACTCGAAGATCTTAACTGGTGTATAAGCACTCCTAAAACTAACGAAACTGACTCTGAATTACATAAAGTTAGCGGGGACCCAGAAAGTGAAACAAGTAATATATCTGACCTCTCTGACATGAGCGCTACACCAACCACAAGTAAGAGTTTGACTGAAAATGAGGAATCACCAACAGATCAACAAATATCTAATATGGATAACAATAAATGTCGATCATGGCAGCAATCTGAAGAACAGAATGGGAAGAATAGTGTTGACATCGTCACCAACCCTTCAGCAACTGAGAACACGGAGTGTATTAGTAATATTAGTGTGAAACCTCGCACTTTAGTCGCACAGAATCGTCTACCATACCAGTAATACCTGTAAATGATCCTTCAACGTGGAGACTTTTAACCAAAATACAGAAAGAAGCAATTATTCGAGAGGGTACTCCTAAAAATCCCAAGTGCTTTCCAAGAGATAGCTCAGGACGCTGCTTTCCAAAAAGCATTTTTTTTTCAAGACTTGCCGAATGGTGAGAAAGTAAAAAGGGATTGGCTTGTATGGAGTTCATCTGCACAAGGACTATTTTGCTTTGCTTGCTGTTTATTTCAAGATTTACCACGAGAGGATAGAGCGTCACAATCCTCACAACTGGCAAGAAGTGATGCAGGAGTCAAGGACAACTGGAGGAAATTATATGAAAAGATTGAGGCACACCAGCGAAATTCTCACCATATCACCCGCTATTTAACTTGGAAGGATCTTGAAAAAAACCTTAATGAATTGGTTGGAATTGACAGTAGTCTTCAAAAACAGTTTGCTACTGAGATGGCAAAGTGGCGTGAGATTTTTAGATGTATTTTAGACGTCGTTTTGTTTTTGGCTGAAAGAAATCTTCCATTTCGTGGCTCCACTATCAAGTTAGATGATCCAAACAATGGACTTTTCCTTGGGAATTTGGAGTTACTTAGTCGTCATAATCAAGTGCTTAAAGTGCACCTTAATGAGGTTAAAAAACACCAAGAGACTGAAACCCGAATACAAGCACACTATCTCTCATGGCGCTCACAGAATGAGTTCATTGAAGAGTGTGCAAAGGTTGTAATTAATGCTATTATTGAAGAGGTAAAGAGAGCACTTTACTACAGTATCATTGTGGATGGTACACCAGATTCATCTCATACCGAACAAATAACATTCATTTTGCGATATGCATATCTAAATGATAAAAATCATTGGGAAGTTTGTGAACGATTTTTAGAGATGAAAGACTGCGAAAAGAAGAAAGGGTGTGATATTGCCGAACTGATATGTAAGGTGCTTAAAGAACATGATATTCAGCTTCAACACTGTAGAGGTCAAGGATATGACAATGGATCTAATATGTCAGGTTGTTATAAGGGAGCTCAAGCATTAATCCAGGAGAAAAATCCTCAAGCTGTTTTCTCTCCTTGTAGTGCACATACCCTCAATCTTTGTGGAGTTCATGCAGCTGAGTCCAATGATGTGGTGAAAGCATTTTTTGGGAATATTCAAAAACTGTACAATTTATTCAGTTCCAGCCCATCTCGCTGGAAAATTTTGCAGGAAATTGCTCAGATTTCACTGCATAGATTGTCAGTTACAAGTTGGAGTGCGAGAATTGAAGCTGTAAAGCCACTAGCGAAGAGGCCCAGAGAAATCTTAGAAGCTTTAAACAGCCTAAAGGAACATGACTTGCCTGGTCATTTGTGTAATGATGTGGACACTCTCAGCAAATGGTTAAGCTCATTTGAATATACCTTACTGATTAGTTTTGGGTTTAAAGTGTTGCAAGCTATAAATGATGTCAGTCTGTTGCTTCAAAGTTCTGAAATTACAATTGACGAAGAGTTGCAGCTAATTAAATCTCTCCAAGATGATTTAAAGCGCATTCGTGAAGGTTGGCATGTTATTCTTGAGGAATCAAAGCTGGTTGCTGGTGTTTTAGGCCTTAAGGAACAGTTTCAGGAAAAACGACAACGGATTCGGAAGGCATTTTATGATGAAAACCGGGATAATGAATGTGAAATACAAGACAACGAAGCGCAGTTCAGAATAAACGTCTTTAATGTGACTTTAGATAGAGTAATTAGTGAAGTGACACGCAGATTTGAAACAAGTGAACAATTGAACAACATGTTTTGCTTCCTTTGGAGCCCTTCCAGTTCAACAGAGCAAGCGGATTCAGAAAATTCAGACCCATCACCACCAGTACCAGAGGACGTCAAGAACACTTACAAAAACTATTGTCGTGATCTCTCAAAATTCTATCCTAATGATCTAAATGAAGACCAAATGTTGGAAGAAGTACGTCTACTCTTCAAATTAAAACAAAATGAAAACTTGTTTGGTAAATTGTCATCTCTTCAGTTGCTTAACAAGATTTACGAGAAGGGACTTCAAAGCATATTTCCACAGATCTGCGTCGCTCTAAGGATCTTTGTAAGCATACCAGTGTCAGCCGCTTCTGGAGAAAGGTCTTTCAGTAAACTAGCAATTGTAAAGAATTGTCGTCGATCTACGATGGGGCAAGAACGTCTTACTGGATTAATTACGCTTTCTTCGGAGCGTGACTTAGCGAGAAAGATCAAGTATGAAACAGTAATTGAAGCATTTGCTTCGAAGTGCGCACGGAAGGCAACCTTATAGTACGGTATACAAACTCAAAATTACATATTATATTATGTTATTTTCGTGGGAGGGGGTTGTTTTGATTTGGGGGCCCCCAATTGAAAATTTTGCCCCGGGCCCCCAAAATTGTCTGGGCGGCCCTGCCGAAGTGGACAAATTAGTGTCATCAGCAATCATGGAAGCCTAAGTATTTAGCAGGCAGTTAGGAAGATCATTTATGTAGAGGGAAAACAACGTTAACAGGGGTCCTAAATTTGATCCCTGTAGAACACCACATATAACTTTTTTAGCTCTGATTCTATTCCCTCTACTACACAGATTTGAGTTCTGTTCTCTAAATATGATTTAAAAAGACTAAGAGCCTGGTTCCTTATGCCATATACTTCAAGCTTAGATAAAAGAATTTGATGGTCTACCGTATCAAACGCCTTCTTGAGATCAAGGAATAGTACACCGTTAATTAAACCTTTATCGATATTCATCAACCACTTGTCTGTTGTTTGCAGTAAAGACGTTTCCGTCGAATGTGTCGGACGTGTCTTTTGTCGCTCCTGAAAAATACCATGGAGATCGTAGACATGGATCTTCAAAAGCATTCAGTTTTAACGAAAAGAGATTCGTTTTGGGAAAGCAGCTTTGAATCACTCAAGAAATTGTTTGATACCGTTTTAGAGACTGAAACGAAATGGACTACGCCAGGTGGCGGCTGTAAGCAATACGAAAATAATGCTCTTCATATTCGTTGGCATACAACTAACAAGATATTAACAATCGAAGGTCTGGAGAGCCAAAACCTAAAGAGCAAGCTTATGACATTAGCTGTCAGGAATCAGGAAAGTCAAAGCAACGACAAAGACGAAAATGTGTCAGTTCTATGCGCAACCACAAGAGAACAGGGCAATGGCCAGAATCAAGTGAGTCAAAGCAACGGCGAAGGCCCCAAGGACAATGACGACGGCTCAACAACTTCGCCATGTAATACGCCATCATACACCATGCAATGGGCTACAAACAGGCAACGCAAGCCCACATACAAATAAGCTTGCAGACCTAATTATAACTGATACTTTCAATTCGAGCAGTTATTTTAAGGAACCCACCCAATAACAAAGACATCGAGTGCGCTTATCGACTTAGCTTTCACCAATAGACCGGACGTTATAAATGCATCCGGTGTAGATCATCCTGGAATAGGCGATCACAGCCTTATTTTTATATGTCGAAAAATATCGATTCCGCGTACAAAGCCAAAAATTGTTAATACACAGCAGTTTAAACACTATGGCGTAAATTCGTTTCTTTCTGACTTAAATAGAATTATGCAAATCCATTAGAATTATGCGAATCCAAATGTACTTTGGGGAGAATGGAAAAATAAATTCCTATTAGCATACAAATAATGAATGTTCCAGATCTTTCATAGAATGAAAATATTCTTACTATTACACGAATAAAAACATTCATTATTTGTTTTATATAATACCAGACTATTGAGTATTATTTCTCAAAACCAATTTATTCGACATTTAAGACAACACACATTTGAGTCGTATTTTAGTATTTGGATTATTTCGCGTTCATCTCAAGACCGAAACCAGGCTAAAGTAAACTACGATCGAAGACCGTACGAAAAGCTTTTTGATGGATAGGAGTTTTGAGAGTAAAATGGAAAAAACTATTGAGTGCAATGGAACGTTTTCCATTGCACTCTTGGAAAATAGAACTTTTTATTTAATATCACGTGACCATAATCAACCAATTAAAAGACCAGATTTTAATGAGGTATTATATAATTGCTGAGCATGATATGCACGTTCCTCAAATCACACGAAAATTTAGAAGTGAGACTATTTCACTAACAAATTAAATAGCACTACAAATAACCCTAAAAATAGGTGGAGCACGATCAACAAGCTTACAAATAAGAAATCAAAAACAACCAACATAACCAAGCTTAATGTTGATAATACAGTTACAAATAGTGAAGACCTTGACGTCATCACAAATACATTTAACACATTTTTCAATGAAATCGGAGGAAAACTGGCTGATGATTTATCTGAAAGTATCACTACACCAGAGGCTTATATTAAGTCAATGCATAAGTCAATAGAGACTGGAATTTTTCCCGATTACTTAAAAGTAGCGCACCCATTCATTAATCAGGGAGCAAGCTAGAATCGACCTATTTCAGTACTTTCTTTAGTAGCTAAGGTATTTGAAAATTTAATTTCGAACCAGCTTTATATGCATCTGGAAACAAATGGTATACTCACGCAACAACAAGCAGGATTTAGCAAGAATAATTCCACAGAAACATCTCTTCTTAATATCACCAATAAGTGGCTTCTAAACATGAATAGGGGCTACCTTAATGGAGTCATATTTTTAGACTTAAAGAATAATACATGGTACGCGGAAATACCAGATTTATTTCGAGTGTTGAACTTGATATCAGGTTTAACACACGAAATAAATTTGGTATTTCCGAGCACTCATGTATTGTTCTGTTTATTATATAAACATTCGCATGCATATTAAACAACGGAAAAAATGGTATACCATAACTTTAAAACAAAATGCTATTTAATGACAATATAGAACGAGTATTTACAGTAAAAACGATATTCAACAAACGTTTTCAATTCACTTTTCCTGTGTATCGAGTTCAGACGGGGGCTATTGACATGCAATGCAGCTTCACTTGCGATATAAGAATGGAATAAATTGACGTCTAGTTCTGTTTTTCTTTTAGTATTTTGGTTTTCTTCTGCTTCATTGAACTCATCACCGTCTTTTTTATTAATTTGGTAGAATCGTTGGTTCATGGTTTTCAGGTTTTACGTGTAAAACTTTGTACAAAACAATTTAAAAGATGAAAAATTGCCTGATGAAAATTCTTGATAAATTTATAACCAGTTATAAAGAGCGTTATGATTGGTTGGCTAAATTTACTTCGTTACTTCTCATTGGCTGGAAAATCGTATCAACACACGTTATGATCCATATTAGAATAAGTTCGATCTACCACCAACTGTTATTTCAATTATTCCATGCATTTTGTCATTTTGTTTTATATTAAAATTGCTGACTTGCTGAGTGTAATGATCACCCCACTCGATTATGGGGACCTGATAACTAGTTAACGAATGAAAGTGGGTGTGAATCTTCAGGGGGATTTTTTGGGAGGGGGGATAGGGGAATCTTGGGAATTTTTGAGAGGTGTATTGGAATCTTTAGGAAAATTGACTTGGCAACTCTCTGGCGCCGTCTCAACAATAGACGTAGGCTTTGTGGTTTGTGGAAAAGAACACCTTGAAAATTAAAGCAGTCAAAATTGTGATTGGATATGTTTCAGATACAGTTTATTTTCATGTTCAAATATTTGGCATGTTTACACTGTCTATTACACACATATTTACAGTATAAAATGTAGCAACAATATAATATTAATCTACATTGAAAGCTGCTCTACTCAGTTCCATGGTTTATTTTATAAGCTGCTATAAAGCACTTGCTCGTTCAATTAGTTCCTACCAATTTTTTAAATTGTTGCTCGTTGGCTGTCAACAGTTGGGCGTATCACTTGGTGTATCAAAAAAACTGAACAAAATCTAAATTGCTCTCAACGTCGCAAAGTGGTTTGGAATATGAAGTTTTTTGTAAATATGGATTGCTTGGGCTCTTATTGTATGTTGAACGAAAAAAGTTTTAAAATTAAATGCTTATCCAAGTGGTGCGCATATTCGAACACATTAAAAATGGCTTGCGTGCGAAATTGGAAGACGTAAAAGTAATTGTTGTTTAAAATTTTCTGTTCAAGAGATGTGCTCGAGTTTAAGTCCTTCAAACGCCACGCGCACTTGTATTTTCTAAATAACCATTGCTTTTCTTAGGAAAGGTTCTAATTTTAGTTAACTGTCTCATGGGAGTTGCATGTGTGTAAATAGCGGAGCGGAATTAGTAACCCTTGTCCCGAGCTTACGCCCGGAGCGGAGCTTCGACTCGCTGGCTCGCTGATGAAAGCATTGCTTTACACTGCTGCTCAGTTTTACGCGCGTATTGCTTCAAGTTTGTTATTTTCCCTTAGAACGTACATATCATGACTACTGCATCGGAAACACATCACCCACAAGACGAAGCAAATTTTCTTTCAAAGGTTATATTATGGTGGATTTTTCCGCTTCTGTGGAAAGGCACTCGCAGCTCTTTGAATCAGGACGATCTTTACCCGATCAGAGACATAGAAAAATCCAATTTGCGGACTGAGCTCTTGGATGAAACATGGCGTGAAGAAATATTATCTACACAGACTGGAGGCAAAAAACCTAAACTTTCGCGCGCTATTTCTAGATTCTACGGTTTCCAGGAGTACTGGCATTTTCTGGCCTTGGGTGTCACCGGTCTCGTTGGCGAAAATATACTTTTCTTTTCAACTATCTGTCTGTTGAATCGACTCGTTAATTTTGATAACAACCGAGCACGTGGTGAATATTACGTTTACATATACGGCATAGCGATTGGTTTGCTGGTCAGGTCAGTTGGACACAATAATTTTATTTTGCACTATAATGTCCTGGGTGTAAGACTAAGAGCCGCCGTTTTGGGTTTGCTGTATAGAAAGGTAGGTGACACTTGATCTCGTTAAAGAAGAACTGCACGTTTTAAGCCATTGCGTGCATGATTGTTGTGTAAGATTACTGCTGTGTTTAGATGTTTGATAAAATATCGACCATCACATTGCTTTTCGCTGGTGATGATGGTGAACAACTTTGATCTCCCTGCTGCGTTCTCATTTGTAAATAGCCAGGCAGATCGTTACTTGTAATAGTCGATATTTATAGTCGTGAAAACTGAAAAGATAATATACAAAGAACAGTCGAATATGTTGTTTAAATGAAAATGGTTATGGTTAAGTGTTGCCGAATGAAATATCCATATTTGTTCTTCTTACTCTTGAATGAAAACGCACGTGCATTTATTAGTTGCATTGTATATGCTTCAACGTCTTTGCCATTGTGAGAAAGTCAGCTACGCGTTTAAGAGACTTGAGAAAGAAACTCAAGTAATCTTCGTAAGCTTTCTTCTCTGGCTTCACTTTTGGATTGCGTAATTGTCGAAGTTAACCTGACATGTTATACTGTATACAGGGTGAGTAAAAAAAACTGATGCCCATTCATATTCAAATTAGCCGCAAACTTCTTTACAATTTATTCCCATGGGTCTACAGAGAACAGATTGTGAATTTCTTTTTCAATTATTGTTGTCTTGTTTTTGACTTTGTCTTGTTTCTGACAAATCTTGCCCGGCTAGAATTATGCATTTTAACTTTCACAGGGAATTAGATTTGTTTTACATTTGACAGATGTCAAATTGCACGAATGAAATGATGCTATTAGTTTTAATTTCAATATTATCATTTTTTTACTCACCCTGTACTGTGTACTAAGTCACGATCTGTTCTCTGTAGACTCATGGCAATAAAACGTAATGAAATTCTGGATACTGTGCGCATTTGAAGATGCATAGAATACGTAGGCAGATAAGATTTGAAAGAGTTGAAATATACGTTGAATGTGTTTTGTTATGCTAAACTTGATTTTGAACGAAGGCTATTATTTTCCGTTATAACCCAGTAACCGGTAATTATTTTTCGTAATTGCCTTAAACCCCGCATTTCCCCCGGAAAAACCCAATGCCACCGCCTGCTTTAAGAATAAAGAAAGTTATTACGAGAACATTAAAATCCGGCGAAAAACAAAAGAATATGGTCTCATGTACCAGTTGAAATACGATCTGCATAGGTATTTACAATGTACTTATAAAATGCATCAATAAGCAGAATTATGATACAGATCGTCTTTCGTCATATTTTTGAACTTTATGTGGGTTTACAAATGCTTACATGTGGCCGAAATATTGTCAGTAATGCGATTACTAGCATAGGCTTGATTTATTATTCATTAATTTTACAAGTACACTGTATATTTCATTGTTACGTCTCGAATTAACGCTTATCCAAGCTAATTTTTCAAGCACTAATGGCGAAATCTTTGTTTTAGCTTTTGCGCCTCAGTAAGGTATCCTTGGACAGCGGTCATTTGATAGAATTAGTATGCAACGACTCTCAGAAATTCATCACCAGTTCCACATGGTACATTCCTTACGCTATTCGACATCTTCTCATGGCGACTTGCACGATGGCGTGGCTGCTATACTTCATTGGATGGCAAACTATCCCTGGCGCATTGTTCCTGTTGACTGTTGGTGTTATACGTGTGTTTCTTCAAGAATACGACTACAGGCTAAGAGTGAGGGCTTCGCAGCTATCGGAAAAGCGCCTTGGGAACATTCGAGAGGCACTGACCACAATGCGCTCCGTAAAATTAAACTGTTGGGAAACAATATATGAGGGTAAAATTAAAAAGTCTAGATGGTAAGTGCCGACATTTTCTGCCATATTTCGACTTTTTACTCTTTCCATTAGATCCTTTTAAGCGAGTAGGAACTTTCGCATTTATATGATTCGTATGTTCAGTTCTGTGCAGTGGTTATAGACATGCTGGTGGTATAAATTTTGATTTGACACTCCGGGTTTTCACAAAGGTTTTGATGGACCATGTGCATGTAATAAGTATCGACCATGTTGCATGTAGAAGGACACCATACAATACAATGCTTGTTCACTTGTATGAATTTCATTTTAGTTTTGTATTATAATGATGTAACCTCGTAAACAAGGTAGTTAAAGTGTAGATGTAATGAAACAATTTTTTCCGTAGTTATCTTTTAGTACACATATCCAGCTCCAGGAAAGATCTTTTAATACACATATCCAGCTCCAGGAAAGATCTTTTAATACACATACTCATACACAACAGTATCCAGCTGATCTGGCCGTGAGTAAAAGACCTGGAATTAGCTACCAAATAAAATCCATTTTGCTGTTTTTAATCACTTATATCTTATATTCTCCCTCATGAAACTTGTTGGAACCTTGTAATCATGTTCAGTAAAGAAAATTGTAAGTCACCAGAAATTTGGAACCGAAGTAAATTATACTTAATGAGAAATTTGCTAGTTTGGCTCAAAAAATGGATTTCTTTTGAATGTCACACATGGATATGACGTGAGGCGGCGTGAAATACGAAAAAAATCTACAATATTTTTGGCTGCAACTGTTTACGGACGGCAGATTAAAATGCTTTCAGTGACATGCATGGCTTTGCAGTGTCCATCACCACCGCATTCGAGCATATATGGGAAAAGCCAATTTTCCATTGTCGAAGACGAAGGCGAACACATTTCTGCCACTGAAATAATCTTGAATTGCCTAAATTTAGTCGATTGATTTTGTGCGGCAAAAACTTTCCTTTTTTTCTTTCAGGCAAGAGATTCAATCGAAAGTCAAGCGCTGGATAATAATGCTAACATCATACTCGTTTATATCGTGTGGACATCATTTATCCATATTAATTACAATTGCTCTTCTCAAAAGGGAAAATATTCCACACCTAGATTTCTTCGCGGTGATTGTTCTATTTCATCAACTGAGCGAGAAGGTTTGTCTTTGTCTGACAACTGCTGTTCGTCAAATCACTAACATAAACATTGCTTTGGAACGCGTGCAAATATTTCTGCAAGAAACTGAACGCACGAATGTCACAAGTAGGCCAAAAAATCTACATCAATACTATTCAGTCAGCGAATATCCACAGGAACAGCAAATTTTGACTCGAAAGACATTTGTGCCACACAAAAAACATGAGCCACCATACCTTTGTTTACACGATGTAACGTGTGTACTTCCGGGAGAGGTTGCACACCAGGCACGTGAGATAACCTGCACGGAAGTTTTAAATGGCGTCACATTTGTGGTGCCTTCTCCGGGATTAGTGTTAGTGTGCGGTCCAGTGGGAAGTGGGAAGTCGTCGCTATTGGCAACAATCCTTGGCGGAGAACTCGTCCTAACGAACGGTTTCGTAAAGTACTGCGGAACTCTCGCTTATGTTTCGGATATTCCCTGGGTTTTTCCCGGAACTATCCGTGAGAACATATTATTTGGTTTACCATATGATGAAAGATTGTATGCTGAAATAATCAGAGCTTGTCAACTGGAAAAAGATGTTAGTAAATTCCCACAAATGGATTTGGCTCTTATCGGAGAACACGGTGCAACACTTAGTGGTGGTCAGCGTACACGTATCGCTTTGGCTCGTGCGGTGTACTCGCAGGCGGATATATATTTGCTGGATGATCCGCTGAGCTCTTTAGATGTGCAAGTTGCGGAGACCGTTTTTCGGTTAGTGTCTTAGCTAGAATATTGCCCTACGTGTGGGGCACAATATCAATTGTCATGCGTTTATTGGATAAGAATGACTACCACAATAAAAATGTTATATATTGATTAGCCCTACTTAAAGTGCCTATGAAACGAAATTTTCTCCGACAATTTTCTTATTGCATTGGAAAGATCAGTTAAAATCACTGTATAACTTCTTTGATAGATTTTTTGTAACTGCTTTACTTTTCGAGATATTCAATTTTATTTGATTTGAAAATGACACAGCCAGTGACGTCATACTGCATAATGAGCCACTGTTAGATTGCTTATTTTGTAGCATATGATAGTGGAAAATAACTAAAACTACACTTACATGTGTGTAGCCTACGTTTAACATCCAGACCTGGGTATTTAGGTGCTATATCTTGAGCACTTTTCAAATTAATTCAGCTTTTTTGAAAAGTGATTATGCAGTATGACGTCACTGGTTACAAAAATTCTATCAAAGAAGTTATACAGTGATTTTAACTGATCTTTACAATGCAATAAGAAAATTGTCGGAGAATATTTCGCTTCATAGGCACTTCAGTCCTACTTAAATTCATTTCAGTAAGTACAATTATAAATTTTGTATTCTAGCATTTACTTAGGTTTGTTCATGTTTGGATGGGCTTTTATATATTTGAAATCATTACAAGAAATAATTTTCTTATTTTAGGAAAATTCTTATCAGATATTTCTCTGTTCCCTCTGAATTTTTTTATCTTGACAAAAAAGCAAGAAAATTTTCTCAAAATAGCGTTTTTCTAACAAAAACGAAGTGATGGTACATTAGTAACCTTGTTTAGTAACTGACAAGAACGAGAATAAAAGACCTGGAAATAGCTGCCGAATAGAAACCCAATTTACACGTTGCAACCTAATTAGATTGTATATTGTGTCCAGTGCATTATTGGAATTGTTGGTGTTGAATTGGTGGTACAGCGCTATTCTGTATGTATGAAAATGCAATCCCAATAAGTTACTTGAATTGTTAAACGTTGTCAACAACAATCGCATTGGGGCTACAACGAGCGGATTGGCTGATTCTCCTATGTTTAATCACTTATTTCTATTCATAAAACTTGTTGAAAGTTAGTAGTCATATTTAGTAAAGCAAATTAGAGGTTCAGCACAAGTTTTGAAACAAAGTAAGTTAATATTTAACGAGGAATCTAGTAGCTTTAATAAAAAATGGATATCTATTTGACAACTAGTACCAGTTCTTTGTCATGTTTTTCAGGTTACCCGGTACGAAAGGCTTAGATTCGGAGCTCTAAACTGTCCCTAGTTCAGGTAGAAATTGACAATTATCAAAATTTCTTTCAGACACTGTTTTCGAGGACTGCTGTCCGATAAGATAATCCTTCTGACAACGTCTAATACCCGATATTACCAAGAAGCTGATCATATCATTCACCTAAAGGATGGAAAAATCAGAGAGCTCAAAGCTGGTGTCCAATTGGCTGAATTGTGTGGGCCTGAAAATGATACAACGACAGAAGAGAAGAAATCTGCAGACGATGAAATGCCGTACGATCCTGACAACCTCGACATAGGGGTGCCTTTAAAACAGGAGAGAGAAAAACGCGAAGTAGGAAGAGTTGCATTCAAAGTTTACAAAGAATATTTTTCGTACGGAGCTTCAGCAATTGTCTGGTTTTTCCTTGTCTTGGTACTCTTTTCTGGTCAAGGTAAGAAAATGGCCCTACTACTTACGACAGTGTATGCAGCTTAAGGACTCGATTCGAGTGGCTATTCTTAACGACATCCATAAAAAACACATTGTGAGTTGGGCAACGTTCAACAGCGACCGAATCCTCCCACAATGCTTTACTTAGACAATGGTTCCATTTTTAGCGTTTCATTTCTCACGAACATTCGCGTAAGTAATCTAAGAACGAAGTTTAAGTCCTTTCAAGGAATCCTTCAAGGAATTCAAGGGTAGAAAAACTTTATATATGTTAGTAAAATTTATTAATTGCATTAGCTAACTTAATTGTTTCGCGTGATAACTGTAGGTGTTTCTAATGGTATTTGCTTTTCTTATTTGACTTGAAAATGCTTAGAGGAGGAAGTTGAACTTTGAATAATAACGGAAATGTTCAGTAGAAACAACTCAAACAACTACGTACTGTCAGTGGCTTGAAGCTAAATCTTGAAATATTCGTTTCTTTAATATGCAGGTATAATTGTTTTGTTGGATTATCTGGTATCTCGTTTCTCGGTACTGGCTGGTCAAGGGAAGGAAAGTTTTGATCATGCATTAGTGGTGTACATAGCTTGTCTGACTGCTGGGGTAGTATTGGTGGTTTTTGGTACTCTGTGTGTGTTTTTAGTTCTCATGAACGCTGCATATAAGGTACGTAGGATTCTCATTTAAAAATACTTTTTCGACATGGATATCTGTATAGACTCGAGAAAACCACAAACATCATTTTCCCATGCGTACATCAAACAATCAAGATAAACAAAAGGCTCAGATATTTTAGGTGGCAAGGTACTTCATGCCACTATTCCTTTGTGGATCCTCACCGCACCTTATGAATGAACAAAGTAACGTCCTGGGTTCGCATCAAGTTTTTCCCCGAACTCGCATTACGTCACAATGCAAAAAAGTTGTACTTAGAACCAGTAGCAAAACCAGCCCGACAATTTGGTCATCCTATGCAAAATTAAATCATTCATTTCTTTAGAAATTGATTCCTTATACGGTCTATAGACACAGAAAAATTTGCATTTACATGACCAAATGTCGGGTTGGCGTCGCCACTGCTCGGAACACATATCCGTATCTACCGGTGTAATTATGAAATTCATCAATTATTAACGAGAATATCTAGCAATCACATTACAATATTTCGGTCGTATGTACGTGTTTGTCATGCCAAACACAGATTATTACGTGTCCCGTGTTGTGCATTATAGTCGCGGTACCACTGTAGCAACGTGGAATGAAGCTAGTAGTTGCCATGCATGTTTTGCTACCCACGTTACGTATAGATGTTTAAATAAAGGAAACGGACAACTATGAACAACATTTCCAGCATTGGTTCGGCCTCCCATCATCAACATTGTAGCAGTGTGTTTGTGGTATTGCTTTGAGTCTTGGTCCACACCGGGCAAGCTCAAAAATATAGCAGCACCCCGGTAGGAATCAAACCTAGGCCCATGCATTGTTTTACCAACGAGTCTAATTCCTTCCATACCGATCAGGGGAGAAGGTTTGTAGAACGGGAATTGGGGTGGGAGGGGGGGGGGGTGCAACATTCATCAATCATGTTTGTATCAACATTCTGACAAGTTGTCCGTTGCCTTTCAGATTCATAATAAGATGGTATCGTGCCTGTTCAAAGCACCGCTATCGTTTCATGCTATCAATCCAGTGGGACGAATTGTAAACCGGTTTTCACAAGATATTAATAACATAGATGAACTACTGCCATTCCAAATGCTGATGTCATGTCTATATATGGCACCTGGAGTAGCCACAATCGTACTTGCAGCCATAGCGAATTCTTTGTTAATCATCCCAATCGTAATGGCAATGCCAATATTTTGTTTCCTTTCAAAAGTCTTTTTCACATCGGCAACTGACATTAGACGACTCATGTCCATAGCTGGAAGTCCTATTTATTCACATTTTTCTAATACCAAAGAAGGACTGAGGACTATTCGCGTATATGGAAGACAAAAGGAGTTTACCGATCAAGCTTTCAGGTTGTTAATGTTACCACACTTTGTCTGTTATTCAGTCGACATTTGTTATGAAACTAATTTTAGGTTACTGGCAATTTTAGCTTGCTACATTCCCTCAATAATTGTGTTTTATTAGGGTGACAAGCCTTGCAATGATCTGACCCTACAAATATTCATCATTTCAGATATATAGACGAACACCATAGTGCAGTGCTTTGCAACTATACAGCTATTCGCTGGTTTGCATGTGTTTTCAGCAGTGTCTGTGCGATGGTTACTGTGATTATATCATTTATTGTTGTGCATTTCGTAGCAGATGCTACCTCAGCAGGTATGTAGGATGAGATAGTTCTTTTCGGCCAAATAAAAAGTAATCCCCCAATGTACCTGAGTTATAAGCGTATAAAAAACACTAGTCTAAGAACAAATTTTTTTGTTAAGTACCGATCCAAACGTTGGAAAGAACAATAAAAATCTACAGGGGGTGGCCAAAAAAAGAGCTCCTATCAAAAATGGCTTACCTGGTTTACATTCATTATATATAGGAAGTATGTAAACAAAAAACGTGTTTTTGTACTTGCGTAGGTAACTGTGTGTAAGGACAAGCATTAATTGCAATTCTTACTTAAATATTTTATTAACAGATGCACTTAATGAGTTTCAAACCAAATTAAAGATGGCGATTTTGAACCCGACATTCAGCAGTATCATTAAGGTCTTCCAAAAAATGTTTGAATATTCAAAAATTACTTAGTAATGGGGGTCAAAATTTGAAAGCACACTGTACCTTCATAGCTAATGTAATTATTTTATCTACACAATGGCGTTTAAAAGAATGAGCGTCTAGAATGTGATTCATTTAGGCAGGTGCTTTTCTTATTGGCAACGTTATCCCCAAGGCCACACTAACTGACCGAGGGTATATTTTAGCGTGTTGGTTGACGTTATGTGTGATGTATCAGTCCTGCAGACATAATGTTATCCAAATGCCGTTTTGATAGAGAAAAAGTCTTGGTCTTAAAAAAAAACAATCCACATTTGGTTTCTGATTTCTTGATTGGGATTTTGAAATAGAACTCTACCTCGTATTCGAGGAGAAAGAAACCAGCTTAGCCATTTTTGATGGGGTGGGGCTCTTTTGGCAGCCCCCTGTATATTTGGATCAAATGCAAGACTAGTTTCTGGTTACCTTAGTTTTTCGGAGTTGTTGCTGAAATGTCCAAAATGGCAAAAATGTTCTGAAATGCCAAAAATGTTCTGGGAACTAATTTTCCAAACCCTCATATTTCCACAAAGACTTGACACGGTAACAATAATAATGTGTTATATTATATAGTTTTATTCTATATCCTTTCTGATGACATGAGTCATTTTTCAACCATTTAAACAAACCTGAAATTTCACCTTGTCCTGAGAAAGCTTACAAGAAATTTGGACGTGTACACCTAGAAATATACTTATTAGCGTAATAGCAGACTGAAATGCACCAATGAAGTTACAGCATTAAGCTAAATTAAATTGCCTTTGAATATCTCATTCAATTTCTTTCATTATATCCAACTTTGATTATTTCAGTGGATCCAATGTGTGTAAGTTTATTTTGAGTCGGTTTTGATGCAAAGCGATCGTTAACTCGGATAGTAAAATGTGCAGCATGAGCTCCCAACGAGTGATGGAAATCTAGTAAATAAACTGACACGAGTAAAAAAGGGTACAAAATGGGTCGTTTTTGTAAGTCATTTAAAATATTCCAAGTAGTACTCTAGTGCCTTCTTCAGTATCTATCCCTTGGATAACCGAGCAGATTGCTTCCAACACTGGTAACGATTCGTTTTATAATTTTTCTCTTTCTTTTTAGCACTTGGTGCAGTTACCATTCTTTATGCAATCAACACGACAGCATCGATCGACTACATTATCAGGCTTGCAGGTGACGTAAACTCGCAGATGACGTCAGCAGAACGCGTTTTAGCCTACACAAGAATCCAGTCTGAACACGGGCAAGATTTACCTGAAACCCCTCCAGAAAATTGGCCAAATGTGGGCGAGATTGAGATGAAGGATGTATCGCTATGGCATTACGCAGGCAGTCCACTGGCTTTAAAGAACCTCTCGTTCAAGATAAACTCGTCGGAAAAAGTCGTAATAGCAGGAAGAACTGGAGCAGGAAAATCGTCTGTAGTATCGGCTCTCATGCGCCTAGCAAAGACTCAGGGCGAGATTCTGATAGATGGTTTGAATATTAAAGATTTCGATATGGTCTCCACCAGAAAATCCATTTCCGTCATTTCGCAGTTACCTACTTTAATTAACGGCACAGTGCGTTTAAATTTGGACCCGTTAGGTGCACATTCAGATGCTGAAATTTGGGACGCATTACAGCGAACTAAAATGAGTTCTGCGATTGAAAATTTACCACGAGGACTCGATTCTGAACTGAAGATTGATAGCTCAAATTTTAGTGTCGGTCAAAAGCAACTGCTGAATATTGCTCGTGTTTTGCTTCAAAATAATAGAATCATAGTCCTTGATGAAGCGACTGGGAAAATAGATGGAAACACAAACGAGGAAATTCAAAGGATAATTAGTGTGGATTTCAAGGAGTGTACGGTTATTACCATTTCTCATCGATTGAGCACAATTTTGAATTGTGATCGGGTGATGGTTTTAGATCAAGGCGAGATGAAGGAATTTGATTCCCCTGATGTTTTATTAAAAAAACATAATGGGTTTTTAAAACAGCTGGAACAAATGTAATAAGCTACTATATAAACTAGATGAACGGTCAATAAACTTACTTTTCATACACTGCAACGATATGTTGCTTTTTTGTGACAATGAATGCGGCAACGCCCGCATGTGTGTATGATATTTTTGGTATTTTATTCAGCGTAGCCAACCCAACAAATTAATTAATGCAAATATTTTCATGTTCATTGGCTGTGAAAACAATCAAGTTTCAAAAGAAATGAATGCTGATAAAAGAGTTGACCGGCTAAAATTTTCTGATTTGTGCTATGTAATATGTCCACTTGGTGGCGCAACTATAGTTTTTTTTGCATTCATTTTGAATTATTTATTCCCTTTCTTATTCAAACTCCTCTTTTTTACTTTTTATTTTTTCATTTTATCAATTTTTGTTTTTAAAATTTAAACTTTTTATTGTTTAAGCTGGCATTTAGAATTTATAAAATAAAGCTTCAAGACAATTTACCAATTGACAGGATACATGGGGCAGGTGAACATTCATTGACAGTCCAAACAGTGCGCAGTAAAATAAAGAATACAATGAAGAATCATTTATATATTTGAATACAATGTGTTATTTGTAATCACAGGTCAAATGGTACCTAACTAGCATCTTTTTTTGTTGGCTATTCATTCTGTTTTAAAACATTTAAATTCTTTTTATTAAATAGTTATATATTTTAAGTTCCTTGTATGTTTGCACGGTGAATATCAAATTAAAATATAACTTTGTGGAAACACCGCAAAGCTACAGCTTGGGTATTATTATTAGCACTGACGAAAATCCATTGATAAATCAACTGATTTCAATGCTAGCAATAAGTGTCTTATACCACACAACAAAGCTTTTCGCGCAGCTACAGTATTTTTCGCAGTACTAAAATTGGTACATCAAGCGCTGCAGGAATTCTAGTACTGCGCGAACTTAACACAAGTAAGGTATAATTATCTTCAAAATTTATGTTTAAATCTACATATACTTAAAAATCTATCCGTAAAAATTGTTGTTGCTGTTATTGTTGTTATTGTTATCATTATAAACAAATAAAGTTTTTAGAATTGTTCGAGGACGCACAACAACAACATGAAAAAGGCAAACACAAAGATAAATAAATGATCTTTTTTTGTTTGTTGGCCAAAAATTTTTGTAAAGGCTTCCTAACTAAACATATTTCTGCACAAATTTGTTCCCAGCCTCCTGCTCATGCTCACTCTAGGTTCGCTATGAATCATCGGTTAATACTTTTTCAGACAATCACTATGCCTAAGATTAAAGAACACTTCAGGTTAGACAGAACATTGTGAAAGAGTATGAAGCCAGAAAACTGTCTAAGCAGTTCAACGTCTCTCTAGTTCCGTGCAGTCAATAATAAAGAAATATAAAGAGCGAGGTGCCGTCACGAACAAGCCAAGGACGGGTGCTCCAAGAAATATACCACTCGTGCTTGCTCTAAAATGGCGCGAATTGCGAAAAAGAATTCCAGAATTTCTAGGAAGGAGTTGGTGGACAAATTAGCATCTTGTGTCTCGCTAGACATTCGCGATAAAAATGTTAAAGAAAGAAGATAATTATTTGAACAATTTGGCCAGAACCAAACTCGGCATACAAAGAAGAAGAACACCATACCAACTATGAAGCATGGTGGAGGTAGTAGCTTTTCATCTGCTGACACAGGAGACATCCATATTATAGAAGGAATAATGAACTCACAGAAATACTGTGAAATTCTAGCTAACTATCTTCACAATTCTGCCAGAAGACTCAAAATGGGAAGACGTTTGGTACTAAGCGACGTTAAGAAGCTGTTTTAGCCAACAAAGGAGATGCTGCTAAGTATTAACAGTAATTTTTATGTTGCGTCACGAATATTTTTCTACACAATATTCAGAAAAATATTGACTAGAATGGTGTGTTTGGGTGCAATTATTCGCATTTTTGTTTTAGTCAGTCTTTATATAAACTTGAATTGTTGTAAGTTTTGTGAAATTTTGTTCTTTGTAAGTATAATGAAATTACGCAAATATAATTTTCTCAGCTTGTTATGAATATTTATTTGACCCATTCATTTGACCCATTTGACTCATTCAGTACTTATTTGATCCATTGAATACTTATTTGACCCTATTTCACACTTCTCTTTATACCGGTGGGCTGCTGCGGGAAGTTGTTGAAATAATAGGATAACAGTTTGCCTCGAAGTTGTATCCAATAGTCATTGTTAAATTGGATCCTCTCGACATGGATTCCTTTCTATGTATGAACCACAAAATCGCACCACATTGCACCGGTAACGCCTATTTGTTCTTGAACTTGTGAAAAGTATTGGTGACTTTCCTTTAGTTAACAACCTGTATTGTCAGCTTCCATACAGAATGAAGAATCAGAGCAAGCATCTAGTCGTGTGACGTTGAATTTTGGCAAAGGACATTTCACCTTCACAATACCAAATGCTTGTGTGCATCCTGGATCTATAACTTTCCCATCTGGGGTAGCAGCCAGGCATCGGCAGGACACTGTTACCAGCAAACTACATGTAATACCTTCACATGTGTTTTCCTATTCTGCATGAACTTTTAATGCTCTACCGGTGCGACTGGTTCACAATTCTTTCCATGCTCAAAATATTGGATGAAATTGGCTTTGGATGCATAAGTGTCTTGGCAAATGTTTCATGGTGTCTTTGAAGCCTTGAAATCAAATGGAAGTTAGAGAGTTAGAAACTTTTCACTTCGAACAATTTGCTTGTTGTATTGTTTCCCTTTCAATTTTTTCACCTTCATTTCATCAACTTCTATACAACTATAATTAAAGTTTTTTTCTTCATCTATTAGATTTTTTGGAAAACTTTGGGTTTTTTCACATCATAGTGGGAACCTTGGGTGATTGAAATTATTTGACTGCTTTGGTATAAAGTACAGTAATATCAGCTGTTGCAATGAAATTTGACTCAGTAAATCCAACTTGGCATGACAAAAAAGAATCTATTTGACACTTGCCAAATTTTGTGTCCACAGTGTTTCGTTACCACCTAAATTAGAGCCCACTTTGGTCACTATTTGTGCAAACCCCATGTTTGCAATTACGGCAGCTAAATCTTCCTTTAGCTTGTGTTCAGCAATAAATGCATGGTCGGTACTAAACCTTGCTTCATATAACAATGCTTTTACACCTGGTTTAGATGTAGTATTGTCTAATTTGTTGGGGGTTTTTTCCATCTAAACATTTATAACAGGCTCAGGGGTAATATTTGACCCTCCTCCCTTTCTATGTCATTTTTGCAACTGCAAAGTACAGGCAGCAACTGAATTTGATCTTGTTTTTGGCACAAGTCTATGTAGTTTTGCAGGAATACAAAGAAAATTAATTTTACATAATTTAAACATTTAGGCCATGGCATAGTTGCAATAACCAACACTTTTTCCTACACAAGAGCATGTGGCACATCCAACTTCTCCAGACAGAATATTTAAGGCCATTTTGATATCATGTGTAGGGTCATTTTTTCTAAAGCTATGGGAGCATTTTGCCCTAAAGTAGAAACAACTTTTATCAATGGTGCAATGCATATATACTTTTAAATATTCATCCTTTAGAAAAGCTGTAGCTTTCCTGAGTCCAGTTTGTACAGAATGATGGTTTTTATTAGCAATTCTTTTCCCAGATTTCATGATGTGTAGGTTCGGTATATCTTTTTTTAAATTTTAAAGGGTTTGCAATTGGCCAATTTGATCGAAGAAATACTTCAGCTATGCAGGTACTGGACACACTTGAACAGTTTTATAAAAAGTGTTTCTATTAAATAGAGTTCAGGCGCTTGCATGGGTAAAAATTTTAAATGAACCCACGCATTTCAGGTCATCGCAATATTGCATGGAGGAAGATGGTTCGTGGCTGGATTTCTTATCCCAAGCTCTGAATCACAACCTCAAGAATCTCACTGAGCGAAGTACTTGATGTAACTAGTATGTGTTGTCAAGGAGCTGATGCTTTATCACCTGAAGATACAGTAAGCGAAGGGCAGTTCAGCAGTGCCAGCCAATTCAGGCATGGGCGATGGAGGGTTACACCCATATACCAACCGTAGCAGCTGCCGTGAAAACTGGACTGATGAGATGTATCTCAGGTTAAACTGAGGATTAATGCGCCATCACACTAAAAGGTTGCAAAACTGTTACACATAACGGTTGACAAATTGGCACCATCATCATTTCGTCGTCGTTCTCGGTGCTTGATTTTCTATAAGTCGGTTAAGTCAACTGCTACATTTCTTATTCTTACAGCGATTGTAAGAATACATTGCCAGCAAATGTTTGTGACACTGTATATTATTCGGCATATCGTTTGCAGTGTGAAGGACTCGGAATTCACTCGTGGAATTGGATTTTTGACGAGCACATACAGTAGCAAGCTGTGTTTGGTCAAACATGGTGGACAAACGAAAGGGGATAAAGAAGATTAACGCTTGTAAACGAAGGCATTCTGAACGAAATAAAGTCTATTCACCCTTCTTGTGGGTGGGCGTGGGGAGTTCATTTTAACATTTTGTACAGTGGAAATAGAATTATTTTCATATAAAGTTAGCAGAGTTTGATGATCTTTGAGAGCGATGAAGTCACTAGCTGACAGGATCAAATGCCCAAAAATGTTTCTTGTAACAAGAAGGTTGAATACAGATCCCACATAGAAAACGTTTTGGTACAATTTGCCGGAAGGGCGGTAAAAGTTTTAAGGATTCGAATTTTTTTCTTTGCAGCTAGAGAGAATTCATACCAAAGACAGTGTAGGAAATATTCCTGCATATATAAACACAATTTAAACTGCGATTTTTTGGAGATCTTTTTCTATAATTATAGATAATGATATTATAGGTATGAGTGGTATGGAGTCTAATGTCTATTAATGTATTTGTAAAGATTTCCGGCTCTTTATAGTTGTCACTTAGCGTTTGTTTGTCGTGTTTGATTTTCCATTGATTAAGTGTCCCCACTCTTTCCGGTCTAGAATGTCTTGTGATTTTTTCTTACTAATTTTGTGATTCCTTCTGACTAGTTTTGTGATTCCTTCTGACTAATTTTGTGACTCCTTACTAACTTCAAATTTGTTGGTGAAACTTTTAGTTCGTTCACGCATATACAGTACAGCATTGAGAAATTATTTGTGACAGCAACTACACAGGAAATAGCAAAATGGGTTGTTATTTCCTTTCCTTTGCCCTGTAGACTTAACAGTAAAATTTCTTTCTTCTAGAACTGTTTTAAATTATATAATTGTTAATTTTAAATTCAGCAAAATTGTAAATTCCATCCTAGCAAGTATTCATGTCTGTACTTGCATGTCTGTACATCAATGTTTGTCCGGTCTGGATATCCGGATTGGAAACCAATTTTGTCTAGCTGTCTAAGCAAATTTTTAATCCGTTTATCTCACAATATTTGACGTATAACATTTCAAAAGTCAGGATATCTAGGATACTCTCTGAAATTATCGCATTTGTTCGACCCGGAATACAAACATATGCAATATGTGAATGTCAAAATAACCAGGTTTTATTTTGATTTTGACAATTTCTATATATTGAACCCCAATGTCTATTAAACTTCTAAAATGTCATCAGTGAAATCAATAATTGATAATAGATCATTCATGTGACAGTTTTTAGATGAATTTATGTGTCTGTAATTTGGACTTTGCTTCTGTTTGATGATATAATTTTTAATTTATTTTCCTCAATTGCATTTGGCCATGGTTTTACCACCAAAAATACCAGTCCAATTTGAAATTAAAATAGCCGTTTACAGACCTGTCAAGGTTGCAAAATTAAAATGCGTGATACTCCCCCCTATGAACTTCAAAATCCCCTTTAAATCTACTTTAACAAGATTTTAAAAATTTATTTTGTGTGCGTGAAAGAATATTGTGGAAAAAAATGTGTGACAATCACGCCAAATGCTTGACACTTGACATGTCTGCTGTCTGCTATGGTTACCTGTAAATATTGGCACATCGGCATCATATTACCTTTTGCACACAATAGGTGTCAATGAGTTATTGTTAGTACTATTATTTCAGGTTACATGTCATGAAAAGTGGGACGTTATAAAATGATAAAAATGCGTAACTTTTGCATCATTTTAATGATGCGTGCGGGACAGCGGGAACAAAAGCAGAATGCGTAACTCTCACGCAAAATGCGGGAAACTTGGCAGGTCTGCGTTTAAACGAACAAGCGGTAACTGCATGAATAATTCTGTTTCAACAATTCGAGCAAGTTCTTAAAGCAACTGTGATTTTTATTGCAGGCAGTGTATATATGTATTTAATTACCAATTATATTAAACCGCAAAATGTATCATGGAAATTTGATTTAAAATAGTGAGGCGACCTGTCCTGACCGTAAACATGTATTTACGCACGCACAAACTCTAGGTTGTTTTAGACCCCCGTGTGTTATCATCGGGGGCGTCAAGACAAAATAAGTAATATGACTAACAGCTATAAAATGTAAGCTATTTTAGGGCTTCTATTTATAAGTCCACATAAGCATGCATGTATGTATATGGTTTTCACTTGTATGTAGCTATATGGTTTTCCCGGTAAAAACTCAACTCAACATAAGTAAACTATTTATGCATATATGTCACATCGCCTAAAGTATTAGAAAAACGATAATATTATTAATATATTAATTCTATTATAATAAACTTTTATTATAATTCAATACGTTTTCGATCAATTAACCTAAATGCTTTTACACTATTGCGATTGCATGTCATCGAAATTTTTTATACAATAAGTGAACAAAACCGAAACTTTTGGTGTCTCATTCAGTACTGATTCAGAATTTTGAAATCCGCGTCTTTTCAAGGTTTGGCACGTCCAGGTTTTACATCCAAGGTCAAAAATGGAGCCATTTTGAAAAAAATAAATATATTCTGACTGTAGAAAGACAGACTAGAAATACATGCATGCAGCTACCCCTCGCCTCTAACTAAGAGCATGCAACTATATGTTCGGAATTACATGAAGTACTTCTATAGGTTTTTGTCATAGCAACACGGCACTTGTTATTCTTTCTGTATATTTTTTCAAAATGACAAAATATCAGTTTTTAATCCTTGTTTTATTGACAATTTTTTTAAATGGCACACCATTTGTCATCAGTATGTTATTACGCCTAATGTAAGCTTAAATTTGGTATAAAATACGACCTATTAATTACATTAGTAATAAGAATTAGGAAGACAGTCTTGCATTTACAAAACATAAACTTACTCTGGAAATTAAACAGTGAATAGACTGGATGAGTACGGCTACGCCGGCCTTTATAAAGCATTAAAACACAAGTATAAATACGCATTGTCAACAAACTTGCCTTGTGTTTCACGCCATAGTCAATTCTTGGCGCTTCTCTGTATTTTCCCCGAATTAATCTCTCTTCAAGAGTCTTGCGGCAGTCGTTTTCGTCTTATTTCTCGCCTTTTTGGATGCCTTAAGTGTTTGCTACTCCTGATAGTCCGCCATATTCCTGAGATCAGAAATGACCACCCTTCGTTGGTTGTGAAAGTTTCCAAATCTTTTTGCAAAAATACGAAATATTGTAGTGCAATATAGTCCGCCATATTTTTGAGATCAGTGATGACCACCCACTCACCGCCACCCTTGAACCACGCGCCCGCGATATTTGATGAACTTCAGACTTCGCTATGCTTTCCTTTTCCCGGGTGTAAATAGCCGTGCGGAATTAGTACCCTCGCACGGCGCTTCGCGCCGTTGGCTCGGGGATTAAGGCAGCGGTAGAGGTATTGGAAGCCAAATCTGAACCTCTCTAATACAGCATTTACGCCTGTACTTGTTTTAAAATGCATCAGTTTACATAACTGCATGTCCGGCGTGTAAAAGTGGCTTGAAAAAGTACGAAAATTTATCAGGCATCTTGTTTCCTGAACTTATATTTGCGATACAGAATTAATCAGGCAATAAGAAAGGAAACTTAGATTGTTAGATTTCATCTGCATAGTCTGTATCCATCGCTAATCTTCAATTTTTTTAATTCTAAAATTCAGCCATGTGTTATTGAACTCATCTTGAGTTCATTATTTAATTGAATTCAATAAATGATGATACGATACGATACGATACGATAATTTAATTTAGCTCTCCCCAAAGGGGCTTTTCAGAACCAAATACAATAAATTACTATACTATGTATAAGTATGTTAAATAAGCTAGATTTATGGCTATGGTATTATAAAGTTAATGTTTCAAAGAGGTATCTTCGAAGATTGGTTTTAAAAACGTTTAAAGTCGTGCTCGTTTTAATGTTCGCTGGTACGTCGTTCCAGATAATATATTAATAACTTTTCAGTTATTGCTGTATAAAATTACACGGTATTTCGACTTTGTATAAGGCAGGCCTTAGTAACATTGATTCCGCCCATAGCAACATGAAAGTTTCGACCAATAAACATCAAGTCTCATTATACAAAACAAACACGTAAAAAACGCAGGGTGCACGCTCAGTTACAAATGGCGCTAGAAAATAATTTGAATGCGAATGGTTTTTGCAATACTTTATATCAGTAAAGTAGTTTTGATCATTTCGATAATATGTATACGGTTTATTTTGGGCGAGATAATAAAGTATTATATATAGTGTAGCTACTTAAGGCATTCAGAAGTATCGATTACAAGCTCAAGATTTCTATGCGGTACGTGATAGCTTGAGAGAGAAGCCCGAATCGACTTTACATCGCGGCATAAAAATCGAGAGAAAAAATTACCGGTACACCAGAAAAATTATTGTTTTGCCACTCGCTACCAATCGGGGAAAAGATATAACAAGCAGAGTAGCCGCCCATCAAATACCAGCATTTGCAATGGAATAATATAGTATGATTTTACAAATCAAATTCGTCTTTTTTTCTTTCTTAAAGAATGCAAGAATCGAAAGGCAAAGGTTCGTCACAGCACGTGAACGAAATTCACACGTAATATGAACAAGAAGCGTCTTAGAACGGAGGAAATGTACAGGGAGAAAACGCAGTCGTATATGATAGATTGATTGCAAAAATTAAGCGGGCATGTGTCTATAAGATAAATAATTAGTAATATAATTCTAAGGCTATTTACGTAGAGGATATTATATACACGGTGGCGCGCAGATATGAATATCATTTTCGAGTGGTGGCTAACAGAGAACATATATATCCAGCGTGGAAACACGCGTTTTTCACGCGTTACATATTTTTTCATATCTTGTTGTTTCATATTTAGTTTACGGTAAACACCCATAATCATTTAATGAAATGTAGTATAGTCACACTGAAGATGTATACTTTGTCAATTACTTAAGTATTATTATATAATATATGTAATCATGAAGGGCTATTATTTATTCTCGTTTGTTTTGTGTGTTCAGATTCAATTGTCCTACTTCTGCAGGTTCTTGAGTAGCTCTCAAGTCGAGGATATCTGTTCCGATATATATTGCACGCAAGTCAAGTTGTTCAACAAGTTTCAAGAGAGTATTCCTGCCCCCAGAGTGCAATACTCGAGAGTGCTGTTTCCTCAAAGAATATTTTTTCCTAACACAAGTATAATACAAATATTCTTTTGAGTATATATTTATATCATTAAAAATTTTAACTATATATGTTTCTTGGTTGGGACGTGTGGCAGATACGATTATCAGTGAGGTACTTTAAGTTGTTTACCAGCTAAACTTGTCGACAAGTATGGCTGTTTATAACTTTGTTTGTCTACTTCAACACCCAATGACTTTTTCCGGTATTGTCTGCGGAATGTTGAAATTAATGTATAGAATTCCTATAATTCGTGTTTGCGGTGGATCGGCACTCAAAAATCCTAACTAACGATTTGCCTAAATACCTTCATAGTATAATCCAAGAGCATTTAAGTCAGTCATGCATTGGTGTGTATTTCTAACAATACCGTTCTCGCCAATCACTAAGTAACTATTTATATTGTATGTTTTAGACACAATGAGATACAAATTGTATTTTTCAAATCTAATACATCATGTACATTGATATTTTATTGGCTTTTCATTTCTTTGTTTTCAACTTAGTTCAAAATTATATCAAGTGTACACAGCTTAAACTTCGCGTAATATCGTGTGGGAAAATGTTGCAATTTGCTGCCGACTGAGACTTAATTCCCTACATCTGGTCTAGTCTCGAATGCTAAATTAATGGGGCGTGCCTACAACTCGATTTAAAACTTCATAACACTGGAAACGATTTTTGCTTGTAAGCACATTCCTAACGTAACATTGTAAAATGTAAAGAAGTATAGAATTATTTTGCTAAATCTGGCAGATGGAAATAGAAATAATGAAAATAGCAAATTATTTTGACTACATTTAAGAAAGAGAAATAGTTTAAATGACGATGATTAATATTAACAGTCTTAAAAACTATTGCAGTTGATTTCACAAAACTTTTGCCAAAATATTTCAAATTTCATTGCCTAGTTCAAAAGTTCGTAATGAAATTCACAAGCCGGTTTGTAGGCAAAGCCTCTGATTGGTCCTTGAATTAGAGCAATCCAATCAAATGCTTCGTTTAAAAACTGGTTTGTGAATTTCAATATGAACTTTGAACTTCGCAACGAGTGTGGGAACTTTGGAACAAAATTTGAAATACTTTGGCAAACGTTTTGTGAAATCGACTGCAACTTAACTTGACTCGACACTCTAGCGGCTAGCCTCGTATCAAAAAACCGTGATGAAATTGATTTATTAGCTATAGACTACCTATAATTTACTGCTTGTGGACAAATACGAAAGATAAACCAAGAAGAGCTAGCTGAAGACTTCCGAGTCATTGGCGAAGTAATTTTCAACATTTAGTGAAATTTAAACTGGTTATATATCCAAGAAAATCAAAGGTTGTTGTATGTCTGTCTGGCCTATCTGTTTATTGACATTCCTCATTATAAAATTACGTCATGTTTTTTGTGTAAATTTTAATATCAAGTGAGTCTGATGAAACGGTTTATGTGATTGGTTATTGAAGTGATATCAGTGATGTCACAAGTCGCGACGGAAAACCTATGGGCGATTTTCATTGGACGATGCAGCTAGGTGCGGCGTCATAACAAATTAAAAATTCAGCGTGTATGACATCAGCAAGTCAGTGTTGCAAGGCAATCCAATGCGACGGATGGTTAGCTTTATACCAGACTATAGAAAAAATGAAAGATTGCATCAAGGGAAAGACGTTTTGGAGCGAAGACTCCATACACAATAATGGCGCGTGCATTGCTTGCCCACCAGATGCGGAATTCTGTTCCAACGAGTCTATTAAGGACAAAAAGAGATGCCGGGATTCGTGCCAGGGTAAGTAATCCCAAGCCAAGAGTCAGGGATGTTATTCTGATTGATCATCATGTGTCTCCTCTATATTAATTACACCGTAAATAAATACACGTCTCAAGTATGTTATATTGCGACAAAATCATACTTCTACTTATAGACGATCCACATTTAAATATGATTGTAAATTTACTGAATGTAATTTATTCACAGTCGCTATGGGTATTTAAGTTATTTGCATTAACTATTTTTACTAAATACTGGAATTTGGGACACCAAGTTCCGCCAAACTTAAAACAAATTGTCGTCGCTTTGGTGCTATAAAGTTCAAGCCAGGCTGTAAAAATCTGAACGAGTTGATAGAGCTTGACATAGCTCTAAGCAAGTAAAACGACGACATTTTGTTTTGAGGTTGTTGGGATTTGGCATTTAATTAACAACCAGATTCGTTGATACCATCTTTACAGTTGTGATTTAACGATGTTTCATGTTAATAAATACACAATGATGTAGTTGATCTTGAATCTACCGATGAGTTACTGCATCATATATGCCAACCTCGTACTCGTAAAAATATGCTTGCATATGCATAACTCGTTGTTAGGCAAAATGCCTGACCGACCACATGCTGTTGTCTGTTTACGATCAAACTTTTTGATCCACTTTGATTTTGAGTATATGACTATATGTATATATATATATATATATATATATATATATATATATATATATATATATATATATATATATATGGATATTTTTTTTTAATTTCAGCTAATGCATGTCGTATTGTGTACAGCCTTTGTACACATATATAAACTGCACATTTGCCAACATATATATTGAGGTGTACTAACAAACACTAGGATTGGTTTCATTACATCGCCATTGTAGCGATATTATAATGGCTAGTTTGTTAGTATATTGTTCGTTATTTAGCCTGGTTTACCGCTTTTGTGGTAAAATCAGGGAAAACCAAAACGAGTTGCACTTTAGTAGTTATTTTCTATATAGCTCAATGACACTGACTAAGTCTAAGAACAAGCAAGCAAAGACACTGACATTTCTAAAAACGTTTGACGATCCAACATTCGTAATTGATTTCATGATGTGATGATTTTTTTTAGTGAAGCCAAAGGTCACAACAACCAAGGCGGTGAAAACATCAACGTCAAAACCGCCATTTACCAAAAGAGCAACGTTCAGATCAATACGTTCTTTGGCGACAACAATTAAATCCGATCTGATACGGAACAGATCACCTATATACTATCCGTCTGGTTCACATCCTTTGGAAGCAGGGGGAAAGCAAGCAGTTAGCTATAAAAATCATAGCATGAATACAGGACTTGTTATTGCAGTAACTTGTAGTTCCTTGACGCTCATTGGTCTCGCAGTTGTGTTTGCAGTGCTGTTAGTACGCAAATTCCGCAGGACACCGGCCAGAAATCGACGTGAATCTGCCAGAAATGCAGAAGAAGCAATGGCGCTGCAAACGTTTCACCGTAATGATGACGAAGCACATTTGAGGGAACTAAATGATGCAGAGGAGCATTTGAATCCAAATGACGATGAACGACAAGCTGCCCCTGAGATACATCCCCCTGTGCAAGCTTCTTCTGAAACTTCTTCTTCTGAAATTTCGTTTCTAGGGTATGTATATAGAGTATATGAATGGGTCTTTTATTAAACTTAACCTATTCATTCTTTACACCCTTCTTCTATAAAGAACAAGTTGCATGCAATCGTTATATATATATATATTCTTTGGCACCAATTATGTCCCATTCTGAATAGCGGTTCGTTTGAAGTGATGATGCTGATCAGTTTAAGGGTGACTGTACTATGTGCAGAGATTATGTATCAATTAACCCGGTCTGTGGCAAATGTTTAATGCACCCATTATTCGTTTTGTACCTATTTTGTTCAACTCCAGCCACTGTAGTCCATATAGTTAACAGTCAATAGTCTTCAAAAAGGTATCCACCGAATTGGATAGAAATTCAGACATAAAAACGACGTCTAAGATGAAAAAAGTAGTGTAATGCACAACTTCATGTTGCCAACTGATGTCAGTGGTGCCACGAAGAATTACAAATTGCTGCTTCAATATCGACATTTTACGCATTAAATAACGTACGTATTTCGCTTAAATCGATATGGGTGTAACTTTGAAGATCTTTTCCCCCGATAAGCGTAATAAGCCATCTATTAATTGTGGTAGAGTCAAAAAATATTGTTATAAATAGACACAAGTGCTTACACGTTCACTTTGTCGTTCACGTTTCTTTGTCGATTTCAGAATTCGTAAAATTGACCAATCACTGCGAAGCACAAAAATTCTAAACATTTGCCACAGACCAGATTAATACTAGGCTAGTCAGTTTAAATATTGTCACAAGCTACTTTATGTTGTATAAATAGGCCCATTGTTTAATGTTGCTATTTCATATGAACTTCATCCTTTCTTTTCTGTTAAAGAACTCAAGACACTGAAGGATTCATGCAATCATGTCTACTTGTCACCGAAGTTGAGGGTTAAGAGGTTAGTTGTTAGTCAAGTCTCAAACACAATGATTTCATGTCTGCATTCTGGTTGTTCATTCTATAGATAGTAGAAAGAAGAAATGGATTAGCATCTCTTTTGTTTGCCAATCTACCTCTCGTGTTTAGTTGAGCGAAACGGAAGGCAAACCTTGCCGAACTTGCTTGGTAATTCTACTCATGCATGAAGTGAGTTTTTGTGCAAGGCAATCTTTGTTCCTGCTTTATAGAAAACAGTTGAAGCGAAGATCGTATATATAAAATTGAATAACGTTGTCTGTCCATTTCTTTTTTGATATCTATACTACAAATATATATAAAATGGCAATATTATATTAGTATATTAAGTCATAGAATAAGTAAAAAACAAAAGGGCCTTGAGTCAGAACTTAAGTTTGAAATTGGCGTCCTACTGCATGGTCCCATTACGCATGTTCATTACATTATGCAGGTTCTCATAGGGAGAGTATAGGGAGAGTGTCCCTATACTGTTTATTAGCTATATTGTGACTGAACTTTATTTTATGTTGTATTGATGGGGTACCTGTGTTTATAAGCATGCAAGTACGACTTCTTTAACACGTGTACTTTTGTACACAAGTATAACATGAAAGCTATATGCAATTATATATTTACCTGTAAAAGATTGATCTTGGAAAAAACTGGATGGGACAATTTATTGTTCATTGAGACTGAAAATGTGGTCAGTTATTTAAAGTGGCTATAAAACGAAATTTTGTCAAGTATTTTCTCGGTTGCATTCGAAAGATAACTTAAATTCACAAACTTCTTTTTAAAAGTTCCTTGTATGTTTACATTGGGAATATCAAATTAAAATATAATTTTGAGGAAATGTAGTCAGTTATTTAAAGTGGTTATAAAACGAAATTTTGTCAAGTATTTTCTCGGTTGCATTTGAAAGATAACTGACTCCATAAAACTTACGTGGTGTTTCCACAACTTCTTTTGTAGAATTTTTATAACTGTGCTCTTTGTCGAGAAATAATACAACGTGTGCATGACATAACACTGCATAATTGCTGTGTGGATTACTTATTTTGTAGCATGCACATAACAAAAGAAAATCACTGAAACTGCACTTAAAAGCACTTCAAGCAGGTAAAATATAGTTGCCTAGATTTTCGGTTTCATTTGTTTACAATAGATGCTCGATCCAGTTTTTTTTCTAGATTAATACTATTTGAAGCTTACTGTAACTTAGAATTTAAAGTCTGTTAACTCGTTGGGGCAAAATTTCGGGAGATATTCTCACCTAAATTAACGAACTGTCCACCATCTTGGATTAATTTTTACTCTCATTGAGTATGTTTTGGTGACGTCACAACAGGGATAAGCCATTTAAAGCGACTCCTAAATACCTGTCAACAATCAAATATTGTTTAAAACCTTTTCAGTCCGTGTTGAAATCCAGAGGACTTACCGTACGTGCGGTTATGGGCGCAGATTAAGCATTGTTTCATAAGGAAATAAAATTGTGTGACCCCAGTTGTCACGTATCATGCATATTCACAATATACAAGATGGCGGACATCTTAATATTTCTATTCAAAATATCTCACGAAAAAAAAGCAGATGTAAAAATTCTGTAATAGGCAAGTTTAATTTTACTAATTGTTTATTAGTACAATCATACAAGCATACTAATGCAAATGCCGTAATTTGATTGGCTACTCTACTCGCTAACTATTGCTCGATAGATAACGAGTAGCAAAACAATTTTTCTGGTATATTTTTTCAATTCAAAGACAGTTTGTAATAGTTTTTTGCAAAATAACTTAGAAATCAATTATTTATCTCATATTCTACTAAAACGATTAAATTACCCAGGCGTTTAGCTTAATTAAACGGTGGATACGTCAAAAATATAAAACAAGTTTGCATGTTGTATAAGCAAACCAGCTAAAGTTATTTGACTTGAGAAGAACAATTATATGTAAAATTAAATATTTATCCTATTAAATTCTGGTTCCGTACCAGGTGTAAAAGCGATTTTTAAACTTCACTTATCCACCGTTTGAGCTAAACGCCTTTGATACATCCGGCCCCAGAGGAGGACGGTAATGAGGGTAGCATAAAATGCAATCGCCAGTCTCCATCATTAGCCTAATATATATTTTGATATTTATAGTAATGTTGTAGTAATTTAATAGATATAAGGACAGATTCGTGTAGTATTTATAAAATAGATTATGTAGAGTTCGAAATAGTATTAAAAATCGTTAAGCTTTGTTGGAATGATTGTGTATGTATTTTTATTGCATGATAAAATTGAATGTATTCTAATATCGAGAGTTTATAGTCAGTGCATAGTCATTTAGATTCAGTAAGTCAGTATCTTTATGCGGTCTCGTATATGCACACATATAATATAAAAAATTTAAAAAAAATGTAAATGTGCTACAAAAATTTTTAAAGTTTGGGAGTCTCTAATGCTCTCTGGTAGGAGATTCCATTCAAATGGGGTGGATATATAAACCTTTGCTTATCCCAATTGGTTCTTACTTTAGGAAGATGAATATTATTCTTCCCTCTAGAATCATATATAGCTATGAACAGTACTATTTTGTCTAAGGTTTAGATCATAGTTGATTCCACAATTTAAATATTTATACATTATGATCATGCGATGAAGCTGCCTCCGCATGATGAGAGTTTGCCATGCATAATTTTTGCAGCTCTGTTCTGGAGAACTTGTAGATTTTCCACTAAAGTGTCATTATCCTTATCTCCCCAGACTTTATCAGCGTAGTCAAACAAAGGGGCAATCAGGCTGAAGTATAGGAGGGTTGGTCTTGTTTCTTGTGTTAGGAGGTATTTAGCCCTGTGCAGTACGCCAATCCTTTGGCAATCTTTTTGGTGGTGATTTCATCCACATGATCTTATGAATTTTTACAACTATTTGTACTGTTACTATACAAACTCTAACCGTAATGCTAAAATATTTTATGTGCAGGGGGTATATTCTTGTTTACCGTACCATTACAAAAATTTGAATTTTTACTTGTCTGATAAACGATCATGTCTGATAAATAATTGTTTCAGTATACAGTATGCTGTGCAGTTTACCCACATCAGTGCAGATAAATGTGAAAGAATCTTTGCCTCAATATGCAGAAACATAGCTTGAATCAAACACTCTTATATCTCATACATAGCGATTTCGATATTTAAATGGTTTATGTTACTATTTGCTTTAAATATTTAATCAATGTTAATCGATTGTAAAAAAAGCAAACTTTTCGCACGCGAGCAAAATGATCCTTCATGATCTTGACCAAATAAGGCAATGTTTTCACACAAGGAAGTTCAAGGTCAACGTACAATCATGCAAGCAGCAAAGTTTGTATAAATCAGCATGTTGTGTTCTTTAAACCGAAACTATGTTTATAGTTGGCACGATAGACATAAACTTCCTAAACTTTAAACTCTTTCAATGCAAGCTGTTATTAAAATAATAGTATTATATGGCTTTGACAAATTTAGCTTTTCTACGAAGTCACGAATGGACTTGAGCTATATAGAAGTACTGTGGAACTGCTACACAGCTATTACATTGTAGTATTTGTAACAGTATGCAAGTTTTTATTAGTAGAATCATACTAGCATATACTAATGCAAATGCTATAATTTGATTGGCTACTCTGCTCGCTATCTATTGCTGGATAGATAGCGAGTAGCAAAACAATTTTTCTGTTCTATTTTTTCAATTCAAAGACAGTTTCTAATAGTTTTTTTTAGCAAAATGACTTTAAAATCAATTATTTATCTCAGATTCTACTAAAACAATTAGATTACTCGCTCTCACTTTCAATGCGTTGATAGTTGATTCGGGCTTCCCCTCATTAACTATCACCACCTAGAAATTTCGAGCTCGTAATCTAATTGTTAATCATGCATTATCAAATTAATGTTAAGCGTTGGATTAAATGTTTTTACACTGTTCTAGTTAATGTATTTTGCACACATTAAAACACGAGACACTAAAACTACAATTGATCCAGATGACAATGGCGAAAAAATATTCCCAAGGTTATGAACAATTAGCGGCTGGAAAATATCCTTTGAATTTTACGTTAAGTTACATTAAGGTAATAACCAGCTGAATTTTACGTTAAGTTACGTTAAGGTAATAACCAGCTTTTGAAAAATTGGCCAGCAAAGCAGGACGGTAACAAGGTTAGCATAAAATGCAGTGTAGTCGCCAATCTCCGTCATTGGCCCACTATATATACTGTAATATTTATAGTAATGTTTATAGTAATTTAATGAAATATTCAGACAGATTCGTGTAGTATTTATAACTGCAGAAGTTATATTGGCATAAAGGCGAAATGATTTTTCGGCATGAATCTTGACCAAATAAGGCAATGTTTTTCACACAAGAAAGTTCAAGGACACCGCACAATTATGCAAACAGTAAAGTTTGCATAAATTAGCATGTTCTTTAAACCGAAACTATATTATCGTTGGCACGATAGACATGATGTTCCTAAACTTCAAATTCTTCAATGCAAGCTGTTATTTATATAATAGTATTATATGGCTTTAAAAAAAGTCACGAATTCACTAAAGCTATATAGAAGTAGTGATGCAAGTAGTTTTGAAAAACAGAAAAGCAAAACAATCTTTTTGGTGATAGGAGTGCATATGACAGGGTGGTATTTTGTTCATCCAAGCTGCCATGACGCATGCGCATACGGCATACTCCCCATTCTCTGAGTAAAAAATATATCCATCCTTTATGTAGCTACTTTTTTAGGTCTAGCCGCCACTGTATGGGCTGGAATGTCATTCACAATATTTACATTATATACATACGTACACTATCACACTAAACTACGTGTAAATCAAGCTGCGATTTCTCTATTGATAGTCACTGAACAAGTATAGTCAAAATCCTTTACCGGCCGATAGTATAGACTTTACACAATTAAATACAAGTATTTAATTGTGTAAAGTCTAATTATGCACACTTTATTCGGAGTTACTTTAGTCTTAAGTATAGTCAACATTCAACATTTTTTATGTGTTCAGAAAATACTGATTAGTCGTAGGTTACGTGCTAACTGTGCGTTGTAGCATAGGCCTGGGACCGGTTGTATAAAGCTCTTAATAACTTTTTTAATCACTGTTTTGTAGTTAAATAGTGATTAAGTGCAAAATCCGTGGTTTAGCCCTATGCAATGTCTGGGCATAGTTATAAATAATACCAGGTCATCTTTCAAAATATGACCTATCCATGGATGCATGCATGACGTGCACATTTTTGAGATTCTGGTATGCGAAGGTAACAGCGTGGCCAGTCAAAACAGGAACTATAGAATTATAGTTTTTGGGACGAATTTTGACTTGTTTTTACCTACTTACCACTACGAGAACTTTCTATTTGTTGCACTTTATATAATATACGCTATATAATATGGTACACCATATATGACACGAGACACTTCATGTAAATTACCTTTTATTGTTGAAAAAGCGATTTTGTCTCGCTTTAGCTACATTACATAATTTGCATTACTCAATTTGAAAATTCTGAATCATTCTTTCCATGCGCATATTGTTGTTTACTGACTATCACCTGGCTCGAGTTCAGGCATATTTTTTTGAATTTAAATAGGATCATCTTTCAATTAAAATTATTTTTATTTTGGTAAAGATAACTAAGTTATTTTTTCTCTTTGATAATGTTGAAATTCGCTGCGGCGGCGACGAAGCAAATTTCGAAACCGTAGACGGTGGAACTCATCATTGATGATCGAACACATCATTTAACTCGTTCCCATCCCAAGCCTTTGTGTCTGATAAAACTAATAGATTTTGCGTTTTAGAATTTTAAATAATCCAAACCTTGACCCAAAACTAACCCTTACCAAAATCGTTTAAAAGCGAAACAATATAAGTTTGGCGAACATTAAAAATAAAAAATCGCAAGTGGGATTCAAACCCCTGCCTGTTCTGCTAGAAAGAGACAAACGTCATTGAAAATAAGCTATATAGATGTTATATGGTTACAATATATTTTTATGAGTATACTTATCGCACCAATTTATTATACCTAGATTGCTTATATTTTGACGTCTTTCCCCGTCGCAGGCAACGAGTATTTTAGTATCCTCTGGTGAATTAATCATATTTTTGGCCATTTCTAACAAGAGGATAATAGTTTTATTTGAACAAATAAACAAGTCAGTCTGTTTGGGATTAGTGAAACGGAAATTTGGTCTTTAGCTTCATGCAAGCGGAAATTTTTATATACTGCTTGCCTTGCAGTTTTACGTGAAAAACATGCGCTTTGCAATTAAAAAGTCACGTGGTATCTTGGTGATAAAACTTTGCGTCACCTGGCAACTTCATTCATTTGGTTTGAGCTGTCACAAGAGTATGTTCTTTCAAGTTGGTTTACGTTCGCTCAAAAAAATGTTGCTAAAGTACATGGTTACTTCGATATGTTTTATCTTCGCTATAATACCAGGGGAAATCTTGGGAAAAAATTGTGTCGAGGGGCAGTATTTGAGCAAGTCCTTCATAAATCCCGATGGTGCGTGTGTAGCTTGCCCCCCAAAGTGGACAAGCTGTTACAACGAACCGATAAATGACCAAAAGAGATGTATAGATTCATGTCGAGGTAGGTCACTATTTCATATTTACGAATTTCTTCACATTCCCGTGTCTGGCAATATGATTAGGTATAATTTTTTCATTTTAAATAAATTATACAGTATAGTTGACGAGTGTGGGCGTTACGCTTATTCCTCTGGCCACTTGCCATGACAATAACACTATTGGATATTGATACTTCTATTATTATAAACTCTATGTAATTGTATTAATTTAAATATCACTAACTGTTATGACACTCCTTCGTGCTTAAAATAAAATAAAAATTATGTCTTTCTCATCCTTCCAATTAAAATCATCCTACATTGCAGCAATCACTTGTATCGTAGAATTTTCGATCCGCTATAGCTTTTCAGATTGTGATGGCAAAGTTCGTGTCAACACTATCCCTACGTGGGCAGCTGCCAGTCTGGCCTGTTAAAATTCCGAGTGTTATTGTTCTGGTTTTATAATCAAATGGTATAACGTCCTTGACAAGTATTTTTACTCTTTACTTTATCTTTTGTCTCCGCCAGTTAGTGTCGGCCATGTGTAGTACACGCGCGCAGCCATTACTCGGTTAGGTTATGTTAGGTTTGAGTATGCAACTTTTAGGTTTTAACATTCACCGCTGACTGCTTTTTGCATATCCAAGTACCACTTATAAGTTTCGCCGCAGCGTGGGTGAAAGTCATGTATTGCGAAATGAAGTGCCCTTCAGTGTTCTAGAATGTAGTACAGCATAAAAGTATTAATAGATTTCAGCTCGGTTCACTAAGATTCACTCACTGACACTGCGAAATAACATAGTCGTAGTGCAACTCGATTAGCATTGCCTATTCATGTTCATGTTTGGTTTAAATTTTTCCTGTTTGCCAAGAATGACAGCATGAACATTAAATGCGTGGGCATATAGCTGTGGGTGTGCCAGACTATTATTGACTATATAGACTATTTCAGACACTGTCGTTAGATACACATGTCGCCATTTTAAAACAATGTCGCCTGTCGTAATTTTGTGATACGGTCTCTTATGTTAGTGGGGCGGCTCGATGCTAAAGGAATGCTTAAGTAAAGTCGAAGTCGTGCACAGCAGGGTTTCGTGGGCGCACAAGCTCCCGTTGACACATTGTCACAGGATTAAATTTCAAGTCGTACGTGGGCAGATTGTTTTTCTTCTCTTGTTTAAAAAATTTTGTCCAGTTTTTACTTATACGTTGATGCCTTGAATAATGATTAAATGTAAGCATCAGGATAAATGTGTGTATGCGTCCGATCCTTTATATAAAATTAAACTACCCTCAAAATGACATGTAAATACAATACAACGGAAACTAACTTCACTGACACTAAAATTATAGATAAATCTAGTCGTTGGTCATTGCTATTATATTTAGAATATATTATCAATAGGTACTAACAGACGCAAGCCTAATTTGAATCACGGGATAAGGCCTCAAAAGAACTTTTTTAATATTTAACTAGTATATCATGTTTCTTCACTGCATGTATATATTCTGTAAGAATAGTCGAAACGTAGTAATAAAAGTTTATCATTTTGTCAATTTTCGGAGTCTCTGTTGTATTGCATTTTATCAAAATACTCAGTGGTTTCGGTAATTTATGTCATGTAAGCTCATTGAAACTTGCGTTTAGTTCAACATTTGCAAACTTTCATATATGTTATTTCTCAGAAATGCCAACAACTTTGCCAAAAAAGCCTACGACTGGGAGTACAAAAATTACTGCCTTTCCGACGAAGACTTCAAACACGATTCCTGTACAGCAAACTGAACTTCCTACCACTTCTTCTGTTCCTGTGAATCAAACAAAGGGTGAAAAATCTCGACCTGAAACTGATGAAAGACAACACCTGAAAAAAGAAGCAGCAACAGCGGTGATAATTCTTTCCGTACTCGTATTCATACTGCTAGTACTTGCTGTGGTGTTGTTCGTTGTTAATAGAAACCGACAGAAATCGGCAGGAAATGAAGGAGAAGTTGGTAGAAGTGATGTAGGAAGACGTTTGGCTCAACAACAATGCGAAGTTCCCAGAGAGGGGCACTTGCATCATCGGCCTCCCATTCAAGCTACTTCCACAAGTCGTATAAGGATTGACGGGTAATTATCAACAGTTAACTATTTCTCAGTCTAGCTGTTTCTAGTGCTTGTCAAATTGTCTTCTCCGGACAGCTGAGTAAAGACGCAAAGCACGACAACTTATTGCGCATAACTATGTTAACCCATAATTACATGATATTTCACTAACTAAACGATGCAAGGCTTGCAAGCAGGCTCGACCAGTAAACTACTGTATATAAAGCATATATAGTCTATAGTTGCGATGTATGATGCTGCTTGGAGTTCTCGAGATGACGACTGTACAAAAAGGAAATGTAACTTGTAAGCGTACATCAGCTATTGTTAGCTTGATATTTGTAGATCATAAACAGGTTCGTGTATAGGTTTCTTCGTAAATCTGATATGCCGCGACTAAATTGTGAACTGTGGTTGAAAGTCATCCCAAGTAAGTCACGAAAATGTGTCATGAAGGTGCTCGCAGCGTAAGATGCGTCTCTTTCGTGATCGTTTCCCACCAGACTACATTCGTAAATAAAAATGGCGCTAGTATGTGGGTGATGAGGAACAATTATTCCCCCGCATTTTACGGTTGACTAGTGCTATCTGAAACAGCAATCGCTTTGAGAACCGTTTTGTTAATGTTGAACTTTGTTTATAAGTCTATAATTACATTTCATTTTTTTGAACTTTGCGTGCAAAATTTCCCACTTTCCCTAGCACAATATAGGTACCTATACAGAACTAGAATATTCCTTCCTACTTGTGGTCCCCGGGTTTTTGATTGCTGTAAAATATCGTGTGACCTGTCGGAAACTAGGAAATTATAATCTTGAGGAGTGTTAAGCCTACCGCAGGAAAAAATTCTTAAATAACTAAACACGAATCACTTTAATGATATGCTAGAATTTTTTATGACAGCTCGAATTGTCGTAGGCGAACACTTCTAGAATTGTGTTGTTGAAATTCACATAATAAAATGTTATTTTTATTAGCAAGCGCAATGTATTATTGAAATGTATGAGGTATTAGAAAACATTTACGGAAAATTTACACTGTAAACTTACACTGTGTTTCCGGACGGCGCCTTTTCACCTAATCCAATTCTCTCGTTTCACCCACTTGTTTCAAAGAAAAATGAGACGACTGTAATACCACTACTGCATGCTCTGCGTTTCGACGTGTTATTCAGATCTTTGATCAATACTTTTCTTGTTCCCATTCTGAGGGTGGCACAGCTATATAATGTTACGTAATGTTTCATTAACCCAATTAAAATGCGCGCATATTTATTTAATCACGTTATCAACGACGCTGGCGGAAAGAATTACCAGTTTTAATGACAAAATACTTAATTTTTTAAATGTCTGTGGTCCTTATGCCATTATGCGTAGTGTGAACTTTGGTACGGTATGAAATACAATTTATTACGCTACATTTTAAAATGTTTTGATGAATATTTATAAACTATTCAATCTTTGCTTTGCAATAAAAACCATTTCAAGCCATGCATATTTGATTAAAATAGCTACGGTCGAATTTTTTACCCGTAAATTATTTTCACCCTTATAATAAAACTACAGTCTTGCTTTTACAAAACAAAGAATCGTAAACTTCGAAATTAAAATGTGGAATCATTACGGCTACTAAATAGTCTGAACAAGGCTACCTTTTATGCACGTTTCCGTTCTTGTTTCCTTCTTTTGGCCCGTTTTTTCGTCGTTTTTCTGTATTTTTGATTTATTTTTATTGTTTTTTAATGATTTCGATTTGTTTGCGTACAGATTTCTGGACTTTTATTTTAGAAAATCCTCGGCATTCAATGACGTCAGCTAAAAGGTCGAACGCCCAAACCAAACCAAACCAAACCAAACTAACACATAATGGCGGATGACTTTCGCGTCTCAGGATTAGCCCCGGGCCGGCTCGGGAATGATAGGGGTGCATAGTATTTAAAATTTATAATCTATTTGTCATTTACATTAGCTTTTCTTTTTTTTAAGAATTTCAGAGACCGGAGGGGATAGTTTTTCGTCGTCTCTACACCTTAAAGAGGTTGAGGTTTGACGGAGAAATGAAAAGAGTATCAATGAATGATGAAGCATTTCATGTTTAATACTACAAATTCGGTTTTATACGGTCCGTTTGCCATGCGACTATAAAATACATCGTTAGTTTCTCTTTCCACCTGTTCAATCTGTCACCAGCATTGTTATGTATTTAAGCTGGATAGCACATCTATTGTTGGGTTTTGAAGCCGGAAGTACGTTATAATTTTAGACTTGCGGCCATGTTGGATGGCCCCACTTGAGCAGCAATGCTATTGTAACGGACTGAGACACCAATAACACACAGAACCTCTTCCAGTTAAAATCTTTTTTATTTGTCATGATTTCTCTCTATTTATACGCAGTAGCGGCGCCAGCGCGATAAGTGAGGGGGACATATTCATATATTCGTGTTCTGCACAATTAATTTCTTTTGAAGCCGATTCGATTTCAAAAGAGATTGAATGTGCAGAACACGAATATATGAATATGTCCCCCTCACTTATCGCGCTGGCGCCGCTACTGTTTATACGCTAGTGAAATAGGGCGTTTTCTATGACTCTACATAATTTACATAAACTACGCACAGGAAGGGTGCCCACAGGAAAGGAAGTGCTCACCACAATCTACAACGTCATGACAACGCGCAAATTATGCTAAGTCATTTAATCTATTTACATGATCATTACACTATAAATTCCTATTACAAGATGTATAGTTTTCATTTTGAAATAAAAAATACGTTTTAAGGTCAAAAGCTTTCAAAGAAATAACTTCTCTGACAAAAACATTCACTCCTTGAGTAGGGCCATTCAACATGGCCGCCGATCTAAATATAAGACGTGTTCCGGCTCCAATTTTATTTTGGGTTTCGTATTACGATGCGCTATCCAGTCTTAATACATGTCATTGGTTACCACATTGTAGAAAAAAACCTTTTCAATATCGCGACGAACTAAGAGGTCGAAAGACAAAACATGTGATGGTCGCATAATGTGTTATTGGCTAGGATCTTAATATTTCCGATTGCATGCCTGATGCAGCAGAAACGATTTCATTGCTGTAATAAAGTATTTAAATTGTATTTATTTATTTATTTTATACCTTTGTTTGGACATACAGTCAAAATCACATTCACAGACTAAATGTACATTAAGATATAGTATTTAAATTCAAAATAACTTGTAAATTGTTGGATATTGGCAATAATTAATTTGTGAACAAGATTTGCAAGCGACTTTCCTACACTAAATTCTGTAAATGTAAGTTACAGTCTATGTGTACAGATAAATTTGTATAACAAACCACTGATATAGCCACTTATTTAAAATCAGTGATGGCTGGTTTTAGCCAAAACATTCAATTTGGAAAGATTTTTCCTTAAAATATCACGTGTCAAGTGTTAGTTATGTTGATCAGTATAGCTTTTGTCATTTTTGGTGCTTCCTCATATCGAGTTTTAGTTTTTAAAGTGCTTATAAACCCAAAATGGTTTTTTGGTGATCCAAATAGAGCTCAAAAAGTTAGTTAGTAAGTTGTAATTTAGTTTTTTTGTTGAGCGTTTAGTTGTGGAGATAAATGCAGTCAAACGTGCTAGTTTGGCCACATTTATGAAAAAAAGTGCGCATCCAAATTTTATGCTTAAAGGCCTGGGTCCCAGGAACCAATTTTCACAGTCACTAGGCGCGTTCTATCGCGAATGCATGTGTCACCGTAGTTTTTTGTGGAAAAATGCCTGAAAGATGCGTTGTTTACGGGTGTTCTAATACTACAGGCAAGGAAAATGATATATTCTTGTACCAGACACCATTTTGGGATGAAAGCTCATCCGACGCAGTAAAACGAAGAAAGAAATGGATGGACTTCGATCGACGGAGGCGAGATAAATGGACGCCAGCACGTTCGTCTGTTGTTTGCTCGAAACACTTTACGCCAGAATGTTTCGAGTATTATACCCAGTACTGATGCTTCATATGTTATTTTACACAGTTCCAGCCGCATCAACTACCAGCACCAAACCAAAAAGAAATGCACCAAAATGCAAGATGTGCAAGCAGCCTATGAAAGGCCACAAAAATGTAGCTTCCTGTCCAAGAAATAAAACAAACTAAACTTGCACTGCATTGCACTTGGAATGTATATATTACAGAAGCACTTGTTTGCCATTACCAAAAATATTTTTCTTGTTTAAAGGATTACTGTCACACCATAGTATTGCAGGCTTTTGTTATTGTTTACATTTTGTTAGATTTTGTCAAAAATTAAAAGTAATATCAAAAAGTCTTTGTTTGCTTCCATACCAGTAACAATCAGGTTAAATAAGCAAAGATTTTCAAATAAATTGATTTGTTATTAGATGGATTATAAAAAGTTTTTATCTTGGTGTCCCAGATAAAATGGCTGCCACAAGCAAATTGAGCTCACAATGCCATGGTGTGACAGTAATCCTTTAATGAAATAATAATATATTATGCACATATTAATCCAACACAGATGTCTCTGAATGTAAAAACCTGCCAGTCAATGGAAAATATACTCCCAATATAGCATCTTGTCAAGCTGGGTTATGAAAACAAACTTTAGGTAATAATAACTGATATTGATGCTCACCATGCAAACTTACGAAGAACTTAATAATAACACTGTTTGACCCAGTATTTTGAGATGCTCAAGATTCTTGAGTGGCCGATAGAATCAATAATTAGTAGGGGGAGGGCAGGGGGATGATGATAAAATTCAAATTCATTCAAGTTAACGTTGAGTGAAAAATTAATTTTCATGTGGTATAACTAGAAAATATTGTCAAACAAGTTTGTTTATTTTTATGCAAGATGCTATTTCTCAGAGCACATGTAACATTTACTTGCAACTGTGTAGAGACATAATTAACAGAAATTATTGCAGCTGTTAAAAGATTTTATATACTTCAGATTAGATACTTAAGTCTTTGAATTTCTAATAGTGGGCTAGCATATTAAAAACATGGTTGTACCCATTCAAAGATAATTATTGACTCTCGTCATCTGTTTCAATATCATCATAGCCAGTAAATGCATGATCAAGCTTAAAAGTGGAACGAATAGCAGTATATGCACAAGAAGGCAATGGTATTCTTTTATCCTTTAACCGACCATGTACCATCCGTGTGAACTGTCTATATGCAACACCTCGAAGAAACCTATATTGGAAAAATACATATCAAGGTTACATAATAGTTACATCTTCAGCTAAAATGAATGGTAATAAGCCTACCTTTCTTTTGAACCACTCTGTCTGTAACGCCGACCATCTCGAGTTTTATAATTATCAGCCGCAATCTCTAACGACCACTCGTTGAGGCAAACAGCTGGAAAACCGGGGTGATCTGTTATACATTTCAGTGCTCCTTTACCATCTTTAGAATAAACTTCAATGAACTGTAAGCAATTTTCGATCTCCAGGCAACAACAGCATTCTTTGGCATTTTGCAACAATCCAGTGCCACAAGTGCACCTATGGAACCAATATTGATGGTAGAATGAATTTAAATAAACCCCCTTTACTGTAATTATGAAATGTAAATGACAATGCTCTTTAATTAATAAGGCAACTCTCAGTTTGTTGAAAATTTAATTTGCGCATATGATGTAAAACACATACCAAGTGACGTGCATGGCAAAAAATAAAAATTGTACGAAAATTACCATAATGTTACAGGTTTGCTCTCATTCCATCGAAGTTGTAATTCTTTAACTTTTTCAGCTTCCTCTTCCCGCCTCCGGTAATACTCTTGAAGCCAATTTTCGTCAGCAATTGGCTCGTCTGAGTAAGCATCCATGTAATAGTTTTCGCCATCATGGCTACCTTAAGTGCCTTCATCGTGTGATTTTTCAATTAAATTTTCACTTTCGTACTGTTCATCTTCGATTTCAAGAGGCGTGCTCGTAGAAGCCTTGCTATGTGTACTTGAGAATGAATTTGAGCCAGGCATTCCAACTTTTTTACGCAAAAATAGCTGATCTTTGAGCTTCGAGACTAAAATTACTATGTAATTGTATATAAAATACATGAACATGTTCCTGGGATCCAGTCTCCCACAGGCGCGCACTTTTTCAACGAGCTGGCTTCTTTGAGCCCGGTTATCTCCGTAACTAAACGCTTAACGAAAAAACTAAATGATAACTTATTAACTAACTTTTTTAGCTCTATCTGAATCACCAATAACCCATTTTGGGTTTATAAGCACTTTAAATCAGTATTCAATACCATAGTATTCATGCATTCACACATGTGAGACAATCATGATCACATTGTTCGGCTAATATATAACTTTATTGCTAAATGTATTTTGAATAAAAAATCTAATTATTATATTATTTAAATTAGACATACGAGTTATAGAATGATTACATCAGACAGAAATTACCATATGCATTTACTCACATGAATGGTGCAAAGAAATGGTAGCATATAGGTTAAATAGCAGTATCGTTATTTTCATAGAAACAAAGCTTATTGCAAAACCGAAAACATTCAGAGATTATCGATGCTAGTACCGATTTTTTCGGAAAACTAATCTGATAAAACCACTTATTGGGGGCTTAGTATCCGGCATGTCTTCTATTGATGACCATGATCTATAGTATTTTTTTAAATGCGCTTAATTTTTTGAAAGGAAGTACTAGAGGTATTACGCCGAGAGGATTATAGACTTTGGATTTTATAAGAGTTTTTGATATGACATTGACCTTTCTGGAATTTTCGTGTGACTTGAACCCAGTCCTCGTTTAAAAAGTGAACTTATTAAATTAAGAAAGAGTTTTCAGTTCTATATTTTCTTTAAAATGTCGAATCATCAGTAGCGGCGCCAGCGCGATAAGTGAGGGGGACATATTCATATATTTGTGTTCTGCACAATTAATTTCTTTTGAAGCCGATTCGATTTCAAAAGAAATTGATTGTGCAGAACACGAATATATGAATATGTCCCCCTCACTTATCGCGCTGGCGCCGCTACTGCGAATCATGATTATGTCACTCAATTATAACAATATAGATGTAGTTACGGTCACTTTTGGTGCGTAGCTATGTCAAAATGTCCCTTTATGGAGTCTTTGGTCTAGTTTTTATGTCAGTACCGTAGTAAATCACATTGTGCCGCTAGTGATATAAAACTATTCATTTAATGTATTTTGAATAAAAATCTAGTTATTCAAATTATACATACGAGTAACAATTGTAGACAGAAATTGCCATGTGTTTACTCTCATGAATGATGCGAAAAATTGGGAGCATATAGGCTAAAGAACACAAGTTGTGCTCCCCCCCCCGCCCGCCTTTTGGACCAAAAGTTGCTGACGGTATTTATTTTGCGCATTAAATTCGATCCAGTTTCCCTTTCGGCGATGGGCCAATCAAAAAGTTACACGCATTCGTCACTTCTCGACAGGGGGGACGCCTATATATGTGATGACTATATAATAGCTATAATTTATTGTCATGATTTGTTGATCATATATAGATAGATAGATATATATATATATATAAATTTGTATCTTTAACGACAACGAGTTTACTCAGTAGACTTCTGCTATGTTTACTAATATTTATTGTGCCGTTTTGACTGCCATTTTGATTGCTTTGCCCATGATGTCGGGAAAAGTAGTGCAAAGCGACTGCAAATTTGGCAAGACTTATTTTACGCGCATCTCGTCTATGACGGGTTTACCAAGTTGTGTGCCCTGTCCGATTATTTCTAATGACAAGGCCTGTGAGATCGACGGTCCATCACAGTCAGCAGAGGACATACGGAACTGTAAAGCAAATTGTGGTAAGTTCAGATTATGGTGGGACAATTAATTAAATGTGCGCGCGTGAGCGCGTAGCGCATACATAGTTTGTGATATTAGGGCCGTATTATATAATATCTATGACATTAAATTCACTTTCTATCAATCTATTTTTTATCTCGATGACTTCAAACAAATTTATCTACCCTTATTTTATGAACGCGTAACTAGCCTGCATAAGACCGGAAATGTAGAGGGAACTACCAAAGATTTGTACACGCATTATCGATGTTTCGATGCATAATTATGCGCTTTATCGATGTTTTCAACGTCTGATAAAAGCAATAGCTCTTAAAATCAGTGATTTATATACTATTTATCAGCATAAGAAGCGTTTATGTTGTCATAAGTGGTATCATCTATATAACGCTGATTAATTAAGCAATTTGTACAGTTAAGTGCTACTTGATGTTTGTTAGTTTATCAGGGAATGATGCAACTTTATATATGTATATGTATATGTATATGTATATGTATATATGTATATGTATATAATATATATGTGTATATATATATATATATATATATATATATATATATATATATATATATATATATATATATATATATATATATATATATATATATATATATATATATATATTACTATATATATTACTATATATATTACTATATATATTACTATATATATTACTATATATATTACTATATATATATATATATTTATATATATATATATATATATATACTATATATATATATATTATGTATACATATATATATATGTATATATATATAGTATATATATATATAGTATATATAAATATATATAGTATATATATATATATAATATATATATATAATACATATATATATACTATATATATATATAATATATATATATACTATATATATATATATATATATATATATATATATATATGTATATATATATATATATATATATATATGTATGTATAGGTTACCATATGAGAGAGGTTATCCCGTTACGATATCATATTTTGTCCCTCGTTCGCTGCGCTCACTCGTGACAAAATATGATATCGTCTCTCGAGCGATAAAACTGATATCACCGAGTCTTGAATATGATAACCTATTTATCACATACTTGTGCCTTTATCTAGAGCAAAAACCAGATCATATTTTCAAATTATTTACACTTCGAGTACATTTCAAAATGAATTCAAAGTGATTGTTTTAAATACGCTAAACAGGTAGAAATTACAAAAACAAACCAAAAATAACTTATCTTTTAATAGCTGCAAATTTCTTTTGTGTTATTTTCCTTGTATTATTTAATATTTTCATTCTTATCTCTCATCGATTCTTCAGTCGGGCGCCATCTTTGTTTTGAGCGGTACAAAAAACGATATCGCGGGACAAAAAACGATATCACGGGACATATCGTTTTTTATGTCACCGTGTTGTCGCCCGGATAAAGGCACAAGTATGCGATAAATATATATATATATATATATATATATATATATATATATATATATATATATATATATATATATATATATATATATATATATATATATATATATATATATATATATATATATATATATATATATATATATATATAGTATATATATATTGTATATTATTTATTCATGCCAGTTTTTGCTTCAGTGCAGATGTTGCATGTCTGATTGTGCTAGCGATTAAAATGTATGTGGAGTCTTATCCGCACTTCTTATGTTTCTATTCTGTAGTAGTAAAGCCAATGACCACTGCTACTTCAATTGTGAGTTTATCAACCTCCAGAAAACCTTCAATATCCTCCACAGGTAAGTTAAGTTGTTGATTAAGTTATGTGGTTGTAATTGCCAATTTTCTAATCGAGCCAGCAAGGCATGCAATAAGCATTCATAAATTCACTTCAGTTCCTTGGTCTATCATGACAAAGGTGGCTAATTTTGCGTTGCCACCCAATTCCCAACTTTGGATTATTCACATGGTTGCATACCATTGTTCTCGTTTGCGGAATGGAAGGTAGCTTTTAAAATTTAAGGTTTAAAAAAAATAGCGTTACATGCTTGTGGAGTTTAGACTCCTCCACAAGCATGTCCCGCGATTTTTTTACAAATATTTAATGAGACTGGTCACTGGTTTGCATGTCGAAATAACTTAACTTGTAACTAGCGAAATAACTAACGGAATTGAGCTGCAGCAGTGTGGGTTTATTGAATCTTACATTTCTAACCGTCCTTAATTAGCAATCTAATTTTAGTGATCGTATCTGGCACAACACCTACTGCAAAGGGCACATCCTCTCGTGGTAGCGGTTTTTCTGGATCTGCTCGCCATTTATCGACGCGTTCGACGCATGTACATGCTCTGGTCGCAGAGGTGCCCTATTTAAAGATTGGGTTGGGAATAGTCGGAATATTAGTGGTCTTTATTGTCACCTGTGTCATGGTATTTTGCCTTATTAAGAACAACCAGTCGGCCAGATTAAAAGATGAAAACATTGTCTTTTTTCCAATCCCGGAGACTGCAACCGGACCCTTATGTAACGAATCACTACCACAGAACGGCGGACGGCAAGTTCACGATTAGGATCTCCAAATTAAACTTTTATACATCAATAGCGACACCATCTCGAATCGCGATGCACCGTGTCCAGCCAGGGTAAAAACAATCATTATTGTCTAAGGAATGCGCCACGATAAAAAATATAGCAATGTGCGTTTTCCTTATGGCAAGAAGAATATGTCAATGGATTTTGTGGCAAAATTAATTTATTCAGATTTTCTTTATTCTCCTAGGGTCTTCTTTGTTTTCTTGTTTATTCTGAAGATTTTCCTGTTATTTACAATCATTATAATAAAATCACGTTCGACCACTTCCATATGCTTTCATTTATGCGGCAAAGTGGCAGCAATGCTTATATAGCCGCATTATTAATGCGCAATATTCAAGATAGTAAAAACTCAATTGTTAACTTTCTAGATGATTTAAAAACACAGAAAAGTACTTGCACTAGTTGTCAAATCGAAATCCATTTTTCGAGCCGAACTAGCAAATTGCTCATTAAGTATAATTTACTTCTGTTACAAATTTCTGGTGGAATTATAATTTTCTTTACTGAACATGATTACAAAGTTTCAACAAGTTTTATAAAGGAAAATAAAAGATATAAGTAATTAGAAACAGCAAAATGGATTTTTATTCGGTAGCTAGTTCCAGGCCTTTACTCACGGTCAGATCAGCTGGCTGTTAGCTATGTGAAGAACCCTTGGCAAAAATTGATTCCGAATGATCTTTTTCCAGGGTAAAAACGCATCCTGATTTGCCAGTTCAAAGTACTGATGATGACAGCGCAAACGTTGGTGATTCAACGAGCTTCGATGGGTCCTCTCAAGATCAGGCTTAATGAGAAGGAAATTTAATGGCGTGTTCAACTGAAGTTTTTATAATGTTTCTTTATCAGCTAAGTAAAGTTTTGCATGATAATAATAACAATAATACTTTTTTTCAAATAGTGATGTTTTCAAAGTTCATAATCATGTTCAGTAACTGGTAGAACCCATTTTAAGTATTTTCATAAGAGTTCAGTGTTTCGAGGTCATGTCACTTGTCATGTCTTCGAGTTCGGGTTCGAGATATCCCTGGTGTCATTGCTTATCGTATTATTATTTGCTTATCGTAGCATTATTATCATGTTTCGTATTTACTATCGTATTGATATTGCACAACATTGCTTAACGTATTATTACTATTATGTTTCGTATTATTGCAAGTTTTGAAAACTACGCTAATGGCGCAAGCCTGAGTTTAAAAGTGCTGATGTTTTGTTTTCATCTGGTCTTGAACATGATTTAGCACAATTTTCTTTCGATCTAGCGAAGTTGCCACGTGTCATATTTCATGCAGCGGTTGAGCCATGTCTTTGTGGCAGCTGAAAAAATCACTATCCGATGGATAGCGCAATTCATCTTTCGTACAGCCGATCTCAGTAAGTGATTGGAATTGTTACAAACCTTGTCACCAATGACTTTATTGGGTTTACAACGTGCGAATTGCCTGGGCATTTATAGAAATTCCTCCGTGAAAATACTTACATGCTCGTACTTATGTGTTCGGAATGTTATGTATGATCGAGGTTTTTCATAAATATGGTTTTCCCAATCTAAGACGGCAAAGCTCTCTGGGTAACTACCGCAAATTGGTATCGGTAATGAAAAGGAATAATGGAATTTTTACAGATTTCAAAGGAATTTAAGCATTTTTTTGAGGCAAAGTTCAGTTTTATGACTGATACAAGTGCAAAAGCGCACTTATTTAAAGAATGCAACCAGCTTCGAAAACGAGTCTTAAAGCTACTAAGTGAAGCACAGGCTACAGACCGCGATACAAATGCACTAATCAGTGTTCGTAAATATGTAATAACTTATTATACCACTACTAGTAACATAGATAACATCATCTCACTGTTGAACGTATTTGTACAAATCTTATTCGGCTCGGATATTTCCAGACAACGATATTCAACGGCTGAATATATTTCTACCTACTATAAACTCTGTCATATATATTTAGTCTATTGATATTGGTAGAAATCATGAGTTTACTGCATGAGTTGTACTGCTCATTTATACTGAATTTTATGCTTTGCAAGTTTATATCACAGTTTTTGAATCAAGGAACTATTGAGATCTGTATTGAAAGCGTGTCCTTCGAAGTCCGCCATATTGGATTTGTTGCAACGAGCTCTAAACCGCGCGAACTTCCCTGCCGCAGGGGGTTGGTACGAGCCACAATAGTGGCCACAATGCACTTCGAAATCAGCCATTTTGTGGAGACAAATTTTTTATTGAGAAAGGATAGAAATACCCATCGGTCTATTATTTCTATATCACAATGCAATGCATACATTTGTTTCCTTTTTGCCGTTCCTTTCACAACAGCGGCTGCTTGAAAGCCACAAGAATGGCTGTTTCTAGCTCACCACGTAAACCATGCAGGGTTGGTTAGAAGACATCAAGCCGTCATTAGCGCCGTTAAAAAAAAAGAAAAAATGGCAGTATTACGTCAGAAAGGAAGTATTGTAAAAAAATATGGTTAACCTATTCGGGTAATCTTATACCAAGCATGACGTAATCAAACACGCGCAGTGTATTGTATATATTGGATTGATTATGCCTCTTGAACAAACTTTACACCCTTAGATTATAATATATGAATCCCTTTACCCAAGATATAAAAAAGTGACTCTCAATTAGTCGCTATATTCTCGTGGTGTACTCGTTGAATGACTGGATGTAAATAACAAAAGAGGCGGTGGAATCCAAAGCAAACAACAACGTTGCAAAAAACCCACATACCTAGAAACGGAAATGACACAGATTATACAAGCTTATGATAACCAGGAGCCACAAAATTCAACCCTATAATAGCGCGATATATATTCGTACGTAATAGAGTTCATTATATTTCCATCTAAATTATAGCTATGGTTTTAACTATGCGTTCCATAATTGTTAACAGTTGAATTTGTAAGGTAATTAAGACATGTTTAGAACATGCCATATATAATTTTTGTATTTATTTTGTAAGGTTGATAAAAAAGTTAAGAGATAAATACATACAATTTTGAGACGTCATGTAAGAAGTCTTCGACTGGATCGGATTGGGCTGCGCCCTTACACGAAAATTAACCCATTTCAGATCACGTGATTTGAAATGGCTCACTTTTATTTGTTGGCCATTTAACAATCAATTGGTTAATAAAATTTATATTTAGGCTGGAGAGGTTTATCCAACATGCAACTCAATCTGGTTCAGCCGAAGGCTTCTTAAATCGATGCCTCTGCTTCCACGTGTACTTTGTAGGACATTTTTTAACCAACATTTCACTAAGACTAACTAGCAAACACTTCCAACACGACCCTAGCTTTTTCTCAAGACGCTTAAGTTACCACCCCACCAGTTATATGGGAACACTGATAGTCTCTGTCTGCATCAGCCCAGATGTCACATTGAAAGCTTGAAGGGTGAATGTCTTTCTCGTACGTGGCCAAAACTTTAGTAAGCAGAGCTGTTGAAACCAGTAACTGCACACTGGAGTAAAACTGCAGTAAAGCTATCTAAAATTGAGGCATTATTATTTAGTAAACAGTAAAATACTAAATATGCGCAGTGAGATATTTTCCATGTGTTCACTTGTGAAGATTTGTTTTCGAGTTCGTGTACCCACGCGCGGATCTCTCGCGAATGACTAAAGGCGGGAAATTTTCATATTCAAAGTTCAAAATGGCGAATTCAAAATGTTAATATTTAGTCAACAGATGAAGAAATTGCCCGTATATTAGACGATAGAAAAGGTATAAAGAAAGTACGAAATGTTCTGCAAACATTTTCGGATGCAGTCAGGAATGTCGAAAGGCCTCGACAGACTAACAAATGAGAAATTGCTTGTTAAAATATGACGTAAGTTTTTACATTGTATGTATTGTATTCCATGTAAATCTGTATTTCCGTGGCCTATTTTTCGGTATAATTTATAATCTACAGACCTTCCCCTTGGCGAATTCGATGAAACGTTTCTCCTTGGCCATGCCCTTGGGGTAATATTTCATCGAATTATTGTTTGGTGTGATCCTGAGAGTAAGCATAGGCGGCCCAATTCAGTGTGTAGTTTCATGTAGAGATCAGTAGCGTAGCGTATTGTTTACATACATAAAATACATAAGGTTGGCAACTAAATTTCACCTGACGAACATATGACTTTTGTTAAACACAAAATACATCGCTCGTGATATTAAAAACAGGTAAAAAATTATAACACGTTAATCTCCGATAATTTTACTACACAATGAAATTTGTCTTCAATGTTTCCGAATGGCTGCAAAATTTGAACATATTTTTCATGTATTGACAAAAAATTTCTTGTCCCAATGCGGGATGCCAGAGGTTATGCCACACGTCAGCATTTAAAAAGCATTTATACGCTCCTATTGGTGCACTTTTAACGAAGTATTCATTTAAGTATTCATTTCCTCTGGCAAGAGGTATTTGGATTCCTTGTCCCTCCTTGTAAATTCCAAATCCCTGATGTTGGACTCTTGATTGCATTTTTGGGTTCCAAATTGTAGTTTGTATTAGATTCCAAAGTAACCAGGCATCGGGATTCTGGATTCCTCAGATGTTTTGATTTTGGAGATGTATTAAACCGTCGCCTATATGGCTTAGTGTCGAGAATTTCGGTATTTGGAAGTAAATTATTCATATTTCTATCATTTTCTATCATTATACTGCTACTATACTAAGTATTTTCTTTCAATCTCGCATCAACTAATCAATTTTTGATTGATATCAAATGCGCTGTAGTAAAATATCAAATTTCCCCGACAACCGAAATTTATCAATAGTAATATGTAATTTTACACCCGTGTTTAGTTTTTATTTTGTCGGTGTATCAGATGGCGATGTTTCACCGATCGTTTGCCGATTGCTTTCGGAAAATATGCGCCCGCAAACGTGATACGGTCTTTGATACGGTCAGTAACCATTTTCTTGCGCAATTCTTCCTTATATGGTAACATTTCGATCATTTTTGATACGGTTGGGATAGATGATACCCTCATGAGAGTATCAAACCAATCAGAGCTCGCAATTTTCGATACGCTGATACTGTAGCGAAAATTTTGTTGCGTAATATGCAAGCACAGCTAACCTGAAAGCCTGAACCCGCGCACAAAACATTACACGGCAGCCTTGATTGTCTTCCCGTTTTTGTATACACTGCGAATTGGTATAACAAACAAGTCAATTGACGATTTTCGTCTGATTTTCGGCAAAACGATGATGAAAGGTGTGCTTGCTCGATTGGAATATTTGAGCGCGTTGACGCTCAAGAAGATATTTCGACCGATGTAAAGTTGCTGAAACTTCATTGTGTGGATATTGTCAAACGTGAAACACGTGGGAAGCATCTTGAAAAAAACGTCGAGAATACGGTACGCGTTTGCGAATTTTCGCAAATGCAATTTCCCAAGCTTCATTTGGAAAGCAGTGGGAATCAGTATATACTTGTAGGTAATGTAAATTTATATATTTCATTCTTAACAGCATTGGTTTTGTCAATGTGCGTGAATATGTTAAAATTGGACTTTTATATGGTAATATAATATTCAAATTTGCATGTTGCCTTAGTGATCATATTCGACCGAGAGCAAACCGCTAGGCCATATTTACGAATAATAATATTACCAGTGATTAACTTGCCGACGAATACGAATTACCACGCATTGCGAATTTGCTAGCCTGACAATATAGAACAGCATTCGAAAATCTTACTTGCTCGTATAATGCAGGCTTCATTTTATATAATGTGTAGCGAAACAGGGGCAATTATTTAAATACATACATAAATATAGCGATGATTTCAAGAAGGCGATAAATTGCCATCTTAGAATACAAACATGTATATAATATTGTATGCCGAAATCGCAGCAAATGGTGTTTCAGAGGTACTATATTTCAAAATTTTTTCGGACCCCATGGAGGGCTCGCGCGTTCGGCGCTCGGATCACGAACGTTACATAACTCCACTGCACTTTTGATACGGTCAAATATTTTCATGGATCCGCCCCTACTTATAGCAAACCTGAGGTGTCCAGACGCTAATCTATTTGTGCTGACTATTGCGTACTGGGGAAACTCTATAACTTTTTCCACACAGTGTCCATGCAGAGAGTACATACTGATACTGCATACTTCATTTGAAACCGTGCATGCAGTTTTCCTAGTAATACAGATGTTTACCAGGAAAAACCAAGGATTAAATTTCAAGTGTCGATTTAATGCAAATATATACTTCCCTATATATTACTTCGTTTTTGGCCAGAAGCTGAGAATACGCTTTCGTAGTAATCGGAAGCAAAATGGCAAGTTCTGATGTAGACTGGCAATCGACAAAGAAGACGGTGTAAGAGTGTACCCGCCACATGTTTAATAATCCTTTTATGAGCGACGTCGGGTTATGTTGTGAAGGCTCAAGCAAGGAATTTCACGCGCATAAATGATAAATATACCCTTGCCACAAGTAGTTCTGTATTTTATGCGATGTTCTACGGTGAGCTAGCGGAGAAGAATTCAGTTGTTTACCTCAGGGATACTAACGATGATAGTCTGGAAGAATTTCTGAGAATCCTTGAACGTCGAAGAGGTTGATCTGTTCAAAGCAGTGGTGAAATGGAGTGAAGCAGAATGCTTGAGGCAAGAAAAAGAAAGGAGTGGAACGAATAAACGAGCCGCTATAGGAAATGCAATTTTTCAAATTCGTTTTGCTTCGATGACCCTTGAAGAATTTGCCCAGAATGTTTCCCCATCAGGTTTACTTACGGCAGAGGAAATTATTTTGTTCTATGAAAAACTTGGCGGCGTAGAAAGAAAATCGGGAATGTGGAATATGACTAAAAGAGAAGCAAAAGAAGAAATCTTACTACGATGCTGTAGATATGATGACTATATGTTCAAATGTCGGTCATCGAATTACATACTGAGCAACGAACTGTGTATGTCCTTCAGTAAGCCAGTAAAATTTCATGGTGTTCGCTTGTTGGGCCACGCAGGAGAGGAGTATGACGTCAAGTTAGAGATTTTCTCTCAGTCGAGTGAAAAGATGTTTCAAGGACCTGGGTTTGATGTCATGTTACTTCAGCCAGTTAAAATTCAAGCTAATTTTATTGCCCATATAAAGGTCACCATGACTAGAGACCCTCGGGTCACCACAGGATTCGCCTTTATTAAGTCGGGGGGAAAGAAGACAGCAGAGAGAAATGGTATTACTGTGAATTTTTTCAAATTGTCAGACATAACTTCTGGCCGCACTAATGTGCCTGCACAGGAACATAATTTTATTTATGAGATTATCTTCAGTGAAATTTAACAAGAGAATCAACATTCTTATGGTAGTGGAGAAGAATAATGACGTATACCGGGTGTCCAAAAAAAGTGCTCCGGTTTGACTCGTAATAACTTCCCAACTAGTGAAGCTATTACACTACAATTACTTTCATTAGATAGAGAAAAGTCTAACTTAAATTTTGATATGTTACCCGTTGTATTTTACTTAAAAATTGGCCGAGATATTAATGTTTAAATGAGAGGCATATTTTTTTAATGTGTCTAAATTTAGCAGAAATCCGTTTATCAATCCTTAATCGTGGTTTGCTCAGCTAAAGGCATATCAGACTAACTTATATTCCAGAAATTTGTAAATTTAAATTTAGATATCTATCTATCCAGGTTTTAGCACATCATGTTACCAGGAATACAAACGTTCGACATTATGTAAGTGTTCGATAGATCTTTAAAAAATTGAGAATAGATAAAGATCAATTAAGGGAAGGCCGGAAGGGGTCATAAATTTTTTTTGTATCACTTTCATATTTTGCCCGTTTATTTCCAGGCTGAAGCACAATGAACATTGCTCTTCAATGTAGGAAACAGGCACAGCCTTTTTGCGACTACACATGACAGTGTCAGCGTTATTATTTTGTTATGTCTTTTTCCAAAAATGTTGGAGGTCTCTTGGGAGTTGCATGAGCTGTTCTCACGAGAGTTGCATCTGTATTTATGTATTATTCGTTGCCATATTATTCAGGGTGATCATTTTTGTATTTACTTTTTAAAATATACAGTGTGTCCCATAAAAAAGGCTACCCTTTGTAGTCAAGCGCCATTGTCAAACTTTCGAATTTGATTGTTTAAACTCCCTAATGAGCCCAATAATGCGTAATTCTTTGCCAACCCGAGATTTTTTATGCTTACGTTGCAAATTAATTGAATTTCAGTGTTCTGTCAAAAAAGACAACACAGAAAGCAGAGGGGGAGTTCGAACGGGCGGCGCAAATGCTTGATTTCAAAGGGTAACGTTTTTTCTGGGACACACTGTATATACTTTGGTAAGACATTTGGAACATCACATGATCAATAAACGCATATTTTAGAAGCAAGCTTCGCAACTCAATTGTGACAGCATTCGTAATCTAGAACGAAATCCGTGACTTCTTGACGCAATGCCATAATGGTCTCAAGAGTGCACTTCTGTATCACTTCCTTTTTTGGCAGAATTTTTGAATACGTAAAAAACATTATTACCTTTCTGGTGGAGCAAGTCATTTTTTGTCGCGATTGAATACAAAATTTCACATTTTGTACTGTAACTTATGCAGCATAACTAATAGGAAACAATCACTAATCATCAATTTTCTCAGTATTGGTTAAAGACAGCATAAGTAATTAAATACACATATATCTACATACTTAGTCCCCAGAAATTATTTCTCAGATGGGGGTCACGAAACAAACAAAGGCCCTGCACGATTATTTTTTTGAAATCGCCTCTCCTCCAATTTCTAACGTAACGGTCCGCCGTCTAAAGCACTCAGTCACTACGAGATAGAGTTCCCGAGTTTGAAGGATCAAACTTTACTTAAAGGTTGTGAGAGATATAACCCCATACATGTCCATGTCTGTGTATTGCAAGCGAGCTATAAGATCATATCTTCATAATTTAATAGCCCTTCACAAAGGTATGTTCATCACATTTAAGACCAGTTATCCGTACGATTTCTGCTTGTTTTTCTCTGAAAACTAGAGGTGTTGATATATCTGTTTATACTAACGATTTCGTATGAAGTATTTTAATGTTTTCAGTTTCTAAGATCTTATATGCGGATGTGAACATTTGGCATCGGACATCTGTAATTGAAACCTTGCAGGTAGTTCTACAGTGTTCGTACAAATATTAGGAAAAATAGAGGATTGAATTTCAAGTTTCAATTCAATGCAAATACTTCCGTATTCGCCTTTACAGAAGCTTCCTGGATAAGGTTCACGTTAAATCTGATGCAAAATGGCAAGTTCTCAAGCCGATGTAGACTGGCAATCAACGAAGAAGTCTGTGTTGGAACGTAGTCGCCATATGTTTGATAATCCATTTATCAGCGACGTCGGGTTATGTTGTGAAGGCTCAAGCAAGGAATTTCACGCGCATAAGTATACCCTTGCCACAAGTAGTTCTGTATTTTATGCGATGTTCTACGGCGAGCTAGCGGAGAAGAATTCAGTTGTTTATCTCAGCGATACTAACGATGGTAGTCTGGCAGAATTTCTGAGATTTTTGTATACGGACGAGTGTAATTTGACAGCAGATAATACTGTGTTCGTGTTGTATTTGGCCAAGAAATATATTGTGCCTTCGCTCGCTGAGAAATGTGTTGAATTTCTTGAAACCAATCTCGCAGTAGAAAATTTGTTCGTAGTCTTGCAACAAGCACTTCAGTTCGATGAAGAAAAGCTTGAAAAGAAATGCTGGGATATGATAGACATGGAAACAAGCGAAGCCATCGTTTCTGATGCCTTTACGGAAATTAGTCAATCGACTTTAGTGGAATTTTTAAAGCGAGAATCCTTGAACGTCAAAGACGTTGATCTGTTCAAAGCAGTGGTGAAATGGAGTGAAGTAGAATGCTCGAGGCAAAAAAAAAGAAAAACTTTGCGGCGTAGAACGAAAATCCGAAATGTGGAATATGACAAGAAGAGGAGCAAAAGAAGAAAAGTTATTAAGGTGTTGTAGATTTAGCGCATCTGATCAGCGCATAATTTGGAACTCAGTACGCGGTTTGAAGACGCGCAAAAACTCACTGTGTATCTGGTTTAGCAGACCAGTGAAATTGCACGGTGTGCGCTTGCTGGGCGATGCTGGGGAGGATTATGACGTGAAAGTAGAGGTCCTATCTCAGGTATTCGAAAAGAGAATTCATTTCCAGCACAATAGTCGTTGATGTCGCGTTAGCCGAACCAATTCTGGTGGAAGCTAATGTTTTTGTCCACATAAAAGTGACCATAGAAGGCTACCGTCGCACTTATATTGGGTCGGGAGGCGAGAACACAACAGAAACAAATGGTATTTTTGTAAACTTTATCAATTTAAACAGTCTAAGTCCTGGCTTAAATAATAATCCCGTAGAAGAAGACGATCTAATTGATGAATTTATCTTCAGTGAAAATTAACATAAGTGTGGCGTTAGAAAAAAAGTGCAATGAATTAATGTAATAAACGCGTAGGAAGAATCGCAGGGTAACTCAGAAATTACTTTCAATTTTTTTCAAAGTAGCGGTAAATATTGCGATGGCGAGTACAATTTGGGATTAATGATACGTGTGATTTCCTTTGTTGAAGTACCTTTCCGCCATTTTCGTCATTCTGTAAATCATTAATTGCACTGCTGAATTCATGAAAAAATTGTACGTTTCTTAACCAATCAGCGTCCAGTAATTTTGTCATGGTTATAGTAGATATAGTAGCTAGTCGTAGAGAATAATACATGCATGGTTACCCAGCTGATCTGACCGTGAGTAAAAGGCCTGCAACCAGCTACCGAGTAAAAATCCATTTTGCTGTTTTTAATTACTTATATATTTTATTTCCTTAATGAAATTTGTTGAAACTTTGTAATCATGTTCTGTAAAGAATATTACAAGTCCACCAAAAATTTGGAACCGAAGTAAATTATACTTAAGCTTAATGTGAAGTTTGCTAGTTTGGCTCGAAAAATGGATTTCTATTTGACAACTACTGCCAGTACTTTTGGTAAATGTGAGCAAATAGCATCTCTCGCTGGGTTGGGCTAATAGTAGCAAGTTCTACACTCCCAACAATAGACCCTTTTTTTCAGGCGGCAAAAGAACACAAAGTTTCGTGTGCTTTTGACTGGCAAAGAATTCGTGATCATGTATTGTTCAATCTATATTCAAATGATCAACTACCAAGACGAAATTATCACTGGTGGAAACCACTAGTGGCGGAAATTTTAAAATGTAGTGCCGTGTAGATAGAAGATATCAGTAGACATTGTTTGCATAGAGAACACGCTTTCCCACCAGTGCTATAAATGACGTACTGTAAATGTTACATTTATTGATATGATAATTATGTTAGTAAACATAAACGATTATCGGTTGCTGTTCTAAGAACTTGCTACACGCGCCTTTTTCCTCGATGAACTTAGCGACTATTTTTCTATACATATATAGAAACGAGCTTCGTATATATCTGGAATGATAACTTCAATCATCTGGCCTTTAGAAAAGTGAAGTCAAAGATGGTGGAAATTGAAGCTCTTAGTCCTCTGCGCGGTCGACATGGATTTGTATGACTGTGACTGCGCAGAGGAGTAAAATTGACGTCCTATAGCTCCGTCAATTCCACCATCTCTTTGGCATAACTTTTGGCTGCACTCGAGTTCTCCTTCCAGTTATATATGGAGCGCACTGGGACAAACCTATTAGCCTCACCAGGCTTGCTGTAACATACTCAAAACTCAGCATCAATCGAAAACAAACTGTACAAACTCGTGTAATTACGGAATAACTCATTCCACGATTGGCGAAATCGCTCTTTTTGTAAACTGGGGTAAACTACATAATTATTTTCGTTGTTAGTTAACTGAGGCCAGTGTTTACAGACTTTAAAAACCAACAACAGGCTTAGTGTAACGCCTTTTATGAAAACAGGGTCTAAACTGTGTAACTGCTTTCTTTATCAGTCAACAGATTCTGGAGGCCAGTTTAGTGACTTCAGAACACCAATTACAGGCTTAGTGTAACGACCGTACCGTTCCAGTCGACACTGGGGTTGGGTCGAACGCCATCCAATGTCCCCACTGCTGGTCTTCGGAAAAGGTCTTGTGGATGTGCCCACACCCAGTTGTTTCACGTTGTCGATTGGAGGAAGTTTCAGTTTCTCTCGTCTTTCTTTTACTCTCACTGAGGCTGCTCCCTGCGGCACGTCGTCCTCCTCGTTACACAACTGCATATTAAAGTAAGAAACTTGTAAGTGATAGATAAAGCATGAGGAGCCGATTTGTATCTGATTTACGAAGCCAACTATAGGTGCTCTGAAAACACGAAAAATTACTGGCACTAGTTGTCAAACAGAAATCCATTTTCCGAGCCAAACTAGCAAATTTCTCATTAAGTATAATTTACTTCGGTTCCAAATTTCTGGTGGAAACTTCAACAAGTTTCATAAAGGAAAATAAAAGATATATGTGATTAAAAACATCAAAATGGTTATTCGGTAGCTGGTTCCAGGCTTTTTACTCACGGGCAGATCGCTGGAAGATAGCGAAATTAGCCGTTCTCCGTGCAGGTCATAAACAGGTTTAACTTTTTGGCAGCAAGAGGTATCATCTAAAATAATTCAGCTGCCAAAGACTTAATTACCGAGCTCGCAATTTTTTGTTTCAAAACCCTGGATGACGCAATACAGTCCTTAAGAGGACATAAAATTTTGAAATCAAATTGATGACACGAAATATCGCATCGATATTTCGTGTAAAGTCGTAACAAGATAAAAAAATCGGTGTGTTTAAGGCCGGGGGAAATTGTCTATCGGATTTTGAAACAACTCACATCTCAAACTTTGGTTTATAGCATTCTCGCTTGTGTCACACAAACTTTGTTTACAATAAATGATAGACGATGGAATATAAATGAAATATATAAATAATATAAAATATAGAAAAATATATGGATAAATATGAATAAAAATGTAAATTGTAACACCACCTTCTTGTACTGGCCGATCAAAAATCCCCAGTTATCTGGCCATTGCTTGGCTGCTGTTGCTTCGTTTGTAACATGGTCTTTCCTAGAAACGAAATGTAAACATGCTCAAAGAGTCATGATGCTTAACCGACAAGTGGCGTGATCACACAAGCCACAAGGTGCCCTTGGTCAAAGGTCCACTCAACGTTTTGATTTCTCCCCATCGTAGTCAAAGATTTGCAGCAAAACATGCACTTTAGGACACTATCATGTATTGAAACCGTCGAGTACTGGATTTACATTAAACCTTCAGGACGAAGTATCTCTCTGTATGTCACTGCCTTATGAGACCCTGCGTCGTTTTTTCTTGGATTCCCATAACCGACTGGATACCCCTGGCTAAAGTCAGGCGACACTCAAGAGTTACCCCACTGCGTTCGACGCCAAAATTCCCATTTCAAATTTCTGCAGGAGTAAAATTTTGTGAAAATGCTTTGACCTTCTACATGTAATTTCCTTTCCTAACAATCCTCGATCTTCATCGGACTTAGACCCCATTCATGCGGTACCAAATCGGCATGGTCACGAATAGTACGTTTGAAGACGAGTGTGACATTGAGATTTATGAAGTAATATTTAATAATTGAACAATAACTAATCATTGAAAAAGTAGCAAGAATAAATATGACCGCAAACTGACTGAACTCAGCTTGATAATACGGACGAAACAAGCCAAAGATGTTCTAAATCGCATTGATAATCGTATATGCCAAATATATGTGACGAGCTCTATACACGAAGATAAATTTGTAACTGGCAATTTTTCTTTCTCACACAAAACAACTGGCAGATTCAGCAAATGTATTTGCCACATAAAACCCAAGCAAATTCCCTCGTGGTACACGAGCAAATAAAACACGCCACACAAAAATTGTCACATAAAATTTGCTCGTGTAAACGGGGCTTTTAGTTTCAGCTAAAAGCTCAAATAGAGAAGGTCGCTTCGTGCGAAAATATTTACTAGTGGAAAACCAGTTTTAAGCCTGTTTCTCCTACGCGGCTTTACAATACTGGGAAAGTACATGGTGTTAACCAGTTTTGTTGAATAATGGTCAGGCACCGATTATTATTTCGAAACAGGATGTTGTATTGACAAAGCGCCCACCTAATAAAAATCATGACACAGCAGCTGTCTGAATGAAGTTGCAAGGTCAATATTCACACTGTAACTAAAAGATAACCACCAAGCTAAATTAAAATAAAAAATTTCCCCACCTACATGCATTTCGTTACCGTGTTTCTTGCAAGGATTGTCTTGCACTCATTTATTTGAAGATATTTTAGCATTTAGTGGTCGGAGCTCCCACTAGCATCCCCGACCCAAAATTCCGAGGTCAAATTTTAAGGCCTAGTTTATACGTCGAAATTCCGTCGTATTTAATTCGTCGCATATAATTCAACGAATTTTGAGCGACGGAAGCTCGTCGTCTAAATTGATTTTTTTCGACGCGACACATTAAATGCGACGACGTCGTAAATTACGACGAACTCTGTCGCGTAATTCGACGGAAATGCGACAGCAGTTTATATGTTGAAATTCCGTCGCGTCGAACAAAATGCATAAATTATGATAATGGCATTTTCAATCCCACAAAACAATGCTGTCTTATTCGTGGATCCCACGAATTAGTCATTTTCAACATGGCGGACCAACAACAATGTTAGGCCGTAGGATGAGCGTCCAAAAGATGCTCAGAAAACGCATTCCGTTGCACCCCTTGTGGAACTACATAATTTTCACACGAATGGTAGATAAAAACTCACTGAGCAGCGGATTCCAATAAAGTGAGTTTTTATAGTGTTTTAAGGCATTATTTACTAGCATTAAGTTTATTGTAGATAACTTGCAATACTATTGAACTCGCAGTCGCATATGTATCTATGTAGTATATACGGTTGACAGTGTCGTGCAGATGTCTTTGTGATGTAGTACAGTATTTACGTAGGCAATTACGTTCATGGAGACCATTCACTGCGAACGACTAGACTTGTGCTCAATTTTATGGTAGGTGGTCCCATAGTATTTAGTATCAACTGTATAATTATATCTTTCATATTTGCGTGTAAAACTGTCATTGTTCCAATCATTCTTTTGTCGCTTATGTCGCACCTGAGAACTGTCGATATCAACGTTGTTGAATTGTATACAGATCTATACTCGACAATAATTATTTCGAATACATGTCGCTCACAAAAGAAAAGATGGTTCTAGGCTGTATTGCGTCCTCGAAGATGAGTTTGCCACGACAGTTACGCTTCGAAATGGAAAAAAAAGCTTTAATATATTTATCTCAATTAATTTTACAAAGGTCTTGGCGTCTTGCACCTATATAATATGACTGACGTGTGCATGCTATATCAATTCCCTTACTAAACATACAAACAAAAACTGTCTTACACTGACGAATGACAAATTCATGTTGACGAAATATACAGTCATTCGCAATAAAGTTTTTTCTGCCTGCTTCGTTTTCCTACTCATTCTGTCGTATATAAACAGAGGCGCATGCCGGATATACATTCCAAGACAGCCATCTGTGATCATCTGCGCTAAACAATTTGTATACAATGTTTTTACTTTCACTCAAGATATTTCTTACCATATTTGATCGTGACCAACAAAATTTTCCGTATTTACAACTGCTTTTGCACCAAACACCATGGTAGTTCTGGTTGGAGTTGTGTAGATAGTAAATTTAAGGTTGCTATAGATCTTTGTTGTGTTTTTCACAGCAGCTCAATGGTTGCCATCGTAAAATACTTATTTAAATTTCAAATTTTCATATGTCAAAAGCTTATGGTCAAAGGTGATGTTCACAACGAGCCGACTAACTTGACGCTAGATATCTATAGAAATACAACCATAGAAAAATAACGTCTAATAATCTTAGAATTCAGCCTTTTTATACCGAGATTTAATTCTGGAAAGCACTCATTAATTAGGTACTATATGGACCTTACTGATCTTAATTAGTTCTCTTATATGATAAGGATTTAAAAATTTATGGTGAGCATTGATTTAAATATAACTTAGTTACGTAGTAATAATCATTGTAGGTATATACCAGTAAATTAGACAAATACTATGCATGTAAGTATCATAGGTATTTTAACCGGCTACATATCATTAAACATTAAAATAACTACTCTAGTATCTACATTTATCTGTGAAGTGTATAGCTGAGATTTCATATCTGAATCAGAGGTTTTTACAGGGAATTTTCACGACCGTAAAAGGGCCCGTAAAACTCAAATTTCATTTGAGTTTTGAAATTCAATCAAATCTTCTGACCAAAGTGTTCACGGATGGAATTTTTTCAGTCGGAAACCCGAGAATTAGGAAAAAATGCCTCGAAAGCACCATAAAAACTATACATTATAGTAATAGTTGTATATACAATGACCAGGAATCGTTCTTGAAAAACCTACTGCTAAATGAATTTGTACCATGATAAATGTATGAGGGCATGTTTATATGGTCCTACCGCCGTTTGACGAGACGATATGAGAGTTAGACAGGATCATTTTGCGAATTGGTGCATTGATATTAGTCACATTCATGATTAAACAATTGTGTATTATTCCTTGCCTCATACACTGTGGTAAGTGGCAAATCAAACGTTTTTGAAGCAACAACAGTATTCTTGTGAAAATAGTAAAATCTTCCAGGCAACGTACATTGGTGCCTTTACTCATGCAATACATCACTCATGAAACAGCCCCTTGAAGTATGTCTGGAGGGAGGGATATTTCAGAATATCGCGTCATATTTCCTAGGAAATTTTGCCTTCCGAAATCACTAAATTTTCCCGGAAAAAGGAGTAGGCATACTCATTTCTGATCTTAAATGGCCACATGAGGTCTTCTTGAAACGAGTATTGCACAACAACGTTGCCTAGCTGAATTCATCGAGCTCTCCTCGATGTTGTTTGTCTAGGACAGATATTGGCGGTGCAATGCTGTTTATAGTAGCTTTCTATATAGACAAATATTTCAAAACTTTTTCTCAAATGCTGGTTTGTTTTAATTTAAAGTAAACACGTTTGTTTTGAGATGGAAGCGCGTTAATGTTAATCCTGAGTTTTATTAAACAGCCTATTAAACGTCGAGCGAAGCGCTAAAAAATCACATTGATTTACTTACCCTTAACCTATACTCGCTGGTATTAGCAAGCTACATCCTCGCAAATCACACCAGCTCTTGTGATATTGCACCGCAAACCGCACATTTAAACACGTAGGTTCGATTTCTATCGGAGGAGGACCTACATAGTTGATGTTGAATTTTTCTTATCCAGGCTTGAATTTCGACCCTTTAGAAATTATCAGTAGCTTTCGACGTGTGGTTATAATGACACATAAATCTATGTTATAAATATCGATACATAATTTCTAGGCCTGTTGACCTGTAAAAGCCGTGCCCACACGCACCTCCCACGCTGACGCATATATGTCAATGCTGCTCTGCCTCTAGAATGCCCAGTCTGAGTCATGATGATTCGGCGTACGAAACATATAACAGCGACACAGTTAGCTTGACCTATTCAGTTATTTCTAAGTCTTTGGTCATGAAAGGATTGGCCAAACGTTCTGTTCTCAATAAAAATTACAGGCACTGAGTCAGAGATCTCTTAACACATATTATAATCAGTGTTATATTATAATCCTGCCTATCGTCAGTCGTGTGCGTCTACTGAAGAAACTATGAAACCAACCGAGTTGAAATTGGCATTGTTAATCGTCTGCGTTTTAGAAAACGTCGGGTGTGTGCCAGTATGTAAGGAGAAGCAATATTATAGCCAAGATATGCCGGGCTGTGTAGTGTGTCCGACGGCGAAATGCGAAGACCAATACGGTCCAGATATCCAGAGATGCAAGGAGGCATGTGGTAAGTACCACGTCTCAAGCTTTTAAATGTAACATTATATTGATAAAAATTATTACTTTTATGAATTGTGTTATACAGGGTGTATCAAAAAAAAGGTAATCGAACTTTGATGTGCTCTAGGGCGTTCAATATTTAACATACAGAAATAATTCTTACATAGTTGGAAAGACCAGGCTTTTAGCTTTTAATTGCCATCGTTTTTATAAAATTTGAAGAAAAATCAAGCAAATACAAATGCGATAAAAATTGCAGGTCGAAATCGCATTTTTTCACCGTTGGGAGTTTATTGAAAATCTGTTGAAATTTAATCCCATTAGGGAATTAAATTACAAAATTAATTGACCAATTTTAGCTTAGGTAGTAAACTTGTGGCATTTTATTAGTGATGTTAATTGTTTCTCGTGACAGATAAATGATTAATGAAATTTTCTTTTCTTATTCGCTGCCCTAATAATGCTCAGAGGTGGAAATATGCGATTTCGACCGGCTATTTTCATTTGATTCGTATTTGCCCAATCTTTCTTCAAATTTCACAAAAATGATGACAATCGAAAGCTAAAAGCCTGGTCTTTCCGCCTGGGAAAGAATGATTTCTGTAGATTGTATAATGAACGCGCGAGAGCACTGCTAAGTTCGATTACCTTTTTTTTGATACACCCTGTATATTAATACATGTTCATTTCTTAAGCGTATATTATAGTATATGATTAAGATTCTGAGATTACGACATTACGTAATTATATCTTCAAGCTTTCAGCCGTGTGATTTTTAATATTTCACTAGCGTTTCGCGTGAGGTATGCCCAGTGTAATTTATTCGGCGGTGAATTGCGTCAAGTCCTTACAATTATTTGTAAAACGAAAAAAGCTTTGTAAATGAAATTCTACTTCTACATACACGAGAATTCGGGACTCGTAGCCGTAGGTAGGTAGGGTCTTCAAAAATTGCTGACACATTTTTTATAGCTGCATGTTATCGGAAAGGGTTATCTAACTTTCCTTAATGTTGAAATCTCGTGTCTAGCATAGACTAAATCTGCATTTATTTTCCCTGAAACATGTATTTCAAAGTACGAAATGTCGGCAGATTCTTGGATTTATTCTGCTTTGAAGTTTTAACTGGCATTTATTTTGAATTGTTAATGGGAGGACATTGACGTAAATTGACGTAAATAAAACTGTTTCTATGGCTATGCGCATAGGCAGTCGAGACTAATTTAATAACATTTTTAATGTCTGGTGATCTGGTCGGTCATAAAACGCGATTGGCTATAAGCGGGTAGGCTATATAGAAGATATTTGATTGGACTAGTTTATTTTGTTAATATTGTATCATTCTATGACATGCAATAACTTATAACCCAAATTCATCATATCATAGTGAATATAGACCTGCATGGTCTGGAAACCCGGCAAATTTGAAAGCGTTTATAATAAGTTAGAATTTTATGCCGAGACTCTACTTCACCTTCGCCCAATTTACCTATTCATCTTTCAACACTATACGGTAGATTAATTCCGCGAGGCGACGCTATTGGACAACATTATACGAAAGAAATATTGTTTGCTCTGTGCACAAGTCGATTTAAACATGATCAAAGAGACAAGAGAGACAGCAGAAAGAGAATATAGACGTCCAAGTTTTCAAACCATATCTTGATTGACTATAATGACATCAAATTTGAGGGCAAATATTCTCTCGACCGGCAATTTTCTTTGATGTGTACGTGCTTAATCTTTTTTCAAATTGGTCAAGAACAGTGATATTATAAAGTCGCCTTTTTAAATAAAGCCTGATCTTCGGTTAGATTGTGAAAGAATTATTTCTGGAAATATTGTCCTCGCTAGAGTAGAGCACTTCAAAGTTTGGTTCCTTTTTTCTTGCACCCTGTATTAATAAGATATATTAGTATTAACACTACGGTCTGTTTTTGAAAAGTTTAGATAAGATTGCACTAGGCTAGCTACGTTCGGTAAAAATTGAATTGAAAATTGAAATCATATAGTAAAATATGGAGAACTGACTGTTCATTCTTTATTTACTTTCTTGCTTAGAAACGAAAGTTACAGAAACGCCTCAAGTTCCAACGTCAAAAAATGATACGCCTAAACCGGCCTCAACACAACCCACTGAGACATTTGTGAAAAGCACAATGGAGAAAATTGTAACACCTGAACAGCTAGACCACCCAGTAAACCTTAAACAGTCAGAAAAGACGGGCTCCTTGGAAAATTCTAGCAATTTGGGGCTATCAGTCAGTGATAAATTAATAAATTCTAGCTAGATAAATTAATAAATATTAGAAAATTCTAGCAAGCGCTAGAAAACAATCTGACACCTGCGAGATAAAATGATAAATTAATAAATTGCCATCGCGAGAAAAGGTGGAATTTTTTTAGCTTAATTCTTCATGCACCCCTAGTGAAGGGAGATTTTGAAGAAATTCCTTGTTGAACAGAGTCAATTTTTAAAGGTGTTTCAAAAAGAAATTTCCCATGCAAAATGAAAACGCACAAATTGTACAGTATAAAATAGATAGTTATTTAATAATTGTACATAGTTAGCTATGTTTAATATAATAAATATCCTAAACTACATCTGTTACTATTACGATGTAAACTTACATCTATTGCCCAGAATGACAATAATCCGATTAATATTTTTTTATGATAATCCACGTCCGCGTGTCATAATTCATCACCATTTAGTAGTTGCATCACAACTTCCGTTATTGGGAACCGCCTATATCATATTACGCTATGACGTCAATGGTTGCTTTAAAGTTTGAATCATTGATGCTCGATGCCCAATTCAATCCTGCCTGTCGTGTGTATACACTGAAGCGATGAAACCGACTGTCCTTCAACTCGTAGTGTTCGCCCATATTTTAGTGAATAAAATCGAATGTGTACCTGATTGTAAAGGAAGAAGCTACTATAGCGAAGCGGTATGGGGTTGCCTACAGTGTCCGACTGCGAAATGCCAGGACCAATACTTTCCAGACATTCCAAGATGTCGAGACGCCTGTGGTACGTGTCTCTTTTGAACTTTTTATATTGATAAAAATTCATACTTTGTGAATTTAGTAGTTTGAATTATAGTATTTGTTAAGGGGAAGTATATTAGTATATTGAAGATAATGCTAAGATTGAGCCATATGTTCAAACTTCAGAGCAAATAGTCTTAATTGGGACGTACCGGTTATTAATTGCACATTTTTTGCTTATTCATTCATTTAATTGTGTTGCTGACGTGCATGAAAGTTTCGATGACGCAAGCTGATCCGGCCTCATGCTTTCAAGTATTTCAACCATACGAATTCCTGACACGAACTGACTCTAGACATTTATTTTATTTTAAACATCTAACAAACAAATTTAAAGACGCCGGTCCCGCGTTTCTTAGTATGAATTAAATACAGTAGCGTGCAGTACACCAAAAATCAGTGTTTTGTAAATCAAATTTATTAAAGTATCAAAAGAAAGAAGAATACAATGAAAACACTTAATTTTATCGCGGTGACCTTTCGTATTTATATCAGGAATATCAAGTACTCAAATAAGCACTTGAACATAACAAAGGGGAGAATCTGGCGACTTCTGGAACTGGAACCTCCGAACCTGCGAGATTGATTTGTAAAATGGCCACTGCGAAATTTTTGAGCTTAAAATAAAATGCTCTATTTTTTCCCGGTGGTCCGGTTTTCCTGTAATCTGATTGACTTACCATATATGGTTTGCTTCAAATCTCGCGTGTACAAAATTGAATTGCGTGTACAAATAATTTTAATTTAAAAGTGTTTTCAATAAAAAATTGAAATGGCAAAGCCGCATTGCTTGGAATTTTATTGTTTTGAGCGAAAAAATAAATCTGTTATTTACCGGCAGCGTCAGTCCGGATCGGAAGAAACTGTGCCCTTGCTCTTGAAAGCTCGGGCTCAGTTTCTCCCCGTCCGGACGTCGTATCCGGTAAATAACATATATTTCCTATTAGGGCGACTTGACAAACAACGCGTTGCCAAAATTGATTTTGAAGAAATTTTTTGTTAGAACAGAATAAATTTTTAAAGGTGTTTGAAAAGAAATTTCAAAAACCTCATCTCTTGAGTAAAACGAAGAAATCCAAATTGTACAGTTTAGAATAGATAGTTATTTAATAATTGCACATTTAGCTATGTTTAAAATAATAGATATCTGTAACTTTATCAGCTGATTGGTTAGCAAGACAAAAAATCTCGCAGCCAGTATGAATAGAAGCATAGTCCTTGAGAAAATACGCATGCATGTAGTTTTCTCACTATATCAATACTTTCATTGTGTCAATGTGTCTTGAAAAATACCTTTAAAGATTAACATGTAAACTAATTACCATAGCTTCCATTTGGAACTCTTTACCAGAAAATATAAGAGAAAGTAATTCAATCTCATGTTTTAAAAGAAAAATCGCTACTCTCTGCATTTGAAATAACACGATCCTTGTAAATGGACAGCTTCTTAATATTTGATTAATTTATACCTGCATGATTCTTTGTTCTTTCATCTATTGTAAATACTTATTAATATTTTACACGCCCATTGTGGAAACCAGCATTAGCTGACAATGTTAGCGTGGTTACATAAAGTTATCATCATCATCATAAATAATTCAAACTGAAAAAACGATTCAGTTGTGAGTAAGTTAGAAATAAAAAGAGACCTCCCCGAAAGTTTGTCTGTGGCTCTATGCAAGTTACAATATATCCAAAACGAATTTTATCCCAATATAATCTTTATGATAAACCAAATTCGCATGCCGACAGACATCAACATTGACGTCACATTCGCGCTTCGCTATGATGTCACCGTGTATTTAAGAGCTGTTTGCGTATGGCTCGTTTGTACGAGAAAATGTTCAGGCTATACTCCATGACACGCATAATACTGTCACGAATTAAATAAGAGCAACCAATCAAATTTGTCGTTCTTACAATAACTACCAATCATTTATTTCTTGACTGTATTATTGCGTGCGATGAAAATATAATTATAGAAGGGAGAATTTTCTAGTCTTGACATTTCACAGAAAAATTGTGAAAATTATTGACGCTTTTAGAATCTAAGAACTTTCATCGCGGCAACCGGGCCAGTCCGCTTTTTCACATAAGTTACAAAAGACATGCACAATCGCATGGTGAGTCTCGCTTATGTGAATGTCTTGCTCAGCAGGCTAGCCCAGTTTCCATGACTACTAGTTATCACTACTTTCGTTGTTAGCAACGCTTTATAAATTATAATTATTTGGTTTATTTAAAGCACACTTTATCGATGAAATATATATGAGTAAAAATTCTTACTTTTGCGAATTTACTGACAAAATTTCATCACTGATGCCCCTCGCGCGCTTGTCGAGGCGAATACTTGACAGCAACGTATATTGTAAGAAGATTTCTTTGCAAGGGCGCTTATACATGCTAACATGAACTTCGTAGGGTATTTCTGGTATTTTGTAAAGAATAATTAATTTGCATTTGTGAAGGTTCTAACCTATCCATATAACCAAGTTTGAAAGTATACATACATATGTCTTGTTAACTTGTGTTTGTAGTCTATAGAGTATACAGCTATTTCAATTAAGGTTGTTTTTCCAAAAGCGTAAACTGTAAGCTATGAGCGCGCAAGGGACGATGGGTTATTGTTTATTTAGGCTCTGATACACAGGAAATTACCTTTGTGGCAAGTAAATTTGCCGTCCTAAGTTTCCTATGTGCCCTCGATGCTGTCTCAAAGAAACAATTCCGAGTTTAGAGGTAAAAATAAGCATTAACCCACCATCCCTTGCGCGCTCATAGTTTACAGTTCATGCTTTTGGAAGCACAACCTTAATTGAAATGGCTGTATCCGAAGAAATTAAAAGTTTGTTGGATGCTAAATATAATATAATTACGTAACCTAGTTTTGTTCTTCGGTATACGTTCTTGACATGACGTTTTGATTTACTGTAGTTAGCAAACATAACCAATATTTAACCATATGTTAACCAATGTATAACCATATGTGTAATATGTTCAAGCTTAAGACCAAATAGTTTTAATTGGGAAGTACTGGTTATTAATTGCATTTTTCTTGCTTATTCATCCATATTTGACTGTGCTGCCGTGACGTGCATGAAAGTTTCGATGACGCAAGCTGATCCGGTCTCATGCTTTCAAGTATTTCAACCATTCGAATTCCTGACATTTTCTAAGAATGCGTAAACGCAACAAAAGTGTTGCAATATAAAAATGAAGAATCAGTTACTAGCAGAGGGCCAGCACGAACTAACTCTAGACATTTATTTTATTTTAAACATCTAACAAAGAAAGACGCCGGTCCCGCGTTTCTTAGTATGAATTAAATACAGTAGCGTGCAGTATTGCAGTTCCACCAAAAGTCTCTAGTCTTCCACCAAAAGGCTCTATGCAAGTTACAATATATCTAAAACGACTTTTATCCCAATATAATCTTTATGATAAACCAAATTCGCATGCCGACAGGCATGAACATTGACGTCACATGCGCGCTTCGCTATGATGTCACCGTGTATTTAAGAGCTGTTTGCCTATGGCTTGTTTATATGAGAAAATGTTCAGGCTACACTCCATGACACGCATAATACAGTCACGAAATAAGAGCAACCAATCAAATTTGTCGTTTTTTTATTAACCACCAATCATCTATTTCTTGACTGTATTATTGCGTGCGATAAAATCATAACCAAATTTGACCCGCTTTCCGGGAGAATTTTGTAGTCTTGGCATTTCACAGAAAAATTGTGAAAATAATTGTGACGCTTTTAGAATCTAAAAGAACTTTCATCGCGGCAACCGGTCCAATCCGCTTTTTCACATAAATTACAAAAGACATGCACAATCGCATGGTGAGTCTCTATTTATCTCGCAGGTTCCTGTTAGACTCACCCTCCTAAGTTTGGCCCCCATTAAATTTGTTCAATTTGTCCCACGATTCGTCCCCAGATGCCGCCTCTATTCTTTTATAATCTCTATGTTCGCGACAATTACGCAAAGCCACGACTATCAAAATTCGTGCACTGAGAGTCATGCATAATGTTACGTCAGCATAATGAAATACGAGCGTGAGTAACAAAGTATAAGGTGTAACAATAATAGTGCGTTTTTTAGCAGAACAATGCAAAATATGGCATAACAAAAAGCGTGATAAAATAACCAAATGCAATGTGGCATAACAAAATGCTCATTTCATTTGCAAAATATACATCTTGAATTATGAAGTAAATCACCCCTCATAGTCTTTTGTTGCGGTGTTTCCTTTTTTGGGCACTCAATTTCTTTTTAGGCACTGGATGGGAGAATTGGTAAAGGAACTGCCTGAAAAATTCTTTCATGTGTATATTAATAAACACTTCTAGTAGAAACATACAAATGCTTCCATTTGATTGGCTACTCTACACACTATCTATTTCTTGATAGATAGCGAGTAGCCTCCTCCGCAGGCTGCCACTCTGTGGGTGGGAAATCACTTGGGCAGGCTGCCCCCAGAAAGGCAGCCTGCGGGGGAGGCTAAATTTTTATCTAAATTCTCAATTTCTTTGCGTTATCACCGCATAGAAAACCCAAGCTCGTAATCTAATTGTTAAATAGTACTCAAACGAACGACAATATTATGGATGGGGAGGAACTGGTTCGATTTTTATACTGATAGTCTTCTTTTTACAAACAGAGACAACAGAAACGCCTCGGCTTCAAGAAACAACCAAGCCCCACCTAACTGAACCCACTACGACATCTTTGAAAACTACGCTGGAGAGAATTACAACACCCCTAAGCAAAATCACCGATCCACCTCAACAGCCGGACCACTCAAAAAAGCATGAACAGACAGAAAAGACAGGCTCCTCAGATAACTCAAAGTTGTGGCTAACAGTTACCCTCGGAGTTGTGGGAACACTTTTTCTCTGTTTTGTTGCCTTCGGTGTGTACAAATGGTGCTGGCCAGGTCATAATTCAAGTGCAATGGCTCGTGTAAATTCAGAGGAGAGGGAAAAGATTGAAATTTGTGTTGAACCTTCGACCTCAAGTGCAGAGCCAAGTCCCGTGGTAAAGCGTTCACAAAGGTATGACCATATACAGTTTTATATCGTTTAGCACCCATTTTAGTCAATTTTGTTAAACGTAATGTACATGCTTTTCGAACGTATAAGAAATGTTTACAAACGTTGCCTGTCAGGAACGGATATGCAAAAAGGAAAATAACACTGTCTTTTCAATAATGTAGTGAGATGTACCTAGTTTTACTTGCCAGGATACTAATAGGGGGATGTCTAATTTCCCAGCCCGACTAGTAAGTCCCACTGTCCAAGTGCAGAAATACCAAATAGTCCTAGTTCCCATAGGCCTCTACAAATTGTGCCCGGCAACGTTCTTTTAGTTAGTATTCTGTCTATAAACACTCAAAAAAAGAGCTAAAGTAGCAACTTTTTAGAATTCGATCGCAACTTTTACAATTTTCTGGAAATTTTTGAGCAACTTTTTAGCAAATTTTATAGCAACTTTTTTGAAATTTGCTAGCACAATCTGTAGAGGCATTGTCCTGTAGTTGGCTGTCCTGATCAATATCTTAATCCCATTCACATTGTTGGTTGTTTTTTGGCCCATCAATCCCCGTCCAGTGCATGAAATAGGCAAATCCTGGCTCTAATTTTATCACTTCTGGACCCTCCTATTTTTTTAGTGAACTAGACAAGAGCAATACCGAGATCAATGGTATACAACCTCCTTGGCAAGAGACCGAAAGACTGGTGACTGACTTTGATCTGCGCCCAACAGCAGAAGGCAGTCAACGCGGGTCATGTCTACACGTCCTGGAAAATGAATATTGAAGTAAAATTTGAAATGTTCGTATAGGTAATAGTATAATTTCGAGTGCAATTACGGATAAACAAGCACGAGCGAGTTTTTAAAAACTGCAAAATAGCGCGAGTCCGAAGGACGAGCGCTATTTGCAGTTTTTAAAAACTCACGAGTGCTTGTTTTCCGTAATTGCACGAGAAATTATACTATTACTTATTAATAATATAAAAAGGAAATGTTCAAACAAGCATTTTGTACTTACAACTTCGCATTATGCAAGTGCACTCATTCTCGAATTTCTTCGCTTAAAAATTCATGTTTATAAAGGCCATGGCTAAAAATTTTATGTGCAAAGTTCCAGCATACTTTAGAGTTTGTTTTGTGATCATAATTGTCAGAGAAGAATTCCAAATTGTGTTGAAATCTCGACGAAATCTTTAAGCAAACGTGAAAATTCGGCCGCCATATTTTTGGTTTTTCTGCGAGTAAATCCCATCGCTCAAAGAGCTTATTACAGATTTTTGCACTGTTGTTACAGATTTTTGCACTGTGTTACAGATTTTTGCACTGTTCTGGGCGATGTTTGGGATTAACTGCACTCGAATAAACCAATCACAGCCCAGAAACATTTCCTTGTATATTATTATTAAAGAAAAACAACAACAAACCATGGAAAATTGAGAACATTTTTAACGTCAAACGTTTGTCGGTGCCACTCGTACTTGCACATGCAAGCATCGCCGGCCACTTGACCACCAACCTGCAGTAATGAGTCAGTTACCGCCTGTTTGAGTAGCTAAAAGATTTCTTTATGTCCCACTTGGCAGTGCTTCAAACCTTAATCAGACGGTATGTGGGCGAAACAATGCACGTGGTCTACTGAGGAACAAATGATTCGAACACAAGTTCCAGCCACAGTCGAACATTAACGTCCATATTTTAGAAAAACGTTTTAGTAGAATATTTTGATTATATATTATATGAAAATTTCATCTGTCGCTGTGTGTATAAAGAACATGCAATCATCGGATTGGATACCTCCAGGGGCGTACCGAGGCGACTCTATTTAGAAGAGAAAAGAAAAAAGTTCGCATTCTATTATTTCTAATGGGTTGACTCTAAATCAAGACACAGTCATCAGAGAGGATTAAATATTTTAATCGCACGATCAACAGATCTTGTGTCAGTTCGATACAAGATATACTGTAAGCATTGATAAATCCAGAATAACTTGCTACTTGACCGCCATTACATGTGCAGCTATCTGTACAAAGCCAAAGCATTTCTTTAAAAGACCTCTGGCATACTTCGGGTGACATCTGGAACAGTGGTGTAGCACTAGAAAACAATCTGGCACCTGCGAGATAAATTAATGAATTGCCATCGCGAGAGGAGGCGGAATTTTTTAGCTTAATCCGTCATGCACTCCTATTGACCACCCCTATTTAAAAAGAAATTTCAAAATTCCGCTGCATCTCCCAAGAAAAATTAAAACGCACAGATTGTACAATATAAAATAGATAGTTATTTAATAATTGTACATAGTTAGCTTAGGTTTAATACAATAAATATCCTAAACTACATCAGCTAATTGGTTAACGAGGTTCGAGACTAGAAGCTATGATTGTGGAAATGCCTGGTTGCAGCTAGTATTTTCTGCCGTCTCTTTATGGGCTGCCAAATACCAATAAGTAATGGCCAAGTTATCTTTAAAAATGCTGGCAAATAGGTTCTGGCCAAAATCAATTGTCCTGTATGAATATTCTGTATTCTAAACCTCTTGTGTTTTCATATATCTAGAATGACTATAATCCGAATAGTGTTTTTTTATGATAATCCACGTTTGCATGTCATAATTCATCACCATTTGGTAGTTGCATCACAACTTCCGCTATTGGGATCCGCCCACAATATGATACCATATTACGTCAGAACCGTGAATGGTTGTGTCATTTTGAATCACTGACGTCCACATCTATTATAACTTTCCGCTTTGGTCGATGCCCAAGCTACATCGCGAACATATGCAGCCATTGTTCAATCCTGCCTGTCGTGTGTATACACTGAAGTGATGAAACCGACTGTCCTTCAACTCGTAGTGTTCGCCCATATTTTAGTGAATAAATCGAATGTGTACCTGATTGTAAAGGAAGAAGCTACTATAGCGAAGCGGTATGGGGTTGTCTACAGTGTCCGACTCCGAAATGCGAGGACCAATACTTTCCAGACATTCCAAGATGTCGAGACGCCTGTGGTACGTGTCTCTTTTGAACTTTTTATGTTGATAAAAATTCATACTTTGTGAATTTAGTAGTTTGAATTATAGTATTTGTTAAGGGGAAGTATATTAGTATATTGAAGATAATGCTAAGATTGAGCCATATGTTCAAACTTCAGACCAAATAGTCTTAATTGGAAGTGCTGGTCATTAATTGCACATTTTTTGCTTATTCATCCATTTGACTGTGCTGCTGACGTGCATGAAAGTTTCGATGACGCAAGCTGATCCGGCCTCATGCTTTCAAGTATTTCAACCATACGAATTCCTGACATTTTCTAAGAATGCTTAGACGCGACAAAAGTGTTGCAATATAAAAATGAAGAATCAGTCACTAGCAGAGAGCGAGCACAAACTAACTCTAGACATTTATTTTATTTTAAACATCTAAAAACAAACTTAAAGACGCCGGTCCCGCGTTTCTTAGAATGAATTAAACACAGTAGCGTGCAGTACACCAAAAATCAGTGTTTTGTAAACCATGGTCTTTATTAAAGTATTAAGAGAAAGCAGAATACAATGGAAACACTTAATTTTATCGCGGTGACCTTTCGTATTTACATCAGGAATGTCAAGTACTCAAATAAGCACTTGAACATAAAAAAGGGGGAAAGTCTAGCTACTTCTGTAACAGGAGCCTGGGAAATTAATTTGTGAATTGCCATTGCGAAATTGTTGAGCTTAAAATAACATGCATTCCTATTAGAGCGACTTGGCAAAGAACGCGGTGGCAAAGAACGCGGTGCCAAAGTTGATTTTGAAGAATGTTTTTGTTAGAACAGAATAAATTTTTAAAGGTGTTTTAAAAGAAATTTCAAAAACCTCATCTCCTGAGTAAAACGAAAAAATCCAAATTGTACAGTTTAGAATAGATAATTTTAATTTTGATAATTGCACATTTAGTTATGTTTAATATAATAAATAATATCTTTAACTGTATCAGCTGATTGGTTAGCAAGACAAAAAAGCTCGCAGCCAGTATGAATAGAAGCATAGTCCTTGAGAAAATACGCATGCATGTAGTTTTCCCACTATATCAATACTTTCATTGTGTCATGAAAAATACCTAAAAAATTAACGTGTAAATTAACATATTACCATATAAATAATTCAAACTGTAAAAACGATTCAGTTTGAGTAAGTTAGAAACAGAGAGAGACCTCCCCGAAAGTTTGCTTGTGGCTCTATGCAAGTTTCAATATATCAAAAACGACTTTTATCCCAATATAATCTTTATGATAAACCAAATTCGCATGCCGACAGACATCAACATTGACGTCACATTCGCGCTTCGCTATGATGTCACCGTGTATTTAAGAGCTGTTTGCGTATGGCTCGTTTATACGAGAAAATGTTCAGGTTACACTTCCTTGACACGCATAATACAGTCACGAAATAAGAGCAACCAATCAAATTTGTCGTTCTTATAATAACCGCCAATCATCTATTTCTTGACTGTATTATTGCGTGTGATAAAAATATAACCAAATTTCACTTCGCTTTTCGGGAGAATTTTGCACTCTTGGCATTTCACAAAATAATTGTGAAAATAATTGTTACGCTTTTAGAATCTAAGAACTTTCATCCCGGCAACCGGGCTAGCCCGCTTCTTCATACAAATGCACGGTAATTGTTATTACAAAAGGCATGCACAATCGCACGGCCAGTCTCGCTTATGTCAGTTATGTGAATGCCTTGCTCAGCAGGTCAGCCCAGTTTCCATGACCACCAGTTATCACAATTTGTTAGCAGAGCGTTGTTAGGTACGCGAATACCTTCATCGATGAATTATATATCAGTAAAAATTCTTACTTTTGCGAATTTACTAACAAATATATCCAAAGAAAAGTTTGCTGGATGCTAATATGTAATATAATTACGTAACCTAGTTTTGTTTTTTGGTATACCCGCCCACATTTCCCGCCCACTGTACATGTATGACGTCAAAATTTACGTCATGACGTTTTTTATTTACTGTAGTTAACTTTTCCGTCAGTCGTGTGTATAAACTGAAGCGATGAAAACGCATTTGTGTCAACTCGTAGTGTTTGTCTACTTTTTCATAAATAAAATCGAGTGTGTAACTCATTGTGAAGCAAAATACTATTATAGCGAAGATCTGCCGGGCTGCGTACGATGTCCGACGGCGAAATGCGAGGACCAGCACTTTCCAGACATTACTAGATGTCAAGACGCCTGTGGTACGTGTGACTTTTAAGCTTTTCAAATATGTATCGATAAAAATCCATACCTTTAAGCATTGACTATTTTGAATAATATTATTTGTTAAGCGTATGTATATTAGTCTATTAAAGATATTTTACGTAATGATTAGTTCTCATTCGCGACGCATGCGTTCAGTAGTACGATGTGTTACATAAAGTTTGATAAAGTTAGTTCATTCATTAATTCATTCATAATTTATTTGGAATGGAGGTTGCAAAAATTTATGTCAACAAATATGCTGATGTGGACCTATAATAACTAAAATAATAATCTATTTCTATACCCGGAAAAATAATTCGCATAGCTCTTTTCTGCCGTACACGTTCAATTTCGCTTCATATAAGAATTTAGGTAGACTGCTGTGAAACAGTTGACAAGCATGTTCGAGAGTTGATCTGATACAAGAACATTAAATGTGAACAAGGGCCAAAATGTCAATTCCTGCACGTTTAAGTTGTTAAAACAGATAAAGTCGTTTGGAAGCTTTCCGAGTAATTATGTCGACATGATCAGTCCATAAAAGATCATCCCTTACTGTAGCTCCCAAGATTTTTGCACTTTGTACTCTTTCAATTATTTGACCTCCAATTTCCCTCTCATCGAACTGGGTTGGTTGCATTGTAAAGAAAATGATCTATGATCAGCACTTTTCTGGTGAATCTGAATGGAATTTATTCTCGGCCATGCTGATATATGATTGAGATTTTCTCGTAAAGAGTTACTTCCATAAAGCGAAATAGATTCAGAAGTCGTAGTATCATCTACAAATTTCCATAAATATGTTGAGACATTTGCCAATAATGATAAATCATTTATCATTATGAAAAAAAAAGGCTAGGGAATGCTGCGGAGGATTCATAGGTGGAAAGTGGTTGGAAATATCGGTGTAGTACAAGTTTACATTCACTCGATTTTCATGCGGATCTGGGTCAACCTCGCTTTCAGAGATGTTGGCTCTGGGTTTCCCCGCTCAAAAATTAATTTAAATAACAAATAATGGATACATGGCTCAGTTTATCACACAAATTATCTGCATAAAAATTATTAACTTTTAAAATTCTAAAGTTTCCCCCTCTTGAATGGGGAAAAATGACTTTGTATGAAAAGTAAACTTATAAATAATAGTCTAGATCGAAGGATTTTGTAATATCGGTTAAAATGGCGCGCGTAAATAGCTTATGTGAAACCAGAGATATGCCTTTTCAAAATTCTGTCCTATAATAAGTTGATAATGGCAATCAATACACAACCATGTGCGCGGTACGCTTACATTTCGCGTAATTTCCAAACTGATATATTTATAAAACACCAATAATGATTCCAAAGGTGATTCTAGGAACAAATCAAATTATAGAAAACATGCATGAGAGGGTTTCATTCGAAAGCAGCCGGAAGAACGATCGGTTTGTTTCACTGAAGGGATTTTCCAAGAAGGCAGACATGAGAGAGTTAAACGTCAACGTCAACACAGGTATACAAAAGTTAAAACACGTTCGCGTTTGAGATAAAACATACTAACATCATGATCGATAATTATACCAATTACGTGCTAACTGAGATCGAAGAAATCTACAGTCATTTAACACCAGGAACACAGATTGCGTATAAAGCTTCATTTGAATGAGATCCAACGCTGGCGATCCTAAGCCCCCTGTTCACTTCCGACGAGTATTATCATCATCATGGGGTTTATTTAGGCAACGGCTTAGTGGCTCACATTTTCGGACAAAACAAGGCCGTTGCAAAACCTAGCTGTTGCGATATATTCGAATTTATGGGATATGGAGTCGATGGCAAGGTGTATCGAGTTATTACCGACGATTCACGGTCAGAACTGCCGGTCGAAATCACTTTAAGTTTGGCGGAAGCTGCGTTGGCGGACCCGTCCATTTGGTTTAAATTTCACATTGTTTCAAACAACTGTGAATCGTTCGCGGCTTGGCTTAAGACAGGCGTACAGAGGTCTTCTCAGACCATAGAAGCTATGGATGTATTTCTTCCTCGTTATTTTGTTGGGAGCACTGCTGCTTTGCTTGCATCGTCGTCACTGAGTTTTACAATGTTCGTAATATTATTGGTAATACAAGCAATGATAGTAATCATGATGACTCTGACTTTGGTTGTAACCGTCGTTGACGAAAACAGAGCCTGGAGATTGGAAAAAGTTCTTGGTTATGTGCTTTGGCTTCGATTTATACAAACATATTCATGGTGAAAGAATTGCTTTCTGGTCAGAATCTCTTTAAGCGCTTCGCTTAGGGAGCTTCAACTTCCTTGTTAATTTTGTAAACATAGGACCTAAAGGACAAAATTAAATCATATTGTGTGCACCATTGTTACTTTACATTAGTGGAAGGGGGAATATTGTTGGTCCAGCGGGGATTATTGTAATATTGTTGGTTTCAACAAAAAGTTACAACGTTCGTTTGTTTTGTTATCGATTTTTAGTAGTCGGTGTGGCAATGCATACATAATCATGTACGCGCACGTTTATATTCCTAATTTCCATGTCCTGATTTCTACTATGTCATCAAAACGTTCTAATTTGTGCCGTTTAATTGTTTACTGTATATTTGTACACTACTGCTAATACGGCCACGGTTCGGCCAAAATATTTTTGTCGTATTAAGGGGGTGGTCGTATTAACGGGAGTAGGGACTAAATTACAGCCAAGATGTTTTTTAATGACGTTATGCCAAACAAATGATAGTTCAGTTGCATACAGTATATACAATCCCAAATATATTAATTATTATTTAAAAGATATTTCATTCCCTGGACACAATTCGATTAAGCTAGCCCAAAACTGAAATAGATATCGTAAATGCCTAACTCTAAGTGTGCACGGAATGGAAGTTGGGAGTATTTTACAGATTTGTCGACCAAAACAAATATTGACATGCTGAGTAAGTTGCTGGACATTCCTAATAACTTATCTGTTTGTGTTGAAATTGCCGATTGTCGGTTAAAAACGAACGACAGAAGGGCGCGGCAGGAATAAGAAGCAAAAAATGAGATAAAACATAGAATAAAAGCCGGATACCAACGTAACTGTGAAAAACACTTTAAGGTGAATTTCAAAATTAATATTTTCCTAAGCCAGCCGCCCATAATCCAATTTCTTGTTTAAAAGTTCTTTATTTGTTTATTTGTTTCTCTGGACTTATTTATTGTCAAATAAATTATTGCTATTTAATTAATTTTATACATTACAGGAGTTTAATTAGGCATATTCCTTGGTCGTTGTAACGAGTTGGGGACATCAAAAGGTGGTCGTTGGTCGTATTAACGAGGTGGTCGTTTTAACGGGGTAACTTTATTAAAAAATGTATCAATATTTTGCTGGGACAAAAAAAAGATGGCCGTAATAACGAGGTAGTCGTATTAACGAGGTGGTCGTATAGCGGGATTCTACTGTATTGTGATATAAGTTGTGTTTCCCACGTGCCGATTAAATATTGGACGGCTAATTTGGGCAATTTGCATAAGGTAGGGTGATCCTAGCAGAGAGATTACCCTAGCATGAGAGGCACCTCAGCACACCCATCAAAGGTTATCTTTTTGTTTACATATACCATTTAACACGTCAGATAGGATTACACTGTCAAGCTGGTTGACTTTTGTATTTGTAAAAGAAAGGATGGCCCAGCTGACATTGACAACAGCAAGTAAATCAGCAATACAGAGCATCACAGCTTGCCACAAAAAAATTGTGTTTTAGTGCCACTTTTCGAGATGAGTGGCTTGGCGACAAGGTAGGGTCACCCTACCGGACAACATACCCCAGCAGTAGGTTCACCCTATCTCATGTAAGCGCTTGCGTTCCTGACCCGTTTGATAGATTAACGCCGTTGGGGTAACACTCCCGCTAGAGTGACAAATTAAGATTCCCATACACTAGCTTTGAACTCTTTTGTAGCGCAATCTATAACATCTAGGGCTGGCTGTCAGACTGATTTGTACGCGGTACGCTTCGCCTAGGAAGAAGCTAAGAAATTCGTCTAGGAAATACCCCCCCTGTTAAATTTGTGAACGTAGGACCTAAAACACAAAAGCAAATTGTGGTGACCATTGTTACGATATCTTCACAGTAGTTCGCGAATATGGAACGGGGGATTATACCTCTAGTGGTAGCATTATGGAATTCTTTTCAATTTGCTTTTGTTCTGCCTTAGATTGTGGTCGAAGTCTTGTCCTTATGCTTATGTCAATGGTTATGTCGCACACTTTATTGCATTAATTTCTTTGTTTTGTCTTTTGTCTTAGCTTATGTCGCTAGTGAAAATCACGCTGAAGACTTCAAAAAAGCCTGGTTCTCACTAGCAACGTAAAGCACAAACACAAGCTAATGCACTGACAAGGCAAAACAATTAAAGAAATGCACTGAAGTGTGCGACACAAACATCGACACAACTATAGCACAAGCATAAGACTGTGAGCATGGTCTATGGTAGAACAAAGCAAATATAATTCAAAGGAGAATTATTTTTCTTTTTTCTTCCGCACCCCGTTTGTTGGTTTCATGCTTCAAATGCGGAAACCTTTTTCTGAAGTATGCCTTCTAGTGATTTCCCTTTCTCTCCTCCCTTGCGTCGTCTCTTAAATGGCCTCGGAACCAGGTTAACAATAGGCAGGAAAGTGTCTGGTCAGTATCCTTACTTGTCGCGTGGAATCTAAATGCCGGTGCATATGCAAAACATTATGATTTGATAAATATGCTACACAACAGCAATTAAGGAGAGGTTGGTTACGAATAAGAAATAGTTTCTTTTCTTTTCCTCTTTATATAATTATATGCTTTTACACGCTGTAATGCATCTTTGCATGTGTAGTCAGAATATTTTCTCAGTAAATGCACTGGCAAGTTGTAGTTTCATACTGGCTACAGACGTCCCTACACTATGATCAGCCACTATTTCTTTGCGAACTAAAGATAATAAATTGAGATAAAACGGATAAACATACAATGGTAAAAACCATGGGTGTTGCTGACAGTGAAAATTTAAAAACCACATTTTCATGATCGTATGCTATATAAATACAACGTGCGAATGCAGATATATTGTTATCGTGCGTTCTCGCTGGAAACCCCCATTGAAGCTTGATCCACTGAGGTAGCACTTTTTGAAACAGTGAACTGCGCATACTGCGCATGCACTATCACAATGCATAGCGTCGCAAAATTAAAGTCTGAGATATATTACTCCTGCTGCATGAACAAAGATACCTGCGAGGTAGATAGATAAATAGATAGATAGATAAATTGTTTAATAATACATCATCTTGCAGTCATAGACTGAATTACATGTGTACAAAAAAGAAATTAACAAAAAACTAACCCCCCTTTCCCTTGCCCCCCCCCCCTCGAAAAAAAATTACAATATTTATCTAGAATGCTTAGAAGCGTAATGCAATATAAACGAATTTCTGAAGTGACTGGTATGTATTTCAGGAAGTTCAAAAGTTCTCCTTGTTCTTAAATGTTCAGTGTAGCATGATGACTTTGGTGGTAGTAAAGACTTTATGCTTGTTACTAAAAACAATATCATCAAAAATATCGGTACTTAAAGTTCTCTTCTTTCATAACGTGATAAAAGTCCAGATTCTGCAAGCTCTGATCAATAAGAAATACCCGGAAAAATAATTCGCATAGCTCTTTTCTGCCGTATACGTTCAATTTCTTCAGATAAGAATTTAGGTAGTCATAGACTGAATTACATGTGTACAAAAAAGAAATTAACAAAAAACTAACCCCCCTTTCCCTTGCCCCCCCCCCCTCGAAAAAAAATTACAATATTTATCTAGAATGCTTAGAAGCGTAATGCAATATAAACGAATTTCTGAAGTGACTGGTATGTATTTCAGGAAGTTCAAAAGTTCTCCTTGTTCTTAAATGTTCAGTGTAGCATGATGACTTTGGTGGTAGTAAAGACTTTATGCTTGTTACTAAAAACAATATCATCAAAAATATCGGTACTTAAAGTTCTCTTCTTTCATAACGTGATAAAAGTCCAGATTCTGCAAGCTCTGATCAATAAGAAATACCCGGAAAAATAATTCGCATAGCTCTTTTCTGCCGTATACGTTCAATTTCTTCAGATAAGAATTTAGGTAGACTGCTGTGAAACAGTTGACAAGCATATTCGAGAGTTGATCTGATACAAGAACAGTAAATGTGAACAAGGTCCAAAATGTCAATCCCTGCACGTTTTTAAAGGTTGCTGAAGCAGATAAAGTCGTTTCGAAGCTTTCCGGGTAGTTATGTCGACATGATCAGTCCATAAAAGGTCATCCCTTATTGAAACTCCCAAGATTTTTGCACTTTGTACTCTTTCAATTATTTGACCTCCAACTTCTGTCCCATCGAACTGGGTTGGTTGCATTTTAAAGAAAATGATCAGCACTTTTCTGGGTAAATCTGAATGGAATTTATTCTCGGCCATGCTGATATATGATTGAGATTTTCTGGTAAAGAGTTACTTCCATAAAGCGGAATAGATTCAGAAGTCGTAGTATCATCTACAAATTTCCATAAATATGTTGAGATATTTGCCGAAAATGATAAATCATTTATCATTATAAAAAAAAGCTAGAGAATGCTGCAGAGGTTTCATAGGTGGAAAGTGGTTGGAAATATCGGTTTAGTACGGGTTTACATTCACTTGATTTTCATGCGGGTCAACCTCGCTCTCAGAGAAGTTGGCTCTGGGTTTCCCCACCAAAAAATAATTTAAATAACAATACATAGTTCAGTTTATCATACAAATTATTTGCATACAAATTATTAACTTTTAAAATTCTAAAGTTCTCCCTTCTTGAATGGGAAAAAATGACTTTGTATGAAATGTAAACTTATAAATAATAGTCTAGATTGAAGGATCTTGTAATATCCGGTTAAAATGGCGTAAATAGCTTATGTGAAACCAGAGATATGCCTTTGCAAAATTCTATCCTATAGTAAGTTGAGAATGGCAATGAATACACAATCATGTGCGCGGTACGCTTACATTTCGCGTAATTTCCAAACTGATATAATTATAAAACACCAATGATGATTCTAAAGGTGATTCTAAGAACAAATCAAATTATAAAAGCGAAAACATGCATGAGAGGGTTTTATTCGAAAGCAGCCGGAAGAACGATCGGTTTGTTTCACTGAAGGGATTTTCCCAGAAGGCAGACTTGAGAGGGTTAAACGGCAACGTCAACACAGGTATACAAAAGTTAAAACACGTTCGCGTTTGAAATAATACATACTAACATCATGATCGATAATTATACGAATTACGTGCTAGCTGAGATCGAAGAAATCTACAGTCATTTAACACCAGGAACACAGATTGCGTATAAAGCTTCATTTGAAAGCTTGGATCCAACGCTGGCGATCCTAAGCCCCCTGTTCACTTCCGACGAGTATTATCATCATCATGGGGTTTATTTAGGCAACGGTTTAGTGGTTCACCTTTTCGGACAAAACAAGGCCGTTGCAAAACCTAGCTGTTGCGATATATTTGAATTTATGGGAAATGGAGTCGATGGAAAGGTGTATCGAGTTATAACCGACGATTTACGGTCAGAATTGCCCGTCGAAATCACTTTAAGTTTGGCGGAAGCCGCGTTGGCGGACCCGTCCATTTGGCCTAAATTTCACGTTGTTTCAAACAACTGTGAATCGTTCGCGACTTGGCTTAAGACAGGCGTACAGAGGTCTTCTCAGACCATAGAAGCTATGGATGTATTTCTTCCTCGTTATTTTGTTGGGAGCACTGCTGCTTTGCTTACATCGTCGTCACTGAGTTTTACAATGTTCGTAATATTATTGGTAATACAAGCAATGATACTAATCGTGATGATTCTGACTTTGGTTGTAACCGTTGTTGACGAAAACAGAGCCTGGAGATTGGAAAAAGTTCTTGGTTATGTGCTTTGGCTTCGATTTATACAAACATATGCATGGTGACATGGTGAATGAGAATTGCTTTCTGGTCAGAATCTCTTTAAGCGCTTCGCTTCGGGAGCTCCAACCCTCCTGTTAATTTTGTGAACGTAGGACCTAAAGGACAAAATCATATTGTGTGCACCATTGTTATCTTTACAGTAGCTCGAGAATATGGAACGGGGGAATATTGTTGGTTCCGCGGTGATTATTGTAATATTGTTGGTTTCAACAAAAAGTTGCAACGTTCGTTTGTTTTGTTATCGATTTTTGGCGGTCGGTATGGCAATGCATACATAATCATGTACGCGCACGTTTATATTCCTAATTTCCATGTCCTGATTTCTACTGTGTCATCAAAACGTTCTAATTTGTGCCGTTTAATTGTTTACTGTATATTTGCACACTACCGCTCATGCTTGTGCAGTGGAACTCCGTTAATACGGCCACCGTTCGGCCAAAATATTTTGGTCGTATTAAGGGGGTGGTCGTATTAACGGGAGTAGGGACTAAATTACAGCCAAGATGTTTTTTAATGACGTTATGCCAAACAAATAATAGTTCAGTTGCATACAGTATATACAATCCCAAATACATTCATCAATATTTGAAAGATATTTCATTCCCTGGACACAATTCGATTAAGCTAGCCCAAAACTGAAATAGATATCGTAAATCCCTAACTCTAAGTGGCCACGGAATGGAAGTTGGGAGTATTTTATAGATTTGTCAAGCAAAACAAATATTGACATGCTTAGCAAGTTGCTGGATATTCCTAATAACTTATCTGTTAGTGTTGAAATTGCCGATTGTCGGTTAAAAGCGAACGATAGAAGGGCGCGGCAAGAATAAGAAGCAAAAAAATGCGATAAAACATAGAATAAAAGCCGGATACCGACGTAACTGTGAAAAACACTTTAAGGTGAATTTCAAAATTTTCCTCAGCCCAGCCGCTCGTTTAAAAGTTTTTTATTTGTTTATTTGTTTCTCTGGACTTATTTATAGTCAAATAGATTATTGCTATTTAATTTTATACATTAAAGGAGTTTAATTAGGCATATTCATTGGTCGTTTTAACGAGCTGGGGACATCAAAAGGTGGTCGTTGGTCGCATTAACGAGGTGGCCGATTTAACAGGGTAACTTTATTAGGAAATGTATTAACATTTTGCCAGGACGAAAAAAGATGGCCGTAATAACGAGGTGGTCGTATTAACAAGGTGGTCGTGTAGCAGGATTCTACTGTATTGTGATAGAAGTTGTGTTTCCCACGTGATTAAATAATGGAGGGCTAATTTGGGCCTATTTGGATAAGGTAGGGTAATCCTAGCAGAGGGATTACCCAACCATGAGAGGTACCCCAGTACACCTATCAAGAGTCATCTTTTTGTTTACATATACCATTTAACACGTCAGATAGGATTACACTATCAAGCTGGTCGACTTTTGTATTTGTAACAGAAAGGATGGCCCAGACATTGGCAACAGCAAGTAAATCAGCAATACAGAGCATCAATGCTTGCCACAAAAAAAATGTGTTTTAGTGCCACTTTTCGAAATGAGTGGCTTGGCGACAAGGTAGGGTCACCCTACCGGACAACATACCCCAGCAGTAGGTTCACCCTATCTCATGTAAGCGCTTGCGTTCTCTGACCCGTTTGATAGATTAACGCCATTGGGGTAACACTCCCGCTAGAGTGACAAATTAAGATTCACATACACTAGCTTTAAACTCTTTTGTAGCGCAATCTATAACATCTAGGGCTGGCTGTCAGACTGATTTGTACGCGGTACGCTTTGCCTAGGAAGAAGCTAAGAGATTCGTCAAGGAAATACCCCCCTGTTAAATTTGTGAACGTGGGACCTAAAACACAAAAGCAAATTGTGGTCACCATTGTCACGATATCTTCACAGTAGTTCGCGAATATGAAACGGGGAATTATACCTCTAGTGGTAGCACTATGGGATTCTTTTCAATTTGCTTTTGTTCTGCCTTAGCTTGTGGTCGAAGTCTATTGCTTATGCTTATGTCGATGGTTATGTCGCAGACTTTATTGCATTTCTTTGTTTTGTCTTTTGTCTTAGCTCATGTCGCTAGTGAAAATCAGGCTGAAGATTTCAAAAAAAGGCTGGTTCTCACTAGCAACGTAAAGCACAAACACAAGCTAATGCACTGACAAGGCAAAACAAAGAAATGCACTGAAGTGTGCGACACAAACATCGACACAACTATAGCACAAGCATAAGACTGTGAGCATGGTCTATAGTAGAACAAAGCAAATATAATTCAAAGGAGAATTATTTTTCTTTTTTCTTCTGCACCCCATTTGTTGGTTTCATGCTTTAAACGCGGAAACCTTTTTTTGAAGTATGCCTTCTAGTGATTTCCCTTTCTCTCCTCCCTTGCGTCGTCTCTTAAATGGCCTCGGAACCAGGTTAACAATAGCAAGGAAAGTGTCTGGTCAGTATATCCTCACTTGTCGCGTGGAATCTAAATGCCGGTGCATGTGCAAAACATTATGATTTGATAAATATGCTACACAACAGCAATTAAGAAGAGGTTGGTTACGAATAAGAAATAGTTTCTTTTCTTTTCCTCTTTATATATACGCTTTTATACGCTGTAATGCATCTTTGCATTTGTAGTCAGAAAATTTTCTTAGTAAATGCACTGGCAAGTTGTAGTTTCATACTGGCTACAGATGTCCGTACACTATGATCAGCCATTATTTCTTTGCGAACTAAACATAATAAATTGAGATAAAACGGATAAACATACGATTGTAAAAATCATGGGTATTGCTGACTGTGAAAATTAAAAAACCACATTTTCATGATCGCATGCAATATAAATACAACGTGCGAATGCAGATATATTGTTATCGTACGTTCTCGCTCAGAAACCCCCATTGAAGCTTGATACACTGGGGAAGCACTCGATTTGTTACAGCATATTTTGACTTTTTTCTAGTCATCATGGCAGTTATTTACTTGGTTTGAGTCTTTGAGTGGAATTTATTTTATGTTTATCCTCACTGGGTATATCATTGGCTTGGCATTGGCAAGCAATTTCTATTAGGCTATATAAGTTTCTTTACAAAGCATGGTTGTCTCTGTTTACTTCGAGACACATAGTTCCACGACAAGTGTGGCTCTTACACTCACGATAGTATTGCAGAATTTAACAAGTAGTCATATAGAAAAAAGTGGTGAGAGTAAATATGACCGCAAACTAACCGCCCTCGATGTCGTGGCCTTGTCGTGGCCTCGAATCCGGTGCCGTGTAGACCGGCCGCTCTAATAAGAGATTTCATTGAGAAGCCGCAACCGGCTGCAATAAGGATGCAACCGAAAGCATATAAGCGCGTATAATTTATGCGTCAATAATGTTGTTACCACTTTTTGAAAACAAAGAGCAAGAAGGTTGGTTATATTAATAGGCAGAAATAATACTTATTTCACTAAATAGATTGTCATTAGTGCATTTATCAAATCACATACCGATTCATTGTAATCAGCTGACTAAAATCGTGTAGTACACGCCCGGCTTAAAACTTAATAATGTAAATCATGTAGGAACTGTGCGGAAGTTACATCTTCACGAAAGCTTGGTTTTCACTAGCAACACAAGCATAAGGAAAATAACAAAGAATAACTATCCCTCTGAGGTTTACGAAGACAAAGCAGAAAGAATTTTCTTTTCAATTTGCTTTTGTTCTGCCTTAGCTTGTGGTTGAAGTCTTGTGCTTGTGCTTGTGCTTATGCTTATGTCGATGGTTATGTCACACTTTATTGCATTTCTTTGTTTCTTCTTTTACCTTAGCTTATGTCGCTAGTGAAAACCAGGCTGAAGACCTCATAAAAGCCTGGTTTTCACTAGCGCTAGCAACGTAAAGCACAAACACAAGCTAATCACTGACAAGGCAAAACAAAGAAATGCACTGAAGAGTGCGACATAAACATCGACACAACTAGCACAAGCATAAGACTGTGAGCGTGTCTATTGTAAAACAAAGCACATATATAATTCAAAAGAGAATTATTTTTCTTTTATCTTTAAAATTCTCAGACAAACAAATTATATTGCTTTGTTTTCTTGCTCATGCTTGCGTTACCAGTGTGAACTGGGCGTCCATTAATGAATTATCAATATAAAACACACACAGAGGAACCGTCTCTTTCTTCCATAGTATGTAAAAGTACGCACATTATTGCAAAAAAACGTGCAATTTTGGTCAATGCCACTCTTGCACTGGGAACAAAGGTTTGTAATTGACATTGTATATGTCATACAGGGCAGGGTTGCCAGATTTCTTGAATAATTAAGCCAAACCATCATTAGTGCTGTCAAAAAAACAAAGAAAACAAAAGGCAAATACAATGAAAAACAAAGAGCATTGTTAAAAGTTTGGCTAATTTTTCATGCAATCTGGCAACCCTGATACAGGGTGAGTAAAAAAAACTGATGCCCTTTCAAATTCAAATTAGCCGCGAATTTCATTACGGAACTTTAAGTATTCCCACAGGTATACAGAGAACAGATCGTGACTAAGTACACAGTACAGGATGAGTAAAAAAACTGATACTATTGAAATTCAAACTAGCAGCATTGCATCTAAAACAACATCTAATTCCCAGTGGAAGTCAAAATGCATAATTTTAGCCGTGCAAGAATTGTCAGAAACAAGACAAAGTCCGAAACACGACAACATGGTGCAATTGACAACGGAACAGAGAGTGGTTTACGTACTGTGTACTAAATCACGATCTGTTCTCTGTATACCCATGGGAATACACCGTAATGAAATTCGCAGCTAATTTGAATTTGAAAGAGCATCAGTTTTTTTTTACTCACCCTGTATACTGTTATGTTGATTTATGCATTGCATTGTGGTTAATACTACCTCTTTCTTATAAGGTCATGGCTTTATAGGATACCCTAAAGGTCGAAATGTCGAGAGAGCACTGGGTTTCTCACTCACTGGGACTGTATCTACTTCACCAAATTTAGCTAAAGCGCGAGCCCGAAGGGCGAGTAATGATTGTCGCGCTACGCGCTCCCTCCATAGCTAAATTTGGTGAAGTGGATACAGTCCCAGTGAGTGAGAAACCCAGTGCTCTCTCGACATTTCGACCTTTAGGGTATCCTTTAAAGCCATGACCTTTCCCAGTGTAAGTAATACCCAGTGAACTCTATAAATACTGGAACGATAACTCTAGATAAAAACCCTACGTTTGGGTGAAGCCAAGATAACGGCAACAACTACAAATGTCGTAAACCGTCTTAGTACTATTTTCCCGAGGTATTTGCTATTTTTAAGAAAGACTGTATCGCAAACTAGGTTATAAGTTCATAAACCATAAAATTACCTCTTAAATCAAAATAAAAACATCAAATATCGGTACATTCCCAGAAGAATGTTGTCAACCGCACCGAGAGAAACAATAGAAAAGGACTGAACTTGATAACCTATTAATAACCAATTTGCCTTCAAAGATGGCGGCCAAGTTATCGTTCTAGTCTAATTTAGAGTTCACTGGTAATACCATGATATGAGGGAAATTAGTGATTAAATGTCCCCGAAAGCGGAGGGAGGTTTGTGGAATTCCACAAACCTCCCGAGGGCGAGGGACATTTAATCACTAATTTCCCGACATATCATGGTATTAGTTTGTAATACCATGCATGATTGACGAGGATATGCAGTATATAATTTGAATTGTAATTAGCCTGGTCCTCACTAGTGACATAAGCATAAGCACAAGATAAAACAAAAGACAAAACAAAGAAATCCACTGAAGCGTACGACCTAAGCATCGACATAAGCATCACAAGCATAAGACTACGAGCGTAAGCTATGGCAGAACAAAAGCAAATTCAAAAGAAAATTCGTTTTGCTTTGTCTTCGCAAACCTCAAAGGAAAATTTTTCCTTTGTTATTTTGCTTATGCTTATGTCGCTAGTGGGAGGACCAGGCTCTGATTATTTTGTTGTGTAAAGTGTTGATTTGTTTGGATTACAGTCATGCATACAAATTAGGGAAAATTTCTAATTTTCCCTGTTTTGGGGGAAAATTAGAGAAAATTCGCTCTTCTGAGTAATTTAGCGATTAAATGTCACTCAATAGAAAGAACAATAGAAACCGAGTTGATCATGGTATTAGAGTGGTAATTGCCTTAACAGTTGACCTGCATCTAAGGACATATGCAGACTTATATTCATTTATTATACAATGTCTTTCGTCAAAATCCAAGGTCTGATTCGTTCAAGTTCGTAAATGTATGCTAGTTACGCTGATGGACTTAAAGCAACAAGCAAAAGCATAAAATGTAGTGGCATATATAGCGTTATTATAAGTTTTTTTGACACAGTCCAATATTTCTTAACCAAGTAAAAGCCCACGTGCGCAACATATTTATTATCGAAACTGCATGTTTGTAGCCCGCTACCATAACAGGGTTGCCAGATTTCTTGAATAATTAAGCCAAACCATCATTAGTGCTGTCAAAAAAACAAAGAAAACAAAAGGCAAATACAATGTTAAAAGTTTGGCTAATTTATTCATGCCATCTGGCAACCCTGGCGCATAAAGCCCGCCGCACACGAGTGCACTTGTCGCGCGTACTTGTTATTCGTGACAAGTTGGACCGACAAAGTTTCCTCGTGTGCGGGCAACATTTACGGCATTTTCGTCATTCGTGACATGTAAACCAAATATCAAACATGTTTGATATTTTTCGTCATTCGTGACAAAAAAATCCTCGTGTGCGGCGACCAAACGACAAGTGCGCTTGAACAGGACAATGTGGGCATGCGTGCAACTAGCAGAACAATTAAAAACAACATGGTGGATTAGCCGTAGAAAGAAACCTACTGTACGACATGTACAGAAGGAAGGGTGCACTTTGGGACGTCATTTTAAACGATGTAAGGAGAGACGACCGGTTCCAGCAACTTCCTGAAAATGTACAGGAACTTTATCAAGATACTGGCCAACAAAACGTAGCACGACGAAGAGTTAGAAATTTTATAGGTAGAGAGCAAAAAGGGTAAGTTCACTTACATAATAAAACTTTTTCGTTCTTGATGTAGTCTGTGTGCGTATTACTGAACTGAATTTAAAATCAATGACATGTGCACATGCCTTGACGATCTGAGTTCTGACTTATTGATAAACATAAGTTTATGGAATTATTGCTGTAGAGGCTTACTGAAAAGAGTTGATGAAATGCGTTACGCAAACCAAATTTGTCCACTGGAACGCGAGGCTGCCAGACATGCTATACGTGAGCAGATAGGCCGAGGTGTACATTATGGAGGAGCTGCAGATAACCAGCAATTGCCGCCGTACAACGATTTGCTACTGGATGATGATGAAAGGGAGGAATTCAGACTACAACGGCAACAAGGCCAGCAGCGATTTCAGCCGCAACAGCAACAACAACGACAGCAGCAGCAACAGCAACAACAACAGCTGGAGCAGCAATTACTACAGATACGCTTACAACAGCAACAGCAGCAACTACAAATAGATCATCAACAACAGATGGAACAACAACAGTTACTGCAACAACAAATAGAGCAAGAACAACAACAGCAGCAACAACAGCAGCAGCATCAACAACCCCAACAGCAGCAATAACAGCAACAGCAACAGCTGCAGCAACAACAGCAGCAACAACAGCAACAGCAACAACAGCAACAGCAACAGCAACAGCAACAGCAACAGCAGCAGCAACAGCAGCAGCAAGCCAGCAACAGCAGCAGCAAGCCAGCAACAGCAACAGCAGCAACAACAGCAACAGCAACAGCAGCAGCAACAGCAGCAGCAGCAGCAACAGCAACAGCAACAGCAGCAACAACAACAACAACAAGCAGCAACAACAACCACAACAGCAGCAACAACAACCACAACAGCAGCAACAACAGCAGCAGCAGCAACAGCAACAGCAGCAACAGCAACAGCAGCAACAGCAACAGCAGCAACAACAACAAGAGCAGCAACAACAGAAGCAGCACCAACAACAACAGCCGCAACAGCCACAAATCATTGAAGAACACTTAATGCAGCATCGGCAACAGCACGAAATCCCTGTTCCGAATTTGAGAAACGGAAGACGGCCATATCACGAGCTTGCGCGAGAGAATGCAGAAGCGCTAAATGTTCTGCTGACAAGAGAAATTCCTGCACTCACAGACCAGCTGCAACATACCATGGACTTAATGAACTAACTTATAAGACGCCAGTTAGACAATTAGTAAACCTTTTTCGTAATTTGTAAATATTTGTAAATATTATATAGTCCGTTTTTAATTAGTAATTACTGTATTTTCAATTGTTGCGAATAAACAAGCTGTTCAAAAAGTATATAAATATAACCATTTGGTACATAAGAGTAAGACAATCAAGTCATGTACTAACAAATGTTTTTATAATATCAGTTTATCCAAAATTCAGTTTAATTGTTTAATGATCGTTTTTCGAAACAAATATGCAGAAAGTACATTTATTAAGAGGCTCCTAACTATGTTTTACATCAAAGAACGTATATTTCAGATAATATAAACATTTCAATTTATTTGCTTTACAACTATTTGCTTTAAAAATTAACGAGCAAAATTAAGAAGCTACCAATTTCACTGATTTTTACTCTTGTGTGCACAACCAATTGAATAACTTAGAACTTTTCAATAACAGCAATATCTTACATTTACGCCTAACAGATTGTGTTTTTGTCAGATCAACACGCGAATGTCAGCGTGCATCTTGCTTAAAGCCCGTTATCCACAACCGTATCATAGTGAAACAGCGTATTTCATTGTCTCAACAAGTCGTCTTGCAACAAGGGAGAAAAAATTATATCAACAACATGGAGGAGTAGTTTCCACGTTTCGATGGAAGTGGGAAACGGGCCGATGCCCAGTTCTCACTAGCGACATAAGCAAGCAAGATGATAACAGAGGATACCTTTTAGCATGCAACATAGGTGTATATATAGCAAAGGATAACGTCGATATTAGTGACCTACATCGATATAAAGACAGAGCAGAAATAATTTTCTTTTCTGTATTTGCTTTTGTTTTGCCGTATAGCTTATGCTCGTAGTCTTCTGTTTCATGGTTCTTCATTTATTTGTTTTATCTTTTGTTTTAGTTTGTGGCTTGCATGTTCTTGGATGTGCTAATATCGCTAGTGATCGAGGACCAGGCTTTACAGTATTATAGTCACAAAATTAACGAAAAAACGATTTTATAATTAATTAGTGTACAACAAATTTAAAACAAGAACAAACTATTATACAACTAAAAGATCTATATCACAACAGAGAGATTAATAATATGTCTTTGTGCAAGGAGTGCGCAAAGTTCGTTGACAATAGGAAACATTCACCGTTCATGCCGCCAAAGTTGATTCACGGCCCCATATTCCTTGATACGTCTGATGCAATTCAATATTAAATAATTTTCTGCGTTCATCTCCAGCTATGTCTTGTTCTCTCGAAGGTGTCAATAAAGGATATTGATAGGGATACCTTTATCGGCTAAAATGTATAAACCAGCAGGCAGATGGAGCTGCTCTCCATTTCCTATTTTGTTGAGCGCTATCGTTGTTGTGCCCGAGAAAACCAGACTGAATAAAAACGATTCTGCCATTGTTGTCCATAACAATTTGAGTGGAAAAATTGTGATATTTACAATGCCCACTGTAGAAATGCTGCTGTGATTCCGTCTGAGGTCGTTGAATCTCGTGTCTCGTTCCATCAATTGCCGCCACTCCACCAGGAAAATTTTCCCAATTATTAGCCATGTTCATCCATTGCTCAGGAGTAGGCCATTCAATTAAATTTCTGAAGTAAGTCCATAGCATTGGAAGCAAAAAGCGAATTTCTCTCTCTGTCGTTGTTGGACGGACCATGAACAATGCACTTAATATGACAATTTCAGGATACATTCGTAGCCAAATAATAACCAAAAGTATGCGGTTGATCTCACTTAACTTAAAAGTGCTATTACGTATTCTGGGTTGCCTTTGTCTGGTGTACATGGACATTAGAGGCCCGACATCCCGAACTATTTGTCTGAACGACTGGATGCTTTTGCCTGTTAAACTCCAGAACAGATGTTCACAGTTCTCCAAATCGCTAAAAACTTCTCTTCCAGAGAATTCAGAAGACACAAACTCTGGGAATAACACATTTTGAATCCGTGGTCTTGGTAATAAATGAGCTGTGGGTGCATGTTGCGCAGGGTTGCCAGATCACTGCATTTTTGAGGCCAAATCGTCATTAGTGTAGTCAAGTAAACAAAGAAAACAAAAGCCAAGTACAAAGAAAAACAAAGAGCATTGTTGAAGAGTTGCGACTAAAGTATAGGATACAAACCGAAAAAGGAGGTTGTAAGCTAGATAAATCCTGAGGGGCCGCAAGCCCCGAGGGATTTATCTAGCTTACAACCAACTTCTGAGGTTTGTATCGGACTTACAACACAATCAAGGAGGTTAGCTAATGAGCCGTGAATGGCAATTATGCTAAGAAGCTGTCGATATACAGGGTGAGTAAAAAAAAACTGATGCCCTTTCAAATTCAAATTAGCCACGAATTTCATTACGGAACTTTAACTATTCCCATTGGTACGATCATGACTAAGTACAGATCATGACTAAGTACACAGTACAGGATGAGTAAAAAACTGATACTACTGAAATTCAAACTAGCAGCATTGCATTCTTGCAATTTGACAGACGTTGATCTAAAACAAAATCTAATTCACAGTGGAAGTTAAAATGCATAATTTTAGCCGTGCAAGAATTGTCAGAAACAAGACAAAGTCCGAAACACGACAACATGGTGCAATTGACAACGGAACAAAGAGTCTTTGTGGTTTACGTACTGTGTACTAAATCACGATCTCTTCTCTGTATACCCATGGGGAATACATCGTAATGAAATTCGCAGCTAATTTGAATTTGAAAGAGCATCAGTTTTTTTTACTCACCCTGTACAGTCCCTGGGATTGTATATACAGTCCCTGGGATTGCATATACAAACTCTCCTAATCATTATTCTTTTATCAACCCCGATTTCCCCTGGGAGGATTCAAAAGCCACCCCCAGCTTTTCAAACAGTCGCAGGTTTCTTGGTCAAATACATCCCGAGAAAGAACAAACGATACCGACTTGATTGTGTTGTAAGCAATGAGTTGATAATATTCTTGAAAAAGATTTTCCACTTTGGAAACTAGCATGTTTAGCTGCCCGCAATCATTTGTACGATGTACCGATTCGTCAAACGCGGCGTTAATGGTAGGTATGTAGATTGTAAATAAAACTTGAAATATATTATTTAAATTAAGAAATAAAACATTTAAATCAACAATTTCGTTCTCCATGATCACTTCGCGTGTTATTACTTGCGCAATAAGGCCTGTTGTACTGTAGACGTAGAATTTTTCATGCATCGAATGACATTCAAATTGCGAAGACAAAGCAGAAAGAATATTTTTTTGAAATTGCATTTGTTCTCTCGTAGTTTATGCTCGTAGTCTTATGCTTGTGGTCCTGATTATGTTGATGCTGATAACGCATACTTCACTGCATTTGTTTATTTTGTCTTTTGTTTTAGCTTGTTTTAAAATGTATATTCAAAGCGTAATGATGCGCCTGTTCAAACTGACGCAAGTTCACTCGTTTGCACATGTGTAATTAACTTTACAACTAAATCAGTCAAACCTACGGGTATAGTATTCTGTAAACATGCGCAGTGAAGCGTTAATTGAATGAGTGCAAATGATTTTCAAATTTTCAATGGAATATGAAATGCTTTCTCGTACTTTCCCTATTCGTGAAAAATAAAGACTATTTTAGATTTGTGACATGTTTTAATTCCTTCATGCCATGTTAGTGATCGAAGTTTGCAAAATACGAACTAAAAGACTATACATAAGGCCTAGGGACCGGCGAGGGTATTCAGTCTCACTTCATACTGATTATAATACTTAAGTCACTTAACAATCATGCATGTATTGTACGTAGAGAATTCTTCTTCTCTTCGTATTTTAAATTTGCCCGCACCTACGAAAAATATTGCGCTTATGAGTATAACAACAAACTTTCACTAGATCAATCGATTTGTAAAGTATAATTTTAAAGCATTATTTTACACGATAAACAAAGAAGACAGCCATGTGCTGCTCTACATTCAATTTATTCAGAACCATGGTTGAAAACCATTGGCAACGAAGTATTTTGCCTAAAGCATGCAAACTTAATAGCGCCAACCAGTAAGAATTGGTGATTTTGCTTATACTATATCTCGATAATATATTAATGAGGCAATAATGAGTCTTTATGTCCTTAGATGCTGGTCAACTAATAGGAAACAGGTAGATTCACCAGACAAAATGCATATGTTATTTATGTTGACACGCTCTGTCTCATCTTTCGCCCTCGTAGAAAATTAGTGATATTTTATCCACCGCTGCACTTTAACCCATCCCGCGATACGCTACCCGCGCATAATAGTCTCGATATTTTTCATAATGCTAACATTCTTAAACCTGAAGTTTTAAAAGCTGTATTGAACCATGTTAATATCCTAACTTCAACTGTGTTATCTTATAATATTTGATAGCTAATAATCCAGTCCTACAAGCTTAGCACTGACTTCCCACAATTTCTCGGCAACCTCGCCGTCCTGTGAAGACTTCGCAGGGATTCTTTCTTTACAATCAGCAAAATACAATCCACTGACACCCTCCAACTCTTTCGAAACTGCCAAATGAATGCTTGTTTGGGCACCCTCCTTCGGAGACTTGGTCAACAAAGAAACGAAAGGTTGAAGAACCACTTGCAACCAATAAGGATTATGGCGGCCTAACTCAGTCGCTACAGCACCCGGGTGAAGAGCATTTGCAGTCACTCTTGTTCCATCCAAACGCCTCGCCAACTCTCTTGCGAATAATATATTTGCGAGCTTGCTTTGGCCATAGGCATCAAATGGGTCGTAGGAAATTTCGCCGTTTATATTTTCAAACTTAAATCCAGCCGTGGTACAAAACCAGTGGGCTATTGAGGAAACAACGACTATCCGAGACGGCGCTGATTTCTTTAACAAATCCAGAAGTAGATTGGTCAGCAAGAAGTGTCCGAGATGATTAACTCCCATCTGGGTCTCAAAACCGTCTTGTGTTTTAGAAAGTGATGGCACTGCCATAACTCCAGCGTTGTTAATCAGAACGTCGACTCGTGCTTCGTTGATGTTTATTTCCTCTGCAAAATTTCGAACCGACCTCAAAGATGCCAGGTCTAAATGCTTCGCTACGATGTTACCATTTCCAGATTTCTCAACAATTTCTTTCATGGCATTTTCGCCTTTCTGCAGGTCACGGCAGGCCATGATAACCCTGGCTCCCCTTGCTGCTAAATCCAGTGCTGTCTCCTTGCCAATTCCCGTATTGGATCCAGTTATAATAACCGTTTTACCTTCAAGTCTTGCGCTGCTCCTGCACACGCCTCCAGAAATATAAGGTCTAAAAACGTAAGTATGGAAAATCGCATAGCATGGGACTGCAATCGCTGCGCCAAGGAAAAAATTCATTGTATTAATTCTGCTCGAGTTTGAATCAAGTTAAACAATTGAAGCTTCTTTTACTCTCGTCGTATAGAAATTCCACAAAATGATTCGTGTGTAACATTTATGCACATTATAATGTGAAGTACTTTGTCTATAATAAATAAATGAATTAATAACAATAAGCTTAGTATAGGTAATTTGAGTGCGTTTATCAATGTGGATATTTTATTTAAAGGGAAATGGCAACAAAATTTTTTATCGTCTCATTTGAAAGAGACTCCAAAACAAAATATGGAAGTCTATAACAGAATTTCATATCTGCCTTATTTCGTAAAATATTTTCATTTAAAATCTTTAGTTGTTCGCCATCTTGGATATTTGTGGATATGCACGATACGTCACAACTGGGGTCACGCGATTTTTTTTTCTCACGACACAATGACTAATATGCTCCCATAACCGCACGTGCGGTAAGTGTTTCGGATTTCAGCACGGACTGAGAAGATTCAAACAATATTTGATTGTTGGTAGGTATTTAGGAACAGCTTTAAATGGCTTATCCCTGCTGAGACGTCACCAAAGTATTGTTAATGAGGTTAAAAATTAATCCAAGATGGCGGACGGTTCGTTGATTTAGGTGACAATATCTCCCGAAGTGAATCAGATATAAAAATTTTGTAATCGATTTCTAGATATTGCTTTAGAGTCTCTTTCAAATAAAACAATAAAATTCTTTGTTGCTATTTTCCTTTAACAAAAATTAAAGCTTGCTAGCCATATTTTGGAATAGAAACTGTGAGTGTACTTTTAGTACTACTTAATGAGGGAATGAAAGCCGTACACTAACAGTGAAGACTAAAGAGGTGTGTTTTCCGGCGACGGGCTTCTCAAGCTCATTTTCCCCAAACTTACGTCTACGCTCCCCCAAACTTAGGTATATCGGTATCTGATGAAAAAATATCAGGTATTAGCGTATTACGCTGTCCTTGTACGCCCTCTGACCTGTCTTGAATAATCGTCCAGGAGGGCCAATGCTTTATGTAGACTCATACCAGTGCTCATACAAACACACGAAAGCACAGGTATAACCTTGAAACCGTGGGTCCAAGAAAAAATCGACGATTCAAAGCTATTAACTTTCCGAGGAAACATCGAATTGTGCTCATATCCTATACGTTTCTGTGTGCTTTCGATTGCACTACCGACACAGGCAACGAGTGATAGTTCTCGTATAAAGGAAGGCCATAACGCATTACGTGAGCATCACTCCAGTTCCTCTCACTCCAGTTGCATGCGAGCTCAATGGCACCCTTTCTCCATGTATGCTTACATACATAGTTCAGTGGCCGAAACTCGGAAGGACGTAAACACGATGAGGTCGGGGTCTTTGTGCGTTTGTGTACTTTTAATTCTCTGAGCCCGATATCGAAGCGATGAGGGAAGATTTTAATTTATCTCGGCAGGTGATCGTCTAGCTGGCCTTGTGTTTTCTTTATTCGGGATCGCTAAACTGCGTAAAATCGAAGTTGCCGATGGGAAATTACTCTTGAAGCTATTTTGGAATCGGCTCCGATTGTATATGTGCCGTCATAATATTTGAAGTATTTTGCCGTGGACATTGTTTGTACGTATCCAGTATTCGTGAAGGTAAGAGATTTGTGTGTATTATCTTTTACAGTTAGGTTTCAAGTTATGGCTATAGGTTTGCCGTTTCTGTGAGATTTATACGTAGAAATTTAAGATATTTTATACCCCTGATGAGGCCAGGGGTATAAAATTGTAGCAAAGTGAAATATAATCTACATCATAAATTAATTAATGAAAGAGTCTTCGCTGTACAGTATTTACATTGTTAGCGACGATTTAAATGGATAGAAACAGTCCCGAAAGTGACGTTTCTGTGTTCAAAGCAGCGCTGATGACTCGCACGGGTAATAACGATCGCACTGCATCGATTGATTCCTTTTGTACCGTGTTGTTCAAAAGACATCAACATGTCAGAAAATTCGATTTCCCGTCGAGGAAACGCGGAGAAGATTCTCGGCTTTGTAACAATTTAGCAACATTCGCTGTTGGTATTACTTTCGAATGATTTTTTATCTCGATTTCAAAATATAATTGCCTCTGCGTTTCACTTCATGAATATCTCATTAGCTGACATTTCAGCCCGACCACCAGCTCTTTTGTCACGACTCACGAATTGCGTCCTTTAAAACGTGGCTTCTCTATATTTGGCCGAAAGGTAAATTGTTCTTGCATGTGTGCCTTTCATTGTACAAAGTCAAACATGAAATTTTTCTTTTCAGGTGATAGTAATTTCTCGTCACGTATGGAAACGGATTGATCCAAACGTCTGCCTGCTATGTTGTCTTTGTCCTGTGTGAGCTCTTGTCCTTTTTGTGAAAACGGTGTGAAAGGATTGAGCTAATTTTAAAGCCGAATAAGAATTTTTAAATCTGGTTGGAAAAATGCGAATACCGACACTCGTACGTCTCGTTGAGCTGGCCTCACCCGACGGATATTTTTTAATCACTTATTTTTAAGAAGGAAACTTTTATGATATTAACTACGCAGGAATTTTAATTCAAAGACAGACACTGAAAAAAAAATGGGAAAGCATTGCAAACATGGCAACGACAGGCGTAAGGACGAAAAGAAATTGAACTCGGACAACAGCGAAGGAGATTATAAACTAGTACAGCATGAAATACTCTGTTCCCCAACGTCCCGCTCGAGATATGAAGTCTTGGAGTTTCTCGGTCGCGGAACGTTTGGCCAGGTAGTGAAATGCTGGAAGCAGGGCACGGAGGAGTGCGTGGCCATAAAGGTTCTGAAAAATCACCCATCCTACGTCCGACAGGGCCAAGTTGAAATCAGCATTTTGGCGCGCTTGCGCGCAGAAAATTCCGAGGCGTACAATTTTGTTCGAGCAATCGAATACTTTCAACATAAAGGGCACACGTGTCTGGTATTCGAAATGCTGAAGCAGAACTTGTATGACTACCTAAAGCAGTCAAAGTTCAGCCCAATGCCTTTAAGAAAAATACGCCCCATAATTCAGCAAGTTTTAATGGCGTTATCGAAACTGAAGGCCCTTGGGCTTATACATGCTGATTTGAAACCTGAAAACATTATGCTGGTTGACCCGGATAAATTCCCTCTCCGGGTGAAGGTTATCGATTTTGGTTCGGCAACCCACGTATCCAATACGGTTTGCTCAACATACCTGCAAAGCAGATACTATAGGTGAGTGGAAGTTTTTATTCTTGATTGTTCAACCATGCTCATGTTCCAAGCTGGGAACTGTTGAGCAAAAATTGATCAGTTATAGGTTGTCCAGCAAAAAATGAATCTATGTCTTTGCAATAAATGCCTATGCGGTTTAATTTCAGCATGTGTATGAGATTAAAACACATTTAGCCTTTGGCAGTACATATAACAATTTATTTTCTCAATTTAAAAAAGAGACGTTAGTTTTCTTTCACCATGAATAAATAGATGAAGTTCTATTTCAGGGAGGTAGAGCAACTGAAAATAAAATTTTAATTTTGCATATCATTGGCATGATATATTATATACCGGTATCTTCCTAGGAAGACATTACAAGTAATTGTCAGGCTGCAATAGTTCACAAGTGTTCTTGGAAAGTAACTTTGAAGGAGATGTTACCATGCAGAAGTACCCACTGTGACATATTTTGGAGTTGTGATTACCAGTCCATGTTTCATATTTTACAAAAAAGTTCAGCACAGATTTGATTCAAACATTTGTCATGATCAAGGCCGCAATGAAATTCAAACATGCTAGGGAGGTAGAAGAAGTTTAGGGCCAGTTGCGGTTCTTTGGATCCCACTGTCTCTTTTATTTATTAAGGTGCATGACATGTTGTCCAATAGTGAACAACATTGACTTTTACCTGACCATTACCTAAGTGGTGAAGGTACATTTATTGTTTGATGGTCTCGTGGGTCTACCTCAGGAAATTTTGAGATCTGGAATGTCTGAAATTTCCAATTTGTGCATTTTAGGAGGCAATTTTAGACAATTCTCAATAGTGTATAAAAAGTCTTTGTTTTACTGTTCCAGTTCAGTTTTGTTGACATGACAATCAGAAAGAGGAAAATATTTAATAATGCTGTTAATTTTTACCTAAATGTAACTTGCTGTAACTTAATAGGCAAGGAGTTAAAGCCTCAAAGCTATATGCAATCCAATCTTTGATGAGAGATAAAAGTTTTTATAAAATATAGAAGAGAATATGACAGAAGTTAAAAAGAAAATATTTGATAGTTTTTGAATATCATGGAATAAGTAAATTTATTTGGTAAATTTGAGTAAAATTTGATATTAGAGGTGTATAAGTTCTCAATCATATACATACACCTCTAATATGTGAAAATTTTCTCAGGGGAGGTGGTAAACCATCTCAGAGGAGGTCTGCAGTTTAGTAAATATTAAATTTGATTCATTGGCAAAAACAGTTGCTATATAGTTAATATATACACATCATAGGGGTATTTATAGTAATCTGCCAAGCTTTGTTTGAACTTGGATATTTCACAGAAAATACAATTTATTTATTTTTTTTTTTGGGAGGGGGGTTCTTGTTTTTCTTGGGAGTTTCTAGAACAATTATTTTGAAGAAATTCCCCATTGTTTGCAGAATTTGAGTCTGCATTATTGTTCAAAAGACTTGCCTGCGGTCGTTATAAAAGAACTTAACCATGAGATGTGCAAAGAAGTCATGAACCTTTCAAATTTTTCAAAATGAAAATGCTGGGAAACTACGGGTACAAAACCCTTCCCTCCCAGAGGGGACTGGTTGCTAAAACAGAATATATGCATCCATGGTAAAACCTGCCCGGTCTGGGTATGTATTTCAGTATACTGAATAAACCCCAACATGGATTTTTTCCATACACAATATCCCTTGACAGTTTAGAGTAGCACACACTTGGTTCAAAGTATTTGCTGAAGTATGTTCCGCTAAACTTTTGGCTTCTTCCATTGTTGATTTACAATTTATTTCAGAGCACCCGAAGTGATTCTTGGTTTGCCGTTTAATGAAGCTATTGACATGTGGTCACTAGGTTGTGTCATGGCGGAGTTATTTCTTGGTTGGCCGTTATATCCAGGATCCTCTGAATATGATCAGGTACTTTTATTTATAAGTATCCACTATTTTGAATGGTTGTATTGATATTAAATTACCAATATAATTAGCAATTGCTACTGTCCCATTGCTACAGTACAGTTTAGTACTGATTAATGTGGTCCTCCTGACCGATGGGAAAAAAAAGAAGGAATCTTAGGATGGAAATTGTGTATGGATATTCATTAGAAGAGGGTCCAATGGAGGGAGGAAGACAGTATGATTGGGATTAAGATTTGAGCAGCAGGACAGCTTGTAGAACTATGAAATTTGTGTACTTAGATAACGAGATGTTGTCAAAATTTGGGTTTGGAAATAAGGATAGGACCCCCTTCAGGACCATGTTGAAAGTAGCATCGTAAGGCTCCCAAGAATCAAATTCATTAGTTGAATACTGAACTGAAAATGATTTTAACTTAGATCGCAATAAAAAATCATTGCATCACCGTGAAACTGTGTACACAAATATATTACCAATGATCATGATCAATTTGTACATGTCCTTACATGAGGAGTGAGAATGATGTATTTAAATTTAGGTAAAATCTTTTTCAGTTGTTTATATAAATCAGTTGATTCTTAGGAGCCTTGTGGTAGAGTTAATTTTGATTTTCTGTTGTATATATGTATGTAATTAACAATTAGATAAGAATTAACAATAAGATAACATAGAAATCGAGAGCGAGTAATCTAATTGTTTTAGTAGAATCAGATCGTCAAACATGGAATATTCAACAAAAAAATTTGGTTTTTAAGCAATTTTTTTAAAAGAAATCTCTATAGGAAGATGATTTTTTCGCTACTCGCTATCTATCGAGGAATAGATAGCGAGTAGAGTAACCAATCAAATTACAGCATTTGCAATAGTATACTTGTATGAATCTACTAATATATAATAGACGAGAAAACGTTTATCACCGGCGTATAAAACACCGAATAGCGTGTTGAAAAACAAGGCGCTATCCGTGTCCCTTGCACACACTTTGAGATTTGTACGTTGGTAATAGACAAGTTTCGAGTTTGCTATATTGCTTCTCAAACGAAACCAGAATTTAGCGAGAGATATGACACGAAATTTGAGTAGGGCCTGTTGATATGGGAAGAAGTTATCTCGGTTAGCGAGAAAATATTTCGAGTCACCAAATAATTTTTTTTGTTCATATGGGAAAAGTTATCCCGCTTACCGGGTAAAGTTGCTAGCTGTTCCGTGTATATTGTGTACATTTGTCTGCATCAAAGTCTAAACCTTCGAATTTCATCTCGATTTTGTATGCCTGCAAAAAATCTATCAACTGTTCGACCATCTCATCACTCCATCGGAAATTTTTCTTATTTTACTCTTCATTTCTTCTTCTTGTATGCCTCGTCCAGTTTCGTGCAGAGTTCCTACGTTCGTACGTTTCTACGTTTTGTAAAGTTTCAAAAGAAAAGTTGCTGACACGACAGAAAGTTTTCCCGTTAAGCGGGAAAGTATTGGACAAGTTGCGTTCATATGGGCCAAATATTTTCCCGTCTACCGAGATCTCGCCTGTCATCAAGCGAGATTTCGGTTAACGGGAAAACTTTTCGTCTCATATGAACGCAAGGTAACTTTTCATACTATTTTCGTAAGAAGGCGAGATCTCACTTGAAAACTTGTCGAAATGTTTTCTCGCTAACCGGGAAAACTTCTTCCCATATGAACAGGCCCTTAATTTATGGACGTTTATCGCCGTGGTATCAAGACAACAATATGGTGTGTTTTGATCATGAATTCTAAATGAGTTTGAGAAATGGATATAATTGTATGCATGGTAATATCCGTAATTTTGAATGGAAATTGCTCGTGTTTTCAGATTCGCTACATCGTTCAAACCCAAGGAAATGTCGGGCTGTTTGAGCTGCTCATTGTTGGTACAAAAGGGCTGCGATTCTTTAAGAAGACGAATTTTAATAAGTCCACCATGATGTGGGAGTATAAACTTAAGGTAACAAAGCAAACTGTAAAAGAATTGCATTTAGTAATGGACCTTTAACCTTTTAGACGAAATTTTGAGAAAAATAGAAATAGGAAAAAATATTACCACAGCTTGAAAGAGGATCCTAAACTTAGTAAAATTGCAAAGTTTGGTTGTAAAATGTTGTAAACTATAGAAAATATAGCCTTGTGAAGTTGGCAAATTTCTTGTAGTTTTGTATTATCCGTAAGAAATGAATACATAAGGGTATCAACTGGGTATTATTTTTCACCCGTAATACAAATGTGTACTAGAAATGCATGCATGCGAAACCCCTCGCCTTAATATATCAAAGATGCAACTATATTTTCGGAACATGAAGTATTGTCAGGATTGTTGTCATAGCAACACGCCGACACGGCAGTTTTTAATAATGCGTCCTGTATTTTTTAATTAACTGTCAAAATAATGAAAGAATTTCCAGTTTTAATGACAAAATACCTTTTTTTTTAAATGTCTGTGGTCCGTATGTCATCATGCGTAGTGTGAACTTTGGTACTGTATGAAATGCAATTTATTACGCTACATTATTAAAACGTTTTGATGAATATTTATAAACTATTAAATCTTTGTTTTGCAATAAAAACCATTTCAAGCCATGCATTTTTTATTAAAATAGCTACGGTTGCATTTTTCGCCTGTGGGTTATTTCTCACTTACAATAAAACTACAGTCTTGCTTTTACAAAACAAAGAAACGTAAACTTCGAAAATAAAATGTGGAATCATTACGGCTACTGAATAGTCTGAATACGGCTACCTTTTATGTACGTTTCCGTTCTTGTTTCCTTCTGTTGGCGCGTTTTTTCGTCATCTTTTCCGTATTTTTGATTTATTTTTATTGTTTTTTAATGATTTCGATTTGTTTCCTCACAGACTTCATCACATTTATTTTAAAAACCCCTCGGAATTCAATAACGTCAGCTAACCAACACATAATGGCGGATGACTTTCGGCGCATCTCAGAATTAGTAACCCTCGTCCCGGGCTTCGCCCGGGCAGCGCTCTGCGCCCGGGCAGTGCTCTGCGCTCTGCGCTCGGGGACAAAATTTGCCAAATTCGCAAGGCTATATTTTCCATACTTTAGAACATTTCACAAAAAACCTTTGGAATTTTGCTAAGTTTAGAATGCTCTTTCAAGAAGTGGTAATATTTTTTCCTGTTGGCGAATTTATATAATGTGCGGCGATATTTACTCACTATAGCAAGACTAGGATAACATAATACCTCAATTATGCGTTTTACAAAACATGATATAATTCTGCTGAGATTACCAGCACCAAACGTAAAAACACAATAACCCTCTATTTTATTTCGGTGGTCACTTAAAACAAGAAGTGATCATTTGTCATTACTGTGCATGACTCTACATGCACTTGTATAGCTCTTATGTGCCTGTTCGTGTTGCCTCAACGTCTATCAACATTGAAATAATAATAATAATAATAATAATAATAATAATAATAATAATAATAATAATAATAATAATAATAATAATAATAATAATAATAATAATAATAATAAATATGGTTGATGAGACTGACAAGACAATCTCAAGTAACGTTGTTTCAATTAGCATCTTTAATCTTTTTAATTTCAACGTTGATTCGACGTCTTAAACTCATCTTCCACTTCAACCGAATCGTAGATCCGTTTAACTACGCGATTATGTTGGAGCTGAAAACAGGCTTTAAATGGTTGATTATGGTTCAAACCTCAATGCGTTGTAACCAACGTAGTTTTGCCTGCTTTATTCATACTTTAATTCAGTATGTTTACAAAGATAATATGAATTCTGCCAAGATTATCGAAGATCCTTTCAACTTGAATGTTTTATCTGCTCTTCGAGATTTGGCAGCCCGGTTTAAATACCCATAGATTAGTCAAGGTCCATAGATTGATTCTTGCAAAGCAGCAGCAATCTAATTGCAACTTTGCTGAATTGTGTCACTAACAATTAGCACTTTCCTATCTCCCCCCAAAGACTTTGAGCTGCCATTTTAAGGAAGACTTCAATGCTTCCAACGATAAGATGAATTATTTTAAGTACCTGTATGGAATTTACTGGGTTTCGTCTTTTTAGGATTCTTCAGAGTATGAAAAGGAAACCAAAATTAAGTCTCAAGAGGCCAGAAAATACATCTTCAAAAATCTGAACGATATCGCGGAAGTGAAGTTCCCCAGTGGTTTATCTAGCATTGATAAGAGAGCTGAGAAGGTTGACAGGCACGTATATCTTATTTGTTTGGTCGCAATGACGAATAATGTCACAATTTTAAAGGGGTTTTTTTCCGGTTATTCGTATACATCACCCAAACACATTAATAGTTGTGAATTTTTTTCCACTGAATAAAACCTTGAGATAAAATTTTCTGCACATCAGCTGCGTGCCTAGAGTATTTGTTTTCTTTATTTTGCTTGCATGAGTATATAGTCGTGAATTCACTGATTTTTTAACCATATTAATTCCGGATGGTGTTGGAGTTTCTTTCAAGCGTAAACTGGAAAAAAGTCTATGCTGCAAGATTAATGACTTCTCGGGTTTTAAGTAGGTGAAAACGAAGTGAAACAATGAGTACATGTACAGAAAAAATGTTTGATGTGATAAAAGTGAAACGTTTATGATGCAGTTTCTCGCCAAAATGTTATGTGAGCACATTTGTACGTACGCTTAGCAATAGATGGCGCCATTTTCGAAGCTACGAGCACCAGGGCTGGTAGAGAACCTGAATAGATAAGTCGTTAGTGCGATCTGAAAAACAAGAAAAAGAAACGGCAATAAACCCTAACAAACCCAGACGGAAATAAACGCATGCATTGTGTTGTAGTTGACGATCTCCCTTTAAGATGAATTGTATCGCAGTCGCCTCAACCCTCAATATATCTCTAAACTAATTCCGATTATGAAACGATTAAAGTCCAGCTTTCAAATATTCACTGCTGGAACAAAAATGCACAGAATATTTGTCTTCGAAACCAGTGCCAAAATTAGTCATAAGCATCTGTGGATTGTTTGGAACGTCAATGTAAAGTGCATGAGAGGAAATTTGATAGTTTAAATTTGAGCAAGAAAATATAACAGATATGCCTGGTTATCTCTAACGAATGCTCTTTAAGGTTGTTTACACTATTTCCTTGTCTTATGACTGTTGCTCTCCACATTGGCGAAGCCAGCCCGACATTTGGTCATGCAAATGCAAATTTGTCTGTGTTTATAGAATCAATTTCTACAAAAATGAATAATGATTTAAATTTGCATAGCATGACCAAATTGTTGTCGGGCTGGCTTCGCTACTGGTTCTCGATCGTTCCACCAAAAATTTCATGCATGTTTTGTGCATCATGAACAGAAGTTGACACATTGCAAACTATTCTCCTCTAAACTGAAATTGCATGGTAATACTAGGCAATTGAACTAACTTTTGGGGGTTTTCTTTATGTTTGTAGGATCGAGTTTGTAAAATTACTGAAGCAACTGTTGTCGATTGATCCTGAAAAACGAATTACCCCTGATGCAGCTTTGAGTCATCCTTTCATTACCCTCACTCACTTGGCCGAGTACAGTAACAGTGATGTGTGAGTACTTTTATTTCTGTCTTTTTATTTTGTTAAACCAAAGACAGTTGCAGTCTTGCAGACTACGTATCTATCTGTACGAATATGTCGCTAACATTGAACTCAATATAACTAGAAGGCTGCGTTTGGCGGGAAATTTGAAGCCATTCGTACCCAGTCTTTCCACGCACGACCAAACAAAAACAATTTGATTTGCGCGAAATTCCGATGTCAACATGCATGTCATTTAATTTTCTTGATTATATACTTGTTTTAAACCAGCCGTGCGGAATTATTATTCTCGCACCACCTGCTTTCTGGTAGATTACAGAATTAAAATATGACATATTTTTATTCATATCTCTGAGGATGGTTCTGAAATAGAATTGAAACACTGCGCGTCCTCAGAGACAAGCGTTAAGTCGTCGCGAAAATATTTCGTGCACTTAAATTGGATAAGACTCGCTACCAATCCCAGTTGATCGATAGCTCAACTGGTAGAGCGGCGGTCTAGAAACCCGCGAGTTCGAATCCCGCTCGAGACAACGAATTTTTCGTTGTTCTCTGCAGTGTCAGATTAATATGAATCTAGGTTTTCAATTATTTGTACCGGTAGTCCGCCTTATTTAATTATTCGATTAATTCGCTGGTCAACTTCGCATCGGTCAACACCTAATGATCTTCGACCAAAATGGAAAGCATTCCTCTAATTCCACGTGTCCCGATTTGAGACAGAATTGATCGCATTATTCCTTCCCTTTTTAGTTTCAATTCAGCTGTTCGAAAGATGGAGGCATGTCGACGCAATGTTGGGTGTACGGAGCAAAAGTCCAACACATTAGTGGGCAGTACTTACAATCGTTTATCTGGCAATAAAACGAACTCGGTCTTAACTATTCCAGCGCCTTACAGAGATAACATGATGAATCCTGGAATGTCAGAAACATCGTACATTCCACAGCAAGTTGTATCTAGAGCACCCCCACTTGTCACCATGGTATGAACTGTGGACATTAAGTAGTACTATAGGATATTAGAGAGCTTGCGATTAGAGTCGGTGGTTTATCAATGGAACAAAAACACGTTTCTTTTCGAAACCGATTCAAAAAAACGAAAAACTGAAAAAACGAACATTTCACGATGTACCTGTATGCTTCAAGCGTAATCTAAAAAAAATACCTTCCAAAAATGGTTTTATATGTTCAAATCGTAACACGAGATGATCGAGATGATAACGAACTTGAGCAATCCTAAATCTAGAGCGACACGTGACGTAATACAGTCGTTAATTTCACAGTTTTAGCTTCATGGAACAAAATAGGTACATTTACAGGTACGTACAATGCGTACATGCGTCTACGTTGTTGGCGTTTGAAAAAAATACGCTGCATCACTGTACTATATAGTATATTAGTATAATCAGGTAAGCACACTGTTTCAAAAGTATGTTTTCAAGTTAATGTATGAAAAAGTCATCAGCACATTCAAGAATTTGAAGGTAATAGTTCTGTGATAAACATTACAAAACTGCATTGTTCTGACCATTGATTGCAAACAAAATAGAATTATTTGATTAAAATTACCGTGTGACCATTCTTACTGTGCATTGACTGACCATTCTTATCGACTGTTCATTGACATATACAATCTATATATCCTTTCCTTGTAAGTTCCACATGCCAGTTTATAACAATAAACCAATCAATACCTTTTAAATGTAGCTGTCAATACCTGTCTTTTTTAAGTTCACTAGTATAATCACTAGTCAAGGTAAATCCTTGCTCCCTACATATTCAATTCTTGTGCAATGCATATAACACTACACAGCATAACATTGTGAGTTGTTAAAAGTTACTTTGGCGAAATTTCGCAACGTCATCGTCAACAATTACAAAATTAAAAGCCGTTTGAGTGTTAGAGTTTATTTTGTGACGTCAAAGTACGTCATGCTCGTTGACCAAACTCAGCCAGCCAGTCACCCACCGAGAAATTTTGCGCTTGCGTGGCGTTATGTTGCTATAGCAACATAGGCGCAAAAACTATAAATTTTCCGGAGATGGAGACTGGAGAAAGATGTAACAAAGCTGTTTTTGAAACGTTTACAAAGATTTTAATCGCGTTTGAAAAAATGAGGGCTTATCCGATGTTTACAGACGCAGGGTTCGAAATAGCGGGCTGCCAATGGCCAAAACCAGGCCATATTTTAGAGATTGCAGGCGAAAATAAAACTGGACTGCCAAATTGAAAAATAATGGAAAGCGAAATTCATGTGATAAGTTTGGTGTCAGTTTATTTCATTCGATTACCATGCATAACTCGTAAGAAATAATTGACTACTGCGAAACGTCGAATTTTAGCTCCTACCTGAAATGCTTAGTAGAAATCTAGATCGTTTTGCAGTCTAAATATGTTAGTACAGTATATTTGCACCTAAATCCAAGATTACTACAGTCAAATATACCAGTTAAGTATAGGGCAATAAAACTAAAAATAATTGCCTATGATGAAAACATTCATTTCTACAACATACTGAAATGCTTAGTAGAAATCTAGATCGTTTTGCAGTCTAAATATGTTAGTACAGTATATTTGCACCTAAATCCAAGATTACTACAGTCAAATATACCAGTTAAGTATAGGGCAATAAAACTAAAAATAATTGCCTATGATGAAAACATTCATTTCTACAACATACGAGACCTCGCCATTTTTGGCAGTTAAAAAATAAAAGGACAGACTAAATTGTATTTGATCTGCAAAAAATTTGCTTTGGCAGGACATATTTTTTGTTTATTTCGAGCCCTGTCCAGACGATATTCGGTTATTACCCTGAACCGCCTGGGCCCACTTAAGATCTACGATGCCACACACAGGATTTCAACACGAAAACGAATGTCTAGTAATATGTGTTAAATCTCTTCAGGAAAACCTTATAAATTAAAACGACTTTGTATTAAAAGCTTTTGACCTTAAGAACTCCTTGATTTTCTAGGGTAAACCGCTTGTCGTCAACATCCCTGCGCCAACAATTCAACAAACTAATGTTGCGCCAAATGGCGTTCCTCTTGCTATGCCAACGTCACATCGTCCCATGTACATGAAGGTAAACAAACGACAATTAACTTAATTACTGTATGTTTGTTACAAGTACAATGTATTAAGTACTGCCCTCGTTTAAAAAACTAGATCCATATAAATCCAGGTATGTCAGAAGTTTCGAGATGTCGGTATAAGTGAGAAATTTGCTCTAGTATACCGATACTGGATCCAATGCCCATTTTTTCTGTGTACCGAATGTGCGAATATCAAGTTGCATAGTGCATCGCACAAGCGTAGGTGACAGAGTAGGATCGATAATTGGGTGGGGGGGGGGGGTGTTGAGGCGAGTCAGATATTTATATATTTGTGTTCTACCCAATTAGTTTCCTCTGAAACCGAGATTTAGATTTTAAAATCGATTTTTAGCGCCTTTTGGACACTTCCTGTGGACCTGCCTCTCCCCCACCTCTGAATTTTTCTCGACTGTTTCCGGCTTGAAATTTGACCTTGTTTCCGAGCTCCACCCAAAAATGAGTCATATTTACCGTTTAGATCTAATCAACATCGAATAAGGCTCTCAAAATCGTAATTTGTATTTCTTTCCAGTTTGTTCCGTGGCAAAACGTTGCTGGGCAGGGTAGTCGTCAAGCGTCCTCTCATACTGATACATGGCGGTAAGTGATACTTCTTGGTACTTCTCTAAAGAGTGCCTGAGAGGCGATACGATTTAAAAGTCATCTGCTTCATTACGAGTGGTTGTCAAACATACTTGATATTATTTGAAAAATCATAATAGTTGTCTTTCTGCGGCCTGCAAACAAGAGGCACGCACCAAGAAGGAATGTGAGTGGTATTACACCATCCCCCCTCCACTCCCCACTTTCTGTATCGAAATATTCATGCCGAAAAAATGAGATGTTAGGTAATTTGGTTCGAAATAGTAGGTTAATGCATTAACAGACTTAATATGCATGGACGAATCTCGGTACATGCACCCTCTCCCCCAGCCTACCCGGCCCTTAAAATTTCGGTCAGCAATCCGTCTTTCAAAATATCCGGTGTCTTTCTGAATGGATTGGGCTTTTCTAAAATTACGTCGGATGTTCATACCGATATGGTGTGTCTAGCATAGCACAAACATCTACTATTTTTAATTAATTGTGACGGCGGTAAACATCACTCAGTCGTGCATCGATCGAATTAAAAATGTTTGATGCATAACAGAAAAATCGCATAGTACCGTACACCGCTTAGAAACACTGCAAGAAATATTGCATGCTTTCGTAATCTAAATTGTGAACTTTTGATATAATTGGGTTAGACAAGCCTTAATTTTCTTTTGCTCGGACAGAATGTCTTGTGTTTTTCTTTCCTCGTCGGATAATTTGACGAGTGGGTCGGACTACGTTCGTGACCGAACGATATTTCATGGCTTCCTAGTGCCTACAAAAGTTACCTTCTCCCCTCCCACACCTGCTTGAAAGACTATAGTATTAACGAGATTACGGTGTATATCCAGTGTATATCTGATGTAATTTTTTTAATATTCGTTTGTATTTTTTTCTAGGAGTAAACCAAATTGCGTATCTAATGACAATGGTTATATTTCTGGCGATACCAGTCCATTTTATCCGGTGGTATGTATGTCAAACGTTTATATTTATGGACTCTAGGCGGCCATAAAATAAGGGTATGAATTACAATATTCGGTCTGAGGTAAATGCCTGCTTAACGATCTTTTTTCAAATATTAGGGGTGACAGAAAAACCAATGTCACAAGAAATCCGATTTAAAAAGCCGATGAGCAGAACACAAATATTGTATGGGAACCTCCCTGACAAAGTACTAGTTACTAGCGCTGGTTACGTTTCGGGAAAATAACAGTAATATATGATCATCATGTTTTTTGACCGTTGTTGCAACGCTGCTTATTATCTTGCATCGTTTCCAGTAAGTTTCCGTTCTCACAGATACATTTCGACGTTAGGAGTGATGTCAATGATGACGACGAAGCTGGCGTATCTTGGGCGTCAGTTACTAGTGCAGAATGTTGTTTGTAGATTTTTAGCCACAGAAAGAAAAATCACAGTCCAACGCAGATAACCAACTATCTCCTTGTTTGTCGTTTATAGGACGCTGGCGGAACTAAGCCACATGGGAACCGTGACGAGGTGAGACATTAAAATACACACGTGTTTATTTTTTTACAATCAGTGGCGAAGCTGGCCTATCAATTTGATCTAATAAGCAAATTCTAAATTTTCATCATTTATTAATTTATTTTGAAATTGGTTGTTTTCATTGTGGTTATAACATGGCCAATGTACGCCTGGTATCTTCAACCGGTTACGCAAGGTTCTGTGTATTATACATTGTCCTGGAAGGTCACAACTACAAAGCGAAAAACCACTATATCTAACGGTTGATAGCATAAAGCTCTTCCATGCAGTATGTTCCAATTCATAGTTAAGAATTGTTTTTACAGCTATTTTTTGACTTTTTTTCACTTTGTGGCTTTAAAATAAAGTTAAAAAAAAATACAGTCTCGACTGCTTTTCTCGTTTTATGGACATTTTGAATTGCAAGATGTCTATGTTCCCCGGAATTTCTTGTTTCTTTTTAAATTTTCATTAAGTCGGAAAAACAAAACAACTGTGGTTACATAAATGCCCAACGCATGGTTTTAGTGTTAAGAGATGTTTGTGGTTGTAAGTTTTAAGCTTCGGGGAAAATGTTTATGGAATGAGCTGTATTTTTAAACACTATAATTTATCTATAGGTTGACCAACGTGCGGGAAGTATGTTTTCAACAAGTTTAAGTTCGTCCATTTGGAACCCAACGACGTACAGACCTTCCGCGCCTGCCTGGAAATACCCGCCGAGTTCGACAAGAGCGCAGCTTGATAATCAGGAATACAATTTACCGACTTTTAAACATCCCTGTTTGTCCTCGCCTGGTCGAAGGCCGCCGGTTAGTGGCATGAACTTTGGAAGTCGCAATTATCGCGACCTCAGCCCAATGCAAGTTGCCTCACCACACCACGGATTGAAAATGGCGGAGAAATCAAGGACAATTTGTTCGCCAATTGTTATACCTGACAGTCCCTCGCCTAGTGTCATAACTATTTCAAGTTCTAGTGACCGCTCAAACTCCCTCGATATAACAGGTAAGGGCAATGGACCTACATAGAAAATGGCTACCGCCCAGCGAAAATACGCTGATAAGTCGACGTCGTTTCAACGTAATTCTGACGTTTTAAAACAGTAACAAAAGATACTCCGGGCGGAAATCTCGGCTTTGTTGGAAATATTAAAGCGCAGACAACAGTGTTAAATAGAGCCATAACATAACTAAACAGAACAAATTTTTGAAAAGTATGTAATGGAGCTAACTTTTCGTTGCTATACTTGCAACATCTTCAGAGTATAAGGTATTACAATATGTACAAAAGCTTTATACGTATACAAAGCGAAATATTCTAAGGTTACAAAAAATGGTTAAGTATTTAAAACAAGCAAATCATAGTGTTGTGTGGACAGAATTGAGAAATCATCAGGAGAGATACGATGATCAGAAGACATATTAGTTTTCACATAATTCCTAAATTTTCTTAAATTCTAAACATCCTAATATCGAATTCACATACAGATCATTGCATATCTTTTCTTGATGTAAATATTGTGTTTTCTGACGATATCTTTTCGCTTGCCGGAAGCATACGTTTACAGGTTTGATAAGTACTCTTTTATTTCGCTGTAAGTACTCTTTTATATTTCGCCGTGTTATGTCATTTTTCGTGCTGAAGTTAAAAAATTTAAAAAGACGATTTTAAATGGTTATACGGGAAAATTTTTTGACAGAAATGCGAGATCGTTTTTTAACCAAATTTTTTAAAACCCGTCAACTACTTTCCAATTAACCTAAAAGAATTGTTCTTTCTATGCTTCGCTTTTTAGGTCTACATTTCGAAATCAAATTAAGAAGCTATTTTCTTTGTTGTATTTCTACCGATGATTTCTCCATTCTGTCCACTTGCTTTTCATCTTTTGAACTTTTCTTAAGAGAAAGTTTACCTATCTCCAAACTTAAGCCTTCACTTAAGGCCAATTTTACTTCAGTGCCTTTAACCTTGTATAATTATACATTGTATTAACCTTGCATAACCTTTTTATATATCTTGTGTTATATCTTGTAATGTTATATGTCTTCAGTTTTGTTATTGTTAAGTCCCTATGACTTCCTTATTTTAAATCTTTAACCATTTTTTGTAACCTTAGAATATTTCGCTTTGTGTAAAGCTTTTGTACATATTGTAATACTGTACCAATTGCTCTGAAGACGTTGCAAGTATGGCAAAGAAACGTCAGCGTCATTAAATATTTTTCAAAAATTTGTTCTGTTTAGTTATTTTATGGCTCTATTTAAAGCTGTTGCCTGCGCTTTAATATTTGTAACAATTCTGCCGTTGTTTTTCGCACCTTGGCTCAACATTGACGAGCAGACGTTCATACACAAGTACTGATCAAGTTGTGGTAAAAGTAGTGGACTTTATCCTGACACGCTTTACTTTGAAACCCTGTAATCTTTCATTATTTTTTGTTTTATATATTTTAAACTAGAACTACAATGTCTATGCTGTTCTTGAAAAAAGACAGCGCTCCATATGTTTGCCTTCATTTTGGGTACCGAATTATATCCCCAATGACGTTGTTAAAGTTTCACGAAAACATTCACGGACGTCGATAGCTCCCTGTGTATTGCTGTTCTTGTGAATTTTAATATGAAAATACAAAGTCCGGGAATATATCTAAAGTTAAGTTACAGAGTTTCAAAGTAAAGCCCGTCAGGGCGTATCCCTGATTCTGCGTCAACAACATTAGGGCTTTAACTCGCGTTTTCAGTCTATTCGTCTGTTTGTTTATGGGTTTGTCAACTTGATGCAAGTTTGTCATCAAGCTCGTCTTCTCAAAGATCAGACTGATGACACTTGATATGCGCAGACTTGCTGTAAGTTGTTGAATCAACTTGCACCAAGCTTGTGGGCAAAAATTTTTGACAAGCAACAATAGTCAAAAGAAAACGATGCGAACGCAGAATGAAATCGCGGTTTCATATCTGCAACGCAACAAGCCTGCGGCACTTGACTGGACAAAAAATTGAAAGTCCATATAGCATGGAAATGTCTATGGATTTTGCCAGAACCCATTGTTTTTCCAGACTTTTTCCATAGTATGGAAACATAAAGTTATGGAAAATCACAATCAATTCCACTTCCAATAAAGCGGCGTGCACGCATGCGTACAGATTTCATATTATTGTACTGTCTTTTCAGGTCAAAGCTCGTCAACGTTCAGCAATGAAGGTATTGCAGACGACTTTTTCCTCTTGCCGCGGAACAATTTCTTGATGAATAGTGAACGGGATTTTCAAGGTGCAGAGCTTGCGGCAAATTCCTGCCAAGGGTATTGCTCTGGCCATAGTGACGACTGTTTACCTGGCCAGCAAATGAAGGATTCTAAAACGACGCGGCCAACGCACAGACCATTGCACACTTTGACTGAGCAAGCCCCTGGACACAAGCATTCTTGCACGCGCGATATTTGGATCAGTCCAAGGACAAGCTGTGCCAAAAGTCAGGTAGAAAACATCGACTATTTTAATATAGACGACGCGGAAGAAGATGTGTTTAGACGAAAGCGATCCTCGCCTCAAATGCCGTTTGTGAAAGGCGAGAGGGTTTTTGACGGCAACTCTGGCCGATCTGTAGATTTTGAAAAGGCCTGTAAAGTAAGGAAGACGGCAGCAAAGAATTATCATCCATCACGTGACCAAGAGACTCAAACACTGCACGAAACCGCGTCCGCCTTTAGCAATCCAGCGGGCTCTTCCAGAGCACGTGATTTCATCGAACTGACTCGGCAGAATCACAGTCCTAAGGTTACGTTGCAACCGGGAAGTTCATTTCAATTGTTGCCAACCTTTATTCCAGTGCCGTCCGACCCTAATGCCGCTTGCTTTGTGTCTCCCACTCTCGGGTACCCAGTTAGCGCGGCTGGTCATTCGTCTTTCGCTCAAATGCCATCCACGACGCACGTTCTCCACCCAGGTAACGGCGGACAGGAACGTTTTGTTTATCTTCCTTCACAAATGTATTCTCACGTACCTCACGCCGTGTCCACGGTCTATACCTCCCAGGTTGCAAATGCTACCACGGTCGGCTCCCCGTCCGCTTTGCCTGTCGTTCTAGCACCCGGCCGTGTGGCTTACAACGGTCCCCACGCGCCAATGTCAAATTACGCTATTCCTGGTCCTGCATTTGTGCCCTCGTCACCCCCCGGTGGCTCCATGGGCCACGCTCAGCGTGGAGGTCATGTGAATAGCTATCGTCAGTATCTCATGAGACCTGGGAGTCACGTGTTGCATCCCATGTATCAATAGAAAAATAACCTTGAAAAGGTTATATTGACCAGTAAGTGGCTGTTGTTCAGTGTAGGTATCGACTTATAACGTATTAAGTTCAATTGGTAAGTGGTACTGTAGGATGTAGATAGATGTTTTAGTCATATAATCATATTCCAGCGTACACAAAACGACCTTTGATTTAGGTCAAAATTGAAATCGCGCTTGCACTGTTTCAAGGACCTGAATTGACCTTGTGCAAACAAATACCAGGGGTCGGTTCTACGAGACTACGAAAAATGAATAGCAGTATTAACTGCATAGCGATTTTGTCCAACTTTCCAAACATGCTCAGTAGCTGGTAAAATCTATGCTAAAGTTCGCCATTGTCGAGCAAAAGTCACTTCAATATCCCTGGTGTCATTGCTTTTTATGCCTTCCCGTGGCAGTTGAAAATCACCACCCGGTGAACAGCGTTATCTACCTTTCGTATACAAGCGGCCTGGGAATACCTGGGCCCAGAGAAGTGGTAGCCCTGGTCAACACGAAATTGGCAGATAAAAGCATGAGTTAGACAGAGCAGATACGTCAAAGCTCACTGTATATAATCACGTACTATAACGTCACCGGTGTCGGTAGTGGAGTGAAAAAGGTACACTACCTAAAAGATACAAAATTGGAGCGATTAATTGGTTAGGAATTTATTAAGGGCTCTAAACTACAAATTCTGTTTAGTTGGTTGGTTTTATGTTCGTTCGTTCGTTCGTTTGTTTGTTTGTTTGTTTGTTTGTTTGTTTGTTTGTTTGTTTGTTTGTTTGTTTGTTTGTTTGTTTGTTTGTTTGCTTGTTTGTTTGTTTGTTTGTTTGTTGTTCTTGTTGTTGTTTTTTGGTTCGATGATGCAACAATTTTTTTTTGCTTCACGCTGAAACTTGCTTCTACTTATCGTTCCCAGTCAACTGCGAAACGACCGTTTTTCCACTGCACACGAAAGGTATAAGCTGGTCAAAAGCTTCTCGTGTATGTTAGGTCAGCGGTAGCTCGCCGTGTACGGCTTGATTTTACCGAGTTTTACGTCTCATGCAACGTTTCCCAACGCGTTTGATATGAGAGCACCATACTGAGTATAATCCACTCGCACACGCGAGATACCGGCTGAGCTAAGGGGCACGAGTAAATTTTGCTCAGCCAATAGCTCTCGTATGCGGCAGGTGTAAGTGGCAGTTTCGTCCATCCTGGTCAAGTACATGTTTATATACTCCGTGGTCAGAATTTCTCGAGGCCGGCGTGTGCAAATAACAACGTTAACGGGCTTTCGTTTTTTTATCCAATCAAAAACGTAGTCTAGAAGCTCGAGTTTAATATACTGGCCTACGATTTTTCAGGAACCGAGAGTATCTATTTTTAGCGGTTAGCACTCAAGAGTATTGCACTTCACTGCTTATCTGGTGAGTGTGGTTACTTTGAAAAACAGTCGTTTCGCATGGAGTTAACTCGGAACAACAGTAAAGCTTGTTTTCCACTAGGTGGTATTTTGCGCGCGGAACCGAGTTTTTCATTAACTTTTTCTACCCGGACGCTCTCAAACAAAGAAAAATTGCGCTCCGCGCGAAAAGATTTTCCGCCCAAAAACGGGCTTAACGCAGCGTGGTAAAATGCACGAAACAAGGCCAAGAATGTTGTTAATTCCGATCGTAACTGAAACACGATACGAGTACATAAGAGTAACAAAAATTACAAACGAGTACGTACTAGTGAAACAACTTCTTATATTTATAGTTTGTATTTATAGTATTATATTCATTTATAGTTTGCCTCGTTTCTAAGGATTAGGATTAAGATTTGGGTTAGGATTAGGGTTGGAGCGCCTTTTAAATTAAGACTCTAACTTAATTTGAGAGCCTTTTTGACAGTTAAGACACAGCCTTAATTTAAGTGACTGTGCTGCACTTTGAACAGAGTATGTTATTAATATGTTCATGGTTCCTCTTTTTGGGACACCCAGTGCAATCATTAAATCATTAAGAATAGTTTGCTAATGGTATTTTAGTCCATATTATATATATATATATATATATATATATATATATATGTATATATATATATATATATATATATATATATATATATATATATATATATATATATATTCATATATATATATATATATATATATATATATATATATATATATATATATATATATATATATATATATATATATATATATATATATATATATATATATTAGTATTATTTATTAGCATATGTAATGGTTTAGGATATGACGGGTTTTAGGATAGAGATGTATTCAGTTATAGTCTGATGTATTCACAATAATATTGTGGGGTGATTTTAGATTGTAGTAATTAAAATGTATAGTTTTATCTGTATTATTTGTAGAATTTCGTTGCAATTTTCCACATTTTCGATGGACATTCACATCGGACTGTATTTTATAAACAGAATTTATAAATTCAATGTATTTGCTTATTCCTAATTTATAGCATTAAAACGTTGAATATTGTAAATAGGCGTCATAGTAATAAATAAAGCGTATGGACGACATCTAATTGGTGTATTTCTTGATAGTCATGGGGCGGATAATCGCATAATCACTACATAATCGTATATTTTGTGAAGAAAGCACCACATTTGACACAATATATGCAGACTTTTACATAAATATCAGATATAGAGGCATTTATGAAATTAACGCTGAAAGCCAGTAAGCTAGAATTCGTGACTTGCATGCCTAGCGGGCAGCTTTTATGATGTCTTGACCGTGGTCCAAAAGTGTTATTTTTAAAAGAAACCAAGGTGTGGGGCTATAATAAATTGTCGGACTTCGATATAGCTTTTGAAACAGCTGAAAAAAAAACAACATTCGACTACATAGAACCCTAAAACTAGAACCTAACGGCATCGAACCCCAAAATTTAAGATAACAACGACTTCAATAGAAGTCTTTTCATTCAAGTTTATACTTTGAAACAACAAAAAACCAGCAGCTCAAACCAATTTTAACCAAGCCGTACAAGTCACAGATATATAATCAACCAAAAGTACTAAAAAAGCACAGCTCAAACTAAATAGTGAAACATAAAATTTACTTAAAATTATGTTGTCAACAATTAGCTAAATTTCAGCTTGGTAAATCATAAATATAAATGTTTACCATGTAAAAAACGTATATTTCAACCATGTTCGTTTTGTAAAACAAACCGTAAAATAAACAATTGTGATAATTTTACCTTTTTCATTGTCGTATCGACTATAAAAACATTAGTTGCATGAAAAAATTGGGGGGGGGGTTGCAGGAAGTTTTAGCTGTTTATCTGCCTTGCTTGAATAAACATTGATGTTAAAGTGCTTATGAAACGAAATTTTCTGCGACAATCTTCTTATTGCATTAGAAAGATCAGTTAAAATCACTGTATAACTTCTTTGATAGAATTTTTGTAACTGCCTTACTTTTCGAGATATTCAATTTTATTTGATTAGAAAATTACCTAACCAGTGACGTCATACTGCATAATGAGCGACTGTTAGATTGCTTATTTTGTAGCATGTAATAGTGGAAAATAACTAAAACTACACTTACATGTGTGTAGGCTATGTTTAACATCCAGACCTGGGTATTTAGGTGTTATATCTTGAGTACTTTTTAAATTAATTCAGCTTTTTTGAAAAGTGATTATGCAGTATGACGTCACTGGTTAGGTAATTTTCAAATCAAATAAAATTGAATATCTCGAAAAGTAAGGCAGTTACAAAAATTCTGTCAAAGAAGTTATACAGTGATTTTAACTGATCTTTTCAATGCAATAAGAACATTGCTGGAGAAAATTTCGTTTCATAAGCACTTTAAGTAATAAACTAAGTGGTCTCGAAGCCTGGTCGCGACACTGGGTGGTTTTAAGAATTTCACTAGGCATGCACAAATGGAAAAATAAAAATTATTTACTGTTTAGGTCGTTCCGTACTGAAAAATATCTTCTTTTGGGAAGAGTTGTATGAGTTAAACGTAGACAAAAAACTATCTAGGTTATACATTGAGGCTATTTTCAATTTGCCCAGTCGTTCTTAAGTATTAGTTTTGAAATTACGAAAAACAGATAATTAAAAAACGAAAAAAACTGATTTATTGTTGACCTACAGACTGTGCTCTTTCTACTTTTACGTTATGCAACTCATTTTACTTTTCGCTTGCCTCAAATGTTAAGATTTTTCAGTTTTAGAAATTTTATTTAAATCTCAGAAATTTCTCAGGAGAAAAAATAATTAATGGAATCACCTATTGTAAAAATTTGAATGCCATAGTGCTTCTAGATCTTTAAAACAAAATATCTTAATTTGTAAAGTACTTTTTGTTCAGTTGAATTAAAACATACTTCTTAAAGTTTAAAAGCAAACAAAGTTCAGCAAAATTGCAAACAATAGGTGATTTCAATAGTTTTGATCATCCTGCGAATCGTTACACATACAACCTCGTCCCCAGGGTCATCTTTGTGGGCGCGGTGAGGAAATAGATGACCCTGGTAAAGGCTGTCCTAATCTCCTTGTTCATTGGTTAACACATTCGACCAGTCAGGGTTTGTGACAATAAATGTGATTGGTTTAACGAAATGACAGCATAATATTACTTCCTGTTTTCTGCACATTTATTAGGTTGGGGTTTTTATATACAACTTGTGGTTGGTTTGAGTTGTTTTAATGTTGAGTATCACACCAAGGACGCAATTTAGTCCAACAAATTACAAAACTAGATGGTCGAATGTTGCGTAAGAATAACATGCGTGCAGATCACAAAATATTCTAATCTATAATATACATTTATATAGCATTTAAAATACCTTGTAAAGTGTTGTATTTCTGCAATGGTTCAGACTCTCTTGTCCCGTCCTTTAATTTTATACACGGCTGTCATAGGCCTGAGTGGCCTCACTCGCCTGACGGCATACTAGCATTTATAAACATGGTAAACATGCTTTGTTTAAAAAATGTACGGACTTTCTGTAACTCTCTCTAGATATATCGGATATTCTGAAGTATTCCATTTGCATTATTAAAAAACATTCTTTTAAATACTGTTTTTATGTGAGGGTAAATTTCTGCATACATTGTGAAAATTTGCACGCCAATGCTCTATGCCAGTGGTAACTTGAGTCAGCGTCACATTATTCACTGACGGCGCCTGGTCGAAAATCTCCAAGAATCTTGGAGATTTTTACAGCCTTTACCAGGGTCATCTATTTCCTCACCGCGCCCACAAAGATGACCCTGGGACGAGGTTGTTACACATACTGTTTTTTACAACGAGATGTATAAATACGAACCTAATATAATCGGGCTTTATGATTTGCCTTCTGCAACAAAGTCATTGTTAGTCATAGATTTTTTAGAAACGCAATTTCTATGATTTATTGTCTTTTGTCGTTACAATGAGCCCCTTGTGTACATTGTTTTTCTCAACAGCTTTAGTATCGAACTATTTCTAAGCCTTATTTTGAAATTACTGTTGGAAATAAAAACGACAACGAAGGCTTATAATGAAACAACTTTATTGTTTACCATGTTTATGGAGCATTACTCCATTTTCATGTTATCGAAAAACAGACTGCGGTTTAAGATGGCTCGATATGGTACTGATGCTCATAAATATAGACGGGATGCGTCAAATTTAACGTTATTTACACAAATCTCTTTATATATCACGTTAACAACAAATACAGTACGTTTACAACCAATAAAGCATTGAATGTTGCATATCATGTGAGATGCTGATTCCATTTCGCGCGTAAAAAATGCAAACTGAATGCGGATTTTCTAATTGCTGACGTTATTAAAAAATCCAATTTTTAAAAACTAATGTGCTATATATCTCCTTATTCCGCACAGTGAGCTATCTTCAAATTTTGCATGCAGTATTGTACCACAAAAATCTTGCATTATATAAAAAAATTAAAAAATTGTAATGTGGAAAAATTTCTTTCAAGAAAGCTGTATTTTCGCAGTTAAAAAATTGCACAATGTTAGTCTGTCGTGTTTTGTAACCATAATGCGAAGAAAAAATCGGGCGTCACTGTGCTTCTTTTTTACTTATGCAGCAAAATGCCTCGTTTTTGAGTAAATTTTATACGCAAGTGTTGCCATAGCAACGGAGCATTAATTAAAGTTGCTATAATTTGAAAAAAGTATGTTAAAATACATACTATTCATATTTATACTTACTATACATACTATTCCATTTAGTGTTCAACAGGAGTCCTATCAAGTTCTTTTAAGATAGGTGTTATATGTTCATATATTACCAAATAATCAGTGCTCGCTTGTCCTTGCTCGAATACGCATTCAAGTTCTGTCTGTTAATACCGTCAGAGTATGAAAAACAAGCAAGCAAATGAACCTGAGCAATCGAGTGATAATGCTCTTGTTTCGTCCATTACTTCCATGAGTGAGCTTTTGGCTACTTCATTATCCTCACTGAAGACAAGGATGACAAACTCGTTCACTGAAATTTTCCCACATGAAGAAAAATCACAATTTGTCCGAACACAGCTAATTACTTTGACTGTTCAGGTTGACAAAGGAAAGGGCCACAAATCTTAAGCAAAAGTGTGCAACTATTGGTGTTAAACAGGTTGCCATTCATATTCTAGCGCAATACATGGACCATTTCGTCTCTAGCGTTCCGGGGGTCGAACACAGCCCTCTCCACTATCGGAGTTCAGAGCATGATAAAACAAACTCTTCAGCAAAATATCATGGAAACTATGATGTCCAAATAACGCTTCCCACTAAATCTGTCACAGATATACATTTGTGGGTTAATAATGTTGAAAATGCTGTAAAACAAATCTCGCACGGTGAACCAGTTGTCTTCATGCACACTGACGCATCCACCCATGGATGGGGCGGAGTTTGCGACGGTATATATAGTAGGAGTGCTGGGAGATGGAACCAGGATAAATTAACTCACATATTAACAACTGAGAATTATTAGCAATTTTGCTTACTGTGAAAACTTTATGTCATGACTGTGCAAACAAACACATACGGGTACAGTGTGCTGGCGCACGACAGCAGTTTGTCATATAAATAGCATGGGCCAATCTGAATCCAAGAACTGTAACGCTATTACTAAACAAATGTGGGAATTTTGTATTTTTCATCGAATATGGTTGAGTGCGGCTTACCTACCAGGATGCAAAAATAAAGATACTGGGACATCCGAACAATGCTTCAATAAAGGATTACTATATGGTTTTCCGTGCAGGATAGCGTGATTCATTCACGCGGGATGTTGCGAGTGTTTCGGAAAGCGTAAAATTGTTTTACAAAATAACTGCAATAAAGCAACGGTTAACACTTTTTAAACCATTGATGAAGTACGCAATTCTCCCAAGAATCGTCAACTTTAGCTTTGTCGGCATTCGACCGTACGCTAAAATTTAAACAATTTTAAATCTATTCGCATAACTTTTTTGTTCTCTGTTCTTTTACTCTAAAACTTGGTGTATAAATATAGTATTTTAACAGAGACGTAGACTGGTATTATTACCGATTTTATTAACGGCCAAAAGTGATAGATATACTAGTTTCATTTTGTAATTTTGTATTTTTGCGTAAACAAAAAACTAAAAAATTACAGGCATTTGAAGTGCAGTACGTGTGTAAGAAAGCATTGTTGGCAAATAAAATTCAGTTCTTTACAGGCACTATTGTATGCTGATTCGAACGGTTGTACTTTTATCGCTACAGCATAAACTGAAACAAAAATATGCGAGTGCCAAAAATCGTATTTCAGTTAAATTTATAACGTAAACTAGAAATACATGCATGCAGCAACCCCTCGCCACTAACTAAGAGCATGTAACTATATTATTTTCGGAATTACATGAAGTACTTTTGTAGGTTGTTGTCATAGCAACAGGGCAATTTTTATTCTTTCTGCATATTTTTTTAATCGTTGTTTTATTGACAAATTTTTTAAATGGCACAACATTTGTCATCAGTATGTTATTACGCCTGATGTAAGCTTAAATTTGGTATAAAATACGACCTATTAATTACATTAGTAATAAGAAGACAGTCTTGCATTTAGCTACAAAACAAAAACTTACTCTGGAATTTAAACAGTAAATAGACTGGATGAGTACGGCTACGCCGGTCTTTATAAAGCATTAAAACACAAGTATAAATACGCATTATCAACAAACTTGCCTTGTGTTTCACGCTATAGTCAATTCTTGGCGCTTCTCTGTATTTTCCCCGAATTAATCTCTCTTCAACAGTCTTGTGGCAGTCGTTTTCGTCTTATTTCTCGCCTTTGATTGCATTATCTGTACAGGCGCTGGTTGCTGTGCTTGATTTTCTTCTTCAGCTGCCATCGAAATCTTCAGAATTACTTTTTATCCTCGTCGCCAATATAGCATTTGTACTTTGTTTTATTGCATTCTTTACTTACCAATCAGATCACTACAGTTATTCATTCTTATGGTAAATGACCTACGTCCTCTCCATCACGAGCAATGGAAATATATCGAAGAGTCAACAATTGACTCTGGTGCAACAATAAATCTTATTATTATATACTGAATGTCAAAGTTCATTTATTCCTGTTTCTTATTGGTTAAGAACGTATCACGTGATAGTGGAGAAATTCTACTGTCTCCCTGGCAACGTAGCTAAGCGGTGGACATTACTTTTATTCACCGGTAAATAACAAATCCACAGAGCCTCACGGAGCCTTGTCAGGTAAAAGGTAATCCTTTTTACACATGTTTGATTGATTTGTGGTACTTTTCTTCTCTTTTGACACTCAGTATATAATAAAATGCTTATTGACTGAGACCTCGGGAAAGCAGTATGTTTTGTGGACATCGACAGTCTCTGGTCCACAAAACATACTGTTTCCCTCGGTCTCAGTCAATAAGTGTTAATTGACCATGGCACTTTTAGCAAAATGCAAAACATAATAACGTTAACTCGCACTAAAACAAAAGCTTTCGCGTACGACACGACATCGCCAGTAGAATTTGTGGGAAAATTCGACGCGGTTATCGAAACAAAAAAAAGAGTTTCTGTCGCTACATTCTATGTTACAAAAGCGGAAAACTGTGGAAATTTACTTTCGCTAACAACAGCACAAGAGCTCAGACTTATTAGCTTACATACAGACAAACTCGTATCAAAAGATGCAGCGATAGAAAACATCGTTCAAAAGAATTCAAAAGTATTCTCGGGTCTCGGAAAATTAAAAGGGGAGCAAATCAAATTAGACGATGAAACTAAAACACCCAGAGCACAGATACAACTCCGTGTACCCTATCACATTCGGGAAAAAGTAACAAGCGCAATCACTGAGCTAGAAACTCAGGACATTATTGAGAAACTTCCAGAAAGCGAGGCCCTCCTTGGGTTTCCCCCATAGTGGCAATACCTAAAAAAGATGGACAGGTCCGCATAGGTGGAGACATGAGGCTACCGAATGAAGCTATAAGAAGAGTTCGACACCCGATACCAACAGTAAGCGATGTTAGTTTGGCTCTAAACGGAGCAAAGAATTTCTCGAAACTTGATCTGAGTCAAGCGTACCATCAGTTAGAACTGCATGAGCAGTCACGGTACATTACGACCTTTAGCACCCATATGGGTCTATATCGTTACAAAAGGCTAAATTATGGCACAAACGCTGCCGCAGAGATTTTTCGATACAGCCTCCAAACTGCATTACAAGGGTTAAAAGGTGTCAAGAATATAGCGGATGACATAATCATTTTCGGTGCAACAAGATCGGAACATGACGATAATTGAGATAAGTGTCTACAACGACTTGCCATGAAAGGTTTGTGACTTTACCCAAATAAATGTAACTTTCTGAGTAATACACTGCCTTTCTTCGGACAAGTCTTTTCAAAAGAAGGTACTCGTCCTGATTCCAGGAGAGTAGCTGATTTAATAAATGCACCTAAGCCAAACAATACGCACGAAGTCCGAAGTTTCCTCGGCATGGCGAATTACAGTCGAGTATATATTCCAGATTTCGCAACCTTAACGGCTCCTCTTCGAGAGTTGACAAAAAAGGACGTTCGCTATGAGTGGACTCAAATACATCAAAATGCTTTTGAAGAACTGAATAATAATAATAATAATAATAATAATAATAATAATAATAATAATAATAATAATAATAATAATGATAATAATAATAATAATAATAATAATAATAATAATAATAATAATAATAATAATAATAATAATAATAATAATAATAATAATAATAATAATAATAATAATAATAATAATAATAATAATAATAATAATAATAATAATAATAATAATAATAATAATAATAATAATAATAATAATAATGAAAACTTTATTAACTTTTTTATATATATGTACAAGCAATTGTAAATCTCACTTTTACAGGTAACTTACAATTGGCTACTTGAAATCACCATTATACTCTATAACACACAATAATCTAATCTATATATACACAAATGATATTAAATATTTAAAATTTCATTAAATCGGGATTTGTCCATTCCTTGTTGCGACAGCAAAAGATATAGTAAGATGTTCTAATGCGGATGTTAATAATTTTCTTTATACAATATTTAGTTTGAGTTTCACTAGCATCAAGGTCATTGAGCATTTTCAAAAATGTTGAAGATTCCTTGTCAAAAACTCCAAGTGCACTGATAGAAAGATTGATGAATTGAACGGGTTTAAAATGTTTCTTTTGCTCTTTAATAACGTTCATGTATTTAGCCTGTTTACGTTTACTATTACTTCTAAGATTAGTTTCATATCCCACAGTTAATTCAATAATGTACAAGCAGTTGGTCTTTCGTCGTTAGGAGCAAATCAGGCCGATATTTGTCACCAGTTACAATTGAAGGGTTGAGAAATCCAGGAAGGTCAAAATAAAGCTTTTTGGAATGTAGAGGTTGTAGAATATTATTGGCAATGAAGTTAAGTACTGAGTCGTGTCTCCAAGTGAAACGATTCAAATATGAGTTACAACCAGCTACGACATGTAACAAAGATTCAGGATTAAGACAAAAAGAGCAATCAGCTGTCGAAGATAAACCCCATTTTGCAAGGTTTCTGCGGGTCGGAAGGGTGTTGTTTATGTAGCGGATGGTGAAGTTAAAAATGTTTCTTGGAAGCTTTGATTGACAGGCTGACCAGATAATATTGACTTGAGATAGGGAGAATTTTGTCACGCTGGAAAAGAAGGATCCTTGGGATGTTAAATGGTTTTTAAGCTTATCTTCTTGACTCGATCGAAACTTTTTAATGACTTCCTTTGTAGAATTATAAATATCATATTGAATATTAGTGTGATTACTTGTTAATTTCCAGAGATGATTGACGGAATCATTAGGTGATGACTTTAGTGCATTTCGAAGGGTTGATTGACATTGTGTAAATTTTATCGATGGGGGAATAATATTAAGACCAAATTTGTTATAGTTTAGAAAGACGTTACTCAAAGTTCCTGATACTGGTACATCAAGCCACTTGCGAATATACTGAATCACAATAGAATCAATGTTCTCGACAATCCATACTTTGGATAAGGGTGCAACAGTTAGGTGCCAAGATAATTTAGACAGGACATATCGACTGTAAAGATGTGATTTATTTTTCGGGTGCAAGGGTTTGAGGTCAATGTCACTCATCAGATCGTTAATAAGAGTGATTAGTTCGGATTTGTGTTTATTGTTAGACATGCTAAAGTCAAAGTATCTTCCCAAGTAGCAAAAGGTCTCTCCCAATTTTGTGGTTGGTATTACACTGTTGTTAATGAAAAGCTTTGGTAAATATTGTATTGATTTCGTTACGGCTTTCTTTATACCAAAAGTGCTGCATTTATTCACTCGAATAATCATGTCTGACCACTGACACCATAAAGAAAATCGGTTTAGAAGATGCTGGTTTTCGGTTTCAAGACTAGTGATTACAGAAGCATCGTCAGCAAATTGAAACCAATGGATTGGATTTAGAAGTTTATGTTTATAATAATAATAATAATAATAATAATAATAATAATAATAATAATAATAATAATAATAATAATAATAATAATAATAATAATAATAATAATAATAATAATAATAATAATAATAATAATAATAATAATAATAATAATAATAATAATAATAATAATAATAATAATAATAATAATAATAATAATAATAATAATAATAATAATAATAATAATAATAATAATAATAATAATAATAATAATAATAATAATAATAATAATAATAATAATAATAATAATAATAATAATAATAATAATAATAATAATAATAATAATAATAATAATAATAATAATAATAATAATAATAATAATAATAATAATAATAATAATAATAATAATAATAATAATAATAATAATAATAATAATAATAATAATAATTATAATAATAATAATAATAATAATTATAATAATAATAATAATAATAATAATAATAATAATAATAATAATAATAATAATAATAATAATAATAATAATAATAATAATAATAATAATAATAATAATAATAATAATAATAATAATAATAATAATAATAATAATAATAACAATAACAATAATAATAACAATAATAATAATAATAATAGTCTGTTTAATTGACCGATTTGCAGTATAAACTGAATTACACGGTATAAAATAAAATGCTACTAAATCTAATTATTAAACTATATAAAATCTACTACGTTAAGCGTATTTAATTGTTACAAAATTTCTAAAACGCTCTGTGTTGGTAATAAATTTGTTAATTGATTGCGTTCTAAGATAATAGTTATTGTCAATAGGTGGATGTTCTTTCCGTAAAATGCATGCAAGTGGATTATATTCCTCCTTTTCGGACTTTAACATATTTATAAAATTTATACAGGAAATGTGTCTACGAGTAGCAAGTGTTTTCAATCTTGCGCAAACCGAAGCATCTTCGTAAGATATCTGGATAAATTATTCGTAGTGCCCGTTTTTGAATTGATTCAATAAGGTCAGATAAATAATTTGTAAGAGATGACCAAGATGGAGAAGCATACTCGACTCGTGATCGAATGAACGAACAGTAAATGTTGACGAGTTCTGAATGCTTCTTGAGTAAACGAAGCGCATAAAGTCTTGAAATTGCTTTTTGGATAACATAGTCCACGTGGCAATTCCATGATAGGTCGTCAGATATCAACAAGCCAAGTAATTTAAAAGAAGAAACACGTTCAACAGGTAGTCCTGAAACATAAATCGTATTATCACTTGCTAAACTGTATTTAAGGTTACATTATATGATAGGTGCCTTTGACACAAAAAACATTCACTATTCAGTCAGTTTTAACGGAACGTCTCTCAAATTTGGCAGAAGTATTGCTTGATAGCTGTAGAAATACGGGACTTAAAACCATGTAGGTGAGTTTAAAATTATAGCAATAGTCGCGTGGTTTTTGAGAATCGGCAGTCTTGGACGCGACGAGTTTTCTCCTTCGCTAGATTTACGCAGAAACTTCCAAATTAACATTTTCCGAATCTCTGATAATCAAGTTACAAAAACGTGTTCGCGTGTTGACAGGTTGCGTTATAGCTGAGATATAAGCCAGGCAACTTTAGTTTTCCTTCTGTTCGGGAGTGCGTTGAGAAAAACTATCATAACTCAAAAAATATCACGCTACAAAAAAATTCCGAACACATTTTTACTCCTTAACTATCTCCCTATATTGTGACAAAGTTTGGGCAAAATCGGTTAAAACGTACGAGCTGGAAAGCTCACTTTGTATTGAGAATTGCGCAAAGTTCTGTTTAGAAAATAAAGGCGATCAAAGATTTCGCGGGTATTTTAGCGGCACTTAGCATTTGTACCTCCTACTTCCTTAATCCTTTAATCGCATTTATCATTAACCAATTAGGTTCAACTTTCGTAATTGCTATTTGGCAAGGTGCTCTTTCCACCAATGCTTTTACTAGTGCGGCAAAGTGCTTTTAGCATTCGGTAAAGTCAAAACTGGAAAAATGCCGGCTAAACGCAAGAGCAAACAAGGCAAGAAAACCTCATAATCGTCTGCGCATAAAAGGAGACGGACTGAAACAACGGACGCAGATAGTGAGGACGGAAATACAAGCAAACAAACCCTTTTGGATAAAATGTTTGTTCTCGAGTAAATTTTATTTTGTTGGCGCATAGGCAATATCACACTTGTAAATGTCACGCTGATTTCCTCGCTTGAACGGACCGGAATAGTCCGTTTCACTGTCGTTTGACGCAGTAAAGCTATCATTTAAATAGGATTGCTTACTCGCTTTTAGCTTCCTTGTGCTAGAAGACGGTGAGCTTAAACTTGAAGCCATGCTAGTTGAGTCATTTGACTGCCACTGTTCTTCCTGATTAAACCAAGAACCACGGTCGCTTTCTGCTAACGTTTTCAAAATGTATTCGTATTTTTTTATTTTTAGCTTTTCCAGGAGTCATGATCAGTGTTATAGCTACGTATCAGCATGCGAAATAGGATCTGATGTAGAAAGCAAAACAAATGGCCACATACTGTCACCTCGACCGGATAATTTTGATGAACGTGTTAACAGAAAATACCAATCTCAAATGCAACTTTCGCGGCAAAATATTTAGCAACTTTAATACATTTGCCCATATCTCTTTTGCGTTTTAAAATTTTAAATTTTTTTTTGCATATTTCGAAAGCTCCCTTATTAATTAGTAAAAATCTATAAAAAGCTCAAAATAGGTAATTTCAACATTTTTTCATATAATGTAACCTTAAGAAATGATATAATCATTTCTTTGCATTTTTTCGGATTAAATTCCATTCCTCGACTAGATGCAAATTGGGAGATTTCATCAACAACAGTACACTTCAAACTAGGCGAACATCGGGGAACAATTTCCAACAAAGTGGTATCGTCAACGAACTTCACCCGCCCCTGCCAGTCTTTCAAAAGCGGGTTAACAAGGATGGCAAAAAGAATAGGACCGAGTTTGGTTTCCTGGGGCAGACCACCATTCATTCTTTTCCAAGATGAAGATACCATTGCGACCTTTACACTTTGTTCTCAGCCAGTTAGAAAAGCTTTGATCCATCTAACAATGGTTGGGTGGACATTGAGATTGTTAAGTTCACTGATAATAACATTATGATCGACAAGGTCAAAGCCTTTTCTAAAATCAGCGAAAAATAATCTTGCATAACAATGTCCAATATCTAAACCAGCATAAATCAAATGAAGGATGTAAACCAAAGCTTTGGTGGTTGATTTTCTAGGCATGGCAAACTGCTTAGTATCCAATTTAACACTAACTTCACTTAACAACGAATCCAATGTAAAACCTTCCATCACTTTGCCAATCTGGGACGTAAGCGAAGTCGGTCGCAAATCTTTCTCAATAGATCGTGGAGGGGATGCCTCAGGGACGGGTACGACGAAGGCACGCAGTGGCGGATCCAGGGTAAGTCAAAATCAATTATAGCAGCTCAATTTTAAATTCAAAATAACTTTATAACAATGTCATAGGATTTTAAATTCAAAATAAGTTTATAACAATGTCAATGTCATTTCAAAAGAATAAAATCTAACCAATGATGTTGCTTTGAAGGTATTTTAAGATGTAAATATATCCTAGAATGAGCTGTGATAATTTATTTTGACTTAAGCTAGATCCGCCACTGAAGGTACGCTTTAATTGTTGCTGGAATTTTCCTTGTAACATTGTAGCATTATAAATATCAGCAATAACTGGTGCAAGTTCGAAAGCGAAAATCTTCAGAAGTTTGTTGGGAAAGTTGTCAGGACCGGACGACTTAGAGGTTTTAATTTGGCGTAGAGCTGAGAAAACTTTTCTAGTATCAACTAAAAAGCGGTCAGGTACTTCCATTGCCTCGTTTACCTCGCAATCATCCAGTGGTTGAAAATGGCTGGTGAAACTAACAAGAAAGTTATTATATGACTCCGCAAGCTCCACACATGAAGGCATTTCATCGGAAAGTAATGGCTGGTACCAAGAGTCTCGAGAAGAAAGTCCACCTAATGACTTGATCTCTTTTCACCATCTAGATGGATTGAGATTGGATGGAATGAGAATAATACTTGGTTCGAGCAGTTTTAACACCGCGTTGAACTTTGCCACGCCAAAATTTATAAGTTTGTGAAGACTTTCCATTTTTACGTAAAGCGATTTAATTTGGCGTTTTCTAATAGCAAATTTAAGTGAAGGTGTCATCCAGGGTTTGTCCGAGTAACAAGTTTTCGTTAACTTCGATGGAAAGTAGCAATCCACCATTGGCAACATAATATCAACAAATTTATCCAATTTCAATGCACAATCAGAGATTTGAAAAACATCAGACCAGTCAAAGTTAGTAATCCATTGACCAAAAGATCGTATCCGTATAAAATACGCTGGCGACAGCTCCATGCATGTCGTACTTCGATAAAAGAAAGCAAACGTTTGTCACTGTAGATGCATCTTCGGTAGGAATTTCGGCAATTCTGTCGCAACAACCAAAACAACGTGAAGTAAACCATCAACAAATAATATCATATGCTAGTCGAGCACTGAGCGACGTAGAGAAAAGATACTCCCAAGCGGAAAAAGAGGTGTTGGCAATAGTTTGGGCAGTAGAACACTTCCATCTATTTTTATATGGCAGTGAATTCACATTAATAACTGACCATAAACCTTTAGAGGCTATTTATGGACAACGCAATGCGAAAACCTCAGCAAGAATCGAACGGTGGGTGCTTCGTCTCCAGCCATACACATTTAGAATAATCTACAAATCAGGAGCAAATAACCCAGCCAACTACCTCTCCCGCCACCCAACGCACGACAGCAAGCAAAAAACACAGGAGAAAATGACGGCACAATACGTTAATTTTGTAACCAGGAACAGTGTCCCAAAGGCGTTGACACTCAAAGAAATCATCGATGCAACAAATTCAGATGTTACATTAACTACACTGCGTGATGCAATCAAAACAAATAAGTGGGATTCTCCAGTAGTAAAACCGTTCAAAGCCGTAAAAAAGAACTTAGCTCCACCACGGATGGTGTTATACTTAGAGGTACGCGAATTGTAATTCCCTCTAGTTTACAACAACGAGCTATAGATATAGCGCATGAAACACACTTAGGAATCGAGAAAACGAAGTCGTTAACTCGTGAGAAACTTTGGTTTCCGCAAGTCGACAACCAAATCAGAGACGCAACAGAACATTGTATCACGTGTCAAGCTGCAGGACACGTGAATCCTCCAGAATCACTACACATGACTGAAATGCCAGAGTTACCATGGAGAACCATCCATATTGACTTTTATGGTCCACTACCAACTTCTGAATATCTCTTAGTAGCAGTCGATCGTTATTCCAGATTCCCCGAAGTTGAAATAATCCATTCAACAAGAGCCTCTACAGTAATACCCAAATTAGAAAGGATGTTTTCAGTACATGGCATCCCGGACACAATCATATCCGATAATGAGCCTCCATTTAACGGTCACGATTTTGCACGATGTCTGAAAGCTCTTGGTATTCAAGCCAAGTTTTCCACACCATATTGGCCTCAAGGCAACACTACTGTTGAGCGATTTATGCAGCCCTTAGGAAAAGCACTCAAAACAGCTACGCTCGAAGGAAGACCCTGGAAACAAGAACTAAACCATTTTCTTTTACAGTATCGTATAATTCCACATTGTACAACTGGAGTACCCCCTCAGAACTGTTATTTAACAGAGTCGTAAAAGGAAAGATTCCAGTAATAAATGAAAAAAAAGTTGTGAATAGACATTCGGAAGCTCGAGATAATGAAACCAAACACAAAGAACGTAATCGAGAATATGCAGATCAGAGGAGAAACACCAGAAAGAGCGAAATAAAGATCGGCGATTAGTACGTATACTTGTTAAACAAGAGAAGAAAAATAAGTTGAGTGTGAATTTTAATCAGAAACCGTACAAGGTTATCAAGAGAACTGGTGTCGAGATAAGTGCACAAAGTAATGATGGTCATATCATCACCCGAAACATATCACACTTCAAGCGAATAAATAAACCAGATGACGACACGGATGACGAACAATATGAATATCAACTAAACTCATATATACTCGTATAACAACCAACCAAGAGCCAGTAGTGGAACTACAGTTATGCCTAGAAGATCGAATCGGGTGAGAAGACCACCAGATCGATATGGTCTTGCATATCCATCACAGTTAATAAACTGGCATTGTTTAGAAATCAAACCAAATAGAACGTTCATATTTAGTTATATAATTTAAAAAAAGGGAGTGATGTAGTGATCTGATTGGTTGATATTGACTAAAGATAGGTGCCGGAAGTGAACGAGAGTATGGGACGGACGGTCAATTGAGGACAGATACAGTAGTTATTGTGTGTAGAAATATAGACAGTGAAGAATGCAATAAAACAAAGTACGCTGCTATAATAACCAGGATTCTAATTTTGTTCCCTGGGGGACACTAGAAGGAACATTAAATGTCCATTCAGACATATAATCTCTTGCTAATTTTAACCTTTATCGTCTATTTATCAAGAAATCAATCACTCATCGCTTAATGAATAAGTCTGACAATAAGTCTGACAATTCAATTCAATAAGTCTGACACTGAAGGAGCAAGGATTTTGGCATAATCACGAAGGTCCAATTAGAAATGTCAACAGGACCTGGAGCTTAGTGGGGTTTAAGTTTTTCAATTTTTCTAGTACTGATGAAGTGTTTGTCAAGTTGACATTTACATCCAACGGGTCATCAGGGATCCATTCAAATATATTATCAAAGTCCGCGATATTTAGGGATTGTAAGTATTCGTAGTTATTGATTAAGTCTGCTAAACCTTTATACGTTAAATCACTTAAATGGTATGCATCTTCGACCTGCAGTTGACTAATTAGGTTGCTGGACACTGATTGCAATACTAGATATACGTTTAACCTCTGATCACCAAGGTTTGAGATTGGACGTTTCGAAACTGTCAACTCTGGAGGCGAATTAATCTGCTCGACAAGATTTTCTTGTTCTGTTTACTTTATTACAATAGGATTTAAAGAGCGTACTATTACCGGATGCAAATGCACGTTGCCGAAGCTTAATAAGTTGTTTCTGTTTATTGGTTATCCAAGGAGAGTCGTTGCGATGAAATTTAACACGTTTTTTTAGGCACAAGAATATCAAAACCAATCTTTATTGCGGAGCATAAGATATCACAATTTTTATCGCAAGATTTCGAAGAGTCGATTAGGTCAGCCAAAATTACTCAGGTATCGACCATGTTTGTTTTTGCATGATTGATGCGTGTCTTTTTTTGTAACTGTCTTTATACTATGGATCTCTGACGGTGTTTAAACTTTGGGTTCAACTATCATTACATTATGATCTGGTAGTCCAAAGGGAGACAGAGCTTTAACTGTATGCACGTCGATCGTAAAGTAAACGTAAAGCAACTTTGAAAGTTGACATCGCTTCGTATATTTGAGATTGTTTTACGGATTTTAAATTGCCGACAAAAACCATTTCAAGTTCTGGAATTAGCAGAGAATGACAAAAAATCAAATACCAAAGCACAAAGTAAAGAAACTATAATCATTTCTGTTGTCAAGCGTTTATGTGCTGTATGCTCGTCTTCTTGTTTATTTTGTTATCAATTTAGCAGAAATATGATTTTTGGCATTTGCATATATTTTTGTTTTAGTTTGTGCCGTAGAGATGAAAATACAATCGTTCTAATCAGCATGCAACGTTATCTATAAGAAACGAGATTATATTTGCCGACATTGCTTACTAGCACAGATCTGTACTTCAAATGCTGGTATTTTTTAGTTTTTTGTTCACATAATGATACAAAATGAAACTTACATAATTATCCACCACTTTTGGCCGTTCATAACATTGGTTTTTTACAACATATGCTCTTCGGTTTGATATCAATTTGTGTCTCTGTTAAAGTACTATATTTCCACCAAGATTTAAAGCAAAAGCAAAAGAGTACAAAACAAAAAAGTCGTGGAAAAGTGTCAAAACTGTGCTAGTTTTAGCGTACGACCGAATCAGAGTTAATAGGTTTTTGCGCATGCACAAAGCCAGTGACGTTTTAAAAAAGGCCAAATTTAACGAAATAAGGCCAAATTTTATTTTTTTAAAAAAAAGCTAAAAACAACAAATTTTATCAATGTTTTGACATGGTATCAGTAAGATTTGGTCCGACTAATTTTTAGTATTCCAAAGTCTTCAACTTCACAAAGGTGAAACAATTTTATGTTGAATCTTGTCACTCGACTCAATAAAAAAGCCGAAAAAAAGCCAAAAGGCAAAGCATTTTTTCAAGACCAAACAAGAAATAAAAAAGCCAAAATCGAGTTATTTGGCCTTAAAAAAGCCAAGTTACCAACCCTGGGCCGAATGCCAAGAAAGCTACAGTTGACGATTTTCGGGAGAATTGCGTACTTCATCAATGGCTTAAAATGTTAGGCGTTGTTTCACTGTAGTTATTTTACAAAACTATTACCGAATAGTTTTCCGTGCAGGATAGCGTCATATCCATGCACTTGAGTTGTGGCTTGACTTTCCGAAAGTCTCGTCACAACTCGCGTGCATGGATGACGCTATCCTGCACGGAAAACTATTCGGTATTCCTAAGAATGTATTATAATATACTGATAATCTTCTCTTATTTTGTAGGACATATCTGCTGTTAGAACTTGCCACAACAAGGCATAAATCGTAAAACAGCATAGGCCGAAACTTTATTTCTTGTCACATGATAAATGTTTTAATAAAATGTCCAATTTCACATCATACAATAGTCACTATTCTGATATTAGGCCTATTCAAACGAAGCCAATATGTTGGTCCAACATCACACAATATTGTTGGATGCAACATATGCATGTTGGCCTCGTTTGAACACCATGTTGGAAGATGTTGGCTTAATTTCAAACATTGTTGGGGCAACAATGTTGCATGATGTTGGCTTCGTTTGAACAGGCCTTTACACTGTTGATATAATGAGCTAATAAAATCAAATTGAAAACTACATATAAGATTCGTCTTGCATGAGTTGTGTCTTCAATCTTCAAGCAACACTTTGCATGTATTATTGAGATTCTTTTAAAAAAACAACAGGGGAAATTGTTGCACAAATCAGGTGTCAAAACTGACCACATAATGGCATTCATAGCTGTATGGATAGGAGTTGTAAACTAGCCGGGACCTTACCCTTTAACTATTTCAAAAACATGTATATTACGTAAATTTCATGTATTATATGGAATTTCTGATAGCAACGCCACTTTGGGAAGTATTGGTAACACAGGGATATATGCCTACATGGATTGGTGTATTTGTCTATTGGCCTAAAAAGCTAATAGTAAATTTCTGTCCTACAAACATTATCTTTCAGTACTCAATCAATAGAAAATTTTGCCAGGAAAAAGTTGACACATTTCAAGGTGGTTATTTTTTGAAAACATTTGTGGAAAAGGTATATACTTCTATATGCCTGAACTAATGCACCTGTCAACAGTTTGCTCCAGGGAGGAGCTATAAGTCAACCCACATGACTTGAAATTTTTGCTACAATTTCCCTAATGTAGCTGTCGAATTCTTTGGTTTCGTCCAATCGCCCCTTTTGGTAAACCATTGACTAGCTATTAAATAGCTTGCATACGGGCTGGTTAACCTTACAACTGTGTGACATTGTGCCTGAATGAAATCATTGATTTGGCAGAAATGTTCACCATAATAAATTACTATACAAGTCATAAGGCTCAAGGCAATTTTTACTTTTGTGCATGAGTTCATCGATCGGCTAAATTCATATATATTAATCTGAATATTCAGTATGAAGTGTATCCAGTCGTGTAGCGTACAAATTTGAATAAATCGTAGAACTACAAATAAAACCATAAAAATCATTCATAAATTGACGAATACACAACTCTACTGCAAAATGTCATTCTAGAATATCTAGCCGTTGCAATGGAGATGGCCTAAAATGACGTCAAATTCACAAAAAGTCAGCCACGTCTTTTGGCTTCAAACCATAGGCGGCCCAATTCAGTGTGTGGTTTCATATAGAGATCAATGACACACAAAACACACTTCGTAGGTGCTTCAATATAATTTCCTAAGGTTGGCAACTAAATCAATTACGAAAATACACTTCCGTGAAATGAAGCATAAATACACAATAAAAACGTGACGAATTACAAAATAAACAAGACCAGTGTGTGGCTGCATAAATTTACTGCCCTTGTGGTGAGTTTCTGTTTCAAAAACCGCTTAAGAACGTTGTATACGTGTCAGTTTTTTTTAATGTTTTGCTAAATTTTACGGCTGTAACTATGCGGGATGCTCTCATCCTGCTACTGGAAAAAGTTTTAAATGACAAATGCGTGCAGCGTTTGGCTTAAATATAAATTTAACTTGGACCTATGCTTTGACAAGCATAAGGACCAATGTTGCCAACCTTAGGGAATTATTAAGAACCTACGAAGTATGATTATGTGCACACTGATCTCTATATGAAATTACACACTGAATTGGACCGCTTATGTTCAAACGTTTGCCTGAAGAAAGATTAGCGTACCTCCTCCAGATATAGTAAAGCTCAGTGTGCACACACTGCCTCCATTTTTGTGGGTAGCCGCGCATGCGTAGCTACCCACTATGTGGGAACCGTAAAATGTACAATCGTCTGTGGGTTCGTGTCCGCAGTACTGATCCAGTACTAGACTGGATAGTCAAAAGTGAAGCAAATTATATATGCGAAAATCACTTCCGGCCACCAGGGAGCGATAGAATGCATGGCGAACGTGAACGAAGGTGAATTTTGCCGAATTTGAGATACTTTACGATATTATACCAAGCTGATCGCTCCACTGGTGTCTAAAAAATGTTATGTTAATGCTTTTGAAACGCCAATTATCCGGATTGTCCTAAAACATCGTCATTTTTGTTTGTTCAAAGTTGTTCATGAAATACAGTGCAAGGCGAACAACGTGAAGCAAGGTGAATTTGCCAAATTTGAGATACTTTACGAAGTTATACCGAGCTGATGGCCTCACTTTTGTCTAAAAGATCACAACAAAACTAAACTGAGATATCACTGATTTCGAGGTAAGTGTTGACATTATACTTTGATATGGTATTTCACAAATAGTTTGACCCCGCTCATGGCCATATTTTAGTGAGCTTGCTTAAAGAACTGTTAATTCTATATAACCCTTGTGTATTTCTAAATTTATAGGTAAATCCTGACGGTCATTCTGGAAATGATCCTGCCAGTATTTATACGGTGACCACGAGAACACTTCTAACCATGGAAAATGGCATTCATCAAAAAACATGAATGGCACTCATATCAAATTTATGGACATCTTCAAATTTTTGACATTTATGCTAATCTACAAGCGTAAAATTAAATGGGTTCACAGAAAGTTAAAACAGTGTGCAACCTCAGCAACGATCGAAGTATTTCGGAGAACAACAAACAACAACGAAATTTCACTTCCATTGGAGAGGATCAGAAAAGCCGATCAAAGCTTATCTTCGTTGTACCCATCCTACGCATTGAGAACTTTGAGAAAGTCATGGACTATTTATATACTCATCAATTGAAAAAAACAAGAGTGAAGAAAAACATCTATACATTTGGCAAATATGCTTTTGTCAATATATCTGATAATGTGAAAGTGCCACGAAATGACGAATATCTTGACTTTTCTTAACTTCGCCGAACTTAGATCTTTGGACTATCTTTCAAATTCAAACTTCACGAAAATTGTCTACCGAGACTTCGACCTGAGACCTTAATGTGTACCGCCCTGGAACAAGAACGCTTCTTGTGTTAAGGGTTGTTCTTATTATATATATTTCGTTCTGTGAATTCTTGTCTTTCGTATACATACAGGTCAAGGTTTTGCACACTATATGCGAAATTGTATTTGACACATTAACTACCTCACAGCTTCTTGGATATGCTTATGCTTATTGAAAAAAAATGTATGTAATACTCGTTTACTTAAAGTGTAATGTTTTGTATGTGATTAAATGTTTATTTCCCGTAAACTGTGCCAATTTACTTAATTTCAATAACTTTAGCTTTTGAAATAGCCATTATCAAGCACTGCAGGCTACCCACATGTACGCAGCGCATACCTATTTTTATCTCTATGTAAGCGTAATATATCACATCCGGCTATCACGCGTGAGGTGAGGCGTGGGTTGAGGCGTTTCAAAAGTGTCCAACACATGCAATATGCTAGACATCTGCTGCCAATGGCGAAGCCATGCTGCCCAACATTTGCTATCAAAGCGATTATCATTATTCATTACTCCGCCTGGACGTAGCGCGTGTCTGTGTTGTTTTTCAAAAGTTGGGTAGCCATTCATGGGTAATAGTAATACCACTAGCACAAGCTGTGTATGCCGATCGAAACACGGCGTTTAAAATCAAACTCTAGCGGCATATATGTCAACGAAACACGCATTTTAAGGTGGCTCCCTACTGTTTTAGTCCAAAAGTGCATTGTAGCCGTTAAGACCCTCGCATTTCCACATCTTTCATGATAAAAATATGAAATTCAGTACAAGTGTTATTGAAGTCTCACTAAAGATTTTATGGTTGTGATTGTGTGCTAGAAGGTTGTTGCCATGGCAACAAATGGATTAGAGCATGGCTTACTTTTTGTCTTCTTCCCACAATTTTCGGGATTTCCTTCGGTGAATTATTTTTTAATTGAACAAGCTACATGGTATTGGCGTAATCGTTTCACTTACTCATTTTGAAAAAAAATAATCGATACATTTTTTCATTATTCTCCAAAATGTTGAAATTCAATATTAAAAAAAATCCCTTCGATTAAAATTTACAAAAATGTGACATTACAAGCGTCTGAGCAAGGTTAATTGATGAGCAAAATTTTAAAAAAATTCACCGAAGGAAACGGGCGAAATTTGTAGTCAAAATTGATTAAATTTGATTATATTTTTTTGCTCTAACGTCATAAAATTTTTGAAATCACGCGTGGAATCCGGCACAACTCGTGGACAACAACCAGAACTGCGAGAAATGCGTGTTTTAATAGCCGTAGTATTTTGTCGTTTGGAATTTTTGGTTTAACTTAAAGAGATTAAGGGACTAAAAGACATTCATATTGCCAAAAAGAAAAGACACCACATAATAAGGCCTCAAATCAAACCACTGTTTCTTAAATTTAGTCTTATCATTAAAAACCAATGCACAAAAATCTTTTCAAGACATTGAACGACCAATTTGACTTCACGGCCTAAATACATAAATCATAAAAATATTCACGATAATTATAAGATTTTGTTGTTAAAACACGACAGATTTCGTAACCAATTGAACGAGAAAACTTACATTAGTTTCATAAGCTTCGGTGACATTTCAGAAGAGCCATAAAGTCGATGAAGACAATATAAAATAGTTTAGTCGGAGGCCATACATTTTTCGTAAAATTTCGAGCATTAAAATTTACATTACTGGACATAAAAAGCGCCTAAAAATTGTTTTAAAACTGATTTAAAGCACGTACTACTTGAACTTGGAGACACAAGCGATTGTAAGATAGAACTGTTGTCTTTGTTGTGTGTAGAAACACAAAAACATCGGCAAAAACAATGTTTTCAACTTTGAATATGAAAAATTTTATTATAGCTGGCCACGAACATTCCACGCGTGATTCGCGCGGACAATGTCTGATCTCTATAAATCCGGTTGTAACTGAACAAAACCCTAGGGAGCCACCTTAACATGTATACTTTAACATGTTAACCGCAGAAAGGTTCTACTTGCAACGATTCTCATGCAAAATGTTTTATAGCGACAAAAGTCACCGCGAAAATTTGGCTAAGAGTAATGGATTGCTGTGAAGTTTTGGGAGAGTGTTTCCGCTCTTTTCCGCTCAACTGCCATGATAAACAAAGATGACCATATGTTTGTATAGCATCGCCAAGCGCCTTCTGTTGCTGTTCATTTGTTCCTACCAGCTCAGGGCCAGTCCCAACTGAAATTACTGGCAGGATATTAATAACCAACTATACCAAAATATGATTTTATTCCACAAATATATCGACCAAAAAAATAATTACATAACAGGTTTTAACTTTCAAGTCCGTGCACACTCTCATCCGGGAGTTTATTTTGGACCTTTTTCCGGGTGTCCCGGGCACCGCTACGTGTTCGTATCTCGCATAATGAGAATAATTTAACGATAAATTAATGTCAATAAGTCAATCTGAACATCCTCCCCCCGTGATCGTTCATCTTTAAGAAGGCGATCACTCCTCAGGTGCCGCGACCTTAGTAGCAGGTCTTCTATACACCCGAACTTGGTCTTGACATCAGCACTACGTACTGCGTTGTATGAGCCACGGTACACCTCTACAATTCTGCCCAATGGCCACGTTCCACGTGGGATGGGGTGATCCACTAATATGACTAGATCTCCGACCTTAAGGCTTGGTACATCCTGCGTCCACTTTGTTCTTTGCACCAGCGTAGGTAAGTATTCCCGTAACCAACGTTTCCATAAATGATTTGTGACCACTTGTGACTGTCTCCACCGTTTTCGACTTGATATTTCCTTATCCACGAATACGCCTGGCGACAAGTTAACAATAGGACGTCCGAGGAGAAAATGATTTGGTGTTATTGCTTCAATTGAATCGACATCAGAGCTTACTTCGGTTAATGGACGGCTATTTATTAAGGCCTCCACTTCTACCATCGTGGTTGACAACACCTCGTCGGTCAGGACTTGATTGTTTAATACAGTTTAAATGTCCTCTTACACGAACGTACCAGCCGCTCCCATACTCCCCCCATGTGTGGCGATGCCGGCGGATTGAACACCCACTTGATTCCTTTCTGGCTAAGTTCATTCTTGATTTGATCTTGATTCAGATTCTCGATACACTGCTTCAGCTCCGGATTAGCCCCAACAAAATTTGTACCGTTGTCCGAGTAGAGTACTTGTGGATTTCCTCTTCGTGCTATAAACCTTCGAAGACACATTATGAAAGAATCTGTCTCAAGAGAGAACGCTACCTCTAAATGAACCCCACGTGTTACCAGGCAAGTAAAGAGACAAATCCACCGCTTTAAATGCTTTCTTCCACACTTCACTTCAAGTGGCCCAAAGTAATCCACTCCGGCTTTGGTAAAAGGAGGGCTAACCAACAAACGATCACTTGGTAATTCAGCCATCTTTGGTGGGCGTGGCACAGCTCGACGCAATTTGCAAAACCAGCAACCGTGGAGAACCTTCTTCACCGTAGCTTTGCAGCGCAGAATCCAATACTGCTGTCGCAACTCGTTCCGTACGTTGTCTACTCCCGCATGACCAAGACCCTGGTGGGTATCCAACACCATTAATTTGGTCAGCTCACTTCTGGGATCCAAAACAACTGGGTGACGGGCAACAAAGGATATATCTGCTTTTCCAATTCGACCACCAACGCGTATTATTTTATCTTCGTCTAGGAAAGGTGACAAAGACACCAATTTACTTTGCTTTTTCACGGGAAGTCCTCGTTTAAGATCTTCGAGTTCCACACCGAATGCTTTTGCTTGCTCTTGACGAACGAGGCTGGTGTTTGCTCGTACGCGCTCTTCGACCGAGGGACTACTAAACATTCTGTCAGACATTGGTGATTTACAGTTATGTAGAAACCTTTCAACGTAAACCATCACAGATACAGCGCGAGAGTAAGAAGAATACCTGGTAAGGTCAACCAACTGTGCTGATTCTCGTTGACTCGTCGTTTTCCCAGAAAAATAAATGCCACCTTCAGTCGCAGGCTGTAAATGACAACTGTCATCGACCTTAATCGTAGTGTCTACAGGCCATTCTGACTCACCGAGCTGAAGGAAATCAGGTCCATTTAGCCATTTGCTGTTTAACGTAATTAACGACACTGGCAGTCCTCTAGTACCATCGTCAGCTGGGTTCAATTTGGTTGGGCAGTAATGCCATTGCGTAGATTCCGTTGTATCCAAAATCTCACTCAGGCGATTAGCTATAAACGATACGTGTCGGGTCGACGCTCCACGAATCCAGTGCAGCACTGTTGTGCTATCTGACCAAAAGTGCATAGAACTAAAGTTATAGTCATGTTCCTTCTCAATTATCCTCGCCACTCTCACACATAAAACGGCAGCTTGCAACTCGAGTCGTGGTATGATCAACTTCTTGGTGGGTGCTACGCGGGTTTTAGCTATGACAAAAACACACTTTCTAGATCCATAATGATATTCAAAACGAAGGTATCCAACAGCGCAGAATGCCAATTCGCTAGCGTCTCCAAAAATATGCACTTGAATTTCCTCAGGGTACATGTCGACCATTCGGTAGAATCTTGGAATCGAAAACTCTGTAAGCATAAGCATCTCTGACTCCCACGTCTGCCATTCCGCCAACAAATCTAGTGGCAGAGGATCGTCCCATGTCAGCCCAAGTTGCCAAACCTTTTGAAGGAGAATCTTGGCTCTTACAACAAACGGGGCCAGGAAGCCAAGGGGATCGAACAGGGACGCAATGATACTAAGTAGCTGCCTTCTCGTTTGTGCCGGCTTACGTTGCTTGATGGTAAACGTAAAGTGATCTCTTTGTATGTCCCAACCAACACCAAGCGCTCTCTCAATGGGCATGTCTATACATCCCTCGATTGCCTTGACAGAAGCTGCTCGCTCAGTCTCCGGTATGTTCTCAATCACACGACGATCATTCGAAATCCACTTCGTCAAACGAAATTTTCCCTTTTGGCATAGCTCCGTCAAATCATAACAAAGCTTAATGGCTCTTTCAACCAAATCAACGGACTTGAAAAGGTCGTCCATGTAGAAATTACGATCAACAGTAGCAGCAGCATCGGGAAATTCATGTCTGTTCTCTTCAGCGTTCCGACGAAGGGCGTAATTGGCGCAGGTAGGAGCGCATTTGGCACCAAAAATATGTCTTTGATACTGGTAAGTTTCTATCTCTGAGCTAGGAGAGTCACGCCACAGGAAACGTAGCTCAGCTTGATCATCCTTTGGTACGGCAACTTGATTAAACATAGCTTCTATATCTGCTGACAACGCGATCTTTCCTTCACGAAATCTCATGAGAATCCCGGTCAAGGAATTGAGAAGGTCAGGACCAGCAATAAGGTGATCATTTAGGGAGGACCCTTGATATCGACAGGCAGCATCACAAACTCTTCTAACCTTCCCAGGCTTGTTCGAATTTAGAACTGGATGATGGGGCAAGTACCACTACTTTTCTTCAATGTCAACTTCTTCGGGACCCAACTTCTTGATATAATCTTTCTGAAGATCACCATGAATGCTTTCTTTGTACGCTTCAGCAAGATTTATGTCACGCTGTAATCGCTTCTCCAACAATACTAGGCGATGTTCAGCTACTGCTCTGTTGTTCTCTAAAGACTCACAGTTTTTCTTCCAGAGCAGTGGAACCTCGTATCTTCCATCGACTAATTTTGTCGACTCTTCCAAAGTATGCATTGCTTTCTCATCTTCAACCGACCTTTGGGCTTCCACTTCGTACTTACAACCAAAGTCCTCTGTTCGCCACCACGACTTTACCCGGTTGTTGAGCTCTTCATCCGGTGGTTGGACGTAGGTACCTTTCGGAAGTCCGCAGATGGTCTGGAAGCGGCTCACTGATGGTCCAGCCAAGTTTTGTACGGATACCGACTGGAGTTCCTCTAGGACCACATCGTGTTTCAATAGGTAAAATAATATCCATACAGTCACTTCCAATAAGTAACGAGACATCACAACTGGTAGCCTCTGGTATGTTTATGTCCTTTAGATGAGACCATTTTGACTTGACATCCTCCACGTTTATATTCTGCTGAGCAATGTTTAAATGTTCAACTATCAATGCACCATTCACTTCGAAACGTGGTGTAACCATGTTGACTGGGCTAACTTCCGTGTTAACTCTCCTAGAATTCAGTTGAGATGTTACCTGAATGCCATTAAGTATGATTTGTTCCTGTGGACCTTTCAAACCAAGCTTGTCCGCAACATGAGATACGACCTACTTTCCGATGCCGTCCCAACGTTCTCTTCCTTTGGAGGTCCATGATCAGCTTCCTTGTTCTCTACTCTGTGCGAAAGTTTATGATGATATCCTTTGCAACCATTTACTTGGTAGTGCTTTTTTACAGGACATTTATTTGACCAATGGTCTTTACTCAAACAACAAAAGCACAGTTTACGCTTCTTAACCTCCACCAGTCGGTCTGCGACAGATAAGCTCTTAAATTTGGTGCATTCACTAAGTTCATGTTTACCTCCATCCATCATTATGCATGACATCACTGTTCGGTTCTCTTTATTTCCTGAAATCTGCAGCCTTTGGAATTTACCCTTGAAATTCTGCTTTGATGCTGCATTTTTGCATTTAGAGATATGCCTGAATCACCAACCATTGATTTAAACATGGAAACCCAATCAGGCCACTTAAGCGGGTCACCATCAAAGATCGATAACTTTAACTTTGGAAGATTACTACCCTTCGGCTGAACTACAACAGTTGGTGCACTGTTGTCATTTGAATAAGTCTGCTGAACTTGATGTATTGATGGTACATTATGGCAATTTGTTTCAGGCTGATGTGACGGCACTTTATCTTTTGCTTGGTCGGTCTCAGAAATTGGCTGGGGGAATGCAACCGATTGCTTGTTATCCTGGGGTTCATTGTCGAAGTCCCATAGTCTATTTGATAAGCATTCTGGGTCGTCTACTTCGAGTAGCTCTGCTTCTGCCCTAAGCCGCCTCCATTCATCTGTTGCTTCCTGGATCTTTCGTCTTTCTTCAGCTTCAAATTTTGCTTTCTCAGCTATCGCTTGTGCCATTGCTACATTTTTCTCGAGTTCTAACTGTTTTTCCCGTTCTTGCTTTCGTTTTTCTTCTTCTTCCATTAATTGCTTGGCTTTTAATTCTGCGGCAAAGGCTTTCGCACGCACTTCGGCTCTCTTTCCACTTGATTTGAGCTACAAGTCACCACAGATTTAGAATATAGTTGTGTTGGTAATTGTGGACTTGCTTGTTTGCTCATTTGCCAACATACCAGCTACTGATGATACTTCATGTAAGCGTCCCTCAAGATGGCTCATAGCCTCCAACTTAGCCAGTTCAACTCTTTCTAACTGTTCTTCATACCAATTTAACACTAGTTCATGCTCGTTTTCATGGACAAATGCAAGAAGTTCATTATTAAGACACTCAGCTTCGTTCAAGTATTCAAAAAAATTGTTTACGTACCCTTTTATCATGGTTTTGCTGCCAGTTTTTGCTATAAGTTCCTCCAATTTTCGTAAAGTCGTAGTAATTCTCCTCTTAACTACCGATCTTTTGCTTCGTATACGTGTTTCCTTTAATTCTCCAGTAGGCTTCTTCGAGGAAACGCCACCAAACTTGCTCCCTTCGACGTTTTCCGCCTGTAACCCACTCGAAACAGACATCATCGCTCATGTAACACTATTAAATCTCGATTAAACCAATTCAATCCGGTGTCAAAGGACCATTTAATGTTCCTACCAGCTCAGGGCCAGTCCCAACTGAAATTACTGGCAGGAAATTAATAACCAACTATACCAAAATATGATTTTATTCCACAAATATATCGACCAAAAATATAATTACATAACAGGTTTTAACTTTCAAGTCCGAGCACACTCTCATCCGGGAGTGTATTTTGGACCTTTTTCCGGGTGTCCCGGGCACCGCTACGTGTTCGTATCTCGCATAATGAGAATAATTTAACGATAAATTAATGTCAATAAGTCAATCTGAACATCATTATTTGTAAAAAGTAGAAAATTGCACTGAGCGAATCAACGTAAGATCTAAGGATAAGTTAAACAGATTGGAGTGATGGCATTTCTTAAGAATTTCTTGGTTCTCCTGGTCGTTTTGTCTACTATCAATCTGTGTTTTGGTAATTGAAATTGCACATGGTATTCGCTGGAAGATTATGAGGATTTACAGACAATAAAGAGCCTGTTTCAAAGTTGCGTTAACTACGCTAATGATATGGATTACTGGTATAGATGTGTGGAACTGTACAGAACACAAAAAGAGGCTTTGGAAATGAAATCTACACAAAAGTATCAACAGACGAATTCTAAAACGATTAGTTTCTACATACACACAATTTAACGTTCAATCAAAGTGAGAAATATAATTGTTCAATCAGACACACTGACAATAATTTTATGCCATTGAATATTTTCTCCTGTTGTTTCGTAGTCAAGCCTATTTCTCGTCTGCTCATGAAAAGTATATAGAATAAAATGCAAAATAAAAATATTCCGATAATACATGTATAAGATGTATATTTCCTCGGAATGTGTTTTGTCTTTAACAGCAACGGGCTTCCGCATTGTACACGTCAATGCATGGAAACCTCAGCTGCGAACATAGGACTATAGAGAGTTTTTGCTATATCTGTATATTTAGCCATATATACAGCACAAGTCGGAACAGATATGCAATAGGTCTGTTGCAACTTAATTGCTGTCAACAAATGTCGGTGTCTGGATATATTCGCTCAACTTGTATCAGTCTGTTCTGACAGGTCCGCATCGGTTTTTTAATAGACCGGTTACAAACTCTTTTGACAGAGCTGCAGCGATGCTGTTTTCTACAGACCTGTCGCAATTTGTTGCAATAAAGAATGCTGTCGTCAACAACTTGCGACCATAAAGATTATAAATAACACTAGAGGAGGCATCGTAATCTTTTTCAGTTAAAACAAAAGGGAACGCGTTTTGGGGGGGGGGGCAAATTCAAGTCCCGGATACAGGGCCAGGCGCTTATTGGCTGAGCTAATGCTTCCTTAGCAAACACCCTAGCAACAGCAGAAATCTGTATGAATGCTCATCGTTGTTGAGGTCGTTTTGTCGGTTTTGTGGCCAAAATAGTACTTTTTCAATTGCTTTTATTATTTCAGACGATCTGGAATGATATTTTCAATATTTTTACGAGGAAAAACACTTCAAAAAGCGGATAAACTCGTCTAAAACGACTTTTTTGCCCGGAACGTCGTGAATGAGTGAACATCCGGGACTTGAATTTGCCCCCCCCCCCAATCGCCGCGCTCCCAAATTTTACCCTAGATGTCCCCTCTAGTGTTATTTTTAATCTCTATGCTTGCGACAATCTGTTATAAACACTGAGCTTTACAAACACTGGAGGAGCGGCTCGGCATGTAAAAGTGTCGCCAAAAACATGACGCACTTTGACCTTTGCTGACGCTATATGGTTCCTCAGGCTACAGGTATTAAGGAGCTTTAGATTTGACTACGGCTACGGCTACGACTACGAGGTTTGATGGCGTGCGCAGAAGTCGTAGTCGTTCTCGTTTCTGTTCGAACTTTATTCAGAAGAAAAACAGGCAACGAGAAAGGAACTTTCCGTAAATTAGTTTTTATTTAGTCCATAACTCTCTCTACTAGGTTAGCTCTTTATGCAAAGAACAGTGCACGAACTAAGTGCAAGTAAGTGCAGAATAAAAAAAAACAAAGAAGTAAGTGCTGAATAAAAAAAACAAACCAGATAATATTTATAACGAGGTTGCAACTACAATTATATTAGTCATATATTATTATAGAATATATTATTATATTAGTCATATATTATTATAGAATATATTGTTAAGAACATAAAAAATCACAAATCTAAATATGACACATAAGTACAAAAATTGCTAGCTAGAATTTCGCAGTGTAGTTCCATATAGTATAGCTCAGTGTGTAGTTCGCTCATGTTTGTTGATATATCATGTATCCTTGATAGCTAATCAAGCAACAAACTGCAGCTCAAAATTTCCCGTTATAATTTACGCTATTGCTTGAAAAAAGACTCCACATAAACGCTAAGGATATGACAAGTATTTCTACAGATAATTTTCGAAGAAAAGCAAACGTAAACCAACTTTCAAAAGTATTTAAAAAGTCGTAGCGAGGACTACGAGATTTCTGCAAAATGTCGTACTCAGATGAGCGACGGCTACGACTTTTTCTCGTCAGTACGAGATGGCGTCAGCATATGGCGTGCGCTTGGCGCAAAAATGACGAATCTCGTAGTCGTAGCCGTAGCCGTAGTCAAATCTAAAGCTCCCTAATTACAACTGACCAACGGCGATCCGGAGCTTTTAAAAAGACTCACCCCCTCTGTTTTTTGCAAAAAAGTTTTATGGCTTGTTTTTGTGGGGGGAAAAATGAAAGGAAAAAAATTTATTCGCTCGTGGACGCGAGAATTTGTAAAAATTATGTGGAATGTTTCTTCCAGCAGGTAAGACTCTCGAAACTTTTAAATTTTTTATCGTTTCACTGGGTATTATTTTGTATTTTCATCCCCGAAGTTTACAGAAATGCGTAAAAAATTTTTTGTCAAACACTGATGCAAAGTCTGATTATTTATTGGGTATATCCGTATAAACAGTTCTGTCTTCTGCATCAGGCACTGACTTTTACTTTAATAGTGCTATTTTTGATGTTACTAATATAAGCAACAAGTTTTCCTTGATGAATGCATGTTTATAGTCATATATCCATGATTCAATTTTTGCCCATTAGCAGTTTGGCACTGAAATCAATTATATCACTGGATAGCGTGGAACAATCTCTCGGTGCCTGACATCATAGTAATTGTTGATCAAAGTGTAAACAGTTGACAGTCAATCAATTCAGCTTGTTTTTGTGTCAGTGTGCATAAAAGATAACATTTTGGGCCATGTTTGTAAATATAAGCTCAATATAATTTACATGGTGCTGTTTTTTTCTTTTTAGATTGTGTACCTCATGCATTATGGACCTCATTTTCTATTTTGCTGTCTAACACCAGATGGTTATTCATCAGATAATTTAGCATTTTCACTATAGTGTCAGGATATATAATATCCTCACCCCACTACAGGAAGCATAAATTGTTCAAGTGGAGTTAGGATTACTCTTGCTAAATGTAGATTTGTTTCATTTTCAATGACCCATACACAGCCAGAAACGCCACAGACTTGCTGCAAGTTGTGGAATTTACCAGCTTGCTGCAAGTTGTCATCAAGTTGCAGCCAGCCTGTTGACTTCATCAAGTTGCAGCAAGTCTGTGAGGATCAGGCTTGCTGCAGACTAGCAGACTTGTTGCAAGTTGTTACAACAACTTGCAGCAAGCTTGTGGATATCAAGTCTTGACAAGTCTGTCGAAGCAACTTGCAGCAAGTCTGTTGAGCGCATCAAGCCTGATGCAAGTTGCGAAAATCAGACTTGCTGCAACTTGATATTTGCAGACTTGCTGCAAGTTGTTTCAACAACTTGCAGCAAGCTTGCGGATAACAAGTCTTGACAAGTCTGTCGTAGCAACTTGCATCAGGCTTGATGCGTTCGTCAGACTTGCTGCAAATTTTCAGACTTGCTGCAAGTTGATAACACAGATTTGCTGCAAGACTGAAACCACAAATTGCAGCAATTTTGTTGAACGCATCAGTGCTGATACAAGAGAATCTTGCTGCAAATTGAATAATATATTGAATAAGTTGCTGCAAATTTGCATTGAAAATCAGACTTGATGCGACTTAATATTTTAGTGCAGCCTTTCTGCAAGTTATTGAAAAAACTTGCTTGTGAATAACAAGTCTTGTCAAAGCTAGCCTGTATTTATATATAAGGGCTGACAGACCTAACAGTCGTCAGCGTAAAATAATCGAAATCTATCCTCGAACATTGGTTGGAAAATGTTAAAAATACGTAAGAAAACTATTCTTGACATTAAATAAAGCGGCACTAAAATTAAATTTTCGCTGCAGTGACTTTATTTATTTTTGTTAATGACAAATTGTCACGAATGGTCGATACAGCATTTGATTGGCTTTTAAAATTCAAGAACAATCTAACAACCATGCAATCAAATCAAGATCAGACCGTATTCGTTATTTTTTGACAAACAGCAAGCAACAGCAAGAAAGATATTTATAAACAACAAAAGATGTCAAGTCTTTGAAAGGTTGAATAGAGATTGAAGCAAAAAAATAGAGGTACAGTTAAAGTACAGTTCTTTACTTGGTGTATAGATGGGAGTTTAGACTAAAAATGACATTTTAATCATGTTTCTTACCATTTTCATAGGCGAAAAGACATTTCGTGTTTCGGATATTTATAAAGACATTCAACAGTATCCCAGCGAAAACGACGAACAAAAGTCAAGCTTGGATGTGGCACGACTGCACCATACCAATAATTGTCATCTCAATGTGTTCTTTATTTAAAACGTGTACAAGTTAGAATAGCTCTAATAGTGTTGAGAGCATTTGCGAAAAGCAGGTCGTTTCGGTACTTTTGTTGTTTTTTGAGCAGTTTTGATAATGCATGCATCTGTAAAATAAATTTTTGCGTCAATATATATAATATACTTGACTAAAATATAAAATACTTAGCTAGAAAAGATTCAAACTTTACAGTACTATCCACTGAGATTGATAATTCTATTTGAAATTTCTCTGTAGAATTTTAAGGAATTAAAAGTGATGCATATGATCTTGGACTTGACCATCCTACGCAAGTGAAATATTGACATTATATGGAGGAACATACTAAAAAATCGATAGCATCGAATAAAGAAGAAGACTGTGCTGACAGATGACAATGTTTTAGCTAGCCTGCTGATAATAAAAGGTTCTTAACGGTTTTTAATGTTTTAATAGATCGTATAGTTTTTATGCTAATGCTGTAATGCTATTTTTACATAATGATTAATGTTAACGTAATAAATGACAAATGTATACGAGTATATACTGTAAGACGGATAAAAAAAAGCAATTCATGTATTTCCTGTGTTTTTTTATGGTTTTGTCAATATGATATGCAAGCCTGATTTCGACAACTTGCAGCAAGTCTGCAGTTCGCAACTTGCAGCAAGCCTGCCGTTCGCAACTTGCAGCAAGTCTGCCGTTCGCAATTTGCATCAAGTCTGCCGTTCGCAACTCGCAGCAAGCCTGTTGAACAACTTGCAGCAGACTTGTTATCATCAAGCCGGAGCAAGCGATGCGAACGCATCCTGATATCGGCTTGATGATCGCAAGTTGCAGCAAGCCTGCAGCAGACGTGCTGCAACTTGCGCGTTTCTGGCTGTGTAGTTAGTTAAAATTACTAAACCTTGAGTTTTTTCAGTGAAATCAAGTATGAAGTATCTTAACTATGAAGTGTATCACTGTGGATTGGTTTTTGTAGTAAATAAGAATACATTATTTATTAAGTTGTTCAAAAAAGTCAAAAGCAGTAGAAATCATCAGGGGAAAAGGAAAGGAATGCACAAGATGAATAATGGAGAGATGAAAGTTTCATCTTTTCACCTAAAATACTGTACTATAATTGTCAGCAGCAATCCCCTCACTCTATACCATCCTTACTACAGGTATTACTCATTTCTTGTGTGGAGTATCTATTCCTTTGGAGTATTGGTAGTGAAAAATTATATCTTAATTAATTTAAATAGTTTAAACAATTAATCCATTTCTTTGCTGTGATGTTGTGGAATAGTTCAGAGGCAAACAAGTACAATAGTCAGGTTATATACCGGTTATTCAAAAAGGCCAAAAGCATAAACTTAGGGGGAAATGAGAGAGAAAGCTTGTTGTTTCTTAAGTAAGCGTGCTTGAGCTATGATTGAACTTTGTGAGCAATATTATGTACAATATTATTTGCAAAAAATACTTTAGGAGACACAAAAACTTGTATGTAAAATGCAAAACATTTTTTAAAATGCAAGCCATAAAATTCCACCCAGAAATGTGGCTAGATTCATCATTTCCGGGCACAATTTTCTACTGACAGCAATGAATTTTTAAGTAGAATTGAAATTAAGGATCATGAGTGGCGCAGGTGGTTAGAGCATTGTGCCTCTAACCAAGAATATGCAAATAATACAATTGTGTATGCACATCGCATAAATACTGTTGAAAATACTGTTGTCCTTTGTTCAAATAGGATAAAAAATGAAGAGATACAGCGAATAATCTTAGCTTATTTGCAATACAAGAGCAGTTTCAGGTATTTTCTATTTTGGGTACTTCAAATTAAGGAAGCGTCATGCCCTGCGATGTCGCACGTTTTAGCATTTGTATATTGAATAATGTTAAATATTTCGAAAAGTATAAGATACAATATGCTTTTAACTTAGTCATGAGTTTTTTCTTCACTACTTTTTAATGCATTGTTTTTTGGTCGTTTAATATATGACTACGAAACAAAGTAAATAATTTTTATTGAAATTCATTGAACACTACACTGGGCCTCAAAATCTAATTTGCATTATAAGAACAGTATAATGAACGTCACGTAACATTCAGTCTAATGCAGTGCAGCTTGTCTTTATACGATGCAGGACAATCATATTACCCACAACGAAATGCTACATTGAAGCATTACCGAAGCATAACCAGTAAAAAAATAAAGTAAGGCAAATATTTTCTTATATTTCCTTCTTATAATCATGCATATTTTGCACAATATTTATACTTTCAAACAATTATATGTGATAATTATTGATTCTCAACAATCAAAAATTGTAGACTATGGATATGTTATTGCTCTAAAGGATCGCAGTTTTTATTGTAAATAATAAAAATAAATGGGTGCCTAGAAATACCAGATTTGTTTCTCATGATGAACACGATATTTCTTACAAAATTCGCTGCGCTCACTCGTGAGATATCATGTTCAACAATCGAAATAAATCAAGTATGCTCACGCACTCATGTATATTATTCTCTACTCAAACCATTTAAGCAAGATTTATTCGTTCAGAAATGTGCATCATCACGCATTGAAGAATGAACTGCTTGGCTAGCCCATTTCACTAACTGCATGATATATTGTTGCTGATAGTGCAGGTGGTACATTTCAAATTTGCTGCTTAAAATCAACACAATTCTGACCTTACTAGAAAGCGAGGTAGCCTACCGGGGCCCTTCCCTTGATGTAAACTTAGTTGAAATTTTACCCGAAGCCAGGTATGCAATACGGTAAAATGAAGTTTGACTCAACTTTATCCTGAGTGTTTCGTCGTGACGATTTTTTGCTATGTTGGAATAAAGCCTTGCATATATACGGTATGCAAGGCCGACTGCTTCGATTTTATCGTGATTATATGTGGTAATTCAAAACATGCATTCAGTACCGTAGAGAAGAACAAAACGTTACAAAATATAAAAATGTGCACCTGTTCGCAAAAGGCAGCATTACTTTCTTATTCGACCTAATTATAACATTAAGAGTCTCTTTTTGCACGCATGAATAAATCCGGGGCACATAAAACAAAATCTATTAATATTAAACTAATTGGTTATACAGAACAATATTCTTTTTGCTGAATAATAAAACAATGTGTTTTGTCTCATGCATTCGTTTTTCGATTCAAGTGCATAATTATATTAATTGAAATTGGCGAAGGCTCGACCTATACAAGTCGTCTCCTATGAAGTCCTACATCAACATCTGTTGCCAGCTGGGGAAGACAGAATGTTCGTTTTATTAGTAATTTGAGTCATAAATGTATCATGTTTAAATTCCTATAACACCAAATTTTAGTTCAATTTTTCTGATTCTATTGCAAAGATCATTAATTAAGCTCGGTAGTTTCTTCACCGTGTTAGCTTGTGTTCGACATATTTAATTTTATTAAATATGCAAATAATACAACTGTGTCTGGCGGTGTACATAAGGGACCTTTTGGTAATGACCGAAGGGACCAGCAAATTGTGGGATATGCTGACGTAGTTTCTATATTTATTATTGAATGAAAAATATTTTTAAAATGTTACGATCAGCTATTATTAGTTAACATTTTCGCTCATCAACGCACTGTTTTTTTGTGTAATATATCGTTAACAGCGAGGAGCTGACAACATTAAAGTAACAACATGACAACTTAGTGGGGGGGGCAAAATCCATCAGTGGGGGGGGGGGGGGGCAAAGGAGGGGGTGGGGGGTTCTTGGCCCCCCCACGTATATAGTTAAAAAAGGCCCTGGTGTCTGCACATCGCGTAATAAATTTTGAAAAAGCTTCAATTGTTAAAAAGGGGTAAAAAATGAAGAAATCCAGCAAATATCTTAGTTAATACGCAATACTAGTGCAGTTTCAGTTATTTTCTATTTTGGATATTGCAAAATAAGGAATCGTCATGCCCTGCGATGTCACACGTTTTAGCATTTGCATATCGAATAATGTCAAATATTTCGAAACGTATAGTTACAATATGCTTTTAACTTAATCATGGGTTTTTCTTCCTAACGTTTTAATGCATTGTTTTTTGGTCGTTTAATATATGACTTCGAAACAAACTAAGCACTACACTAGGCCTTAAAATCTAATTTGCATTATAAGAACAGTATAATTAACGTCAAGTAATATTCAGTCTAATGCAGTGCAGCTTGTCTTTATACGATGCAGGATAATCATATTGCCCACACCAAAATACTGCACTGCAGCACAACAGAAGCACAACAATCAAGAAATAAGGTAAGGCAAATATTTTCTTATAGGTCGGACAATTCCCCCAATTAGACAAACTTTTAAATTTGAAAACAATTTTAGCACAATTGGAAACAGCTTTTTAAATTTAATGAAATTGTAAAGTTTGGTTGTAAAATATTGGAAAATGTCGAAAATATAGTAATGTAAAGTTGGCGAATTTTGTATACTTTTGTATTACGTTGGAAAAAGCGTTACCACATTTCCACATGGTGGTAACGCTTTTCCACGCGTAATACAAAAGTATACAAAATTTGCAAACTTTACGGGGCCATATTTTTCCCATTTCACAATATTTTGCAAACACACTTGACAATTGTTTGAAATTTAGGATGCTCTTTCCAGCTGTGATTAATCAAAACTTTGTCTACTAGGGGAATGGTCCATTTTATGTGATAATTATTGATTCTCAACAATCGTAGATTATAGACATATTATTGCTGGAAAGGATTGCAGTTTTTATGATAATAAAAATACTTGCTTGAAAATACCAGATTTGTTTCTCATGATGAGCACGATATTTCTTACAAATTCGCTGCGCTTACTCGTGAGATATCATGTTCAACAATCGAAATTAATAAATCAAGTATTTTCACGCAACCATGTATATTATTCTCTACTTAAACAATTCAAGGAAGATTTATTCGTTCAGAAATGTGTATCATCACGCACTGAAGAATGAACTGCTTGGCTAGCCCATTGCACAAACTGCACGATATACTGTTGCTGATCGTGCAGGTGGTACGTTTCAAATTGCTGCTTAAAATGAACCCGATAGTTTCTTTTCAAATCAACAATTCCGACCTTACTAGAGAGCGAGGTAGCCTACTGGGGCCTTTCTTCATGACGTGAACTAAATTTAGTTGGAATTTGACCCGCAGCTAAGCATGCAATACGGTAAAATGAAGTTTGATTCAGCTTTAACTTGTTTCGTCGTGACGCTCTTTTGCTATGTTGGAATAAAGTCTTGCATATATATGGTATACAGGACGACCGCTTCGATTTTTAACGTGATGATATGTGGTTATTCAAACCGTAGAGGCGAACAAAACGTTACAAAATATAAAAATGTGCATCTGTTCGCAAAAGGCAGCATTGCTTTTTTATTTATAGAACTCTAAGGTCCTTCAGCTATTCCAATCTATCAAATACCTGCATAATATCAAACGTTGGATATCGGAAAACGATGAATCTTACCTTGTTGGGGTGAAACCACAATTTTACCTTGAACAAAACCGTGTCCCTCCCCGACCGGGGCACATCAGAGAAAATCGACTTGAATGTGAAATAATTTGGTGAAAAAATATGTTGAAATTGGGCTAAATACTAAATTAGTGAGTTTACATCAGTTGCAATTCGATTCCAACATAATTGAAATTGGGGAAGACTCGGATTTATTGTGGGTAAATTCTAATGTCGTGTATAGCTATCTTTTGTAAGCTGGTGAAGATAGAATATTCTTTTTATTAAAAAATTGTGCCACTAATGCGTCATATTAAATTGAGTTTATGCAGGTCACTATTTTATAGCTTTTGATCTCAGCCACAGATGTTTACCATTCATTGAAAAATCACATAATCACTGCGTTTTTTCAGCTATAGTCTTTAACAAATATCGTACGTGCCGCGTCAAGGACATTTTATAATAGTGTATGATTGAGATGTTTACATGTTTTCAGATTGCCCATAAAGCATTATTGGAACGGGGGGGGGGGAGCTGAGAGGGGATAGGCAAAACAGATGAAAGTGGAAAAATTCCAAAAAATTTTAAACATGATGTATTGAAACAAATTAATTCTGACAAAACAAACAGGAAACAAGGATAATTGCAGATTAAAAAAAATAGATTGAAATAATTGAAGCTTTTAAAAAATAAGTTGTTATTTCAAAACGTACCAGCAGCCAGAATGCGGTTATATCTTATATGGCATCATAAAACCGGTACCAATGACAATCATTGACCGTATCTCAATTACCATGCATTAGCAGGAGTACGTACTAGTCAGAGGTCATCGGTTCAGTATGAATGACAGCCTGACTTCCATGGTGCAATCAACAATATCTTATCACCAATGATGAAACAGAAAGTCGGTAAAAACTGAATTTCATCGTTTATCATAAAATCACATATTGACAAATTGTTAACATTATGTTTCTTGACTAATTGCTTTTTCTAATGCCATGTTTCTGGCAGTTCTCTTCATTTTTTGTTCTGTTTAGGAGAAAAGGATGTCAATAATTTCATGATTACGATCTTTTCATTGATTTTGTTTCGGTATAGAAATCATTTAGCAACAAGCAAATACTTTGTATACTTGCTCGTTGGCATACCTGCTTGTACAGAAGGTGCAGTCTATCACACAGAAATAGGAGTTAAATATTCAGTGTTACCAGTAACCAACAACTGTAATGTTTATCTGCCAGCTGTCTGACCCTGTAATGACCCAGCTGCGACTTGCAGCATACAGGCTCACTGGCTCAACTTTTCAGCAAGGAATTATTTACTATCTAGGTGATCTGAAAACACGGAAAAGAACTGGCACTAGTTGTCAAATAGAAATCCATTTTGCGAGTCAAACTAGTCTGTTCCAAATTTCTGGTGGACTTTTAATTTTCTTTACTGAACATGATTACAAAGTTTTAACCAGTTTCATAAAGGAAAATAAAAAATATAAGTCATAAAAAACCCAGCAAAATAGATTTTTATTCGGCAGCTAGTTCCAGGCCTTTTACTCACGGTCAGATCAGCTGGTTATTACCATTGCAATGGCTGTGCTCAGCTTTGATAAATCCAAAAGCAAGGTCTACGTTTAATCTCAAATTTCATCATTTTGTTGTGTTTGAATAAATTTTCTTTATTAATTATAATCTGTATTTCATCGTAAATTTGCTCATCCAACATATATTCAATATAATGTCAGTAGTTAATTGATTGTTATGTGTAGAAGTGTAATTCCATAGTCGTATTATGTGTACAGTTATTGTCTAGTTTTTGGAGGGACTTAATTAGAAACTGAAGTTCTGTTCTGTTGTTCAATCTTTTTTGAAGATTGTAAATCAAAGTTCAAAAAAATACTAGAAAATTAATTCCCTTTGTCTTCGAATAGCGACAAAATATGATAAAAGTAACACGAAACAAACAGTTAATTAGTATAATATTAGTAAAGTATAATAACTTGCTTACCTTGTGTGATTTACAGTAAACGTTAAAGATCTGATTGAACGAAAACAATGATCTGAACATGAGTTGAAATACCTTACATAAAGTGTCGCTATATATAATCGAATTACTGCAGTAAAAGCTACGTCATTAGATCGGCGCATTGGTGCACTAGACATGCAGATATTCAGCAACATAGTGGTTAGCCGCTCTGCACGCAAGTGCGGGATATCAGAAGTGCTTATGTCTTCTCGTCTTGCGTAATTTGTTTCTTAGAACAAGAAATTTTTTACGACAGTCTTTAGAGTAATTTCCGCATTCTCACAATCGGAAAGAAGTGAATTTTTCAGTTCTCCTCGGCAAATATTTCAGCATTTTGAGAAAATTAAAATTTTGGACCAGATAAAATTTGATTGTTTGCTCATTTTGAGCAATTTATTACTTAAAACAAGAATACTTTTCGTGATAAAAATTGATGATTACATATTTGAATTTTTTTTATTTATTAAATTTTGCCCATACATATACGTATATATTTCTTTTACTAAAAGGTAGACTTATAAAAAAAGGGCTAGGGATGTACTAGAAACCGTAAAAGGCTTTTCATTAAGATCCCTAGTTTACATATTTACATTTTATCCCCGAGCCAACGGCGTGAAGCGCCATTCCGGACGTCAGCCCGGGGCGAGGGTTACTAATTTCGTACTAGGGGAGTTCAAAGACTCGTGGTAGTTAGGTAGTAAGATTGGTATGTCATGACGTCTTCCTCACTTATCTCAACAATATGGCGGACTATCATGAATGGCTAACACTGATTGGCCAGATTTAAAATTTATTGTTGATTGATTAATCACGAATTCAACTGACAGCAAATATCTAAATTTGCTTTTTGCACTACAATATGACAATATTTTGTATTTTTGCAAAAATATTTGGCAACTTTCACAACCAACGAAGAGTGGTCATTTATGATCTCAAGAATATGGTGGAATATCAGGAGTGGCAAACACTTAAGGCATCCGAAAAGGTGAGAACTGAGACGAAAACGACTGCGACAAAACTCTTGAAGAGAGATTAATTCTGGGAAAATACAGAGAAGCTCCAAGAATTGACCATGGCGTGAAGCACAAGGCAAGTTTGTTGATAATGCGTATTCATACTTGTGTTTTAATGCGTTATAAAGGCCAGCGTAGCCGTACTCCTCCAGTCTATTCACTGTTTAAATTCCAGAGAAAGTTTATGTTTTGTAAATGCAAGACTGTCTTCTTATTACTGTATTTCAAAATACTGACGAACTTTACATCTAAAAGAATATGAGCGAAGATACAAAATTGGCTTGAAACTGTTTTATTTCAAACTCAAAGTTTATGTCAAAAACTTAGTTTCATAAATATTTCAAAACGTCTATTGTAATTAATAGGTCGTATTTTATACCAAATTTAAGCTTACATTAGGCGTAATAGCATACCGATGACAAATGTTGTGCAATTTAAAAAATTGTCAATAAAGCAAGGATTAAAAACTGATATTTCGTCATTTTGAAAAAATATACAGAAAGAATAACAATTGCCGTGTTGCTATGACAACAACCCATGTAAGTACTTCATGTAATTCCGAACACATAGTTGCAAGCTCTCAACCTCAATCCCAGGGCCTTTTCTTGAATTAGGGAAGGGAAAAGGCCCTGGCATCGTCTGGTCTATTTTGTAATCCCATTGGCTCATTAAATCATTTGAGTGTATAATTTATTCATAAAATACAACTGAAGAGAGATTTAAATCATTTAAACCCTTTGCTTAATTTGCTTATGTAGCTTTAAATCACTTATTCGCCTGACTCTTAACACTCTTCGTATAAACTCATATACGTAGAATATCCGTGTGCTTCACTATCGGAATTTGATGAAGGTATAGGGACAACTTATGCATGTTATCAGCTCACACACGGCAAACTTCTAAACAAGTTTTAACTGTATTATACCTACTAAGTAAGCAATTACTCCACCAGGTTTTACTTTATTTCATTGGGCATTGTAATATACAGCCGAAGATGTAAAGCCAGCTATAGTCCGTAGAAGGTTAATTTTATAGGAAGTTAATAACCTTAAAGCTAGCTGTATTGCATAGAACGTTAAAAATTACTTCTCTGATTTATTATTTATGCAAACACTCACAGAAACCACAGAAATTAACATATTCTTACACCCAGATATTCTGGGTGTCATGTGACCAGCCGATGCCAGGGCCTTTTCCCTTCCCTAATTTAAGAACAGGCTTTGGGATCGAGGTTGGCATGCTCTTAGTTAGTGGCGAGGGGTTGCTGCATGCATGTATTTCTAGTATATATTGGTAATCGGAACTTAGTGTAAAGTTACAAACATAAGAGTAGGCCGTACATCCCATTACAATATTTCGAATAACAACCAAGGTATATACAGTACAGTAGGAAAAGTTTAGAACACAGGTTGTTTTTAAAAGAACATACATGCATTGGCATATATGAAATAGAGTCTCTATAGTATTTACATTTCCGTATGCAACTGCAAGAAATAATTTTTGGATTTTTTCTTAAATAAGTCATAAGATTTTGTATTTTTTAAATCAGGCGTTAATTTATTCCAGATGTCTACACCATTATTGCAAAAAGAATGTTTGACATAATTAGTTCTAGAGTATGATTTGTGAAGTTTGGATGCATTCCGTGTATTGTGATCATGAACTTTGTTGTTAGTCACATAGTAGCTAATTGGTAAAGTATTTGGGTAGGTTATTCAAGTAGTGATATCGAAACATAAACAAACTTGTCAGAAAATTATTCATTTTTTTAAAAATTAGGAATGTTTAATTTATTAAAAAGTGGTTCAGAGTGTTCGGAATATGACTTAAAAGTCATTAACCGTATTATTTTCTTTTGGATGTTCATTAATTTTTGTAGTCGTTTTTTGTGTGTATTTCCCCAAATTAGATTTCCGTATATCAAATAAGGGTAAACTAAAGCATGATAGACTAGTTTGAGAGTACTTAAATTTGTGAAATGTCGAATTTTGGATATTATTCCTGTAGATTTTATAATTTTTTTCGTTAATAGCTCAATATGGTCTTTCCAAGTTAAGTATTCATCAATAATAACACCAAGGAATTTTTTTAACTTGTTTTATTGGTTGTTCGTTTATAGAAATTGTTATGTTATGTTTAAGTTTTTATTTGATGATCTGAATAAAATGAATTTTGTTTTAGCTCTATTCAGTGGTAGTTTATTGCTAATAATCCAATCAGCTATTTTATTTATTTCATCTTGCATGATTAAGTTTAAATCTTTGAGACAAGAATGACTGTGAAAAATATTTTTGTCATCTGCAAATAATATAGTGGAAACTAGTTTGCTACAATTTTAGATATCGTTTATGTATAATAGAAATAATAGTGGCCCCATTATTGAGCCTTGAGGAACACCAGTAGTTATTGTCATTGCTTCAGATGTAATCTCATTATATTTAACAATTTGTTTTCTATCGTTAGATAGTTTTGAAACCATTTAAGTGCAATACCTCTAATTCCATGATATTCTAACTTCTTAATCAGAATGGTATGATTAATAGCGTCAAATGCCCTTGACAAATCAAGAAAAATACCAATTGTGTATTGCCCCTTGTCAATGGCTTTTGTTATTTTATCAATGAACTCAGTTATAGCAAGCTCTGTTGATCTATTTTTACGAAACCCATATTGGTGCTTTGAGAGAATATCATTTTTTTCAACAAAATTGATAAGACGTTTATACATAATTCTTTCTAATAGTTTTGCAAAATAAGTGAGGACTGAAATTGGTCTGTAGTTATCAAATTTGTTGTCTTCATTTAGCTTATGAACGGTTGTTACTAAGGCAATTTTGAGTTGATGCTCTGTCAGGAATGTTTGATTAGATACTTGTGTAATTTGTTTAGAGATTTCATTTGCCACAAGTTTTATTATTTTTGCACTAAGACCATCATATCCTGGACTTTTAATTGCATTTATTTTTCCTATTTCATTCCTTACTTTATGTTCTGTAACTGCTTCCAAAAAAAAGCTGTTAGGGATGCTTTCTGTTAGGTATTTATCAAATGCTGTGTCGGTGTTATTAATAATTTTTGCTAGGTTAGGTCCCAGATTTGCAAAATAGTTTTTGAATTTGGTTGCAATTTCTATCGGATCCTCTATGATGTTAGATGACATGTTATCAGTGAACTGTTTTGTTAAATCTGTTTTTTTTTTGTTTTTTTGTTCAAAATATTGTTTAATATTTTCCAAATCATTTTAGTATTATGTTTATATTCTATTAATTGATCTTCATAGTACATTTTCTTTGATGCTTTGATTACGTGATTTAATTTGTTTTTACATTTTTTGTACGAGTTTTGATTTTTCTTATTACTATTAATTAAGCAAACGTTATAAAGCTTGTTTTTTGTTCTCACTGATTTTAAAACACTTTTTGTCATCCAAGGACCTTTATTTTTACCAATATTAGTTTTAACAACCTGTCTTTTGATTGGAAAACTTGTATTATAAACTTTTAAGAATGTTTCTAAGAATTCGGAGAAACTTAGTTCTGGATCCGATTTATCAGAGAAAACACTTTGGCAAGATTTATCTTTAATAGCTTGTTTAAGTACATTTACATTTGCATTATCAATTACCCTAGTATTAATGGTTTGTGTGGTATATCTATTGAAATGGAATGTATCGAGGTCGCAAACATGTAATATTGGTAGATGGTCTGAGATATCACTAAAGAGAATTCCATTTACACTTGAGAGATTTAAACCGAAACAAGAGGTAAAAAGTTGTTCGCTGAATTTGTTTGCAATATCGCAGGTTTCTGACTGAAGTAAATCTATGTTAAAATCTCCCATAAGGTAACAAATTTTGTTTTCACGATCGATTTTATCCAATAACTCATTCATTACATTTTCAAATATTTCAAATTTGTTATTTGGTGGTCTGTAAATTACTCCAATAATAATATTTTTCCCTATGAGTGTACATGTTTCGATAAAAACACTTTCAAATGTATCTTCAATGTTTGTGGTTAAGTCCCCACAGTTTTTGTGGTTTAATTGCTCTTTAATGTATATACAAACTCCCCCACCTTTTTTATTTGTCCTATTTAATCCTACATAGTTATAACCCTCCAGTTTGTAGTATTGTTCACAGTCATTTTTGTTTAGCCATATTTCGGTATAGATCTATTATATCTAAATTTTTATTTAGGGAATCATTTAAGTTTTTAAGGCTGTCAAGTTTGTTTCTTATACTTCTTATATTTAGATGCATTATGTACAAAGGGTATTGGTTAAGATATGTAATTTTGTTTACTGATAAACTTTCGTAAATAAACGTATACTTATTATTTTTTATGCAGATGATCGGTGTATTCTCGAGTATCTATTACACAGGAATGAGGAAATCTCTCCTTATTTCCCGAAAAAATGTTGTTGGCTTTCTCATCTTGATATTTTTTGGTGGAACTCCGGCTACTTGCAACACAGATATACCATACTGCGAGGAACGCTTGAACGAGCTCAAGAAAGACGTGCTAGATTGGCAAAAAAGATGTTTGAATGAAACCGGATACGATATCAATTTAGTACATTGCAAGGCAGAAAAAGCTTATTTTCAAGAAAGGATGCGTATGCAGACTGAGATGTGTTTTTATTCAGGTAAAGGCATTTGAGATTTACCATTTCTTGTCCAAAAATAAGAAAGAGATAGCTTGAGACTACGCCCAGACCGATTCGATAAGTCTGATCTAAAATAGAATCCCGATTGCATTCTCACTCCACTTGATTATCACTTGGAGCTTAGACGCGACGGGAATATGAATGTCTACAGTCTAAAGTCTAATGCACATAAATTTTCAAAACAAGTTAAGTAGGCATTGGTTAGTTTCAATCGTTTAATGATACATTCTAGGACCCTATCCAGAACCATACTTGCTTGTCAGAACCACCAGGGGAATCGTGGCTGTAGATTTAGTAACCCTTGATACGACAGATCTAATCAGTTGGGCGAAAACGTATGAATATGGATTAGACGTGGATATGAAGGGGGGAAAGCTTCACTTTGCAAACCAACAGCATATTTACCAGGCTAATCTTGATGGAACAGACAACAAAACTGTTGTAAGGAATGCTTCGGCTAATGATGTTGCGATTGATTCGAAAGGGCGTCGGATACTCTGGAATGATTACGCAGGAAAAGAAATCTTTGTGATGAATCTAGAAACCAAAGAGAGGAAAGTTCTGATCAAATGTGATGACGTGATGCATATAGAAGTCGATTCTGTCGAGAGGTAAGCACAGCAAAGCTGAAACTGCTGGTTTTTGAAGTTTGAAAGCCACTAATTATTGACAATATCAAGCTAAAGATAGAAATTGCAATAGAGCCACTTGTTCACGTCTGCCAAGCGACAGCCACTGATTCAGACCTAAGACACAAAGTGCAATTTCCACTTTATTACATTAGAGCAAAGTCTATATTATGTGCATGAACTGTTGCTTTCGCGAGGTTAATAATTCGCGAGGACATGTTACCTGACATAAAGTGGCAGAATGTTTGAAGAAATACCTGCTAGAAAAAGCAAAACAATGACAATAGCGAAGTTTTACATCCTTAAAAAAATAGTTTCGAATTTTTTAATGGCAATTTGCCTTTTAGGCTAACTATGGCATTAGCAGAGTTTTTTCCATGCATAATAGGATTATACGGATCATTATTTCTGATGTCAAAATAATCAATTGAGCTCTTCATTTTTGTTGAAGGTACCTATTCTGGCTTGAATCCTCTGGCCTGTACAGAACACATTTTGCCGAAATGAAAAAAAATCGCATCTTTGGCTATGCAAGGGATATGGCCGCTGATAACACAAGGAAACGAGTGTATGTGCTTACTGTAAAGGATACAATCGATTCAATCGATTACGATGGTGGCAACCGGATTGAAGTGTTCAGTAAGCCTACACGTGGTTTTCGTACTTTGGACATATTGAAGAATTTACTATACTGCTCAAACATATATTCAGATCATCTTGTTGAATTCAATGTCAATAACAAGACTATCCAGCGCTTTATTCCGTTTACAAAGGGAAGTTACCAAAGTGATGTTGTTGTCGTGAATACATCTGTGGAAAATTACGGTAATTTTTCCTTGTCTTGCTTTGCTCCATTTGTACTGTACCATATATAGGTTACAAAACACCATTAAACAACATTATAAAGCATTTCAGCGTATATACTGACCGACGTTTGGTCAAAGGATATGAAAGGAATACTGAGTCAAAACTCGTGAATATTTATTGCTAAAAATAAGGGAGCAGGGGGATAGAAGGCAAGGCCGTAGGAAGATGAAAAAAGTTAGGGGGGCTCTTCGAACGCTTTAGGCACTAGTGCTGCTAGGGGGTCCGGAGACACGCCGCCCCCCAGAATTTTTTTCTATTTTTAGCACGCTAAAACATGTTGTTTGCACTTTTGAGCTTAGTTTTACCATAATCATTGGAATAAGACATGTGCAAGACTGTAAACCGTTAAAAACGTGTATTTACGTCGAGACTCAGAGATCATTTTAGGGGGCTCAGCCCCCCCTGCTTTTGAAGTTAAGGGGGCTTGAGCTCCAATCCCTGCCCCCGTGGTTCTTACGGCCATGCTAGAAGGCAACATGAATGAATATAACAAAACATTTCATAACCTAGCATCATCTTGCGCTATCATTTCATGACCTTTCCAAATATTTACCTTTAGTTTTTGACCTTGAATTGTTCGTCTAGCAATATACTTAAAACGAAAGCGTCTAACACGCCCTTATAAAAACGAGACGTGCGGTCTTAAAACAATATGTAGTATGTAGCAATATTAAAGGATTACTGAATGGTTTTCCGCTTTCCGAAAATCAAGCAGCATCCCAAGTGCGTGGATCACGCTATCCTGCACGAAAAACCATTTAGTAATAATTTTATATAATAACTACAACAAAACAACGGTTAACACTTTTTAAACCATTGATGAAGTACGCAATTCTCCCAAAAATCGTCAACTTTAGCTTTGTCGCCATTCGACCGTACGCTAAAATTTGCACAATTTTAAAACTTTTCGCATAACTTTTTTCTTTTTGCGTTCTTTTGCTCTAAAACTTGGTGAAAATATAGTATTTTAACGGGGACATAGATTGGTACTAAACCGAAGCGTAGATGTTGTAAAAAACCGGTGTTATTAACGGCCAAAAGTGAGGGATATATTAGTTACATTTTGCAATTTTATATTTTTGTGTAAACAAAAACCTAAAAAATGACCGGCATTTGAAGCGCAGTACGTGTGTAAGAAAGCATTGTGGGCAAAGAAAATTTAGTTCTTTATAGGCACCACTGTATGCTGATTCGAACGGTTGTACCTTTATCGCTACAGCATAAGCTGAAACAAAAATATGCGAGTGCCAAAAATCGTATTTCAGTTAAATTTATAACGTAAACCAGACAAAAATACGAGTATACAAGACATCATAGAAGTTTGAAAACATAAAAGATTATAGTTTCTGTACCTTGTACTTTAGTAATTGACTTTATCTTCCTTCTCTGCTAATTTAAGAAGCTGAAATGGTTTTTTGTCGGCAATTTTAAACTCGTAAAATGCGAAGCAATGTCAACTTTCAAATATCCCGTGCAGGATTGTCTCATCCTGCACGGGTATTGACCAATCACATTGCGTGTTTTACTGTAGTTATTATATAAACTAAGTTGATGAACTCCAAACGCCTCTAACACACCTTAGTGTTTGCCCTCATAAGAGAGAAAGATGCAGTCTTAAAGCATGCAGAATTGTCTATGCAGCTTGAGTAATAACATAGGTGCCGATCGACCCTCTTTTTCAGGGAGGTGCAGGGAGGTGGAAGGGGGGCGCACAGATTTTTGAGGGAGGCGCAGGGCAGTGGAAATAATTAGTACTAAAAATGGCGGCGGGTGCTGACGTCATGGGTGTGCATTCGTCGGCGAATGCTGGCGTCATGAAACAAAGTCACCGAGTAAGACAAGGATCTATACTACACAATGAAAGACAATCACGTTGGTGGTGCAACAATTATCTTTAATCGACTCCAAGAAAAAAATAGAACTTTTATACGCAAGATAGAAATGACAGGAAAGAATTCAGAACCCAAGCCACGCAAGAAAGCTGTGGGTTATGATGCCAAAGTTATCTTTGGGCTATTATGCAAAATATGCTAACGGGACAGTACAAGAGGCGATTAGAAGATGGGTTCAAGTAAAGATTTAGTGGTAAAATGGCTGTGTAATGGTTAGAATGGGAAGCCTATCGACGACAAATAAAGATCAGACACGGGTACGTAATAACACATAGAAACGAGTAGCCGCCCATCATCTTCCAGTGGATGGATTTCACGCGGATGTTTTAATTTCATTGTGAGTTGTTGTTCTTGTTTGGTTAAGTTAAATCTGATTACGTGGAGTTACACTAATGAGTTGTTTTTTCTGATCCCATTGGAGTGACCTAATTAGTTTTGGGTGATTGCGTAGGATATCCAGCTTAAATATTCAACCTTGTCTCTTGTTAGGTTGTTTTGGCATGGGCACGATTGCCATTCCAATCACAAAAAAGAGGTCACCACGAAGAGGAACAACCCATTCAAAAATTGCTAGAGGAGACAAGGCGAAAGAGCGCCTAATGTTCCTTTAATCTAGTGTACAGAAGTCGATCAGTTCTGCCAATACATCTACTGTTACATTCAGAGTACGCAAACTCGTATACAACTGAGCTTTGGTATCTCATTGGGGTTTTATTTTCGTTTAACAGGAATAAGCTGCTGCTTGTGGTTTTTCAGCGAATAACGAACGTGCATTTTAACTCTAGTAAAGGCGTTTTTCTATTTATAAATGAGTGGGTCAGTCTAGTGCCATATTTGCCAAGGTGGGGCAAATGTATCAAATTTTGGGAATGTTGTTTGTTGAATTCTTATATCAAGATTATTATGGTTAATTTCGTAGTGGTCAGATCGTGGTTTGATTAATAGTTCTATTAGTTTCGTCAATAGTTTATAAGGAAAACCATTCCATGACATGAAGTCCAGGATACGCTTAAATTCATCTTTTAATGGGGTTTCGTTGCTGCAAATCGTATATGCACGATTGACAAGAGCTCGAATCCAGCCCACTTTTGTCGACCAACGAGAGAAACTGGTTATATGCTGATACTGACCTGTGTGAGTTGATTTTCGGTAAACAGTTGTACCACATTGATGAAATTAGATAGCGAGAAAATGAATGTTATTGTCAGAAAATTGATCAATAGTGAATTGTATGTTAGGATGAAAAGAATTAAATGCAGTTATATAGTACGTTTTCCATGTCTGAAGCTTTAGCTGAAATTATAGTGTGTCGTCAACGTAACGTTTATATAGAATTTAATGTGACCAGATGTTATCAGAGGTCGAATGACTAGGTTTTCAAATTCCATCACGATTATATTTGCAAGTGTTGGACTAAGTGGAGCCCATTAATACGAGGTCAATTTGTTTGTAAAGTTGACCGTTTAAAGAGAAAACAGTTTAGTACAGGAGTAAAGGATTAATTTATTCAGAGTTCGTTTCTGTAACACTAGATTAAATTTATAAATACGTTTCAAGATTATGTTGACAGTTTTTCTCAGTGATATGTTCGAAAAAGCCAGGTGACGTCAAAACAAATCTATATCCTTCACCGAGAAATTGCGAGGAATGTTATTGATATGCGATACAGCGTCAAAACTATCTTTTACACTGAAATCATTTGTTGTTAGAGGATTTAGTAGTTTAGTTAATATTTTATATACTATTTGGTAGGCCTTTCCTGTTGTGTCTATAATTAATCTGAATTGTGATAGATCGTCAAATGTTTTGTGGATTTTAGGTAAACCATGTGCTCGTGCGGGCGTAGTCGAGACAGGTCGTAAGTTGTCATAATCTGTTTTAGTGATTTCATTACGATTATAAATTGTGCGAAGATCGTTTTTTAGTGTTACCAATTGAGTTAGAGTTGTGTCAAACAAAGTGTCAAAGAAAGATAAAACCTCAATGAGATACCAAAGCTCAGTTGCATACGAGTTTACGTGTCCTGGGTGAAAGAGTAGATATATTGGCAAAACTGATCGATGTTTGTACACCAGATTGAAAGAACATTCACGTGCACAGGACCATAAATCGGAAATTTATAAACTGCGAACACTTTCAATATATCAAATCTATGTCCTATGATGGAACTTACTTCTTTCACGAGAATGATTCTACTGTAACTTGCATACTATAGAACTTTATTCTAAACAACTCTAAGATTATCGACAAATCTGCAGATAGCCGGTCTTCACTGTTTTTCAAAGAATCGCTTGCCATACGACGGTTTAATCCCGAACTGAATCATGGAACTAAAGCTTCGAAAGAACTTATTATATTTAGTTAGTTTATGTACACTTACGCATGTTCCCAAGTATAAGTAACTTTATATTATGTATCCAATTATGTTATAATCTTTACTATATAAGTATCACTGTTATGTAACTGGCGTCATTCCTGATGATGAGTAAGATATAGTCGAGAGCTGAAAAAAATCCAAAATCTTTATTTTCGGAATTACCATGTTCGTAAACTCCGTAGGTACAACGCTACATACACTCATGACGTCAGCAATCGCCGCCATTTTGAATACTAGTTATTTCCACCGTCCTGCGCCTTCCTCAAAATCTGGCTTGATCAATCCCTTGCACCACTCTCAAAAATCTGCGCCCCTTCCCCCGTGCTTTCCCCTGCGCCCCCTAAAAAATCTACACCCTCCCACTTTCGGTGCCCCTGCACCCTTCAAAAAAGGGGGTATATCTGAACCTATATTACTACTAGCCGGGGACGAATCTTATATTCGAATACACTTAATTTCTAAGCCTCCTCATTTATGCACAAGACCATGCTTGTAAATCGAGCTTTTTCAAAAGTCATTGGGCAATTATTTGCTTGCCTAAAAGGGTTAGAAATCTCGACACAGAGCCGTTACAAAAATCCTGCCAAAGAAGTTATATTGTGACGTCAATGTTCTTTGAAATGCAAATTAGTCAAAAAGAGCACGAATGTACAAATACCAACAGAATTTTCTAACAAATAATGAACTTATTTTTAGACAAACTTTGTCCTAATGTCTCATGTGGTCATAGAGGATATTGTAGAATTACCAATAGTTCTTACTCTTGTGTATGTGAACCGGGATTCAAACGTATTGGGCAGATTTGTACAGGTAACGTGCACATGATAAATAATTGATGTATGTACGTATCAGAAAGTTGTTTATTCTCTGACATAAACGAATTCCAGAAACTGTCATGTAACTTCTTTTGCAGATTCACAAATTCATTTATAGTTGAGATAATGAATTGATATCAAATTCATATGCTTTAATTTTAAATAAAAACAAATGAATTTTCCATATCTTTGTTTTCACAAAATGAAATTGATTACAATGTATAGCTAGTGCGAAAACAATATGAAATGATAGGTTAGATACTTCTGCAGTACCTTCCAAACAAATACCTTAAAATGATGTTTACCGTCAAACATTCTTTGTTGATAGACGTCGACGAATGCAACTCAGAACCGTACTGTAATTGTTCAGATAAGCAAATGTGTGTTAATTCAGATGGTTCGTGTGGATGTAGATGCCAGAAAGGGTTTACTTTCAATGAAACAAAATGCGTTGGTATGTAGTTTTTTATTCTCGAGGGTAGCCTGCGTAGCAGCCGGTCAATTTTTAGAGGGTGAAGGGAAAGACCGTCTGCCTGAAAGCAGACGGTCTTTCCCTTCGATTGGCTAAAAAGCAAATTAGCTGTCACCGGAAGTCATCAGTTGAAATTCAGTTGTAATTGTAAATCTCATTATTCATTAATCTTCTAGATCTCACGTTTCCAATCCTGGATAAGTTGCGATTGAGAAATATACGTATATTTTTCTGATGATTTGAAGTTCCGCCATTGACTTCGTTTTACAAGTACTGTATGTATGCCGTCAAGTATATGTTCGTATTTATTTTGAATGCTGACATACATGAAAATACACAAGTAATGCAAAGTATAATAGCTTCATTAATTCTATTCAATGCAATACTATCAATTGCACATTTTGAAAAGAACTATAAATTGGTACAAGAAAGGAATACTGGAAATTAACAAGACAATATTCATACCAATTTGCGTTTGTAGTATACTAGTGTACAAGTACAACGGAAGCTTTTCACACGAGAGAACGTCGCTACGGCTACGCTAAATCACTAATTGCCGATACCAAATTTTCATCGTGGGCCGTCTTTTGAGCTTTTGGCCGTCTATCAATTTCGGCAAAGCTTTCTTTAGAGTTTCAGGTGCGCTAATATTTACATTCAGCATTAAGTGTGATTCACTTGTTTACACTACACCGGATGTCAATTTAATTTTATGCTGTTCAGTAAGGTATTTATAATCTCTCTTCTAATTGGTTGTCTCAATAACTTCAAAAAAGGGGTGGTATTAAAAAACATAAGGAAACCAGGCAGACGGTCTTTCCCTTCGCCCTCTAAAAATTGACCGGCTGCTACGCAGGCTATCTCGAGGGTTGATTTATTTAACTCGCCCCAAAAATGCTGGCCGGAGGGAAACTGGTGAATGTTCAGATAAATTGCCTGCCGACCCATGTAATCTCGTATCAAGACTTCTTGGGGACTGCGTGACAACAAGCCCTAGAAAAACCGAAAACTAGCTGCATGAACTTACAGAATAGCTGATAATTGTTTCAGCTGCAATTCAGTGGTATCAAGGAAATTGCTACTCTGCCGGTCGTGCATGAAAGTGTAAGTTTTAATTTGCTATAAATGTTGAATATGGCATTAAATTAAAATGCATACCGGAAGTGAAATACCAAGCGACTATACTGGAACGTGTTGCAAGTCATAAATCACGCAAAAAATATATTGTATTCGAACGTGGTGTTATTCATTTCAACTGTTTCACTTCGCACTCTATATCAATTAAAAAATTCAAGCTTTTTTGTCCAGCATCAAAGAAGCAGTGATGTATGCCTCTCTAGTAAAGATATAGTCTTTCTGCAGAGTGGGCACTGCAGCACGACTATATCTTACTGTAGAAGCTTTGAACAATCAAGATGACTTAAATTGAAAAAATGCGGTTTAAATGTGCATATAAATATTCCATTCTGTAGAATTTGAAGGAGAGCAAGGAATTTCAAAGAGTTCTGCCTTATTTCAAAACCTAAATAGCCCAAAAACTAAACAAAACTAAACTAAATGGATGAACTAAATTATAATCGTCCTTAAGCTAGATATTTATACGCAAATGGTTACATACCTGAAGTAAAAAAGTGATCAATTAACAAAGTGAATCAATTCGTGTTATCCCATTATGCTCTTAAGCTTATCTGTGAAATAGCTACTATTTAAAATGACCAACAACTGAACAATTTATATTTTTCTTGAAACATCTATATAGATATTAACGAATGTGCCTCAGACCCGTACTGTGGTTGTTCAGATAAAGCAGCATGCGAGAATATTGAAGGTTCTTGTCAATGCAAATGTCCAAAAGGGTACGCTCTCTTCAATGAAACACACTGTGTTGGTAAGTAACATGCCAGTCTAGTAAATTATTCTGTCCACATTGGTTGGTCATAATAACCCGTCATGTGAAAGTACATGACAGTATATAACATTTATAACGATGTATGCGCACGCGCACAAACACATCACAGTCACACATGCACACAACACGATATCAGACCCAACCGGCTACGAACACAGTTACATTTCAGACATATACTTCTATTACTTTCTTTTACTACCAGAAGTGATACTTCAAGGATTCTGCAAAAACTTTTGCAATAAGTTATGCCATTATTAGATAACAATCGTTTCCCTTAAGAATTTACCTGAGCTATGACTTATCCTGTACAACAGCAGAAAGTAATACCGGCTCATAAACTCCATAATCTGCTTTAGCGTCGTGGTTATTAAAGAGCAATGCTACACAATTTCTATGTTCTTCAAACCTACTCTTTAGATGTTGATGAATGTGAATCAGAACCGTACTGTGGTTGTTCAGATAAAAGGACATGCAACAATACTGATGGCGCTTGTAAATGCAAATGCTCGGAAGGGTATTCATTTTTCAATGAAACCGAGTGTGTTGGTAAGTAATATTTTTTCATAAAAATTGTCTTTATGCATATTGCTCGTTATATTGATTTTCTTTGATTTTTTATTTTTTTTCACTTTGCTGGATAGAAGACCCCCCCCCCCATTAAAACTGTTTTTGCAGCTCCATTTATGACTTCATCAATAGGTGCAAAATTGTACTTCATCTCCCACCTCGAATAGTCTTGTCAGGTTTTGCTGTCGGGTAACAGCGACACTAGCTTTGATTAGGTCCATATGTGTTGTGGGTGTTTAACCCCAATATTATCCCTGGAAAACTCTACCTGGCGTTTCTCCTGTTCTTGTTGCAGAGTACAACGGTAAAATGACAGAGTTTAACAGGAACGGACACATATTGGTTTCAGTAGTACTATTTTCTTGCTTCTTTATGCCAGTTTTAAATGTTTGTACAACATACTATTACTACCAAGCCATTTGTGAAGGGTTTACAATGCAGTACCAGCATTGTTCAAGACTTTGGATAGTTACTGAGTTGCAAATGATTCTTTATGTTTTGTAAGTGTCCCTCACATGTTTCCATTTACCAAGTGTACATTTAGACAGAAGAACCTTTTATCTAAGGAGCTTGCCTGGAATGTTCACGTTGAATATTCACTCATTTTTCTTTGGTTCAACGATTTTTGCCCGCTGGATACGTCTTGTTATACCTTTTATTTTTACTATGACAGCAGTAACTTCTTCACTAGTGAGTCTTGGAACCTCAAAAGACACATACTTCATCATCTCTCCAACAATAGCATGGTTGTAGTTAAGCATTAATAAATGTTGAAGGCCATCCCTGGCTAACGTATTTTTTGATACAGAAGCGAGCTAGGTCTTGCTCTGCCCACTGTTTCAATCATTTTAATTTGGCATCGTTCATTGGAGCATTCGTTGGATATCCAACAGGCTATAACATTACTGGCAATGGGTGTAGTTTGACCTGTTTTAAATACTGGTAGCCTTTTTTGACTTTGATTGTCATTGAGTTCTAATGACTTAAACGGGAAAGTAATAAATGTATTGGTGGCATAGGTAACCGTACCTAGGGAAAGTTGTGGGCAAGTACTGCTCGCACTAGATGGAAAATGTATCCTTCTGGAATGATCAATTCCAGAGCATATTCTCTAAAATTAGTTATCAATAAATTTGAAATGATTTGAATGTGAAATATTTATTAACAAACCTTGTCTTTAGATGTTGATGAATGTGACTCAGAACCTTACTGTGGTTGCTCGGATAGCAGGACGTGCAATAATACCGTAGGTTCTTGCAAATGTAGGTGCCAGAAAGGGTTCACTTATAATGGGACACTATGTGTTGGTATGTAGTGTTTATTTTTTTTGTATATTTTTTCCTTTATAAATGGTTGAAATATAATTTCAAAACCTCAATTTATAAGAAATACACAAAAAAATAAAAGCCGTAAAGGTCTTTTACATGTGATAAAGATCCGTGCCGATTTACACAGAACCTGGGTTTTAAAACTTACAAAAACCAATATCAGCCGACAATTTCAAGACATGAAGAAGAAATCATTGTCCGAAGATTAGCATGTTGAAGCCCAGGATACCGACTAAAACAAGACGAGGATGAGTTTGCGATATTTCGATTTTATTACAAAATCATCATCAGGCTGACTAAAGTTACAACATAATACACGGTCTAATATACAAAAATCATCACATGACGTCATTAAAAGGATTAAGAGAACATAAGCTCTTTGCAGGCTTTGAGACCAGAATTAAGAGAAGGGGAGAGGCACTTTATGTGTAGAGCTTCAACGAGTAAGAGAAAGTTAGATGCGCTAGAGTTTGCATTGTGAGGGATTTTTACATTGTCACATATTAGGTTCGAGATGAATGTAGAGGTTTTTGTTGGAGTCATATTATCATCACACGCACGATCTAAACTGATGATATGTTGCCCGTACTTACAGCTGTGAAAATGTTGTCCAATCGCACTTTTGTTATTGTTGCGTTCGGAAAGTCGTTTCTGTAGGCATCGCTCGGTTAGGCCAATGTAGGATTCCCAACAGCCAGGACAAGTTACTTCATACACAACATTAGACTTAGATAGGTTAGAAATTTTGTCTTTATTGGACAAGAAATGTGACAGTTTTTGTGGTGTTTCGAGATTAAAAACAAACCATCTGATACCCGCAAAGCAGAAAAACATTTCTGATGAAAGTGATGCTAGACCTAAACTTTGGCTTCGTAATCCCTACCTTGATAAGCAAGGTGAAAATTCGAGAGAAACTACAATGTTATCTAAATGTTTTGGTTAATTTTATCGTCATGTACAACACCACATCGTATTTCTTGACCATTAAACATAATTTATTTCACCTCTAAAGTCTAAAGTTGTACATGAAGTAACTTGTCTCGGCTGTTGCGAATCCTACATTGGCAAAATCGAACGATGCCAACAGAAACGACTTTCCGAACATAACAAATCAGACAAAAGTGCGATTGGACAGGACTTTAACAACTGTCATTACGTGCAGCATATCATCATGCATGTGATAATAATATTACTCTTGCAGACACCTCTACATTCATCTCGATGTTCCTATGTAAAAATCCTTCACAATGCAAACTCTAGCACATCTAACTTTCTCTTACTCTTTCAAATTCTGTACATAAAAAAATTCCTTTCCTCTTCTCTTAATTCTAGTTGCAAAGCCAGCGAAGAGCTTATCCTGTTCTCTTAATCCTTTTCTAACACTTTCCTTACACCTTTTCACTGCCTAGTAATCAGACTCATACCGACAAATTCCTTTGTAATGACGTCATGTGATAATTTTTGCATAAAAGACCATATATTATATTGTAGCTTTAGTCTGCCCGTTGATGATTTTGTAATGAAATCGAAATATCACAAAGTCAGTGTCGTTTTTGTTTTAATCCGTATCCTGGATTTCAAGATACGAATCTTTAGATAATGCTTTATGCTTTAAAAACTAACAAGTTGGTTATAAAATAAGTATGGGTATGGGTATGAAGGTACGGCTATGAAAATAAGTTTCCAAATGAAAGCATACGAATAAGGGTTCTTTGCATGTGTAGCTACTTTAACAGAAAACAAACCCTGGGAACTTACAATAATGAACGACTAAATAATTTACATTTTTCTTCAAACTTTCTCTTTAGATATTGACGAATGCGACTCAGACCCATACTGCGGTTGTACAGATAAAGAAGCATGCATTAATGTTAATGGCTCTTGTAGATGCAGGTGCCGAGAAGGATATTTCTTCAATGTGACAGGCTGTGTTGGTAAGTCCATCTTCAATTTAACTTTCTAGCTAGAACTATGTTTTTTGGCTAATTCTTCTTAATTGATTTTTTGAGCAGCTTAAACAATTTCTAATAACATACCTAAATAAGCTTTCTCTTTAATCAGAACAAAATGTCGCATAGTCTCTCACGTGACCTTTTCAACCTTGAATGCACGTGGATTATTGCGAGTCTTATTAGCATTAATTTTGCAATTTTTTTGTTCTTGTCTTGGTTAAATGTGTTGCATGTGTCATTTTCAAATTCTAATGTTTTGTTCGAAATTTCCCGGTCAGTGTTTTTTACAAATGTCTTCGATAAATTTCTGTACCTGCGTGTATTCATCATCAACCTGTTCTACATGAAATACTGCAGTCTTGAAAGTTCTTTGTCTTGTTCTTTTTTGTCTTGAAACTTTTTTGTCTTCTTCCTCTTGTTTCATATACTGATTAAATCACTCATCTCACAAAACACTGCTCTTAACACAGTGTCTGTTGCACATTTTGAAACATGGTTGAAGCACTTTGTTTTCTCTGTGTATTCGCGATTGAATGATTTGAATCCGTCAAAATTTGTTGTTTGATGAGACTTTTGTCCTGACGAATCACCTTGCCGTTTAAATATTTCATGTGCAAGGCTAAAATGTGTGTGTTATTGAGATTTTCCGTTAGAAAATGGTTATTGCATTTTTTGAGCTAATTTGTTAAATTTTAGAAAGAAACACCCATTATATTAATTTAAAGATAAATTACTACGATTGTGAATATACGGGGTTGTTTTTCAAATTGTTTACAATATTCCATTTGAATCGAGGATACACAGTAAGGTCTTTCACTCAAAAGAAGTGTAAATGTATGCTACGCTATGGATATGTCAAATTCTAAGGGGTGCATTTTAATAAAAACCATTCTAATTCCCATTAGAGTCTTTACAATCATGCTGCAAATATTCATGCACCTTGTGCATCTACACCAACAAAAACAAAATAGAGACGATTCACCTACTTATCTGTTCTCTTTAGACATTAATGAATGCAATTCAGAACCCTACTGCAATTGTACAAATAACAAAACGTGCATGAATATCAAAGGTTCTTGTAAATGTGGATGTCCAAAAGGGTTTTTCATTAATCAAACAGAATGTGTTGGTATGTAAGTTTTTTTTTGTACCATTATTTTGTTGATATTTTTGTATATCGAGTGCTTCCAGAAAAGTAATTTTTGAAACGCTATTGCACTTTTCTTTAGGCGTCTAGTTTTAGTTGATAAGGATATGTTAGTCATGTACATGTGAATATTAAAAGATTGTTTCAACGAAAGAGAACTATGTAAAGATCGACTAGACTATGGTGTAGAACATGTAATACGTTTATTAAGAAAAAATAGGGACATAGCAAATCGTGTGTATGGTCTCTGTGGTATATACACCTGTATTGAAGATCCTGCTAAAACATCCATGCAGATCTATTATGTTCGTGCCAAAGATGATAAAATTTTTTTCTCTAGATATTGACGAATGTTTGTCTTCGCCATGTAATGATTCAGATGGTTGTTCATGCAACAACACCATTGGATCTTACAAATGCGTGTGTAACAAACCGCACGCTACTGATCGGCCGATTTTTCTTGGTATGTATTTTGATGAGCACCATAAAACTATGGGGGATCTGGGGACGTCCTTACTTCTTCTCTAAATCACAGGAGTGCCGCATGCCCTTTGTGAATCATTAACTTGACGTTTGGTGATGTGGCAAATTAAACTACAAATTTGGGTTGTTAACAGTGAGATAGGACCAAGGCACTGAGTTTGAGCCCCCCATAAATGTGTGAGAGAATGTGGTAGAATGTTAGAATGGATCTAATTACACTGTTATTAGACAAAATCTGTATGTGACTTCAATATAAGCAAACATATTAGAAGCTGCATTAACTAATCTGTGTTCAAACATCGACTGATGCGTTACCTTATGAAATTGTTATACATTATTTACATTTTTTTGCAAAAATGCAAACTTTAGCTAAGTTTTGCAATATGTAGACGCCAACTTAAAGTGCACAAGCTTCATTTGGGATTCGATATATTGTAAAATTTAGTACATTTTTAAAAGAGAAGTAATAAATTATTTTAGACGAAACCTTCGTCTTCATTTTTTGTTGTTTAATTTAGAGGAGCTGACGTCACTTAAGTCACTTATGAAGCGCGAAATAATGGAAACTTATTTGCTTTAACTTAAATGACATCTGTTCAGGAAACTTAAAGCGCCACAAAGAACATGCATGAAAATGGCTTTTTCGTCTAAGAATACAACTTACATTTTCTAAAATGCGCTACATATCACAAATATGTCAAATCCTCAAAGGCTGCACGTGCACTTTAACTCAAAATGAAATTAGGATGCAAAACATTGTGTATTGTATTATTCAAACATTTACAGCCCCGCAATTGAATTTGTCAAATGTTATCCTTTTAAAACATTTTAAGAAGAATTTTTGCATCCTCGACCTTGCCTTTTAGATACTCCAATATACATGTTAAAATGAGTGTTTGTTGAAATATTTCGCTGGAAAATAAGTTTAAGCCATGCATATGTTGCTCTGATCGCACTTACACAGCAATACTGGCAGTATCACCCATGCACTGTAGGGGGAAGGCAATTTTTGAAAATGAGCTTAAAACAGAACCCGGTCGATGGACAGGTTTGTAACGTCACAGTTATACACATACTGCACGAAATACTAGCGTAACTATATTGTAGCAAGCCAACTTGAAAGTCAGTATGTGAAAAGTTGCAACCTGCCTGATGATGGATCGAGCTCAATATATTCTTGGAGTATTTTTAATTATTAACAGCTTCAAACATCCTTTTCTATCACTATCTATAGACGCACAAGTCAGACTGAATGGTTCAGGCAACAGTTCGAGAAGCGGTAGAGTCGAGATTTATGATCCTCTACTTGGCTGGGGAACAGTTTGTGATGATTCTTGGGATATTCATGCTGGTGATGTCGTTTGCCGTCAGCTAGGTTTCTCTAGAGCAAGAGAAGTAAGATTTGCAGCTTTCTATGGAGAAGGAATTGGCCACATTTTGCTTGATGAAGTGAACTGCAAAGGTGACGAGACAGATATTTTTAAATGCGCTCATAGTGGAAAGAATGACCACGACTGTACCCACAGAGAAGATGCAGGCGTGGAATGTTTACCTGGTTAGTAGCATTTGAAGAACCTCCTTTTATTTTATCCATTCTGTGATAACCTCATGCATTTCAGGCAAAAAAATCTGTACATAGATTAAATATATACTTTGATGTGTCACTAATATTAATCTACTTACATTTAATAGGTGCAAATGTAGTTCCTTCATTTTGCCACATATTTTCTTAAAATGAGGAATCATATCTAATTTAAACAAGAAGTAATATGTAATTTATATTAATTAATATATATATATATATTATTAATTTAAATATATAAATTAGCTATGATGTATACTAATCGTAGGTATACATTATCATTCCCACTTCTAGAGATTGAACTCGACCAAAACACATTCCTGATTATCAGTAGAATCAATGACAGTGCCTATCTTTCGATGTGGGGGACTAAACGCCATGAGATGGGCACTACTGTTACAAAAGTAAATCAGAATGATTTCTGGCAACTGCAGCAAGATGCCCGACATCCCGGCTTTTATTTCATTTACAACACAAAATTCGATGAATACAGAGTAGAAAAGTGGAGCTCAGGCAACACGCACGTTGGTCCGTACAAAAGTCAGTATTGTAACAAAAAATCATTATGGAAATTTCACCCAGTTGAAGGTAATGGCTTGTGCTGAATTCCGTCTCTTGTTGCATTATAACATGCATTTAAATTGCTATAACATGCATTTAAATTGCATTGAAAACAGGTTGATACATTAAATTTCAGAATTATTCTGACATTGTTTGTATGACCTTTATGCTCTTTTGCGCTATCGTTTCCGGTTGACCCCAAACTTGGGGTCAAGATTAGGAGTTAGCAGACAAATGTTTATTAATCTACTTAATCTATTAATAGCTTGATCCACCATTATCTATTTGTTACATGTCACATGCATACGTTTTTTCGCTAGCCTTAGTCATGTGTGTCACCTAAGCATCAAAATACAGAAGTATTTTTGCACAATATATGCGTGTGACATGTAGTCAACGTCTATCTAGTAACCAAGTTTATGTTTAGTGCTGCCTGTCTAGCCAAGCCTGGGCATGTATCACATTTAATTTCACTTGCCTCAATATCTGCTCAATGTGGAAATATGATTGACAACATAATTTTAAACAAGAACGTAATGTCAATGAAAACCACCTTTTACCCTGCACAACATTGATCAATTTGACTGTGAGCAGACAAATTTTGTAGCCAAATTTCGATTTGAAGGTTTATGATCCTTATTATATACAAGAAGATAACGCTTTGTATATTTAGTTTAAACGAAGCAAACAGCGACCACAACTGACACCTGCTGTTGATTGAATCTGACAGCAAAGACGAATAAATTATAAGCATTTAGTTTATAAAAGCATGGTTTTGATCCAGGGTAAGTCAAAATAAATTATAGCAGCTCAATTTTAAATTCAAAATAACTTTATAACAATGTCATAGGTTATGAATTTCAAAAGAATAAAATCTAACCAATGAAGTTGCTTTGAAGGTATTTTTAAATGTAAATATATCCTAGAATGAGCTGTGGTAATTTATTTTGACTTACGCTAGATCCGCCACAAATTTAGAGAGCAATGTCTTGGCTGCTGGCTTCCTTCACTGTTCACAAACTTAATGTAACCATCTGTTTGTGAACAAGCTATGTTTTTATTTTGCCATACAACGAATAGCTTGTTGACTGTGTTTAGGATAAGTACATTAACGTTTTTTGACATTAAGAACATTGCATGCTTTGTTTTGTTGGCATGACGTCACTTGTTTAGCGCAAGTGTAATTTAACACTAGTAAATGTCGAGACAAGTATTGTAGTTTAAAAAGGAGACCAGCTTTCGCAGCGAGGAAAAGACAATTAGTTCGAGAGTCACGGACGCAGGAGATCCGCCCTGCAGGTACTATTTTATAGTTTTATAGCTCTGTGAACAGCCTTTAGTATTAATTTTGTTTATTTCATTAGATTGAGTTGATTTTAGGGAATTTTATTACTATATTAATCTTCATTATTGTAAAAATATGATCGGAATGTGCTATATTAATCTTTGTAAATTTGTGATTTTAGAATCTTATATACATAACATTAAAAGGTAATATCCTCTGCGTCACCGTTTCGTCTTCTGGGCATGTGTCTGAACGAGACTGAGCATATTCCGTTCGTACAGAAAAATTGTCAACAATCTCGTTCTTTTTTTTCTTGTTTTTCACCTCTCTCACGACTAGGTCCAAAAACAAGCGAAAAAGAAAGTACCTGGATGTGCAGTACCCCCGTGTACGGACCTCTCACCCAGTCAATAACATGTATAGCTGATTTCAAAGCGTGTTCGAGGCACTGGAATTTTTTAAGGTTTCAGTTCTAAAACAAATCTATTCTTAGCGTCTTACCCTATTAAACAGAAACCGTACAAACCAGGAATATGCCATGAAATTAAGGAAAAACTATTAATCATTTTTGTCTTTTTGAGGTGGTTATTACCGAATATACAATCATGAATACCGTGATGCAAGAATTTTCACTAGCGCAAACTTTGCCTTTGGTACACACACTGGACCTATTAATAAAGACCAGGATTGGAAACTGGAACCTAGATTCACAGCCAAAATCACAGAGAATGTGATTTGGAGTCATGATAACAGGCAAGGCAGTCGAAACATTTTGGAGAAAGTTAGAGTCACAACTGGCCTGAAATCAACATCATCAAATCCTGTTTCAACTCCGGTTGGGCTTAAGCAGTCATTAAAGGCAGCAGCTTCCTTTGCTGCGACAACTGCTAAGGTGCAAAAGATTATCTTCACTCAGATTGACGCCTCGCTATCCGATGCTGATGAGAATAATCCACAGATGCAGAATTGGATTAAAGAGTCAGAGATCTTATTCACGGCTCCAAAAGGGAAGAATGTTCGTGTGAAGCAACTTGTTTGCGGTTTTAAAAGTTTCATGGCGAATGATGACTGGCGGCTGAGCTGTGATTACAAGGTGGAAGAAACAGATGGAGATAGATTTCCACCCTCTAAAATAGGAAAATATTTTTCTCGTGTGCAATCAAGTCAGACTCATGAGAACTAAGTAAACTGTAGAATGTAGCTAGTAAAGTGCTTTTAAAGATAAAATATGCCATCACCTACTATGATTAGCCTCAACAGCACAGTTTAAACTGGGATCAGCTAGCACTCCGAGATATTGCATGCCTCTGTGATCAGGTTAGCTCAAGTAGCATACTACTGTAAACCTCATTATAGAATAGCTACTGTATTATATGCGTCAAGCCATTATTTATTAATATTTGAGAAAATATAGCGACATACTTCAATTTCGCAAATTTGGAGTCAAAATTTGAGTAAAAAGGGAGGACATTACATGTCGTCAAACAGATTGGTGTTTGTCTATGTTTTTTTATATATATTTTTTTATTTTATTAACTTCGCCAAAAGGGCAGGGTTACAGCACAAAAGCATTCCCTGTGGGAGGAAACCGGAGTATTCGGAGAGAACCTACGACTTTCGGCAGAGCGTTGACTATAGTCATTTCACATGAGGGCTGGGTTCGAGTCTGCCTTACAGGGGATCGAAGTCGGAACCTTAGAGGTGAACGACGAGTGGTTTGACCACTACACCATTTGTGTCTACCTGCGAGCACAGTAACCAAAAGCAAACATTTTAATTTTAGCACATTAAGAGTTGATTAAGAAGCGTGCTGGAAAAGAAACGTACATGCAAACAAAGTTGCCATAGGATTGCTCCGATAAATGTCAATTTTAATTTATCTCCTGCGAACTGCTATAAATAGCAACGGCGAACGAAGACAAATACATACTAAATTGTACTTTAATTTGCAATAATTATCACTAAAATGTCTTGAAAACCATATAAAGCATTTATTTAAAAGAAAAACAAAGCACATACATTGATACTGATCGAAAAATTTAAAACTTTGACCAATTTGAGCATCGTGATCGTTTAACCGGACATGTCAGTGTAGCTATTATTGGCCGGGCTGGGTAATTTTGAAAACAGGGTGTAATATAGCGTCCATAAGAAAGACTCACATACCATGCACCATGCCTTGAGCAGCTCATTACTCATTGAATCACCACTACTCCTGGAAGGAATTAAATATTTTCATTGTCATTGAAAAACTATGCTTACTGCAATATAGCTAATGATTGTAGATTTTATAACGAGTTATATAGTTGAAATTAAATGGGTCGTATTTAAGTGGTTCGAATAATCTCACATTTAGAATTAGACGAGCTTTTAAACAACACAACCACTTTATACCACTTTACTAGTCTGCCGGTTTGGATCAAAGATTTCGCAAAAATATTTACCTTACTGACTTGTTTCCCAGAAAAATGCCAATTGGATAAAAAACCTTGAATATTACGGCGTTTTTCCTGTTACCATATTACAACCTTTATTGTTATTTATTGAAAATGTTTCAAGAGTTTTGATTGGTTAATAGCTGTCGGTGAAATTGTCATATCCGCTTGGTAGTTGCTCAAATTTGGGATCATGACTTCACCGTGGTTTTTTGAAAACAAATATATGACATTATGAGTTCGTCGTATGTTGAAAAACAATGTAACACGATATGACGTCACGCTAATTTATGTGGGTTTTGTCAATACCGGGAAAATACAAATGGCTTCCTCATAGGAAAGGTTCGCCGACCTTTTAATAAATAATAAAATAATTATTGAATTCGGTTCTCGCAGGATATGAGTATTAATTACTCAGCCTACGGCCTCGGCAGATAACACAAAACTCTGCCTTAATAATTCCTCATATCCTGCTCGACCTCATTCAATAATTGTTTAATATGTTGTTGCATGACATAAATCACAAAATATAAATTTACTTGGGTCTCCTCATTTCTTGACCATTGGTGTCGGAGCGTTAACGAGGCCAAAGAAAAATTCTTGGGTGTGGGACAAACACAAAGAACAAGGAATAAGCTATATTTATTAAACAACTGCTTTGAGCAGCTTAATTTTTCATTGTGAGAGAAAATGCTTAAATGCTGCAATAAAAAATGAATTCGTAAATTCATAATAAAACGAGAAAAAGGACATAAATTCATCAGATGAGTTTAAAATTCATCATATAAATTCATCAGACGATCGATTTGATCCATTAATTTTATTTTGCCAAGAATTAATTTTTAAAAAAATTTTTTGAAAGGGATAAAACAAAAGCATGACAAATTTATGAAGAAGGTAAGATTCATCAACATAAGTTTTTTCATGCTCAATGCAATTTTTATGAGATTTTTATGAAAATTCATGATTTATAATTAGATTAAAGGATGACCGGATGGTTTTCCGTGCAAGTACTGATATATATCTCATTTACAATAGATGGTGCACTGTTGCAGGCAAAAATTGAAGCCGGATCGCAGCAGACGCTGGTGGTTCCCACATAGTTGATACGGAGCATGATAATTTTTGTATTGCAGAAATGGACAAAGTTGACAATAAATCCTCTTTTATGCAGCTAAAAATTATTCAGTACAGAAATGCAGAAGTACAGTGTTAATTTCTGTAGCATTTTTTTTATGAGTGGGAACGACCAATACGGCCGCCGCCTCGTGTTATGAAAGGATACCGCTGAGATTTTTTGCTTCTTTCAGCTTTTGCTGAGATATCTATGGCCAATCACGTACACAGAGCCTGCGTTTCTTTTGGCAAGGACGTGAGGCTCTGGATAGCATAGAAATTCGCGCAACTATCAATGATGCATTGGGGAACTGCGGCAGGAAGCAGCATAAACCAATCATATCACTTATCTCATCGGCGTTGTGCAGAGCCTCTCGTCCTTGCCAAAAGGAACGCAGGCTCTGGGTACGAGATTGATCTATGACAGGGTAGCGTGATCCATGCACGCGGGGTGTTACCACGTTCCATTCAAAGCAATTTAGCGAGCGCGCAGATTTGTGCGATTGATTTCTTTTGAAATATGTTTTGTCAAGTAGAATATTTCAGATTAGTATTTTTACACAAGTGAACATAAGAAATCCGACGTTGTGATTGGTCCAATATGACGTGACATTCCTTTATATTCACCTACAGGTGAATATAACATTAAAAACAAGTTTACAAAATGGCGACTAGCCGCCGTTTTGTACAAATTACGGACAAAGAAATAAACAAAATTAAAATAACTTGTGTAAAAATACTAAAACAATTATTCGCCTCAGGCTCGGTGATTATCAGGGAATATTCACCTCGACTTCGTCTCGGTGAATATTCCCCGATAATCACCTCGCCTTCGGCGAATAATTGTTAAATATTTCAAGACAGCGATCGCAAAATTTCGAGCGCTCACACCCAACGTCGTACCCAGGGTCCCTGTGTTTAATCTCGTATACGCGTGGAGGGACCCTGTCAAACTCTGATTCGCAAGTTACCAAATAATTCAAAAATCTTGGACTACTTGGTGAGCCTGGCCTTTTTCCGCTATTGCATATCGGGGGGGGGGACTGAAAATTAAAAATATTAAGCTTAATTTGAATAACAGCGTAGAATTTTATGAAATTTCATTTTTTCAAAGCCTAATTTGTATGATAGCGTGGATTTGCATAAAAGCGTTAAAATAAACAAATTTCCAGTGTCTTTCAAGCGATGACCTGTTGGTGCAGTGTTACACGAGTTTATCTTGAAATTAATTAAGCCAAAAATTGGTTAAGGTAAAAAGTTTCCACTATCTTTGAAATGATGACAGGGTGGTGTAATGGTGCACCTCTAGGTTCTGTAATGTTACGTTCTGGTTCGAAAACTGTTGCAATCTTTTGCTCTAGTGATTCTATTGATTAAGGAGCTTGTCACTTCCTAGAAGTTTTTTGCCCTAAGTTTTGCTGGAAATTAATTGTGCCAAAAATTGGTGAAGGTTAATAAACTTCCATACCCCTTCAGGCGATGGCCTGGTGGTGTGTGTGGTACTTTTGGGTTCCGAACATTGAAATTCCGGTTCGAAATCCCTTGAAGTCTTTTGCCAGGAAATGCGGTTGAAATTAATTATGCCAAATAGATTGATTAAGGCAAGATTCATTAAGACAAAAAGTTTCCGATGACATACAAGCGATGAAATGGTGGTGTAGTGCAGTGTTAGACGCTTTGGTGCTGAACTGTGTAATTCCGGTTCAAAAACTCTGCAACTCTTTTGCTCTAAATTTATGTATAGTTTATATTAATTATAGTTTATAATTATTATAATTATGAAGCAAAGTGTTAAGTAAGGTTAACATGTGATGTCTTCACCTAGCTAGTCACTTGTGGCGACGCGAGGTACCTTCTGGTTGGGCTATAATGGTTCAGCCGTCCCAGAAGGAAAACTAGCTAGTAGGGGCATTTCTGCTCCGAACTTCCGTATATCAAAGCAGGAGCTAGAAGTGCACCATGCACCACAGAAAATGAAAACTGAAACTCACTGTTTTGTGAGTTTTTATGTTGAATCAGAGAAATTGCAAGAAAACTAGTACAGTTTACTTGTAAAGATAGTATATATGTTCGTGAGTGAAGAGCTATATAGTGCGTGCAGATGAATGTGTCACAACAAGCACACGTGCTTCTTATATAAATATACATATATATGTTTTACTTTTTAATGCTTTTTAAAACTTGTCCTACGCTTTTTAATCTTTTCCGTTTTCGCTTTCTTGCTTTTATGCATTTTGTACGTTTTTTCCTTGTCCTGTGTCATACTTAACAGTTATTCTACGAACTCGAGTCGTATATGAGCTGATAGCTGCTACCAAAAAACTTCCCAGTGCAGTCATATTTTACTAAAATATAGTCAGTTTAGCAATGAAAACAACTTGAGCTAAAAGCATATAAAACACTACTCATAAAATACTCGTTATTCAAAAAGAATGTTTTAACCAATTTTGCGAAAAGCTTGAAATTCTTAAAAAATATATTAAATATTTTGGGCGAAACAAGCGCTTGTTGACCTCAAAATTGAGCGCAATTTTTGTTATTATAGCAATTCAAAACAATCATAATCTTTTCCAGCTTTCGGGAGACTTATTCAGTGTTAATTCGTAAAAAACTGCATTTTATACTTGTTTAGGTGACATTTAAATGAAGTACTTACCTTCAAAAACTTATTCTAGGCGTATGTGTTTTATTAATAGCGAAAAAAGGCTGGAAAAACACTCAAAACAAGATTTTTTGCAATTGAAAAACTTTTAGCCGCCATCTTGGTTTCTTCACTAGTAGGATATTTACCAGTTATTCCATAGTAGCCCAAAACTCGGTGTTTTGTATAAATTCAAGCATCCATTCAGTTTCGAATATTGCGGTCTGTGGCGTAGCGGTGGTACTCGAGTAATATATGAGCTAAGTTCATTGATAACACAAACCTCTGCCTTAATAATTCCTCATATCCTGCTCGACTTCACTCAATAATTGTTTAATAGCCGACGAGGTGCGTAGCACTTGATTCAACGGTGAACTTCACAAATCAGAATCAATTCAACGCGTGCACCACAAGGTCATCGCTTGACGGATAATGGAAACTTAGTTACTTCAACGGTTTTCGAACCCAAACGTCGGATTTCAGAACTAAGTTCTGTGTAAATAAACCACCAGGTCATCGCTTTAACGACGTTGGAGACTTATTAGAGAGCTTAAGCAAGCGACGTTTTTGTCAACACGGACGGCAGGCGGAAATAAGTTGCGTCGTTATAGATAGCGAATGATGGCGTCAGCAGTTCTTGTTTGAAATCACGAACGTGAAAGTTGACTGACTGCCGTTGTTGATTTCGAACAAGAACGGCTGTCGCCATCATTCGCCATCTATAACGATGCAACTTATTTCCAGCTGCTGTCCGTGTTGACAAAAACGTCGCTTGCTTAAGCTCTCTAATTACTTTATCCAATTTTTGGCTGAATTCATCGAAAGCAAAATAGACCTTAGAAGGGCTTACGTCACGCGGTAGTCAATGCATATAAATAGAAGTTAATTTTTCCCACACGTTTCCCACATTGCATTGCAATTCATTGTTTAACTCTGGCGTGACGTGAGGACTTCTAACGTCCATCCATGGCAAAATAATTGAACAGTTTCAAACCTAAACATTACAAACCGCAACGAAGGCGTGTACCATACACTACCAGGTCGTCACTTGAATGACAATTGGAATCTTATTTACTTAACCAATCTTTGAGTTAATTAAATTCAAGCAAAACTCACGGCAAAATCATTCAACAGCTTTCGAAAATGAACGTTACAGGCTGAAACCAAGGCGTGTATACCACTGCGCCACCAGTTCTTCGCTTGAATGACATTGGAAACTTATTTAATTTAAACAATTTTTGGCTCAGTTAATTTCAAAGAAACCTTTACTGGAACGCTTTTCCAACCTGAACGTCAAAGTTCCAGCATAAGCTCCTCATCTGAATTTACTGTATCAGTAAATTCCTAAAAGCCTCTAAATTTACTCATGTGATAAATTTACGACAAGTTTAAGAACGAAGCAACACTTTTGAGGAATTTTGTAACGGCTTTTGCCACAAAAAATTGTTTGAACCCGTCGAAGGCTACAGTTAGGTAGCCGAAAGCTTGTTCGATAAAATTTAGTCAAAGAACGTGTATTTTAATTATGTCTCAACCTGGCTACGCAATCTCCATAATTTTGATGACGTTTTAAGAAATTTTATAGAAATAAAAATATAAAATATATCTTTAAATACATAATATATCTAAATAGTATATATAAAACAGAACTCAACAAACTTGTTCTGTTTTTTATATATACTAATATGCTCTGGTCTTCCATTGAGCACTCGGCCAAGTGTTGTTATACTATACTCAACGCATTATTCATCATATTATATCTAAACATATATATATATCTATAGAATATATCTTTCGTTCTTATAGAAGTATATCTTTCTTTCAAGTCATTTTTCGCATTACATATTGCCTACAGATTTTTCAGCGCTATTTTTCCATGTCCCCGTCCACTGATTATTTAACAGTTTACCCATGTACTCCACTCGTATATGCAGACGAGCTACGAAAGTAGAACCGAGTCCGCTATCTTCATATACGACGTGAATGAGTAAAATAACTATTTTGTTGTATACACAAGCACCGGTGAAATTTAAAATGAATGCTAAAAATTTGAAAGGAAACTTTTTTCTAAAAATATTTATTCAAAATTTGTTACCCAATTCTAGGCAAAATTTCAAATTTTATGGACTTATATCTATTCCGTCTTTTACCTACACCATCAATTAAATACTTTCGTCTCAACGTTTGCAGCTTTCCTAGTGGATTTTGTGACACTTCTGTCAACTTGAATATCACTTTCATCACCAAATCTATCAGCCATTTTGTTTACATTTTTTAGTACTGGTAGGTTACGAGCTCATACTCTACGATTTATCCACTGCCATTCAAATTCTGATACACAAAACTTAGTGCGCATTTTATAATATGTCATCATCTTTGCGGATTTAATTAAGGTGGCTCCCTACAGTTGCAGGGCAGATCTATATAGATCAGTGTAGAACTTCGCCGACCGGCAAATGTTTTGAAATGAACGACACATGAAAAGTTGTGTTTTGAGGTTTTTCGCGAAATCACCAAGTGTTCTGTACATGATAAAAACTTGTGAAACCTAAACAGTATGTATGTTTTCAACTGGTATTTTCTGTTTTCCGACCGCATTTTCGTAAGCTTTTACGTTTAGCTCTTTCCGAAATGTGTTTCGTATGTCGAGTCCAAATTTTATCACGTCAGCAATGATTTTATGGATTTTATTTTTCTTTATACCTTGATTATCCTCTGTTTCCTTCGGTGGATTTTTCGACTACGACCAATTGTTATACCATATCTAAGGTAAGACAAATTCGAATTGAAAAAAATCTAAAAATACGTTTCCCCGCAATCGAAATCCACGAATATATCAAAATCTTAATTGTAAACCTGTCTTCAAATTTTGATATCTTTTTCCTTCATACATCAATAAACAACTAAAAAAATTTCAGAAAATTTGACCGGAGAGAAAGAAAGTTATTGTTCATTCATTGTGAAATTAAGCATTAAAACTGCAAAAAATAGAACGATATAGTTACCATAGCAACGCTTATGTTGTTTCTATTTTTCTATATATGCACATCAAAGACCTTCATATCTTTCCTGAAAGCACTCACATTGCCCTGTTTCAAGTGTAGTCAGTACAAATTTCGTTGCAAGCTGATGTGTCTTGAAAAGCCTAACATTTTATGCTACTGTAGGGAGCCACCTTAAATTGCATGTACTAGTTCCAGTGTATAATTGGTTTGCATACGTATGTCTGACGGAACGTTTTATGTATTTCAGCCAGTTCATAATTATCACTTACACATGCATGTCTAAGTGAAACAACATTATGTACAAAATGAAGGAATTGAGCGGATGGTGGAAGATTTAGCATTGCCAATGACCGTCATTGCACGCATTATATTCAAGTGGTTAAACCATTGATTTCTAAGTAAACTGGAGATACAGATCTGACTTGCGTCGAAACCTCTGAAGTTTTTGTGCACGCGCATGCTGGCCACCATGTTGAAAGAAAGCCTCTCAAGCCGAACATAATAAACTTTATGGTGGAAATCACAGTGGGGACAATTAAAACGCCCCTAATTTGTTATTTTAGCGACCGATTTTACTTTTTATAGTCAGGCACATGATAATTAACTAATTGTAAATTATGGTTAAGACAAAATTCTACGCTAATATCAGTTTGCGCACATTGTGAAGGCAATTAAATAAATCTATCGTATAAGTGAATCGTGATAAGTGAATCGACCAAATGTTGTGCAGCTATACCTGTACTTTGATTTCGCCGCATTTACAACCCAGTACACATTCCTCTGTTGGCTTTTATTCAACATGCATGACGGCCAAGTTGCAGTGTGTGATAAGTGAACATCTGCTGAGCTGCCTTAACAAATAACGAATTATATGCCTTTCAATGCAAAAAGAGAAAAGGGAACACCACGTTGTTTTCAATATACGTTTTATGCGAACAAAGATGGATGCGCATAAGAAACTAGGAACAGACTAAGACTTTGAAAAGTATATACATAAAGTATATAAGTCATGTTTTATTCATCTCGAATATTTACAACAAATTATTTGGAAATGATATTTATTACATGAGTATAGAGATTTATTCATCGATAAGGCTGTGCGTAATAATCGTTCCAAATTAGCAATAGCCAATCGGCATCAAGAACGATAGAATTTCACTCGGTGAAAAATCATCGTTCACGGCCTTTGATTGGACGAACGATGTTTTTTCACCAGTGAAAATTTATCGTTCAGTGTTCTGATTGGCTGACCCGAACGTGCAACACCTGCTCGCAGGCTAGTGTAAACATGGAGTCTGATTTTACAAGTATTTTTTAACTCACCGAAAAGAGAGATTTAAGACAATTTCACTGATAAAACAACCACCTAAAATCATAACGACGACATTCGTGGCCTCATTAACTTGAAATAAACCTCATGGTTTCATTTTCAGCAAGAAAACAAAGCAATAAATGGTAAGAAATTCCATTTTAATATTTTGCTTGAGTATTTGTTTTTGTCAGTAAGATATGTCCGTATCTTTATACACTCATCTTTATACTCATATAATAAACAAATTACTTCATGGTTGGTTCGTTTGTACGATTTTTATTATTCACTCGTTGTGAAGGATCGCTAAACTCACTCGTTCGCTGCGCTCACTCGTTCGTTTAACGATCCTTCACCACTCGTGAATAAAAATCGTACGCACTCACCAACCATGAAGTAATCTCTATTTATATAACTTAATTCATAACAACACACATCACATTTGTGAAAATATATAAACCATTTTCGAAAACAGAATGTTTTAGAATCATGCTTTAATTAACAACTGTTCAAAATTATAAATACACAGTAAAACCATGATTTAAAAATATTCCATGTCATTACTTTGTTTGTGACAATTTATACAATAATCCAACCCATCGACCAAATTCTCCGTCACCAACTAGCCAGGACATGTTCCTACCGTATATCGATAATACGCCATCTGGCATACACCATGAAGGTGGACAAATGCTCCTGCGACAACCAGAACATGGAAAATTTGGTGACTTTGAAACTAAAATAAAAGATACAATACATTTAAAGAATGTGGCAATCGATTTCTTCTTTCTGCAAAGGAAGACGGTGTTTTTGTAAAACGCCTTTCTTGTAAAACGCCCCATTCACACGCCAGTAGACCTACTCAGCTTGCATTTAAATTAACTCCATTTCAGATCACATGATTGTTGAATGACCAATAAAAGTAAACCATTTCAGATCACATCATCTGAAATGGGTTAATTTACATGTAAGCCGAGGTCTATTGTAAAAAAAAACCAATGATAGCAAGCCAGAGAGTAAAAGAATTACTTCCAAGCGCGGCTGCCATGCCTTGTCGTCTTTTAAAAGCAAATAAAGATCTCTCCTACGAACTGCATTTAAGGTGGCTCAACAGTCAGGATTCATTAAAAATTTTATCTCTCCACCATAAACATAGCTCATTACACAACTGTATAGCACTGTTTTCTGTATTTCAAAAAGAGTTTCAAAGTTCGCCTAACATAGAAATCATGTTTCCCATTTGAACTCCATTCTAATTATAAGTTCATTTTCATACACTCCCCACCTTATCCACGAACAATAGCAGAACAAAACTTTTTCAGTTATGAAGACAACAAGTAGAGCTATGCAATGACCTAAACAAAGCTCTACACGTGCACTAATATAAAAGATTCCATGGCGAAAGAAGTACAATGTGCAATGTTTAGACTATCGCGATAGTCAACTTAAGTTTTGTGTAAAAAATGCCTGGTGTGCACAGTGAAGAGTTGCGACATGGAGAGCTATTTTACCCATTGAACTTGTGTGATCAGTACCGAGCAGGTTAGCTTTTATTTCCAAACAACAGAAAAACCCCGGTACGTAAACAAATTTGGAAGGACGCGAAGCGTGAACACAGAAATCAATGCCAGGTCTTATATATAGTTTCATTTCACTTCACCCCCACGAAAAATTGGCGATTACGGAGCACTTTTAAAGTATACAGACAAAAATCGTTGCCCGAAATTACCAAGAGATGATATGGATAGCGGCCAGTAGGAGCGCTTGAAAGAAACTTCTCATTCTTGTCCTAATAAATTATAAGGAGTTTTCGTATAGCAATTTTATGTCAACAGGGGAATTGCTTAAATTAATTTATGTCATATTCTTCTACAAATCACATGTAATAACCTCATTCTGCTCACGGTTTTGCACATGCATAATGAATACACGAGATGACTATTTATTTAATAATACTAATCGTGCTTTGCGCGCTTGGCATTTACGTTCAGCTTTATCAACAACCTTAATGCAATTAGCTGTATATAATATCAACATCGACAATTTATAAATTTATAAAATTCGCAATTTATAAGAGTCATGGGAACTGCGTAATATGTATTCCACACCTGTACCGGTTGTACAAGGTGGATAGGCTGTTCATCGGATGGTGTTTTTTTTCAACGAGTTAGATGGGATTTTATTCATGACCCCTCGATGTGAAAAACTAATTCTTAAGAAACCCTTTATTTTATGAAGGTAAAATTTTACCGCGTCAATTGTTCAAGCTTTAAAGAGTTTTACTATAGTTTCCATAAAGGGTATATACATGCATGCGCCTCGAACAAGCCAGGAAAAGTTGAGAAAAATCGTCAAGGTCTTCTGATAGGGATCGCACCATCACTTTTGCGACACAGGTGCAACACACATACCACTGAGCTACGATGCTGCAAGTTATTCTACAACGAGCGAAGTGCCACAAAATCAAAAAAAGTTCTGTTAGTTCATCTGTTAGTTCATGCATTTACAATAGATCGGCACAAGACAATTTCGACGTCTAAAACAGGACTTTGAGGTAACATTTCCCAAAAGTTTCTTACGTTTTGCATCCTTCGAGCTATACACTTACCACGATATTGCATTTTCCGGGGAAAAAACGTTCCGGTACGCGAGTTGCGTACAGGATGGCTCCTGTGATGTAGAGTACGCCCATCAATATTAGCCATCCCATGGACGCCTGCTTCAAAGCTATTGTAATTCCATGAGCGATGAGAATGTGGACAATAGGAATGATACCAGAGCAGCCAAGACTCACAAATACCACTGTAAAATGATGAAAATAGAACTCAAAAGAAAAATCTCTTTGTGCGTACACACAAAATGCCGTAATTTGAGCAATGTGCCATACGTCTTAATTCTAATGGATTTTGTATATAATACACTGTAAAAAATAAACAGGTTGTCTCAGATGGGATTTATTTGACCAAGATTTCATTGGTTAAATAAAAAAATTGGTTATTTCAACCAATGTTTCGGTTGTTTTGATCAAATACGCAGCTAACAACGCGCAAATTGCAGCAAGTCTGTTGTGATCTTGCAACAACTTGTTACGACAAGCCGATATCAGGATGGGTTCGCACGGCTTGCGACAGCTTGTTGACTATAAGCCTGTTGCAAGTTGTCAACAAGCTTGTTGCAAGTTGGTTGTCGAGACTTGTTATCCACAGGCTTGCTGCAAGATTTTCCAACAAGTTGTAACACGCGTGCAAACGACAAGCTTGGAACAAGCCTGATTATAACCGACTTGTTGGAACTTGTTTCAACCTGCACGTCTGCAGCACTTTGACAACTTGCAACAAGTCTGTAGCGTTTTTGGCTGTGTAATATTGGTAAAAACAGAAAGCGTCAGAGCCAGCCAATTTTAAAGTGGTTATTTTGGCAAATAATATTGCACTGTACCTAGTTTGTTCATGGTTACATTTTTAGGACACTCCGCAAGCGGCATCGACGAAAACATGAAAATGGATTTTTAACAAAGCATAGTTTATCTTTGAATGACCTCACTTTATTGCATTTGTGAAAGAACGTTTAAAACTGTAATGCAAGCTCTTTTATACTTAAAATTTGCGATCCAATGCTTTGTGATGAAATATTTCAATTTGATTTTTTATCTTGCCAACTTACAACGTCACAATTCGCATAACGAGTTATCAGAAAGTGGACTACAATGTTGCTTTTCCTATAAAGACTCTTTAAAGGACAATTGGCAATAAAAGTAAAAATTAGCTATTTGAAAGGACCTTTATAATCATCAGCAAAGGACTTTGCAGCTTTTCTATATATAACGCTTGATTCGATATTTGGACTCAAAATATGTGAGCTGTCCGCCATCTTGAGGCAAACTCTTAAGCTCGTTCCTTGACGTCAAGAGTAGAAGTCTCTAAAATTACTTGTAATAAAGTAAGTAACAAACAATAGTTGGCCAAATTGCTTTTATCTAATGCGTGATATTAAATATCAGATAGCAAATACAAAAGAGGTTCATCCTAATCGCTGCTTGTCGATAATTATACGTAGCGTGGTCCAGCTTAGCTTGTTACGTCACACGTACGTCCTTGAAAAACTAGACGGCGGACAGCTTATGTTTCAGAAGGAATGAATCAAGCAGGAAACGAAAAGCTCTGCCAGATTTTGTTAGTTACTTTAAAAGCTCTCAAGAACAATAAAAAGATTATATATTTCCTGTCGATTTGCGGTGTCTTTCTTTTGAAATTTTACATAATCAAACGCATAGCCAGTGTAAAAATCCCCTGCCAACGGTGAGTCGCCTATTTTTTCCAGTCCTGGTTTAGTTCTGCAGTTTCCTAATCCTTGGGCCTCTAGAACGCCAAATTGGCAGTCCAAAAAATTTTTGAGGACATTGAAGTAATTAGATTATTAGATTATTACCTGCTCGTAGTACTCTGTATTTTGGAGTATTAAATTTCTCCCACAGTGAAATAAATATACAGCACAATCCCAACACGCAAACCATCGTTATATAAGTAATCTTCGTAGTGGGATAACAATAGAATCCATAGTAAAGACATGGAATAAAGGAACCAACAATCAAAAGGGCTATTCCAGTGTAATCTAATCTAAAATGCAAAATTAGACATATATATATGTATAATATATATATATTTAATATATATATTTAATATATATATTTAACATATATATTTAATATATATATATATATATATATATATATATATAAATATATATATATATATATATATATATATATATATATATATATATATATATATATATATATATATATATATATATATATATATATATATATATATATATATATATATATATATGTATAGGTTATCATATGAGAGGCGAGGTGATATCAGTTTTATCGCTCGAGAGATGATATCATATTTTGTCACGAGTGAGCGCAGCGAACGAGGGACAAAATATGATATCGTCACGAGAGCGATAAAACTGATATTACCGAGTCTCGAATATGATAACCTATTTATCACATACTTGTGCCTTTATCTAGAGCAAAAACCAAATTATATTTTCAAATTATTTACACTTCGAGTACATTTCAAAATGAATTCAAAATGATTGTTTAAAATACCCTAAACAGGTAGAAATTACAAAAACAAACCAAAAATAACTTATCTTTTAATAGCTACAAATTTCTTTGTGTTATTTTCCTTGTATTATTTAATATTTTTATTCTTATCTCTCATCGATCCTTCAGTCGGACGCCATCTTTGTTTTGAGCGGGACAAAAAACGATATCGCGGGACAAAAAACGATATCACGGGACATATCGTTTTTATGTCACCGTGTTATGGCCCGGATAAAGGCACAAGTATGTGATAAATATATATATATATATATATATACATATATATATATATATATACACATATATATATATATATATATATATATATATATATATATATATATATATATATATATATATATATATATATATATATATACATATATATATATATATTAAATATATATATTAAATATATATATTAAATATATATATATTATACATACATATTAAATATATATATTAAATATATATATATTATACATATATATTAAATACATATATATATATATATTAAATATATATGTTAAAAATAAATATATTAAATATATATATATTATATATATATATATATATATATATATATATATATATATATATATATATATTATATATATATATATATTAAATATATATAATATAAGATTGTGTCACTTAGGCGATCAGTACTAAACATATTAACAGTAAAAAAGTTGAAACTGATCTAGAGTTTTATTTAAAAACATTAAAAAATAGGTACGCCATATGTACATGTATCTGCGAAGCGAAGTGGGAAAGCTACATAAATATGGTTAAATAATGGCCTTTTAGCAAGCGAAACGGTAAAGAAGGCGGAACAGATCTAATGACAGAACCCGGACATATTCACAACATTGGGTTCCTCTAATTGGGCTAAGGAAATTTAGCGAAGGAAATTTAGCGAAGGAAATTTAGCGAAATATAGCGAAATATAGCGAATATAAAAATATAGTATCACAGAGTAGAGATATCAAATACATTTATAGACATGGCATTATTTGAATGAACTTTGACCCAAAAAGTACTATTACTCCAATACAAATGCTACAGCTTATCTGTAACAACACTAACTGTTTTTACAAAATTATTATTGAAAAATATTAGCTTTCAATGTTTTGTCAATAGCATTATATACTTTTAAAAATTTCAACAATATTTATATATTACAAAAATATCTTATGTTATAAAAAAAATAAAAAGTACTCAAATAATATTTAAACAAGAGACACATTCAAATATAATTTGAACATTGACAATTCACAAGCAGACAAGTTTAAACTTTGATGGCAAGAAATATATTACTGGCACAGATGCACAATATCAGTATGACAGTATTGCACAATAATCGCCCATGCCAGTGCCAGGACATGAGAAAATCATCATTTTACAGCTTGTCTGTACCAACACTAATTGTTTCTACAAAATTATTATTGCAAACTATTTAAGCTTTGAATGTTTTGTCAATAGCATCATATACTTTCAAAAATTTCAACAAGATTTATATATTACCGCATAAAACTATCTGTCATGTCATGCATTGAAAATAAAAGTATATACTCAAATAATATTTGAACAAGAGACACATTGAAACATAATTCAAACATTGGCAATTCACAAGCAGACAATTTTTTGATGACAAGAAATAATATATTATAGTGACACAGATGAACAGTATCAGTATCACAGCATTGTACGATAATCACCCATGTCAGGACATCAGAAAATCATCGCTTTACAACCAATTATAAATCATAATAGCTTGTGGATATTTTATGTTGCTCAAGAAAAGACTGTAGTTCTGATATAATAAACAGAAAATACATGGGTGCTTGAAAATGCCAGATTTGCTTCTCGTGTTGAACACTTGAACACAGTGAACTTGAACATGACATTTACAATGACATTTCAAAACAATAGCAGTAGATACTCCGGGCGGAAATCTCAGCTTGGTCAAAAATATTAAAGCCCAGATAACAGCTTTAAATAGAGCCATAACATATTCCTACATTATCAGGCTAGTTCCTACATTATCAGGCTAGTTCGTTATCTAGGTGATGAAATATGAACTGGTCACAAAAAGTTGTTCATAAATTACCTCAAAATCCTTGTTAATGTTCCGTTAAGTGCGATCGGCGTTTATTCCTCATGACTTCATGCATAAAATTTTCGCCATGTTGGATTGAAAAATCAGTATATCACTCCAGTTAAGCATTTGAAAAGTTTTCCAATCTGTTAGTTCAGTGAAAATTTAAACATAACGTCATCCAAATGGTACATTCTCGTCCATTGGCTGAATTTAGCATTCGCTGATACAAAAACTGAATTTTCGGTCGCTCACTTCGGTTTAGAGGTTGGATGGTTTAGAGGTGTAAATAGTCATCATAAACGTCTCTTTCTTGAATCGTTTTATTCGTGCAAAGACGTCACATGTCACATCGGTGAATGAACACAAACATTTCCCAAGTGTATACGTTCCATTGTTATAAAGAACAATAGTAATACAGGACATGATATTGTATAAATAGGAGACTTCTAATCTTTTGACAACACTTTGATAAAGCTCGCAGTGAGCGACCGAAAATTCAATTTTACTGTCAATATATATATGATTGTATACAAGTTCTCTGGATTAGATAATTACTTTTATTATATGGACAAGGGTGTTTTACAGAGAACTAAAACACTCGTAGAATCCATATGTCACTACATCCGGGACCCGAGTGGCGTATTTTCCGTATGTAACGCTCGCGAGTGGCATATCGATAAATTCCCGCCTTTTTTATACAAGGTTTGTAGAGTTGAACCAAAAGACGAAACAAATCATAAAACAAGTCATTTAAACTGTTAATGTATTTATTAGTCTTTCTTGCATGTTGTGAGGTATATTGTGTTTTGTACCTGGTTTTAGCGTCAGCCGTTTTGGTCAGAAAACTGTTTTTCACTATTAAAACGTTAATTTTCATCGTCATTGTGTATTATTGTGTCACTGTAAAGGTCCATATAATAAATAGAACATTACACGGTAGCTCAAAGATATCGACTTTATGTTCTCGTCTATACAAGATATTGTTCTTGCCACTCGAACATAAAATCCATATCTTCTCGCAACCGTGTAATATCCTTTATTTATTGAGCTTTAATTCGACTCGGCTCTTCGAGCCTTCATCAGAATAATCTATTTACAGGGAATTTAAGTTAAGTCTTCGCGCTTTTGTATTCCCTGTAAATAGATTATTTTGATGAAGGCTCGAAGAACCTAGTCGAAAGCTCAATAAAAGGTCTACTCTAAGCTTCAACATACAATGGTAGGCAATATTCTATCAAATTTTGACCAAAACGTGAAAAGCTGTTTGCCAAAAACTTTTCAAGATGACAAATACAATGCAACTTAATCCTCAACTAATCATGACTATCCGTATTTCTGTACAATTTTTTTGTATTTGTTATCAATTTATTTGTGCTTACAGCTATTATTTTTGAGTTTAATGCAAAATTTGCAGGTGCAAGAAACTAAGAATTACTCAAAATGTCCTGACACTGCCCTTAAAATGATCCTTAAGGCTTACCACTCACCTGCTAAACAGATTTGAGACTTTATCCGAGTGGCAGTCCATTGTATGGTAAAGTGTGGAGAAAGCCAGGCAGAATAGTGCTCCACCAAGAAATGAACCAAAAACAATCTTTTCCGTTGTGTCTTTCGGAAAAGGATTTGACAATGTCACTGGCCTTAGGAAAAAATACAAAGTAACGCAGGCAAACGCTATAAAGCCAAGCAAATGTGTCCAAATGTTGCCCGTCTCTGTGTGTATGCGAAAGATACTTTTAAAGCAGAGTCGAAATGATTCTAAGGGCGGTCGATGTCCATGATCAATAAAATCATTATCACGCAGCCATTCTGGTAGCTCCCAATGCGCCACAACACGCCAGCCTCGTTTTCCTGCTTCGATTACTTGCCGTGCTAGCCGTTCAGCTTGTTCAGCGGCTTCCTTTACGTGTATACGCTCTTTTACATTTTGGAACATAACCTGCAAGTTCTCTTCGCCTCTGCCTATCAAAGCCTAAAACGAATTAAATTAAACTTTACGCACGAAGTACGAACTTTTTTAAACGAAATACATATTTTTAATGACGCAATATCCGACCGCGTAAAATGTTTTCATAAATGACAGGCAGGAAAGCCTCAATTAGAATACACTTATAAGGGGGCTCCCTACAGTTGCAGGGCAGATCAAAATAGATCAGTGTGGAGTTTCGCCGACCCGACCGGCAAATGTTTTGAAATGAACGACACATGAGAAGTTGTGTTTTCAGGTTTTTCTACGGCGAAATGACAAGTGTTCTGTACATATAGTAATAAATTTGTGAAACCTAAACAGTGTGTATGTTTTCAACTGGTCTTTGCTGTTTTCCGATCGCGTTTTCGTGAGCTTTTTCGTTTAGCTCTTTCCGAAATGTGTTTCGGATATCGTGCCGAAACTTTATCACGCCAGCAATGATTTTATATATTTTAGCGTTGATTATATATCTTCTGTTTCCTCCGGTGGATTTTTTTTAAAACTACGTCAGGTTGTTATACATATTTAAGGTAAGACATATTCAAATTTAAAAAATCTACAAATAGCTTTCCCCGCAATCGAAATCCACGAATATATCAATTGTAAACCTGCCTTTAAATATTGTTATCTTTTTTCCTTTATAGATCAATAAACATCTAGAAAGATTTCAGAAAATTTGACCGAGGAGAAAGAAAGTTATTGTTCATTCATTGTGAAATTAAGCATTAAAACTACAAAAAATAGAACGATATAGTTACCATAGCAGCGCTTATTTTGCTTCTATTTTTCTATGTGCACATCAAAGACCTTCGTATCTTTCCTTAAAGCACTTACATTGCCCTGTTTCAAGTGTAGTCAGTGCAAATTTCGTTGCAAGCTAATGTGTCTCGAATACTGTAGGGAGCCACCTTAAGTTCATGCATCATCACTAATTCTTTGAAATACAGCTGAATAATCACTGCTCAAATATTAAACAAATACTCTTGGTTTCTATGAGGAAACAGATAATTTCATCATCATGGTGTCTGCACAACTTGACACATGACTGACACCGTGTCAAACCATATTTATTCATCTGCTCTTCTAGCAATTGCTCAATTTATCTATTCCTAGGTAACCTGTATATTGTTTGCTTTCCTTTACAAAATCTTAATTAACGTTTTTCGTACTCTGTTTATTTTTACTTTAGTTCCATTCACAACTGCTTATTTATAGAATGATTCCACAGTGATTACTGTTATACAGCTATTTTTCAATTAAAGTAGTCCTTCCAAAAGCACGAACAATGAGCACGCAAAGGATTATTGTTTATTTAGGTCCAAATACTCAGGGAATTACCTTTGTAGCGAGTAAATTTGCCATCATAGGTCTCCTATGTGCTCTTGATGCAGTTTCAAAGAAATAATTCCAAGTTTATATACGTAAAAATAACCGATAATCCGTTATCCCTTGCTCGCTTGTAGTTTATAGTTTACGCTTTTGAAAGGACAACCTTCTTGGAATTAGCTATACGCATTCTGTGATTCTGAACAAAACTATCACAGACAGTAATTTTGATCTGGTGTAATAACTAATGTTTTTCTGTCACATTTTTGCATGTAGGTTTCAAATAATGTTAAACTACAGAGTCTCAACTATTCAACATTTGATTATAACATGATAATACTGGCGATCATAAATTTCCGTGACTCACGTTGCGGAAAATGACATGAGGCATCATCAAGATAACTCCTTTTGAATTTCTAGTTGGAAATCATTGCAAGGAGAAACGTGCAATGACTATCGAGTAGAAAACCATATGTTACGCAAACAACCAAAGCAATTTTTTTAAATTTTCGATCACAATACTAAGCCTAAGGATTGCTACACAATACATGTGACTCAGGTTACGTGACTCATATTACAAAGTCAAAGTACAAAGTACATCTTAACATTTCAGTTCAAAATTTATTCCAATAGGTTTTGAGACATGAATATATCTAGGCCAATCTAAGGGTATCAGGTCTCTTTAAACAGCAGATTATAGGATTAATTTACTAAGAAGGTTTTACGTAGTACATATAATCTAGAAGTCCAAACAAAAGGCCAAACAAAAAGGACAAACAAATTTGGTCCCATTTTTGTCTCATATGATTAGCTCTGAATATGCATGCTGCGAAAACAACTTGGGACTTGACATTTAAAAAAAAATGCCAGAATTACGATGGAATTACCCTTTATCTTTAATGTACTATATCTATACATCTACATATACAACCTTATATGTTCAAGAACTTTTATATTCTTATACTCTAAAATTTTATATTCAGTGATGTTTAGAAGAGGTGGAAAATGCAGCCAGACTAGAAAGATTGAGGTCCAACTGTTTCATTAGTTCAGATATTGGGGCAGTCCACTTGGGCAACATGACTGCATGATTTGGACATGATCAGAAGTAAATTACTAATTGAAACCATGCTCCAAACACAGTGATGACATATTCACATGTTTAAAGAATGATGTTAATACACATTGTGCAATCATCATGTACATCATTATGCAATCAGACAAGCAACTTTTCATGTGACGTATGCTGTGGCGCGGTCAAGATGAAAAACGACCTTTTGTATTTTACTGTATTTATGCCAGATATGTAACTTTCTCATGCAATGAAGTCTTGTTAATAAATAAATAAATCAATTTTAATCACAAAAACCCCAGCATAATGAATATAGTTGGCATATAATAACAGATAGTAATAATAGTTGTGGCAAAATACCTTTTATGAAGGTAGCTGTAGTTCTAGCACACACTGTCCATAATGTAAAGGAGTATAAATTAAAAAACTGTAAATATTTTGTCCAGTTTCACCTTTTTTCAGAGGATTACAGATATCATTCAATATGTGACCTGGAGTTCACTGCAGTTTAACTCAAATGCTGATCAACATACATCACTGATTGGGGGAGGGGCCCATATTAAGTGCTTTCTGTGTGTCACTCACTGGAAATTGTACCTCTAAAGTTTCAAAAACTTACTATATGACAAATATGTAAAATTTAACAACAAATCAAATGCTGTCCAACTAAGAACTCCAAGGCACTAGTGCAAACTTTTCCATCTGCATCACATTCATTACACTAAAATGTGCAATCATCGTTTCATTTTAATTTATTTTGAATTCTTTATTTAGCTTTGTCACAAAGGTAGGGTTGCCACAATGGCTTTTCCTTGGGTCGGTTTTCTTGCTGAGAAGATTGAATGAAGAAAAGAAGATTGAATGAAGAAAAGAAGATTAAATTGCTGAAGAACTGCAAGAGGTCTGAAGTGGCTGCTCCCTAAAAGTAGTTAAGACATGCAGGGAGTATTATTTTAAAATGAAACAAGCAATTTCTGTCATTGTGTATGACTTTCACTATAATATGTGATTTTCCTTGTATTGAGATATGATTTCTGGCCATTTTTTTCTAATTATTGGGTTTCCAAATGAAAAACTGGAACCTTGTCTGTGACCATGTTATTCACCTTGATATATTTTAGGACTTTGCATAATTTCACATATTTTAAACTAGAACTATAATATCTATGAAACTATAAACTTTTAAAACCCCTTTCGAGCATTACAGTACAAAAACCAACAATAAATATTTGTTATTTTTGACTGCCTTGAAATGTTAAAGATTGATCTCAAAAGAAATTAGGCTGGCAGAACCATTCTTATCTTGTTTCTTCACAAAATTTACTTTGGGCACCTGGGTACTGTACTTCCTTGAAAAAATTGCTGCAAAGTCATTGCTACATGTTGCCCTTAAAATTGCCTGATAGCTTTAGTAGAATTTGCCCAAAACCTGCTATTTCTACCAAAATTAATGGGTCCCCTCCCCCTCCCTCAACTCTGACCGTACTTGTTGCGAAATGATTAGTTCCTGACTTTTACATTCGGTACGGATTATTTGTTGCAAATAATGCTTTACAAATATTATTTCATTTATCTGGTTGTTTCTGTATTGAATTTTATAAAAGCACAGCTACTCATGGAAAAGCAATAAAAATGAATTACATATTGCTAAAAATATCACGTAATTTCGTTATGGTTATGGTCATAATTCATTAACGACGAACTTCCCAAAGCTATAAACACTGACACAATCACAAATATTTGCCAGTACTGACAACACAAAACGTTTTCTTTACAAGAAACACTCACGTAAAATCTGTCGTTTACATCATACCTTAGCAGCATTTATATCAGCTTGCAATCCGGCCTGAATGTCTCCCAATATCCGAGAGCATCCAACATCTGCCGTCGAAGCCAAGCTGTCCATCGAACCGCTATTATTTTGGACATTTTCGGACACTGGCGAACTCCTGTCATTGACTAAAGCGGCCGATTCTCTGACAGAACTCGTCGGCTCGTCCTCTTCGGGCAGATAATCGGTGGATATTGTAGGAGTGACATTGTAATCCATTGCTTTCTTCGACTTTCGATCTCTCACTGCTGTCGTTCCGAGTCGCTTCATGAAGTCGCCAAGCCAACAGGACTTTTTAAACTAATTAAATCGCAATACCAGTGGGCAAAAACCGCATAAATAAAACAACGCTGGAATCAACAAAACCAGTTCAAACCCTTGCTTTCAAATATAAAATATAAAGGATTACAATAAGCCTTGCGAGTACGAAAGTCGATAATTCCAGAGGTGCACTATGAAAACAAAGAAATTTACGTTTACTTCCGTTATGCAATAAGATGGCGTGATCTTACACCCGCTTCTTCCGCTTAGACTTTGATCCAAACAAATTCAATACTCATGCGTGCGGTTACAATTGCAACATATTTGCTCTCCAAGTTCATCTTTGTTTGCATTACATTACGCGTCACTGAATAAACGTTCAGAATACATATACTTAAATGCTAACAGTCTTACAGTAAACGAAGCGTAGGGATTTGGCGAATTGGGGGGGGGGGGAGGGTTAGGGTTAGGGAGGCATGCCTGAGGAACATGCGCAAGTACCTGAAATTATTGCAAGGAATTTACCGCCGTGCGTTTTTACGTGTTTGTTTCGTGTCATGAAACTTGACGTTTATTGGCCAATATTTTCATGTTGCTATGGGCGGAACCAATGTTACTAAGCAAAATTTTTCCTGCTAAAGACAAGTCTCTACATAAAATGATAGCTCATTATAAACGCTTTGAAGTTCGCCGGGTTTCCAGACCATGTCTGGATTGACTATGGTTTTTATCATTCTACGCAAAAAATATAAGTTAGGGACAAAGATATGGATGATATTAACCCTTTCCTGCATGAATTTTGAATTCTTCTGGGAAAAAATATTTTACTATTGATTATGAATGTATTAGGGGTGTATTTGCTGAAAAACCGAAAAAAATTTTTTTTTCGCATTCTTTTGGCCAATTTTCGAATTGTTGCTCCAGAGCAACAACATGCAGTAAGGGTAAGGGTAAATGCAGTAAGGTAAAATTTGTATGGGGCAAAAAAGATCAAATAATTGAGTATAAAGCACTGTCATATGATCTAAAATAAAAGTATATACATATATATAAACATATATATATATATAAACATGCATATACATATATCGAATATATATCGAATATATATCGAATATATATATATATATATATATATATATATATATATATATATATATATATATATATATATATATATATATATATATACATATATCAAATATATATTGGTATATATATATATATATATATATATATATTGGTATATATATATATATATATATATATATATATATATATATATATATATATATATATATATATATATATATATATCGAATATATTATTATGCAGAAATATGACTCATATCAAATATTTACAATATCAGTAAATTGATAATTGCTTCCTTATGATTCAGTCTACTTTGAATGGAAGTCCTTGAAACAGTTTTTGCCGTTAACAAAGCACAAATTTATATATACATACATATATAGCAGGTAGCCAAAAAAATTGAAGTTAGCTGTGTGTGGTTCAAACTTGCCCACTTTGCTTGAATTAGTCAAGCCACACAACACTTGTTAGTTGCAACCAAGGATCTCAGTTAGCTTCAGGCACTTGCAGGTAGTGCCGCTACCTAGGATCCCAACATTTGACAGCCATGGTTGTTGGTATACTATAAGCCATATTTCTGCCATTTTATGATATAAAATACAAATAAATGTGGGGGGGGGAGAGTTGAAAAATTCATAAAATGGCACTGCCAACAATGAAATTTTAGAACAAACTCACGCAGTTAAAATTTTTGGGCGTATTCAACTATCCCATCGAATTTTGCATATTGCCTAGACAAGAACCCTTACTGCATGATGTTGCTCTGGAGCAACAATCGAAAATCCAAATATTATACAGTGTAAAACATAATATTTTTACAAAAACATGGATCAATATCCAAAATGCAAACAAATTTACCAAATAGTATTTTTAAAACGAAAGAAAAATAACCTACCAAAGCCTAAACGATCGTTCAAGTTTGAGTTATGACATATTCCGCCATTTTGTGCATGGTTAATACATTTTTGACAAAAACTACTTCATGTAATATCTACATTGATGAAGTTGCATGCATAATTAATATCTGAGACTGCCTCTTTAAAAACACAGGCAGCCCATACAAATACATAATTATCCACAGCTGATATTGGTCAAAAAAAGATTGTTGCTGCAGAGCAACATTATGCAGGAAAGGGTTAACCTCTGGAAAGTTTCTTTATTTATTCGTAGACTGATAAAATTTAAAAATTTAAAAGAGGAGCTTATTTTCTTTGTTTTGTAAAGTTTTATGGGTGCTCGAGTGTTTTTCTTGGCATCTTTGTTCGGTCGTTTTTGTGTGGTGTCCTCGACTCACACAGTGTACACGATGCCATGTTTTTCGCTGTGGACAATTTCATTAACTTATTAGCTCAATAGGAATTTGCACGCACACGGTGTGTCAAAAACCCCGAACCCTTTCAAATTCAAATTTAATTTATTGAGATGCAGCAAGTAAGTGACAAGCTCATTTATTCATCGTAACGAGACAGTTAAATTCAGTTTTTATACAACTCAAGTACATTCACCTGTTTTCATGCTCTAAGCTTTCAAAACTGCTATAAAATGTTGTACTGAAACGATGCATGATTGCCTGGAAATCGAAAAGTTCCGCGATAGTCTTTCCATAAAAAATCATCGTGTTTCCCCCGTAATACAAGGTTCAGTTGCTTTAATGCAACAATGTGGAACCACAATGTATAACTTTTCGATATATTATTGTAGGGGGGGGGGGGGTAGGAGTGTATTTCATCCAACTGCAAAATTTATACCATCCGCAGGGCGGGGCCATTGAACGCAACTCCTTTTCGGGGCGGTTCACTACATCATTATTCTAAAATTCATCGTTTTTCATAAATTGTATATGATATTGTTTACGGCAACCTCTAAACATTTCTAAATTTTTGAAATCAAAAACGGTTATCAAAGGATTAAATTTTACCCTGAACAAAAGGCGGCCTATTATTGGCTTTCCCGAGCGTTTCATTGTTCAGTAGCATTGTTTTGTTTAAGTTATAATATATGCAAAACACGAATTCAGCTATTTTCTTCAGGTGTTGCAAACCTAAATATAAGGTAATCTAATTAGACTATTCAGTAGCCGTAATGATTCCACATTTTAATTTGTAGTTCACGTTTCTTTGTCTTGTAAAAGAAAGACTGTAGTTTTATTGTAAGTGTGAAAATAATTTACAGGTAAAAAATACGACCGTAGCTATTTTAATCAAAAATGTATGGCTTGAAATGGTTTTTATTGCAAAACAAAGATTTAATAGTTTATAAATATTCTTCTCAAACTCATTAATCATTCATGAGTAAATAAACCAATCGCAAACCCGTACTACATCACGTGCACAACTTTTGAAACCCCGGTAATAAACCGGTGGTTGAATAAATAATTAAGAAATTAGATAATAAACGTTTTTATACACTAACCAACGCGTTATTACAACATTTCTTAATTATAAATGCACTCAAATCAATGAAAACGGTTTTATTACAACATTTCTTAATTATAAACGCAGCAGACATACCAAACTAAATAATCACATATTTACACACAATAGCCCATTATATTAACACTCATACTTTATTCACTAGAATATTCGACAAGACAACGCTCATGTTTCCTTCCAGCACTCATTTTACAGCATTTCTTCAGTAAATAACCTCTTTTTAAAGCAACGGCATGTAATTAGGGAGTTCCACTTCAGCAATAAACGATTGAGAAGTTATTTCATAAGCTCGTGGCTTGTGTTTTACCAGGGTTTCCAAACACTTGAGAACAATAGAATACACTCGACTGTTTACCGCGCGACGTTTATTGTTCTTCAAAGCTTGTAAAGCACTAAAGACAATAAACAGCTCGTATATTCTATTGTTCTCGCGTGTTTTGAAACCCTGGTAAAACACTCGCACTCGTTTATGAAATATTACATCAAAACGTTTTAATAAATTATGTAGCGTAATAAATTGTATTTCATACCGTACCAAAGTTCACACTACGCATGATAACATACGGACCACAGACAGTATTTTGTAGTAAGTATTTTCTCATTAAAACTGGTAGTTCTTTCATTATTTTCACAGTTATTTAAAAAATACAGGACGCATTGTTAAAACTGCCGTGTCGGCGTGGCATATTTAAACCGTAGACAGTCAGTCGCATCATTGATGGTCAGTCGCATCATTGCTCTCGTTCAAGCCAATGTGTCTGATAGAACTAATAGATTTTTCTTTTTAAAATTTTAAATAATCCAATTCCTGACCCAAACCCTAAACCTAACCCTTACAAAAATCGTATAAAAGTAAAAAAAAATAAGAAAAAAAGTTTGGCGAACTTTAGAAATAAAAAAAACCTCGGATGGGATTCGAATCCCTGCCCTATCTATTCGAAGTCGCACGCCCAGACGACTGAGCTAACAACGAGCTTGCTGGAAACAGTCGAAACAATTTGTATTTATAATACAACTTCGTCTAATTGACACGAGAGGAATCTGGGAACGAGATCAATGATGCGACTGACCATCGATGATGCGACGGACTGTCTACGGTTTCGAAATATGCGTCAGGGTGTTGCTATGACAACAATCCTGAGAATACTTCATGTTCCGAAAATATAGTTGCATCTTTAATATATTAAGGCGAGGGGTTTTGCATGCATGCATGTAATTCCAGGCAATATATATTCTGAGACGACGGGACGACTGTTAATGGAAGGAATTTCTTTCAAGATTTACAAACGGGATATAAAAGAAATATATCGTCCCCAGTTATTATAAACTAAATACATTCATTACGATTTAAAAATAAATAAAAAAGTTAGTACCATTAACATAACAACATTTTACTTGATACATGCAATTCTCTCATGCTTTGCATTAGACGCGCAGGGAATTAAAGGCTGCTTTCTAGTTACATGTTAGTTTTTTTATACGCACGTGTACGCACGGTACACTGTCCTGTGCTTCGTTGACATTGTTTTCATCATTTGCATTAAGTCCCAAGCGTCAAGCGATTGTCGATAGGTTATTATAGGTCCTCTGATACAGGTTTTCCACTATACGTAATCTTCCAAGCCTATATTTGTTTTAAAATTATCCATTTGCTGGTTTTGAGTTTACAATAACAACATGAATTAAACATATAAATAGAATGTGTAAGTCACGCCCAGCAAAGTGCATTTCAAACGCAAAAGGTTTGAGTAATGTTGAGGTCTATCGTAACATTTTAACTGCACAAACAATTTTGTATGAAACCTGAACCTTGAACGTAAATGGTCAAATAATAATGTCAACGAATTGAAGCACATTTAAAAAGCAGCAAAACGGCTTCTCTGTAGCAAGTCAACGTAAACCTCGCCCCTTAGAAACAAGTCGTTTGACCAGTAGCAACTGTCAATTTGAACAGCCCAGCGTGCGTTGCCAACGTATATTGTTTCACGGTCAAACGGAATCGGCTGTATTTTTGTTCCGCTTTATGGATCTATATATTCGTCCAATCAAAAGAACGCTCGAAACGTCGATGCCCGAATGACATAGCACTTTTTGCCCGAATGGATAAGTTCTCAAAGAATAGGGGCTGCCCCCCCCAACCCCACCCCCTCGTACGCCTATACAGGGTGCCCCAAAAAAACCCAAAAACTATTGAAATCATCTATTGTTAACATTTGAATGCCCTAGCACTTGCTAAAAAATTAAAATATCTGTGTAAAGTACGTTTGTTTTGTTCATTGGAATATTGATAAAAACCAAATTGAATAGGCTAAAATATGCATGGGCATATAAAATTTGATTGCATTTTTAATATGCACTCGTAGGCTTAGTTTTTTTGTCTGGCATAAAAATGGTTAACACTGAGTATTACTATTAATTATGACGGTTATGTCAATAGTTTATCCACTCGTGGGTTGAATTTAGTGCTAGGCATTGAAATTCTAACAATAGATCATTTCAATAGTTTTTGGGATTTTTTGGGACACCCTGTATGCATTGACGTACCCCATAGATATAGGAGACCTATGACGTACCCACACGACCCTTAAAACCTCATATAGTAATTTATGCGAAATATTTGCATATTAATAATTATTTGACAGATGAGGCTATTTGAATTCCAGTTCAAGCGTGAGATGATGTCTTCTTTCTTACGAAAAATCTTTCACCGGGAAGAAGGGCAACGCGCAATCATATTCGCGTCTCGATATTACAGAACAACCGCTACGTCGTTGGATATAAATGTTGCCGATGCATCTAGTTCGGAACACAATGTAACAATGTAAATATTATTGCTGTATTGTATTGCCACATTTAACAACAAATTTATAATGGTGTCGACAAAAGACTTTGTTCGCATTCAACGACGTTGTCTGGCGAGCAAATGAGGGCAAGGAATTTTGAACAATAATACGCCAGTCAGTAGTTTGCCCCATGTGGGATATCGGACGTGCCCATGAGATTTCGCAGTTAATTACATTGGGAAATTGTCCAGAAATTGTCCCAAAATGTCAAATTCTGTAGGTATGCCTAATACCCCCCTGGGACAAAGTGTTGTCTACTGCATGTTTCAGTTGCTTTTTGACCGGCAATCTATATATTATTGATGAATTTTGCTGCAATATTGTTTCGGGATATATGTTGGGGTATATCCCGAAACCATATGGTTGAAAAATTCATTAAAATTGGAATACAGAAGCACATTTTCCATCGTAACCATGTTATTATTATTATTACTATTATTCAAAATCTTTATACACGGTAGCCTATTCAGTTACCTGTTAATATTGTAACGATTTTCAAAGGGCACATGTTAAAAATGATGATCCTAATAATTAATTAATAATTAAACAGCACATCTATATAAATATATATACAAATACATACAAACTAGTTAAAGTATAAAAAAACCCCAATCAATTGTTTTTTTCAAGTCGGCGCTTAAAAGCACTAACTGATAGCTTGTGGAAATCATCAGTTATTTCGTTAGATAATTTGTTCCAAGCAGTGGCGGTGCCAGCCCGACATTTGGTGACTTTGGTCATGCAAATGCAAATTTTTCTGTGCTATAAACTGTATAAGGAATCAATTTCTAAAGAAATGAATAATGATGATATAAATTTGCATGGCATGACCAAATTGTCGGGCTGACTTTGCTACTGGTTCCAAAACTTTGCTGTCCTATAGGAAACGCTTCTTTTTAGGAAATTAGTCCTGGGTTCTGGTACAGTAAAATTTAAAAAAATTGAATTTCAAATCACTGACCATGATCAGGGTCACTGGCACTTGCAGAAGATTGGTGTTTGCATGGGGGCAAATATTCACTATTATATGTGCATTATATATTTTTTAAACAATTTGTGTTTACAGTATGTGAACATTTGAACAATGGTAACAATCTAACTGAATCCGTAAGCTAGATCTGAGCTTATTATTAGCACTGATGAAGATCCAAGCTTATGAATAGAAAGCTTTGTGATACTAAATTTACGTGGTCTTTCTACAAAATTATACTTTGATTGATAGCTCATGGATATATAGCTATTTGATATTTGATAAGATAACTTAGAATCTAGCCTGAAAATGTCCAAACTTTCACAAAAGGTGCATTTGTGTGTGTGGATAATTAGATATTTGCCCCCGGCCCCACAATGAAAGTGGGGGGCAGACATGACCCCCACCCCAGGATTGATGCAGGTTTCCATATTTATAAATATCCTCAAAGCATATCCTTAAAGTTGTGGTGGTGGTGAGAGGGGGTATTTTTTTACTAACCCCCCCTTGTCATGGATTATATATTAATTAGACCAGGGGGTACTGTACAAGGATAGATATTTTGCCATCAGACACAAAATATATGTCAAAAGTTGGAAGTGTAGACTTATCATAATTGTATATCTCAGTAGCACAAAGTCACAAACATTTGATTGTCCAGAAGTTGAAAAAGTTTTTTTCTTTCGGAGAAGTTGGTTTTCGCACTAAAGAATCTGCACAAAAATTGCGGTCTAATTACTAGAATAACAGAGTCGATTTTGCACTCAGTTAATCATTAGACCTCAATATTTCTGTACAATGTTCCATGAAAAATGAGATCCACAAAATTTCTGGGAATTTGGTGATATTTTTCTGTTACCTGTAGGGAGAAAAGAAAGGTGATAAAACGTGAATTAAACATAACAGAAAATTCACCAAGTTGGGTTCACCATTTAAACACTCAAGGTTACGCCGTTGTCCCAAATGTCCTCACTTCTTCTGAATGCGACCAAATCATCGACAGGGCATGGGACTGGTTAACTACACTTGGTACTGGTATACAACGTGATGATAAGGCAACGTGGACGAACGACCGCTGGCCAAGAAATTTTAACGGTATCATTCAAAGATATCGTATAGGACATGCGCCGTTTGTATGGCAAGCCCGGACGAATTCTAAAGTCGTCGCTGTTTTTGAAAAAATTTGGGGAACTGAGGAACTGTTGACGAGTTTCGATGCTATGTGTATTCTACGCCCGACTGAGATTGTTGATGATTTAGAATCCACTCCGAGTTGGTTTCATACTGATCAAAGTCCAAAAAAGGAAGGATTCCATTGCGTGCAAGGTGTCCTTAATTTGGAAGAGGTTTGTTAACATACCTTAATGCGTGTTTACGTTTTGCCCGCATTTTCTGCTACGATTTTCTTGTTTTCATGGATGTGAACGAGTGAACCAGTCAGAAAGGTGCAGGTGAGGAAGCATAAACTCGGAACATTTGTTATCAATCTACACGTTCACATCCGTCACAAGAAGAAAGTCGCATTAGATAGGTATCATACTGTATACAAGGCTGTTATTTAATGAGTGATAATTGACTGAGTGATAATTGATAGTGTTACAGGTGTAATTTTGTTACATCTGTGACATGGCAATATAATGGATAATATTATACCTCAAATCGTCCAATCAAAATATCGTATTTGTACCACGTGATGAGGTGATTTCCCCAGGTATATCACTTTAAAAGTGAGATTTATCATTTATAGACTCGGAGCGAGGGTCATTCGGCAAAATATTAACCCGAAGTAATGATATTTCTCGAGGGCTTCAGCCCGAGGAAAATATCATCGCTGAGGGTTAATATTTTGCCAAATCACCCTCGCTCCGAGTCTATAAATGATATATTATACCGAAAATTTGAACATGCCATACTAGTTTGAGCAAACTGAGTCAGAAATTTAAAAAAAAACAAATCAACGAAAGCTGCTTTAAATACCTTGGTGCTATACGCGAACGACTTGTCGTTGACAATATCGATACCCTTTGTTCTAGGTAATGTCGCCTAAGTCCTTGTCGTATTGTTAGAAGAGCGGTAGCTTTGTTTTTTGTGCCATCTTGCTTTTTTGCATTTGCAAAAAAATTTGCTAAGCTTTTTCCAGGCCCTCTTCGTTTTTTTCTGCCTTTTTGACTTCGCCAACTGCCCAGTAGAACACACGAACTGCGTTTTTTGTTGAACGTTTTGTATTTTTCGAGTCTTTATTTAACAAAATACGAGCAATTTCTTCATCGGAGTCGCTATCGCAAAACATACTCTCAGCTCCCGCCATTTTCAATTGCTTTTATAAGGTGCGTGTAGCTCTCGCGGGACGTCGCGTGAGATAAATTAATTTAATATCACAGTGTGATAAATTTAATATCACACCTTCGGCTAGAAAACCGGGGACTGGGCATGCGACACCACGAAAAATCACATTGCCACGTAGTACAAATAGGGTTTTTTTATTGGACAATTTGAATTTGAGGTATAATATATGCCTATACCTCACTTTTAAAATGAGATATGCTACATATCTTACGCTGTCATGGCAACGCTTGTACACGCAAGCACAGATTGGCAAGTTTTCGTAAACAAAAATGGCGGAATGTGCGAAAAGTTTGATGAACTTCACGAAGAATTATAAAGTATTTTGGAGGGCAAGGGCGTTAAAAACACAAATATTTGAAAAATTAAAGGGAAGTTTCTGTGCTTCTCGTTATAAAAATAAACAAAGATCTGGCTATTTTGTATTTTAAAGCATCATATTCACGAAGGTATGTTCAACTTGAAGAACTTAAGGGGGTATTCTACAAAAAATTTAGAAATTTAGTCAAAAATTTTTTTGTCTATTATAAAGCATTAAGTAACTAAAAATACTGCTATGAATGTTTTGCATCGAAAAGGGAACTTTTAATTAACAATTAGATTACGAGCTCGAGATTTCTATGCGGTGATAGTTGATGAGGGCGAAGCCCGAATCAACTATCACCGCATAGAAATCGAGAGCGAGTAATCTAATTGTTTTAGTAGAATCAGAGGTCAAACATGGAATATTCAACAAAAAATTTGATTTTTAAGCAATTTTTTTAAAAGAAATCTCTATAGGAAGGTGATTGTTTCGCTACTCGCTATCTATCGAGGAATAGATAGCGAATAGAGTAACCAATCAAATTACAGCATTTGCAATAGAATACTAGTATGATTCTACTAATATGTTTTTAAAGGCTTTTAGAAATAATTTTGAGCTGACCGCGTGGTGTATTCCTGGTAACTAGTTTCCGTTTCCAGTACTAGAGACGAAATGGCGGTAACGAAGACAGGCTTTTCGAAGCGTGAAGCTTGTAAAGTGTTTACTGCCTAGATTTAACCAGAATCAGTTGGGCGAGGACATCATAAAGTCCGAGGAGCCCGATCTCTGTTGCACGAAGAAGTGTGTGATATAAACACTACGTAAGTCGTCTAATATTTTACGAATTTATACACGACTCGGTAGTGCTGAGAGGCTGATGTTAAATCTGTCATCAAGCATTTGAAATTATATGAAAACTGGCTTCATATCTGTAAGTTAGAGGTGTTGAAGTAGCGCTCTAGTGTTTCGAAATATTTGTATTGTACAATGCTTGTGGACCGCTTTCTATAATTTGTTGTTTTTGGCCATGGGTCATGCTAAAATTTTTCACAATTACCCATAATTCTTTATGGTCGTAGCATCTTTCGCTCTCATTCAAAAGGCTTTAGATGAAGTATTGCAAAGCGTTCAAATCAAAAAATTGAAGTTACAGGTACTTTCTTATTAAATGCCTAATGTGTAAAACTTTAGAACAAATTTTCTCGATTTCAAATTTTAATGTAATAAGCAGTGCGCCAAAAATGATATCTCAAAATGTATTTAACCAATTCACTTGAAATTTTTGGTGAAGCTTTCTAAGATGACTATCTATGCTATGAACCAGGATTTTTTTGATTGGAAATATACTTTTGACATAATTGCCATTTTTCTGTTGAAAAAGGCAGGAAAATCTTTGCGATATTAATCTCTTTCAAAAAAACTAACTAAAACTCAATATTTTCAAAGATCCTGGCTCACAGCATAAATGTGACATTGTAGTATCTATTTGTACCACTTTTAGATATTTATCATGTTTTGTTCTTTTGTAATTCTTTTTGGCGTGACACCATTTTTTCACCATTGGGGGTAATTATTTTGGTAACCATGGCAACGGTGACTGTAGAAACTATGTCATTGCTTATTATTTTATGACAGAAGTAGTTCTATGTAAATAAAACAATGAAATATCTTATTTTAAAAAAAAGTTATTCACTTGTTGTGTACCACCTTAAAAGTTTATTCTTACGGAAGTTTTTTATTTTCGGTATAATATATCATTTATAGACCCAAAAATAGGGCTATTTGTACGAGAGCAAATAAGCCGAGCGTTAATAAAGTCGCGTCTTATCACCCCGCCTGCCCCACTGCTCACCCACTCACTCACCTAGAGTCAAAGTTACCCTTGGTCTTCTTCAAGGCAGATATTTTATTGTTTTCTGTTGCATGGCAGTGGCATTTTCCATATTTGACGGCTGGGCGACTAGGTCCATTATACCCAATTGCTTGTACAACTTTTCTAATAGACATTAGAGGTCCTCAGGTCACGCCAGAGTTAAACAATGAATTGCAATGCAGCGTGGGAAACATGTGGGAAAAATTTACCTTGTATTTATATGCATTGAAAGCACTTCTAAGGTCTATTGTGGGTGAATGTGACTCAGTAACTCCAAGATAAAAAGAGTTATCTTGTCTATTTTTTCAGGAGTCAGTGTTACTTTCATCGTTTTTGAATTAATGCGAAAACCTAGAAAGGTCGCCTGTTGCTGAGGGAGAAACACTGACTTGTTTTCATGCACTACAAATCCCAATTCTGATAAAACATTAATAATCTCAAGAACTGTAGCACAGCATTTTTCATATGAAGTTGCCATCATTAAGAGATCATTAATAAATATAAATGATGATATGACCCTTTTATAACACTGGTAATAAAAATGTGCCGATTTAAATTCTTTAAATTTAAAATTAGACGAACTTGTTCATCCTTCTTTGGGACAGACAAAATAGTACTTCCCATGTACATGGCTACATTCTCTGACGACTTGTTTCTTAATCAAGCTTATCAATTGGAGAAGCATGTTCTCTAGCGATAGAGTTACTAGGACAAGCATATTGTGCTGGAGAATGTCCTAGAAATTCAACTTTGTTCCCTTTTACCATTTGAATAATTGTGGGATCAGAGATGATAGACACCCTTTTAGGAAGACACTGCCTTTGCCCACCAGTGAAACGATCAATACGATTTTATAAGGCATGGCTTAACATACATGTCAATAAGCTGCGAGTAATCATTTACCTGAACATTTAATAGTGGGATGTCTGGAAATGTCGTCCTCTCTTTTACTGGGAAAGATATGGCCTCATTCCCCGGCTGGATAAACAAGGCTTTGGAGCCTGTCGCTGTTGCGATGGATAAGCTAGGCGAATATCGTGGTGTAGAAAATTGCTGACGAGCCTTAATTTTTCCTTCTAATTTTGGCTCCAACATGGTTTGTGACAAGTCATCCTCAAAAACCATTCTTTGGCTTATTTGATCGTTTACATGCAGATTTAAGCTAAGTTCTAAGCAAAGAGTTTAATGAGTCCCGATGCTTAAACGATAGCTCGGTATTAACATTAGTCAAATAACCTGGTGGCAATAGTAAGAAAATCTACAGTGGTCTTGTTTTCTCTTTTTCTTCTCCTCTTCTCTCATCGATCGTCATAGATAAAGCACTTGAGACTCGGACGCGCGAGTCTTGCAACACAGCCACACGTAAATCGCGTTCGCGATTGAATCCTTTCAATTTTGCCCAAACAGACTCATCTACGTTAGGTACAAAGAAGCTCGTGCAATTTGCTGGCGTCTTATATTTCTCTAAAATCTCTGCGCTTTTCTACACCGAAATCTGCGTGAAGTTTTCATTTACAATTTTGGCTACCTTCTCTGAGATAGCCGGCCCAAAACCATCGAAAGATCTGAGCGAATCAACCTTGACCGGACGACAATTTAATAAAATACAAAATAAAACATGTTCCGAAGAAATACATCTTCTCGAGTTAAAAGCAAGACTCAGTCTCAATTACAGTCTCAATCGTTTCTTGTTTTTGTCGAATATTGAGTTTAGAAGATGTATTTCTTCGGAATATGTTTTATTTTGTATCTGAGCGAATAATTTACAAGGCCACGAATATACGTTCGCGAGTGCAGATCGCGAGAAGCGGGGATCGCGATGCTTTGGATTACGGAATTTTTTCGATTGTTTTTCCACTTCGATCATTTGCACTTCACTCCTATTCCACTGACGTATCTGTGCAACATACATAAAATTTCATGAACAGCAAAATACTGATTTCCGGGGGACAGTTAAAATTAAAACTACAAACTCTGCTCTGAACAGTCTGAACGACAGCTATACAGTACTTCTTGGCGACAATTGTTTCCGGCGTGTTTCCACCTAATATACGCAATTACCGTACTAATCTTGTGCTATATTAATACCCCATATAAGTTAATGATTTACTCTAATTCTTGGCGCTGCAAATAATTGGATGACCCTGTAGGGGAATCGTGAACGGCTTTTTACGTCTGTTTCTGACCAATAGAAGGAAGACATGCACATCGTGCCTATTTTTCTCTTCGAACAGTAGGAACCGCCGTTTTCAGGTTTGTCCTGTACGGACAAATTAACTTTTTATACGAGTATGCTCGCGCCTTAGGTATAGATGCGTCCTAGTTTTTGTCGTACAAATTACCCTAATTTTGTAAGATTTAGCATGAATTTGAAAGAGCATGAGTCGGACAGAACCCCAGCGTTAACATTGTAGATGGGAGAAGGGAAATATGATATCAAGCTAGGAATTAATTACCAGGATTGCAATTGTATGCAAATTTATAGTATAAATGCGGCAGCCATTGCGTCTCTAATTTCTTATGTCGTATTTCTGTAGGCTTCCGTCAAAGATGCTGGATTCGCTTGCTATCCTGGAAGTCATTTATTGCACGAAGAATTATTCCAGCTCAGTAATAATTACGACACAACGGTTGATTTCAATGTTATATCCAAGGAAGACCTCCAATGGGTGGAACGTGAGAAAGGTTTGGTACCCACTCGAATCCCAGCTCCTAAAGGCAGCTTTCTTGTATTTGATAGCAGATTACTTCATTGTAATGTTCCTGCAGAGGTCCATCGTGACAACCCAAGATGGCGCTATACATTGTATATTTGTATGACACCACGTACTTGGGCTGACAACAATACACTGCAGGCTCGTGTAAAAGCATTCAGGGATCAGCGAATGACAACGCACTGGCCACATCACGTGGGCTTATTTCCAGATGACCCTGATTTTCCACTCTTTTCAGAACTTGAGTTAAGTGATATTGGGCAAAAATTGGTTGGCTTAAAAGATTATGAAGGCAACGAACTGATTTTGGAAGAGGTCGTTGCATCTGATAGCGATAGTTCACCGCATGAACGTCCAGCTCTTTAAAATGATGTTCATGCTGTTACTCTTAGTCTTATATCCACTGGGGACGTAATCTGGGAGAGGGCAGCCGAAGGCATCCCACATCGTGCACGGAAGAAAGTATCCACAACACAACACTATAGACGCCGACTGGAAATTCACCATTTAAAAACGTTTTAAGGTGGTCTTACACCCAATTTTCAATTTTTTTTTCAATAAGCACCAGGTCAAAGAAAAGTTTGTATTATAGTAGGGTACATAAATGTGATTAAAAAAAATGTTTTACGGTACATCTGTGTTGCCATGGTTACCATGATAATTACCCCCTATTGAGAAAATAAGCACCTATTTTCAGACTTGATTAAGCTCCAGTGGATGGTCAGAAAACTTTAATTTTTGTGTTAAATTGTTAGCAAAAAAGCCCCTAACTTTTTATGACCATCTCAGTTTTTTTTTACGAATTTTCAGCAAAATAGCAGTTTTCGAGAAACAATATAATGTATAGGAAGAAATTTCAAAACTTCGTATAAAACGTTTTTCAGTTTTTTTTTGTTCGTCTCCCAGCATGATTCTGTGTGCTACACAGTAGAAAATTTCAGTCAAATCGGTTAAAATCTGTCATAGATATGCGGTCTGAAATATGCGGCCAAATTTCACATTTTGAGAAAAATGGCATTTAAGTTTAGGTTCAAAATAAAGGCTCTATACTTATGGGACCAGAATGGAAATATCTAATTTTTTGATATTTTTTGAAACTATAGAGCCTTTAGTTAACCTAAAATCCACCTGCAGCATAAGTCACACCCTCATTTCGAGAAAAATTGTCCGCATTCTTCTTCCGTGCTCGCCTGATTTTTCTTTTCTTCCTGGGCCTTGAATTCAGCCTTATGTGCACGTTCTTGATCTTGGTGGTGTAATTCAGCTAGGCAAAATGTTCCAGAATCAATCTCTAGAAGCTCTAGAACATTAAGAGCAGCTTGGGAACCAATGTTGAAGTGGGCAACAGCATCATAAACGCCAAGTTTCAGCACATCCGATCTAATAAATACTTCCTTGGGAAGGCGATTCCAGATCATTCCGTTTAATGACTCGTTTCGATTTCGAGTCTTCCCATCCAAGCATCTTTCAAGTAAATCATCTTTACTTAGCCTTTCATAAATGAGCTTCACCAGTTTAATTATATTATCTGGCAACCCTGGCCCAGGTTTGTACAAGGATGTCCCTTTAGCTTTATCTTGTTTGAAGCGGCACCAGCTATCAGCACCATCAGGACAAAGCATATGCAGATTCCTCCTCTTTGAGGCTATGCAATGATTCAGACTAGCTTGAATAAACAAAGGTTCATAGCCTCAAGATTACCAACATTGCTTCGAATTGCAATACCATAGTAATTTTGGAGCCTGTCAATCAAAGCATCTGACAACTTTCCTTTCCCCCAAGTCCTTTACTCTCCTTCTTCAGCTTCCGAAGAGAATTTCCTACTCGCTTTTAAGCATGCCCAACACATTCCTTTTTCACCACTTCAACATTCTCTTTGCTATATACATCCTGAACTTCACTAAAACCTTTACTGTCCCCATCGCCAAAACATTGTGTATACTGCAATTTGTACCTCTCTTGACTGCGGCTAAATATCTTCTTTACTCCCACTGTTTCCACTGAAGCAGAAGGGCCAAAATAATTAGCTTTGCATTTATCATTGTGCTCAGCTTTCCAAACTAGGTATTCAGTTTGATTGTCACTGTCCTTGCGTCTGACACCCTTGGCACACTTTACTCAAGACTTCGACATCAAGACACTTGCCGGTGTCAATGGAGAGTGTCGTCACACAGCCATTCTTTGACGAATGTCCTCTTCTCTGCCACGTTCCATCACAGGACACTCCGCATTGCGAGATCCCGGCATCACTGCTCCCTTTCAGTGCATGGATTTCATCACTGGCATCCTTCATGCTCTTCTCAGCAACAGCCTTAACAGCTTTCAGGATGGCTTTGTTGTTCTTATAGTAGGCATTTGGTTTAGGTGGAGAAGGCATATTCATTATTCCACAGAAGCGTTTTGCAGAGGTTCTTCCTTGTCCTATCAATCTCATGCCATAGACAAGCCTCTTATTAACTTCGAAACCTTTCTTAATTTTCTTTGAAGTATAGAAACAGTACTTCCAATCACAGCTACAGCATACGAGAATGAGATACGATGCACAACCTTGTCTTCTTTTGTTATCCTCTTTCAAACACAGACACATTTTGCTGCAATTCTGGCAAGCAACTTGTTTCAACACGTTTGAAAGTATTTCAAGACTAAGATTACGATATCCGTCCAACTTTGTGTTAAAATCTTTACCTTTGGGTTTTGATTTTACACTAGTGTGACTCAACTTCCTTGCAGAAGCACCGGCATGACTTGTTGAAGTTGAACGTGATGTTGAAGTTGAACCTTCGCCCTCCGTGTTGGTTGCATTACCACTGTACCCTTGATCTTTTTAGCCTGTGACCATTGATTTCCTTGATATTTTCGTTTACGAGATTTAGAAGTAGATCGTGGCATAATGCAAAGTAATAAAGAACACGCAATATATGTAAATTCACTATTCGAAAGATCGTGACGAGAACGTTCTAAAAACGTTTGTAAAACAGCGTTATTCTATAGTCAGCGGCTTTATTACGTAATAGGCAAAAAGTGCTGTCCGGGGGAAGGACGGGCAAGACGGATTTAAAGGAAAAAGGAGTTTTTTGTTTATATTTTTCCGTTGCTAAGGGCGTTGCTAAGGCGAAAAACAACAGTTGTGCTTGAAAAAAACATGATTTTCCTATGTTTTTTTTTATTTTCCTTAGCTTATCGTTCCAGGTATAATTATATACATTAGAATTCACTGGTCTGCCCTGCTCATGATGCCGCTGATCATAAAACAAGATGGCGGTCAGTTGTAAAGATCAGCCATAAAGAAAATAATTATATATTTACACATCCGTTTGATAAATGTTAAAATTACAAATGTTTATATACGATATTTAATACATGGCGCCCAACGCGGGGCCCTGAGCAGACGAGTATATAATCGACAAATAGCGAAGAATTGTTTTTTTTTAAATCGATGTTTATACAGGGTGTATAAAAAGCTGAACAAATCTGAAATCGCTCTCTACTTCGAGAAACGCCTCAATGTACGAATTTTTTATTGAAATAGTTGTTTGGGTGCTTATAAACAAAAAGATTAAGAAATTTGAAACTTCAAAACGGGGGGGGGGGGTGCCTTTTACAACAAGTTAAATAAGGCCCGCGCACGAAACTTTAATGCTTAAAAGCAATTTTGACTTGGTAGGCGCGAAATATGTCGAGTGTTGTACTGCTGTTCAAAATTTCAGAAAATTGGCCGAGTGTAAGTCGTTCAAAACGTCGCTCCATCCCTATTTTGAGCAAAATCGGCTTCGTGCGTGCTATTTAATTACAATTGGAACTTTCAATAAGAAAAACAATCCTTATGTAGAAAAATACAAGTTCGCATGGCATTTTGAAGGACTTATTGTCGAGTAAAACACCTGGCCAAACAAATTTTATACCTACCGACTCAAAATAACTTTTAAGTATTCTAATCTCGTGCGCAAGCCATTTTTAATGTATTCGAATATACTCCCTCCTGGTTTGTAAAAATTTAGATTTTAGAATTTTTTCGTTCATTCTACAACATAGGTACCCAATCTATATTTATAAAAGACTTTATATTTCAAGCCGCTTCGCGACGTTGAGAGCGATTTCAAATTTGTTCAGTTTTTTATGCACCCTTCAGTTTTATGTGGCAGATTCGAAGGACATTTCAATAATAATTCATTTCAATATGAGCGAGATACAATCAATTGAACGAAAACGAGCAATTCGTAAAGCAAATCGCGGTGTCGACACGAAATATATCAACGAAGTAAACGGACTTTTGCAAGAGGAAGAAAAGGATGGAGACCGTCTTACTACAATAGACCTTTCTTAAAATTATGGCGTCAGCAGTAAATTATTAATTCGTGACGTCAACGCGGATAAAGAAATGGCTCTGGCTCCTTCCGCTTCCGTTTTGATTTGTTTGGGCAAGGGAAAACTCCGCAAAAATGGTAAGTTATCGCTACTTTTTTGAGGTTTTTTCATGTTTGTGAACACGACATGATGTTTCATTTAAATATACAATAAAATTTACCAGATATTAATCTTTTTTATATACTTCAAATGCGACCGAACCACCAAGCCTTCGTCGCTCCAGATGCGACGGCAAAAACTAGTCGCGCTTGTTTTGCTGTTGATTAAAAGTCCGTGTCGTCGTATCTTAAGACTTCTTTTGTATTTTTGGTACAATTATAGAATGCCTGGCCACCTATAAATGCACGACTGATTGGCCACCTGGCTACATTATAAAATTAAAAAGGACTGCATATGTCCAAGCTTTGGCAATTTTGAATCAGAACATGAGTTGTAGTGCGTTTAGGCGGAAAAATTAAGGTTAATGAGGGTAAAGGTTCGGGTAAGGGTTAGGGTTAGGGTAGGGGTAAGGGTTAGGGTAGCCACGTAGCAATGTAACCATGTAGCTACTTAGCTATGTGGCACGTAGGTACCTAACAATGTAGCCACTTAGCGACGTAGCCATGGAAGCACGTAGCCAAGTGGTAATCTGCAAAGCTTTTATACACTGGCCAGGTATTCTATAATTACTCCGTATTTTTTATCAAAATTCAATAGTCTAACCATCGTGTTTGTGCCGTGCCATATTCCAAATCCACTGGAAAATGCTATAATTCTGGAACGAGAAAGAAGATATCCTATCATAAATTTCCTACTCACGCAAAACTCAAACGAAAGTGGCTTGCAAATATCAGGCGTGACGAAAATAAATATTTTCAGGTATTTGAGTTTTTATTTTTACTAAAAAATACATCGACAATCAACTAAAATACGTGTCCTCAGGCCAAAAATGACTGGGCTTACTTTTTATTGATGATGGATATTGCTGTCGTATGGAAATCTCTTATATCTTAAATTTTACCTTGTGTTGCATAATATGTGGGGAAAAGGCATTTTGAATTTGGGGAATTCTTTTACATGTTGCATTTTAAACCAGAGTATAAATCAGTGCATATATAAGCAAAGAGGGTACATTGACGTTAATCTAGTAAAAAATGTTACTATCAAATATTTTCAGATCACAACACTTGGGGGGGGGGGTTACAGGCTCATGGATCGGCGAATTTAAGCGGAAATAGTGCACCGAATTCCATTTTTACAATGGGGTGTTGCTGCCCTACTTGTGATAGCACGTGTGGAATAATTTCGCCCCCGCCCTCGTTTGCAAGTTCTTAGAGGAGTGCCTCTCAAGCCTATGTTTTAATATGCCCTGGGAAGTATCCAGAAGTGAGGGCTGTTTCCTGGGGTTATGCACCGTGTAAGAACTCACCATCTACGTCATGTTCATCGATATCACATTACATGAGACATGTCGACACGCAGCTCAAACTTTAACATTTATATATACAGGTCGACAGGTTAAATAGTTGTATTTCTTGGTCGACAGGTTTGAAATTTGTATTTCTTGGTCGACAGGTTTAATAGTTGAATTTCTTGGTCGACAGGTCGACAGGTTTGAAATTTGTATTTCTTGGTCGACAGGTCGACAGGTTTTATAGTTGAATTTCTTGGTCGACAGGTCGACAGGTTTGAAATTTGTATTTCTTGGTCGACAGGTCGACAGGTTTAATAGTTGAATTTCTTGGTCGACAGGTCGACAGGTTTGAAATTTGTGTTTCTGGGTCGACAGGTTTAATAGTTGTATTTCTCGGTCGACAGGTTTGAAATGAAATTTATCGTGTCATTTATCATTTATCGTTTTGACATGTTGTCTATTACAGTGTTGCAAAGTTTATTATTATTATTATTATTCATGTTTAAAAATATCCACCATCGCAAATAATTGAATTACGGTGAATTTACAAATATAAACTACAATAATTACTAACAACACCCATAAAATATCACTATTAATAAGTTAAAACTATTACAAAAATGAAAAAGTTAGCACAAAATTAAAATTCAAATATTGATGTTACTATTATTAAATAAAATCACAGCACTCGGGAAGAAACTGCGACGGTACCTTTCCGTTCTGCATTTGATCGTGGTTAATGCATTAGGTTTTCTTAAATTGTAATCATAGCAAGTAGCTCTCGGTGCTGGGATGTGGTTAAATAGGGGACTCTTTTCCGGAATGTTTTCTAACGTTTTAAGGCAAAGTTTTTCTCGTCTCTCAACCAATCGGGGACATTTCAAGAAGATTAAAGCATCACTATAGGTGTATTCCGGCAAAATAATTCTAAATGCACGTTTCTGGACTCGTTCTAATCGTTCAGCCAAATATAATGGTAGCGCATTATGCCAAACAGGACAACAATACTCTAGCACCGAGCGTATAAGTGTGAAATATATCTCGATTAAATCTTCAACAGGAACACCATTTCGGCGTAAAATACGGATGATGTACAAGCGTTTAGATGCTTTTGTTACAATTGAATTGATATGATCGTTCCATTTCAAATTGCTCTGAATAGTGAGTCCAAGAACTTTATGAGACTGAACAGTTTCTATTATTTGCTCTCCTATCAATAATGGTGACAAATCGAGGTCATCATGTTGAAAACTGATGCACATTTCTTTAGTTTTTTTCGGGTTAAGTTTCATATGATTCTGTAGAGACCAAGAAGTAAATGAGTCCAGATTAGACTGCATAATAGAATTACTATCTTTAATTAATCCCTCCGAGGTGGATACATCATCGACGAATTTCCAGATGTCGATTCCATTAGATATAGGCTTAAGGTCGTTTATCATCACCAGGAATAATAATGGTCCTAGCTTAGTCCCTTGTGGAACACCAGCTGAACTTGGTAACCAGTCTGAAATAAATTCTGGCAATTTAACCCTATGTCGGCGATCTGTAAGAAAAGTAATAATCCAAGGGATTAACGATCATCGTACCCCTAACTCTAGAAGTTTAGTTACAGCAACATTGTGTCCAATTCGGTCAAATGCCTTTGCAAAATCCAAAAAGCATATCCGTATGTGTCTACTATGACCATCCAAAAAGGACAACCAAGTTTCAATCATATCTAAAAGGCAATACGTCGTCGATGTTCCCTTTAAACATCCAAATTGTCTTGCATCTATCTTATCTCCTATATCGCTTATCATCCATGAGACTACAAAGTCTTCTAGGACCTTACATAGGTGCATGTTCTGATACATGTTCTGATAAAGATGATTTTCTAAAATAACCCTGCCTATGTATATATGTAAGAATAAAAAATTGTATATATTGCATATATATATTTTTGGATCTGGTACTACCATGTTTAAATTAATTTGTTGTTTCATCTTTTCTTTTAAAAGTTCTCATTTTCTTTACGTCGTCTTTTTAAGAAGCGTTCTACGGCACCGGTGTCTTTTTCTTCAATTTTAGCATATTCTGCATTTATCAGTTCATCCTTGGGTGACTGGACTGAATTATTTTTAATCATTACGACTAGTTTATTGTATAAACTCGTCAAATCTTTTGCAGATGTTTCTTCTTTTTCATCTTGGTATAAAGCACACTCTCCGCACAATAGCTCTTCAAATAACGTCCATGGAGCATCAATTGTATGTTGTCCCCTTCCAATCATGAAATTTCTCCCTGTCTCACGAGATTTCGTATGCTTTCGGCGCTTTCGTGCCTGAATTCCTGATGATATTTCATTTTCTCCTTGTACTCGCACTCCATACGGATTAGCACAATTTCGGCAACCACACATAGCTGCGCAGCCTTTTGAACTGCGAAAGCATTTACGACCAGACTTGTACTCTGCACAGTATTTTCGTTCCTGTTTATTTTTACTGCTCCTTGACCACATCGACAAGCTGGATGAAAGCCATGAGCTTTCGAATGATCATCGATACCTGGTTTTGTGCTATCTTCGCTTGGCTTATAATAGGCAAAAGCTGTTTCTACGGAAACGACGGGACTTTCAATAACAGCATAATAATGACCTGCACTTAGTTGTTCAAATGCTAAATGTACTGTGGTGCATGCTATTGGTTCATTTCGAGGAACAATCGTAATCACAGCAAAGTTCTCCAATGATGTAAATACTACAACCCCGATACGCATAATATTGGCAAGAGCCAAAATGGCTGCATTTCCAAGTTCACAATAAGAAAATCCGTCATTCTAGAAGCTCTTTGCTGTTTCATCATATGACATTTGCTCGGCCGACATCAAAATGGAGGAGTATTCCAACATATTCGAGCCAAGAAATTCCCTTAACACAAGCTTTCTGAGTATGTGGAAAATCTCGAGCAAATGTTGATTTGATGAAATGCCCAAGGTTTCCAGATGTTCTCTTAATTTAGCATAAGGTTCAGTCTGTTCTGCTAATAGGAGTTGGACTATAAAAAAGGAGACTGACGAAAATAGACAGTTACCATCTTTAGGCATGTGCACACGTTCTAAGCCGTATCCCTTCAAAATGGCATCAACTCGGTTCCCTGCAGAGTCTTGCGATTGAAACATAGAATTGCCAAGAAGCGGTAACGAAGCTTTTGTAAAATTTATATTGTTTGCGAAATATTTTGGTTTTGCATTTATTTTTGTAGCAAGATTAATTAAAAGACGTGTTTTTATGATAAAAGTTTTGATAATACTTGCTGTTAGGAGGAATGGATCAAATTCCACTTCATTGTCACTGCCGGAATTGTTGTCTGCGCATGCTGGATTAACGACTGCATGTTGGCTTTGCGTAAAAAAGTTCTGAAATTGCATCAGTTAGGACTGGCCTTGTATCAAATTCTGCATCACTTGAAATTCTGGATATTATATCTGCCCTTTCGATTACTGAAATCCCGAAGCTTTCTGTGGTTTCAGTTTTACCTGTTTCCAGGAATGACGAATAGAAAACTTGGATCGGTTGAAAGTAATTTTGTGTTTGTGTCTGGTCTCTTTTCTGATTCCAGGTGAAAAAGCCAGCCAATCCCTCAGAGAGCCAATGATAACTGTATACCAAGACGTTGTCTGGAAATATTCTTACGGAGTGTCTTATGCATTGTTTCATTTCTATTCGATCCGCAAGATGTTGGAATACCTGATAAACATCCTCTTTCTATGTGTTTCCTCAAATGATTAATTTCAGCGATAGCAGTACTCGGAAGGATGTTTTCGTCCCTGTATGCTTCTTTTTTCCATTTTGCCAAAAAGTTTCCAAGCTGCTCAAGAATTCTAAGTTTTGAAGGTGTGTTCACAGTTCTGGTGGGACCATGATCAGATGGATCTCGGAAAATCATTGTAAAGTCATTTATCAACCTACGCCAAATCATTTTGACGATACTGTCTTTCTTTCCACGTTTTGGAATCGTTTTGATTGTTCATTGGACTGCATGAAATAAGTCTAGCTTGACCTCGACGTTATCACCAAATACTTCTATCAATTTTCCTCTCCAGGCTTAACAGTTATCAATATAGAAATTTGTGGTAGATGTCCGATCTTTTATTCGTGCGTGTAAATTTGTCAATAGTGTTTTTATTTTATCAAATGAGGTTCCTTTTGTTAATTGCCACGCAGCTACTTGTCCATGTTCGTTTAACACACAAAATAATGAGTCGTACTGCTTAACCCAAACTCCCTTATGCCAAAATCCAATATTCGCCTTCCAACTAACCTTAAACGTGTGGTCACACGAGAGCCACTTGTACGGAATTTCTGATGTGTGTTAGGCGTACATATGCTCGTTTTCAACGTGTGTGATGATCTGTCTACCTGGACTATCTATGGATATGGAAGGCAAACTGAGTGCATTATGTGGAGCTGTGCGTGAAATTGCTGAGTCACGGTACATTTGCTTTAGAAAATATTCAATATCAGTAAGCTTTACACCACTGAGCCTGCACGTGCGTGTAAACATATTGGTAAAGATCACGGGTGACACCGCTTTTGTGGAATAAAGCAAAGGGATGCAGAATTTGATACAAGTCCAGTCCTAACTGATGCAATTTCAGAACTTTTTTACGCAAAGCCAACATGCAGTCGTTAATCCAGCATGCGCAGACAACAATTCCGGCAGTGACAACGAAGTGGAATTTGATCCATTTCTCCTAACAGCAAGTATTATCAAAACTGTTATCATAAAAACACGTCTTTTAATTAATCTTGCTACAAAAATAAATGCAAAACCAAAATATTTCGCAAATAATATAAATTTTACAAAAGCTTCGTTACCGTTTCTTGGCAATTCTATGTTTCAATCGCAAGACTCTGCAGGGAACCGAGTTGATGCCATTTTGAAGGGATACGGCTTAGAACGTGTGCACATGCCTAAAGATGGTAACTGTCTATTTTCGTCAGTCTCCTTTTTTATAGTCCAACTCCTATTAGCAGAACAGACTGAACCTTATGCTAAATTAAGAGAACATCTGGAAACCTTGGGCATTTCATCAAATCAACATTTATTCGAGATTTCCCACATACTCAGAAAGCTTGTGTTAAGAGAGTTTCTTGGTTCGAATATGTTGGAATACTCCTCCATTTTGATATCGGCCGAGCAAATGTCATATGAAGAAACAGCAAAGAGCTTCTAGAATGACGGATTTTCTTATTGTGAACTTGGAAATGCAGCCATTTTGGCTCTTGCCAATATTATGCGTATCGGGGTTGTAGTATTTACATCATTGGAGAACTTTGCTGTGATTACAATTGTTCCTAGAAATGAACCAATAGCATGCACCACAGTATATTTAGCATTTGAACAACTAGGCGCAGGTCATTATGATGCTGTTATTGAAAGTCCCGTCGTTTCCGTAGAAACAACTTTTGCCTATTATAAGCCAAGCGAAGATAGCACAAAACCAGATATCGATGATCATTCGAAAGCTCATAGCTTTCATCCAGCTTGTCGATGTGGTCAAGGAGCAGTAAAAATAAACAGGAACGAAAATACTGTGCAGAGTACAAGTCTGGTTGTAAATGCTTTCACAGTTCAAAAGGCTGCGCAGCTATGTGTGGTTGCCGAAATTGTGCTAATCCGTATGGAGTGCGAGTACAAGGAGAAAATGAAATATCATCAGGAATCCAGGCACGAAAGCGCCGAAAGCATACGAAATCTCCTGAGACAGGGAGAAATTTCATGATTGGAAGGGGACAACATACAATTGATGTTCCATGGACGTTATTTGAAGAGCTATTGTGCGGAGAGTGTGCTTTATACCAAGATGAAAAAGAAGAAACATCTGCAAAAGATTTGACGAGTTTATACAATAAACTAGTCGTAATGATTAAAAATAATTCAGTCCAGTCACCCAAGGATGAACTGATAAATGCAGAATATGCTAAAATTGAAGAAAAAGACACCGGTGCCGTAGAACGCTTCTTAAAAAGACGACGTAAAGAAAATGAGAACTTTTAAAAGAAAAGATGAAACAACAAATTAATTTAAACATGGTAGTACCAGATCCAAAAATATATATATGCAATATATACAATTTTTTATTCTTACATATATACATAGGCAGGGTTATTTTAGAAAATCATCTTTATCAGAACATGCAGTTAAACTTTGCAACACTGTAATAGACAACATGTCAAAACGATAAATGATAAATGACACGATAAATTTCATTTCAAACCTGTCGACCGAGAAATACAACTATTAAACCTGTCGACCCAGAAACACAAATTTCAAACTTGTCGACCTGTCGACCAAGAAATTCAATTATTAAACCTGTCGACCTGTCGACCAAGAAATACAAATCTCAAACCTGTCGACCTGTCGACCAAGAAATTCAACTATTAAACCTGTCGAGCTGTCGACCAAGAAATACAAATTTGAAACCTGTCGACCTGTCGACCGAGAAATACAACTATTAAGCCTGTCGACCAAATTCTCGGGCTGGCTTCGCTACTGCCCTGGCGTTGTGTCCATTTTCGGCTTGGCAGCCTTAGCAGGCGTCTTCTTTTTCTTTTAGAAAGCATGTATGGGCAAGTTATAGCAAGGACATGAATTTGCTTGCTCAGTTAAAGAAAAATAAACCCGGGTGCGGAAGGTATTTTACATTTAGAATAACTAAAATATGCAATGTCTATGAGCTTTACACGTGACATACATTTATACGAAATATATACTATGATTGGTCAGAATTCAGACGGTACACAGTTGTGTACCGTGTGTTTAAAGAATACATAGTCAATCTATTTTAACTATCACCGTACACAACTGTGTACCGTCGAATTCTTTAAACTAATGCATAAAATATAAGTAATTTTACGTTTAGAATATTTTTTATACAACAATGAGGGGTTACCACATGTTACAATAAGACTTTGTTCATAATAATACGCAGAAAACCTGTATTGCTCTCACGGTACACAGTGTGTACCGTTCAACTTTTTACGTTGCCACATGACGCCGTGTACTGAACTGATTAGTCCTTACAGTATATTTTTGTATGTAATTCCTTTCAAATTAACTGTTAGCAGGCGAGAAGTTTTAAATATTCAGCAGTCAATTTAAAAATATGTTATGCGTGCAATTACCTATGACTTGCACATGAACTACAGGAAAACTATTATTGTGCAAACCAACGTAAGTGTCATCACAAATTTAACCTTTACTAACGTACTTCATAAAAACCATCAAAATTTGCTTTATAATGATCTTAAATAATGCGCAATTAAACTTTTTGCAATGGCGGTGATTTTCAGACAATACTGGCAAAAATTATGTGGACAGTAAGCTTTATAAGCTATTGCAGAGCTACTTTCTCTTAACTCGCGCTGCCCCCCCCCCCCCCGCTCCCCCCTTTCAATGTTGTAAGTAATAAAATGTCATTTGACAACAACTACACTCAGTTATCATCATGGTCAACATTGGATAGGGGGGAGTGGGGGGAAACCCAATGATTTTCAGTTAATTTAGAAGAAGACGCGTTCAAATCTTAATGCGCGCGTGCTGTCCACAATAATTTTTGCCGGGATTGTAGGTATCTATTTTTTATTCAATTCATTGACCATGATGATAACTGAGTGTAGTTGTTGTCAAATCACATTTTATTACTTACAACATTGAAAGGGGGGGGGGGGGGGGGGGGAGCGGGGGGCAGCGCGAGTTAAGAGAAAGTAGCTCTGCAATAGCTTATAAAGCTTACTGTCCACATAATTTTTGCCAGTATTGTCTGAAAATCACCGCCATTGCAAAAAGTTTAATTGCGCATTATTTAAGATCATTATAAAGCAAATTTTGATGGTTTTTATGAAGTACGTTAGTAAAGGTTAAATTTGTGATGACACTTACGTTGATTTGCACAATAATAGTTTTCCTGTAGTTCGTGTGCAAGTCAGGTAATTCCACGCATAACATGTTTTTAAATTGACTGCTGAATATTTAAAACTTCTCGCCTGCTAACACTTAATTTGAAAGGAATTATATACGAAAATGTACTCTAATGACTAATCAGTTCAGTACATTAGTCGACGGCGTCATGTGGCTACATAAAAAGTTGAAGGGTACACACTGTGTACCGTGAGAGCAATACAGGTTTTCTGCGTATTATTATGAACAAAGTCTTATTGTAACATGTGGTAACCCCTCATTGTTGTATAAAAAATATTCTAAACGTAAAATTACTTATATTTTATGCATTAGTTTAAAGAATTCGACGGTACACAGTTGTGTACGGTGATAGTTAAAATAGATTGACTATGTATTCTTTAAACACACGGTACACAACTGTGTACCGTCTGAATTCTGACCAATCGTAGTATATATTTCGTATAAATGTATGTCAGGTGTAAAGCTAATAGACATTGCATATTTTAGTTATTCTAAATGTAAAATTGCTTATATTTTATGCGTTAATTAGTTTAAAGAATTCAACGGTACACAGTTGTGATAGTTAAAATAAATTGACTATGACACACGGTACACAACTGTGTGCCGTCTGAATTCTGACCAATCATAGTATATATTTCGTATAACTGTATGTCACGCGTAAAGCTCATATACATTGCATATTTTAGTGGCTGAATTAAAGTAAAGGCATAATTTCAGTACTTTTCACAGCGTAACTTTTAATACACATAACGTTCATAGTTAGGCAACCGAAACTTGATATCTATAATTCCCTGTAAAATGAACTGTTATTCCGGCGCGGATAAAACGTTCTGTCCAGTTAAACTAATGCATTTTGCAGGGAAATATAACTCTTTATAGTGACAAAAAATCTTGCTGATGGAATATTAGCATCATTCATGAAAAAGCTACATGAATAGTTCAACATTAAGTCTAGGGCTAAGCGAAATGTTTACAGATACGCATGTGTAGCCCAAAATGAGGACATTACAGCCAACCTAACACTTTACAAACCTTTTAAACAAACTGACCCATTTCATTCAAACTAAATAAAAATCGCACTACTGATTCCCCATTATATTAGCGACATTAAGAAATATTAGTTGTCCCTGATACATGTATTGAACATTCTACAAATTACCATATTTTGCATAATGATGTTTTCAGACAATCCTGGCAAAAATTATTGTGGACAGCACGCGCGCATTAAGATTTGGACGCGTCTTCTTCTAAATTAACTGAAAATCATTGGGTTTCCCCCACTCCCCCCTAAGCGGGAGGCAGCGCGAGTTAAGAGAAAGTAGCTCTGCAATAGCTTATAAAGCTTACTGTCCACATAATTTTTGCCAGGATTGTAGTAAATAGTGTTGTCCAACAACCAATACTTATACATTATGTGAGAAAAGCAAAACCCTAGAGACGATGATCATGGTAGAAAATGATCAATGCAAGGCTTCTTCTAGGGCACACTAGGCAACCTTGTAAGTCAAGGCCCTAATTCATGTATCAAATACTATTTAAAAAACTAATGTTAACATAGGAAGCCACTGTATATAATATAACTATACTAGAAATACATGCATGTAGCAACCCCTCGCCACTAACTAAGAGCATGCAACTGTATTTTCGGAATTACATGAAGTACTTGTATAGGTTGTTGCCATTACAACACGGCAATTGTTATTCTTTCTGTATATTTTTTCAAAATGACAAAATATCAGTTTTTAATCCTTGTTTTATTGACAATTTTTTAAATGGCACAACATTTGTCATCAGTATGTTATTACGCCTAATGTAAGCTTAAATTTGATATAAAATACGACCTATTAATTACATTAGTAATAAGAAGACAGTCTTGCATTTACAAAACATAAACTTACTCTGGAATTTAAACAGTGAATAGACTGGATGAGTACGGCTACGCCGGCCTTTATAAAGCATTAAAACAGAAGTATAAATACGCATTATCAACAAACTTGCCTTGTGTTTCACGCCATAGTCAATTCTTGGCGCTTCTCTGTATTTTCCTCCAATTAATCTCTCTTCAAGAGTCTTGTGGCAGTCGTTTTCGTCTTATTTCTCGCCTTTTTCAATGCCTTAAGTGTTTGCTACTCCTGATAGTCCGCCATATTCCTGAGATCAGAAATGACCACCCTTCGTTGGTTGTGAAAGTTGCCAAATCTTTTTGCAAAAATACGAAATATTGTAGTGCAATATAGTCCGCCATATTTTTGAGATCAGTGATGACCACCCACTCACCGCCACCCTTGAGCCACGCGCCCGCGATATTTGATGAACTTCAGACTTCGCTATGCTTTCCTTTTCCCGGGTGTAAATAGCCGTGCGGAATTAGTACCCTCGCACGGCGGCTCGCGCCTTTGGCTCGGGGATTACACTCAAATTCTTTATTGTCACTGGGCTGCTGATGATTTTAAAACCTAGTCCTTATAAACCTAGTTTATTAATGAACCTTCAAAAAAAATTCCTGTAGTTTTATTGACTAAAAGTTAGTATATATGTGGTATGTATGTGGTAATTTTCGGGCATTTCATCCCGGATTCAGCTTTTGGCGCGTACACCATGTTGACCGTCGTGGTCATTTTCCTCTAAAGCAGTTGAGATTATGATGCATACAAACTCATTTACAGGTTCCAGACTTAATGTGCAATTGTAAGAGGTTTGCGATGGAATTTGATCCACGTGCGTTGAACATGTCAAGCTTCCCGCTTCCCTATTCCACAACTTAAGTCTTATAATCATCAAGAATCAAGTTTATCCTAGCTAAAAGTTAATACATGATTCTTTTTACAAGATTGCATTTGGAATACAGAATAATAATTAGCTCAAAATGACGTCATGAGAGCATAAAATTTTGCTTTAGTAGTTTCACACGCTTGCATGGGACACATCGCTTCTTGCTGTCCGAATTCTCAGTTTGCCTTTTTTGCTGCGCCGAATAAGAGAGCGACATGTCACTTTCATACTTTACCTAACCAACTCTACTAAATAAAAATGCGCTTGTCATTTAATAAATCAACTCAATGGCATTCTTGTTATCGGCTAATATGGATAACACCTGGTGTGTTGTCAGCATTGTACCTGCTTGTGGGCACACCGACACTAAGCAACTAAAATAATAGCATATATTAAATAGAATACTTGCTTCGAAAGCACTTCAATTTTCTGAAACCAAGACGCTACACTGACCGAAATCTATACACATCGCTGTTGGTACCGATTATCAACTGAATTATATTTGAAGGTAAGTAAAAGGCGCCTTTTTCGGGTATTGTATACATCTAATTCATTTAAAGTTGACATCGATAGTTGAATGTACAATATGAGCGTCAGAAATTGATGGGAATAATCGAAATTATATGTGCAAAATTTAAAAAACTCATGCTAAATAAAATACTTATTAAGACTACTGATTTTATTAAAAATTATATATTCGCCATCATTCTTTCGGAACACATGTTGCACGTTGATATTGTTGATGTGGACCTTAATTGAGCTATTTCGGTACGTATAATGTAACTGCAATTGTGATTCACAGAAAACAACCAGGAAGGATGTCTCTTCTTTCAAATTGTCTAGATAAAAACAAAAACACGGTCTCCTCGATTTGAAATTGTGCCAAATTCAGATTTTACCAGCTGCACCATATATATAACAGCAGCTCTACGTATTGAACTGAGGTTTTGGCAACTGTGATGTGTGTATACGTATAAAATTCTATTCCACTGACTAAGCTCATTTTAACTTGGCATATGCAGGTTTTTGCAGAATTACGGGAAACCAAATGTTCCAGTTCATAATTATCTGCTAATTCTGATCCTTATCCTGTGTGGCTTCAAACACAAAAGATTTAAATTTTTAAAATTCAGTATCTACTGTAGGAATCAACAGTATCCTACATTATTAGTCTTCTGTTTCTCTGCAGACTTTACCGAAACAAAGTCGATGGCAGAAGGTGAAGAAAGAACAACGAAAAACCTAGTTTTGCTGGGAACTGTGGAGAGAAATTTGTCTACCAGGAAAAATCGAGGTATTCAGCTACAATATTTTCTCAGCCGCCAACTGTGAGCACCGTACTTATGCTGTGTTGCAAGCACCCAACGTGGCCAGTGTGGGTATAAGTTCTAGATCTTTCAATCCTTCAACCATAATGTGAATGAGCTTTTCGAAGTTAATAGTCGGGAGGAAACATGTGTGTTTTTGTGAATAGATGCATATTGTTCAAAGATTTTGATACCTTGTGTTTAATAAAAATTGGCAAAAAGATCAGCCGTGCAAACAACCTGCGCATTTTTTGTATTGGAAATATGGTATCACTTAGACTCAAAGATTTAACTACACTGTGTCTGCTGTTGTTTCTGAAATTCAAGTTATTCCATTATATTTTGCTTTGGTTATTGAACTAGCAAGTGCCATATACGGTTCCAAAGTAAAATTGGAAAACATTTAAAAGCTTATTTTTTTATCCTTCAAATCCAAACTTTATATCTAGTATGTACTATGATCTGTACCGCGATTACTTATTTCTTTCTTACTTATTTTCTATGATTTCGCATATCCAATTGCAAAAAATGCTCGTTATTTTTAATGTACAGTACATATGTGTCTACATAGTGAACGTCATGTGACTGCATCATGCTTGTTTCAATAAATCAACTTCGTTATAACTGTTTCCAAATTAGTTAAATTGCTGGGAACTGAGGAGAGAAATTTGTGTACCAAGAAAAATCGAGATATTCAGCTACAATATTTGCAAAATAATGGTCGTTATTTTTGGTGTACAAATTTGTCCACATAGTGAACTTCATGTGATTACATGCTTATTTCAATAAATCAACCTCGTTTTAACTGTTTCCAAATTGGTTAAATTGGTGTTAAAATTTTGGGAAGTAAGCACATTTGAGATCTTGCCAGGTTGAGCAGATAATATTAGGAAAAAGGAATTACTAAAAGGTAAATTTGAAAGTCGGCAGACACAACGATGAAAACAATTCGTTGAAGATGTTATTGCAAATCCCGAAATGGATTGCTTAGTTGGCTGATATTTTCGAAACTACTTGCATGTACGGTAGATTTTTAATGCGAGTAATGTAGATGGAATTAATCAAAACAAGAATGTAAATCATATTCATATAACAAATTATATTCCGCAGCTTATAAACGTGTTTATTATTTATTGAAAATAGTTTAGGAGTTTTGATTGGTTAAGAACTAAAGGTGAAATCGTCATATCCGCTTGGTAGTTACCCAAATTTGGGGTTGAAAATAAATATACGACATTATGAGTCATTTCGTCGTATATTGAAAACAAATATACGACATTATGAGTCATTTCGTCGTATATTGAAACAAGATAATTATGTCATGCTTAATTTATGCGGCTTTTGGCGTCTTCTTACTTGCAAAGCAAGAGTTTAAACTGAGTTTAAAATATTTTCAAAAAATACTAAAAAATTATTGAATTCTATTCTCGCAGGATAGGAGGAATTATTAAGGCCTCGGTTTGTGTTATCTGCCAAAGCCGAAGACCTCTGCCTTAATAATTCCTCATATCCTGCCCGACCTCATTCAATAATTGTCTAATATAGGGTCTGTTCCGTGCGTTAATTAATTTTTGTGATTTTGGTAAGATGGCGTGCAAGCACCCTACGAACTTCTTCCAGGAAACATCTCTGCGATGTTGTACACTTAAACTTTCTCCAGCTTTCTCGTGTATCAAAGCTGGATAAGCGATTTTGAAAAGATCTTTTTTTCACACTTTTCCACACTGAAATTTAACGCTTTACTAGGTATAAAAGAGTGCGCTGCATTGCACCAATACAACAACAACTACACGTATTACTCGACCTGCCAGTGGCGTAACTACCAGGGGCTCAGACCGGGCGGACCCCGGGCCCCCAACTTCAAAGGGGCCGAGCTCCAGATATGATCATTTTCTCAGGGAAACCTCTGAACAGCGAAAAATTTTCGGAACAGGATGCCGACATAGCTCACATTCTACGTTTTTTCAGTTCTCACATTCCTGACCAACGACAATCAGAATGTTACACAATTCTTTAAAATCATTCCCCAAAGTCCACGAAATGTTATTTCGCTATTTGTGTTTGGCAACATTTGGGGCCGGGTACCTCCAACTCTGATGTTACACTCCCCTAAAGTGAATAAGAGCCAATAAAGCTCGAGTCCATAGACAAAAGCGCGTAGTTATGTAACAGGACCATGAAAAGGAAGTCGGAGACAGAACAACGACGCTTTTCCTACATCTAACACTCTCCTGTCTTTGTCTGTCACCCAATCAGACAATGATAGTTTCCCTAGCTAGATTTTCAGGCTAACAATTCAGTTTATCTCGCAAGACACTGGATTGTATATAAAATAATATTAAATATAAGCATTATTATAATATATTCACCGTATAAAGAGGTATTCTGCAATTTGATTGAACGGAAATGCTCGCCGTATATCAGCTCATATATGGCGAGTTGCAAAAACAAGATGGCGGCACAAAAACTGCAAGAGTATTTTTGGCAAGAAAAAGATAAATTTTAGTGTTTGAAAACGATAAACAACAACGAAAAATATCACCACACATCTTTACCGGTTAGCAAATACTTTTAAAAAATAAAAAACACTTCGTTTAAAATGTCTTAACCTACCCGGTTAACACGGTAACGAAGTTTAGCTTTATTTATTTTACCAGTGATTTATTTTAATGAATTTGAACTGTATCTTTCATGCAATGGATTTTGTCCCATGCTCACGTCGCGTCACGTGATTGATCGAACACAACATCCCTCCCCTGTTTAGTTTAAAACGTCTCGGCGTTCTAAGAAACTCATTAATATTCAACCATCATACGGTAATATAAACTGTAACTAAAAGTGTGTAAAGTACTTAGCTAAACGTTCTCATTTGTAAAATCCCAGATATTTTGGAGAAGTTCTTTGCCGGGTGGAATGAAGCATCGGTTCTGTGTTAGGTGAGTTACTAGTGCCACAATCAGTGTGCACATCGGTGTTGGCCTTATCGTTTCTTGTGGCAACGGGTTGGTGATTTCAGGTTGGTTTTCCGGGGGTAGATTGGTGTTGCTGAGGAGTCGTCGTCTTCCGTGCAGGTAATAGTCTTCTGTGGTGTGTTTTGGAAGTATTTTTTGACGTGGGATGAGTTTCTGCGGCGTTGTTTACCGTTGACATCCACTAACACGATTCGAGACCCGTTGACTTTGACTATTTCCATAGGATCCTTTCCAAACTGCATTGGATATATGTTTTTTGTTTTTGAATCTCTAGGGCTTCGTCTCCTACTGCCAGATTTCGCTTCTTCGCGTGTCGTGCTGTTGTTATCCGTGTACTCCTTTGCTTAACTTTTTCGCTACGATCTTTTTCTTGAGCTGATTTAGCATCGCTACTCGAACTTCCCACGTCGGTGGGGTTTGAATGCTGGGATCTTGGTTCTGATTTCTCGCTGGAGAAACAAGATGGGATTTTCCGTCATTCTGTGTGGAGTTATCCGATTGTGGAACAAAATTTCTAAAACTCAACAATAATTCATGAAGGAAATTCAAAAGAAATACATATTTAATTAGTGTTTTGAAACTAGAGGAAAAGTGTCTTAAAAGCAGGTGGCGGATTTGAAATGTCTCAGGGGACAGCGGGGCTGATTAAGTATTCGTTTTCAAACTACTAGTAGTTTGAAATTTTTCAACGTACTATGGTAGTTTGAAATTTTTCAAGGTATTAGTACTTTGAATTGCCTAATTGATGAGTTTGAGATGTCAGTTCGCCGAGGACTGGAACGGACTCCGAGTACTTGAAATCCCGATAAAGTCCTCTGTCGAGTATTTGAACTATTACTTAAAGGTTGGGAAGGGTTGCTTTCCAATTCCGTGTGCTCTGCTTGGGAGGTCAGAATATGTTACTTGATCATTTCATTGAACCGCTCTACCTGACCGTTACCTTGTGGCGAGTATTCGGTGACTGTTTGCAGTTCTAAAAACCACAACCTACAATTTAAAAAAGAAAAGTGAAAAGCAAATCTCGTGATTCCATCTGGACAATGCAAGATATGCTTCAAAACAAGACGCAGGTTGAAACTGTAAATTTTCAACTTTATTTCAAAGTCATCATCAGACAATGAATATTTTTGGAATTTGTTTTTACTTTACGTTTGCAGTTCTGATGTAGAGTAGGACGCATTGTCGGACTTGAGATAACCATTTGAGTATATTTGCTGAGGAGACGGTTTTCAGGATTTTTGCTTTGGGCCGTCTCGAGAAGGAATCTGTGGCAACAACTGTGTACTCTCATGTTGGAAAAGGACAACACTCGTCGATTAGTAACTGGAACCAACGTTAACTAGGTAATTTGGTCGGGTAATTTTGGTTCGGACTTTGGTGGCTGAGTGGTCACCTAGCATGGATGACAACGTTGGATATGGCTACGATATGCTTACCGCGCGTTTCTGCAGCCTTGGAAGGACTATGCGGTTTTCCGTAGAACAATGCTATCGTTGTAAATACACAGTTCGTCCGCGGTTAACTTGTAAGACTGTGGCATCTTACAAAGCTGGTTTTCCCGGAAAACACTTGCAAGCCCTGGTAAGTTCGTGATCTTGAAGAGACTTGCTCTATGTCTTCTAACGACATTGCTCTTGGAACTAGCCTGTTCGATTAAGTGGTAAACATATCCATCAGCGCATACCTCCATGTCGCTTCCAGTGTCGACAGTTGACTGCTGTGTCAGACGTGATAAGAGGTCTGCAAGGTTGCTCAAACCTGGCCTGTATACCACTGTAAAGTCGTACTCTTGGAGTCTCAAACGCCATCCCTCAATACGTGCTGAGGTAGCTTCAGTGCGTTGGTAGCTTTGGACCGTAGATATGCTCCAGTGGTCGATGATCGGTCTCAATTTCGAACTGTGAAAACTGATACATGTGAAAATGCTCACAACTGAAAACAATGGCAAGGGGCTCTTTCTCGATCTGTCGTATTTCTGCTCGGTTTCGGATAGAGATCTGCTGCCAAATGCAGTAGGGCGACATGAACCATGATCTTCCTCCTGTAGAAGTAAATCCCAAGGGGATGCATCCACAACAGCTCTTGTATTCGCTTCCAGGCTGTAGGGGGCCAGAACGGAGACATTGGTCAGCGCATTCTTCAATGCTTGAAATACCTGCTCCTGCTCGTCACTCCATTTGAACTGTTCTTGAGTTTTGGTTAGTTGTGGGAGTGTGGTATGTGATGGTGCTGTAATTCGGTATGTATCTTGAACAATAGTAAGGCCAAGAAAAGATCGAACCTCGGAGCATGAGATGGCTTCACTAACTTTGACCTTAGCCTCGTCTGGTCAGACGCCATTCCCCGAGATGATGTGACCAAGAAATTTATTTCAAGCACCATGAATGAACACTTGAGATACTTCAGCGTTATGCCACTATTCTGCAGCTTCGCCAAAAACCGTTGTAGCTGTTCATAATGTGATTTATTTTCATTTGACCATAACCATACTGTATGTTGTCGGATATGTTGACGCTTCAAGCAATGTCCTTGATGAGGTTGGCAATGATTTCGCGACAATACTTGCCGGACGAGGAAGCTCCCTTGACCAACCGGGTAAAGGCAGTGATATATCATGATTCCTTGCGCAGGGTTAACTGGTTGTGGTGTTTGGACTCCCGGGCGGACAAGCGTTGTATTGTGTGTATGGGGACATGTCGTGGGGTCTGAGGCCCGGCGGAACATTTTCATCAATGTAAAGCGTGGCTTCCACTACTTTCAAGTTACCAGTCCTTTGAAAGTTGTTGATGCTGTTGTTGGAGAATCTTAGCTATGGTTGGATTTTCATGCTCTATTGCCATTGAATTGACACTCAACGTTAATAATCCATGCTCGGTTGAGGACTGGAACCCAAGGATGCATTTATTCTGTCCTTTCGCGACATAAAATGTTGGTTCGGTGTTTCGACCAGTGGTCGACCGGATGGAAGTTGTGAATTGTCCTGCACGCTGTATGGGGTCTTTGGAACCATAGTCACATATTTTTGCTTTTGCTGGCGATAACTGAATGTTATTATCCTCCTTTTGAATGTGCTTAAAAATGTTGCAATGAACGATGTTAACTGACGCATCTGTGTCTCTCAGGGGATTTCTCGGGCGCACCTGTAAGTGTGAAGCAGTTATCATCATTTAGATCTTCTGGGAAATTTATTTTGGATGCTTCCACATTTGCTACATTTTTGACCTCCTTCTATGCCAATTTTCAGTACTTGGAAAAAATCTCCCTTTTTCTCACGATTGTGACATTCTTTTCCTTTTGCCGGGCACGATTGCATGTCATCTTTATGAGGAATCGCACCTCCACAATTTCGACATTTATTAGATTTGCTAGCTGGGGATCCTTCGTGCTCAGAATTCTTTGGGAATCGTCGACGTGGATTGTTTCCATATTGGCATTGTGTTGTTTTGTTTTGTTTTGTTTTGTAACGAATTTACACTGTTCCTACCGTTTTTCAGAGGTTGAACTTGTTCGTCAGTCATTTCAAACGATTTTCCGAACTCTAGCAGGGCTCTCGAAGAGCTTTCTTTCTCAAACAGGCGTCCCGCGTACGCTGGATTATTTGTGTTCTTATCTCTGCATCTTCGTTGTTTAAACCACAATCTGCCGCTTTGACCTTCAAACGCCGATAATAGTCGATAAGTTTCTCTTGATTTCCTTGAAAAGCACTGTATGATAAAAATCCTTTTGTTAAATTCATGCATATAAATCTCTTTTAGAACTACAAAATTTTACTTAAAGAATGGTGTCAGTGTTTGGTACAGAAATGATAAACATAGAATGTGTACTTTTTCAGTAAATCGCTTGTGGCAAGCAGTTTCGCGTGGTCTAAAGCTTGCTACACAATGAGCTAAATCCAATATGGCGGATTTCGAAGAGCCTACTCAGCTAAAGTTGCGACATGATTCGCGACCGAGTACGCGTTCTATATCTATTATTTCCATGGTGTTCTATTTACAAATACATGCATGCACGATCTGAACGTACAACAAACGAGAAACTTTCAATGCTGAATGCACAAGACAATTAAGGCCTGGTACAGTGCGTGTACATGTAACCAAAAAACGAACTTAGATAACCGTCTCTGATCCATTAATCTGAGTCCCATGCCTGCGTACAAATGCAGTGCGCTTTCTGCGCACAAAAGGCACAGTGGAGCAATTATAAATCTTCTTAAATTCCTTCGCTTTGTGTGCTTGTAATCGCTAATTTTTTTTCGAATCCTTGCTCTTGGTCATTTGTGTTATGCACACATATTTATATATATATATATATATATATAAATATATACACTGTATATATATATATATATATATATATATATATATATTTATATATATATATATATATTTATATAAGAATAAGATAAAAACAAACTTGAAATATTACATTTAGATTTTAATTCACTACAAATTTGTTTCGTATAACAGGGAGAACCCTGTTACACTCATCAGGTGAATTTGAATATTAGCGCGTTTCGTTGCCTAGGATATACTATATACATGTTTGACGTCACTACGTTGAGATTAAAAAGGTTATGTTACATTGTTATCTGTTAGGGTGTAGATAAAACGCGGAACCGGACTCGGACTTGTGGACGCGGACTCGGACTGGCGGACGCGGACTCGGACTGGCGGACGCGGACTCGGACTCGCGGACGCGGACTCGGACTGGCGGACGTGGACTCGGACTCGCGGACGCGGACTCGCGGACGCGGACTCGCGGACGCGGACTCGCGGACCGACAAAAAAAATAGAAAAATATTAAAAAAAAAAATTCAAAAGATGATGCACCAACTTCGTTTCCTTTCCTAAAACATCAGATTGTTGAACATACCGCGTAGTTAAAGATCTTCGTATGAGAATCCGTAAATATTAGTGTAACTGTTTAATGTTTCACCTATATTAAAATTTAACCCCCAATATAGTTTTTTCCTTATGCAACGAAATAAAAAAATTCTAATTGAACCAAATATGTTTTTTGGAAATATTGTTCAACTGATAGATTGTCATACCAAAAAAAAGGATATTCTAGATCTATCTTATCTTTATAAGTGTTAACAATACATCGAAGGTAGTGGTAGTTAAATTTATCTTTTTACATGCTTAATTTAATATATTTAATAGAAATGTTCACATTTGTATACTTCTTACACCATGTCATATAATCAAGATATAACGCTCACCAGCTTTTGTGAACCGACCACTGCTAATGCATACATGGTTTACATACTTAAACACAACTTGAACAATGTTCTGCTTGCACTGCATTGAAAGATTTTTAAAGAACTAATTCAAACTCCCGCAAATGGAGATGATGAAGTGGCGTCAACATAGTTCGAATTGAATGTGGTATTTGCACTTGCGATGCCATAAAATATGCCTGACGTCTTTTCACACATCCTGTGTTTACATGATAGTAAACATTACCCGGTTGCTCTTGTAACTGTCCTGTCGTCCTGTTGTAAAATGGTCTTTGCGCATTTGAGACAACAACCATGTCGTATGGGGGTTGCCCAATTTTACCTTCTGGTTTAAGCAGTTGTCCACACCCAAAGCAAGTTTTCACTTGAGGTGGGGAGTGTTGAAGAAAATATAGCATGTAAGCGCCGAAAAGAGGATCGGGATAGCCAGGGGATATAGGTGTTGGAATGTGACCATACTGTGGCAACTGCTGTTGACTTGGTGAGACCTCTGGCTGATTTTGGTGGTGGTGTCGTTCCTGTTGTTAATATATTGTGCATTAAAATTGTGCAACCCCATACGACATGGTTGTTGTTTCAAATGCGCAAAGACCATTTTACAACAGGATGACAGGACAGTTACAAGAGCGACTGGGTAATGTTTACTATCATGTAAACACAGGATGTCTGAAAAGACGTCAGGCATATTTTATGGCATCGTAAGTGCAAATACCACATTCAATTCGAAGTATGTTGACACCAGTTCGTCATCTCTATTTGCGGGAGTTTGGATTAGTTCTTTAAAAACCTGTCAGTGCAGTGCAAGCAGAACATTATTCAAGTTGTAAACCGTGTATGCATTAGCAGTGGTCGGTTCACAATGACATGGTGTAAGAAGTATACAAATGTGAACGTTTCTATTAAATATATTAAATTACGCATGTAAACTACCACTACCTTCGATGTATTGTTAACACTTATAAAGATAAGATAGATCTAGAATATCCTTTTTTTTGGTATGACAATCTATCAGTTGAACAATATTTCCAAAAAACATATTTGGTTTAATTAGGATTTTTTTATTTCATTGCATAAGAAAAAAAACTATATTGGGGGTTAAATTTTAATATAGGTGAAACATTGAACAGTTACACTAATATTTACGGATTCTCATACGAAGATCTTTAACTACGCGGTATGTTCAACAATCTGATGTTTTAGGAAAGGAAACGAAGTTGGTGCATCATCTCTTGAAATTTTTTTATTTTTTTTTAAATATTTTTCTATTTTTTTGTCGGTCCGCGTCCGCGAGTCCGAGTCCGCGTCCGCCAGTCCGAGTCCGCGTCCGCCAGTCCGAGTCCGGTTCCGCGTTTTATCTACACCCTATCTGTTAGGGAACACTTATAGCTCAAGAGGAACTTATTCCGGTGTCTACATTTAGATAAAAGCTCGTTTCTAGAGATCAGAGAGGCAAGTTTAGGGTGGTATATTATAATATATTTCTCATGCAAACACAGATGGCATCGTTTGGTTTTGTTCGAATAGCTATTGCATCTTGCAAGTACCCTCCACTTAATTGAGTATTTTACATTCTTATTGTTGAGATTCCAGACATGTTTACTCAGTTCTGTGGCGTGCTTGTATTTCGCGTTTCGAAAAGAACTGGTGTGGCCGTTATATCTCGTCTTAAATTGGCACTCTGTATGTCCTACGTAAGTTTCTTGCTCGTTTGTGTCATCTCTGGTAACTGTTGCCTGGTAAACCACGTTCGTTGTTAAGCATTTACCAGAGAGAGGGCAGGTATCTTTCTTTCGGCAGTTGCAATCTTTGTCTACTTGACTTGCTGATGTCACTGATTGGTCCTTGAGTACAGATTTGTTGTGACTAGAGATTATGGATTTAACGTATGGCATGCAGCTGTAGCTTAATTTTAGAGTGTTTCTGTTAAATATTTTGCGTAAAGGATGGTCGGGTGTGAAGCAATCATCGACGGCTTGAAGAAACTTATAGCCAATATTCGTGCTAACTGTGGAATTGTAGGGTGGATTGAACCATATTATATTTCTACTTCTGGATCGTTTAGGTTTTGACGGTTGAGGGTTGTATTGTAATTTGAAGTTGTAACCACTTTTTTGCAGAGCTTCCTGGTAAGGTGGGACAGCTGAATCGAAAGCATTCTTATCTGATGATATATTCGATAATCGTTTGTTTATGGCTTCAGGCACGGAACGTAATATTGATGGTGGGTGATTACTGTTGCGGTGGACATATTGCGGGGTGTTACCAGGTTTCATGTACGGTTTGTAGGATGCAGATCGTAGGTCTAGGGTGATATCAAGGAAATTGACGCATTTCTTGTTTGCTTCTATTGTGAGCTTAAGGTTGTGGTCGTAGAAATTCAATACTTTTTGTCATACAAATATGCCCAACTTTATTGAAAACCGTAATAAAAATGATAACTCTGTATCAGGGTCAATTAGACCCTTATCCATGATCTCTTAGGACGTCTCCGTCAAACATTTTGTGCTTGTTTCCAAAACAATCATTATATTTCCAAAACAAGCATTATATACGCTTATTTTTAGGACGCAATAATTGACTATGACTCAACCTTTCAGATCACTCCAGGTATAACCATTTGTCCTGTAACTTGATAAAAATCTATAGTTATCATTTATGTTTATGTATGTATAGGACCAAATTAACTATTGTTGCCAATAAATGTGGTAAAAAATTAAAAGCAAAAATGCTGGAAGCAATCGTAAAGCATAATGTACATGCTTGAGTATAACTAAGGTAGATAGTTTGATGGCGCGAAATGAGCATGTTTGAGTGCTTAAAAATTTCGGATATAATCTTATCTCTGTTTCTTCACAAAAATTGGACTGGACTCATACTTATATATTCACTAGTACCATGCATACCGGGCTCCTTTGTTACACGTTAGGGACCTTACGATTTATAGGGCGGCAACGCGACGGCAACGGCGAGAAAACACTGTATGATATGTCCTTATAAAGGACACGAGTTTTTTATTATCAATCGTATTAGTGTAATACATTTTAAAACGTTGAGGACTTGAGTTACTGGTTTAGAATGAGTTCTACTAAACCGAATTTGCAATTCCACCGGCTGTATGCAATACGTCGGCGTTGTATACAGTACGGGAAAATATGTGATTTGCCGGTCTAAACAATACGAGAACCGCGTGTCCAATATTCAAATGAATTGTTTACAACCGTAATTATTCCTTTCTTTTCAATTTACTCTTTGTCTTAAGACGTTGCCGTCGCGTTGTCGTTCTGTAAATCGTAAGGTCCCTGTTATTCTCAATATAACGCTGAACGGGCTCCGTCACTGTTTGTATTTATTAATTCGCCAAAATTTTATTATTTAAGATTTCCAAATGGACATTTCTAAAGAACGTGGTAACGTAAGTGAACGACAGATAGAACTGGAGCTTACGAGTTGCTTACCAGATGAATTAAGATTATTCAGTGGTCGTGAAGCTGAGATCAGCAAAGTCATTGCTCTTTTGAAAGACGAAAAAAAGGCCGTTGTATCGCTGCACGGTGGTCCTGGTTTTGGAAAAACTGCTATCGCCATCCAAGTGTCCCATCAACTCAGTGAAGACCATAAGATTCCAGTTCTTTTCTCGCAGTTAACCACCGCAACCAACGAATATGAAATGATCTGACAACTTTGCCTTGACATTGGTATTAACCATGCCGTTGACCATAAGCCATCATTGATCTTCTGGTTGAAAAGTATAAAGAGGAATGTGATTTTGGTTCTGGACGACATCGACAATCTGCTTGAGGACAAGACCAGTTTCTACCAGTTTATTCGTCTGCTGCGAAAGAACTCCAACCAACATTGTCAGATTATTACCACTTCCAGAATGCCCTGTGAAATTCCCGATCTTGCAACTGATAAAATTCAAGTTGAAGAGATGGATGCTGAAGCATGTTTGGAGCTTTTGAAGAAACAATGTTCTCAACAAGATGACATTTTTTTTAGAAAACTAGTCGAGCTTTCTGGATATATACCTCTTTCCATGTGCATCGCTGGCTCCCTTGTTGACGACTATGAAGATCCAAATGAATTATTGCAGTTCCTAGACCAACAACCATTGAAGACTCTGAAATGTCCCAATAGTAATCAGTATGTCGATCGAGCAATCAACCTGGCCTATGAAAAGTGTTCGCATGAAGAGCAAGAAACGATTGTTCGTTTGTCAGTTTTCGAGGGAGGTTTTAGCAAAATTGCCGCGATAACCGTGATTGGCAACTTTAAGGCAACAGATATGTTGGAGAAACTTGTTTCTCGACGTTTAATCAAGCAATCAGCTAAGCACCGCTACTCCATTCATCCTTTGATCAAACGTTTTTTGAAGGATAAACAAAAAAGTGCAGACGAGAAATCGAAAAGAGCACGTGCAGAAGTGTTGATGGTTGAACACTATCTGGAGTTAGGTCATCAACTCACTATTGAAAGTTACTCGAAGGATAGCTACAAAGATAGCAGAGAAGCACTAAAGCGGGAAGCTTCCAACATCCAGAATGTTCTCAAGATTGTTTGTGAGCAGGAAGATTCAATACGCTCCGACATCTCTGAGTGCCTCGCACGAAGCAAAATTTACACCACCTCTGCCAGATTGTTTTCACTCTTTGTTAGAACAATTATACCGGGAACAAATGTAGACGAATTCCTACAACGTTGCGCAAGCTTGGCAAAAAGAAGAAGGCAGATCCGAATGAAAATAGATTTTGATTGCTTATTGGCAGACCAAGAACGTAGCAAGTCAATAGAGAAAAGTGATGAGCTTTTTCTTTCTATGATGGAAGAAATCAAGAAAGCGTTTGAAACTCACTATGAGAGTATAAAGGAACATAAGTCACTTTGCGCTCATTTCTACTTCCAGAATGCTGAATATCTATTGCGCCAAGCTCAAACAGTAAGTCATGAAGAAAAATTAGACCTACAAATTGAAGCACGAAAAGATCTGCGAAAGTCATTGGAATTAAGAGAAACTTTGGTAGAAACATCCGTGGGAAAAGCAGATAAGATTTTCTCATCATTATGCCTGGGAAAAGTATGCAAATACATTTCTGCAAGTGAGCGTTTTCTAAAGAGAGAAAACAAAAACGCGTGGGAACAAGCACGAAAGTATTTTGAAGAAGCTGTCCAATTATCCCAAGAACACCTAGGCGAACACGAGCTGACGTCATCATGTTACAAGCATCTTGGAGATCTACTATTTGACAAAGGCGAAATGGCCGAGGAGTTTTACACCACTGCCAGAGAAATGCAGGAACAGCTGGGCCTTAAGGCTAGTGAAAGACACGTTCGTTTGCTCAACAATCTTGGAAAATATTTAAGGGAGACGGCCAATCCGATTAAACGCATTAAAGCTATTAAAGTTCTCGAGAGTGCACGTGACACGGCTGAAAAACTTGCTGAAAACGACGAGCCAACTGTTTGGAAGACAAAGGTCTATACATCGCTGGCTCTTACATATGATTTGGTAGGAAAGAAATCTCAAGCTGCTTGCTACGCTAAAAGAGCATTGGAATTTGGTCGCATAGAAAAAATCATCAAGGCATACGAGCACGAGCGCCTGAGCCAAATCAGTGCGCTATAGAATCAACGGATGATGCCATAAAGTGTCAAAAAATTGTTAAACGAAAACTTATTTAAGCTTAATCAAGTGATTGTAAAACTTTTAAACATATACATTTAGTTAAATGGCATTAAACACATCATATAAAAGTTATTCATGTACCGTAAAAAACAGTTTGCAGCAGGAGCACTCTCTTAATATGGGATTAAGAGGGGGTGTCTTGAGGCAAGCAATGCTACGTTCTTGTACCATAAGTGGATTCAGTTTTGCTTTGCTGTTTACCTACCATAAGGCAGGAAATCTCCCTAAAGGTTGCGTAGAATCGCCACTAGGTATTCACCCTTGTGCATGATGAAAGGGCGTTTCACCCCCTACAGGACGTTCTACACCGGAATATAATTCCCCAAAACAAGCTAGGTAAGATCGACGAAATTCAAGACTTTAGACGTGGCCAAATAAAGTTTGTTTAGACGTGGTCAAACAACATTTGTCTCAAAGTTTTGAAGAAGTCGTCTGCATTTGAAGCGAAAGTTTTCCAATCCAACCAAAGAACACAAATAATGTACACATGAGTCAGGGAAATTACTAAGTAAAACAATCCACATTTCACACACTGTATAAATACAGGTATACCAGTAATGGTATTGAGCGCTCTAAAGTCTTCACAGTCTGTTTCGTAAAGAATCTTCAGGTGGTAGACCTGGTCCACCTGGTCTCTCCGATCTTTATATTGAAGGACTTAGACTCCAAAATGCTAAAAGACGGTCCAGATTATAGATCAGGGGCGGACGTTTACACGGAATTCAATCTTATATGGATTTCAATCTTACACAGCTCATTAAACCTCCTACCAGGATAAAGGAAACATCACAAACACTTATCGCCGTCGTTTTAACATATTCGACATGTCTGGTTCAAAGGAGCAGGGAACGCCTCAATCATCTACCAATATACGTTTTTCTAAAATTAAAAGTTCCAGTGCCAGTGATTTTCAGTTCCAGTACATTACAACAAGGAACAACAAGAACTATAATGCTATAATCAATCATTATTCTCTTCTGATCTGACCAGATTGTCTCTTAACCGGAATTATCAGACGCAGATGCTAATATTGCATTAAAGACATTTAATGATGTTCTATTGGGAAAACTCTTCTTCTTTTAAACAAAAAAGTCAAATACCCTTCGCTCCTTCCCCAACACGGCGGCCATGTTGTGAGCAAAATGACGATACGATTTCTTCACTATAGTGAGAAAAACCGTATAGCCAATCAAAATGCTGACACGATAAATTTTTACTAGTGAAAAAAATCGTACGGCCAATGAAAACGCTTATTCGCTTCTCCACAGTGAAAATACGATTTTTAATTTGTTTCACCCGTTTACCTCGCGTAAATCTCTCTATGTATGGCATAATATAAATTACTATTAGAAAATTGACATTTTTGCGTGTTTTTGGCTTTAACTGGCGTCGTACGAAATGAAATCAAGACAAATTTAGTTTTTTTCAAAGGATAAATCGTTCAGAGAAGAATAAAGAACATTTTACTGTTGAAAGAAATTAAATTGTAGGTAAATAAGTTGTTACTTTCACCACTGATTACGAACTGCTTTGACAGTAGAATATCAGACCAAATGTGGCGTCAAAACACCACTGTGCTTCAATAATCCCCTTTAGTTACTGTTAGTCGCTTACTGTATTAACTAGGCAACTGCTTACGTTTTTTGTTGTAAAATGAAATTAATTAGCAACATAACCTCATCCCTAAGCTCAGGAATTCTCTCCTCCCCACGAAATATTAAAAATGGCCACTAATACCGGGGGAGAATACCTCTGCTTAAGGCACTGCCTAACAAGATGGCGCCGATGATGAATCAGTTGCGAATCATTTCCACTGAACATTTCTCTCTTTGTATTCTTTACTCTTTGTCAGGCTTGGAGCGATATTCCTAGAAATTTCGCCACACTGGGGGTGTGTATGTGTACCACTGATGTGTACTCTATACATTTTCCCGGAAACCATTCTCTGCAGTTGTCAAATTCTACCATATTGTCATCGTAGCAGCGAATCGAACACGCATGAAAAAATCCTTCAATTTACTTTGCCCATGACATTACCAGTATTAAGACGAGGGCGAAATTCCTAAACGGGGCCATATTACTAAGAAATGGTTTTTGTGAAACTGGATTGCCATACAACAAGAGCTCTCAGTCCATCCTCATGTAATGATCGGATGTGAGGGTGACGACTTAGATCATTAAAACGCAAGTTACAGTATATACAGATTTTCAATTTCTACTCGAGTACGACAAGATTAAAAAAGGCTAATGAGAATTCAACATGAGAATAAAATAGCACCTCGTTGTCATCCTATCGACAGAGCTAGAAATGGCAAAAAACCGTATGTTTTGTGACATACAAAACTAAAATGGAACTGATCTTCTATTTTTTGACAGTTACAGAGTTCACAAGTGTCGACGAGGGATACTTTAGTATCTTTCGTATTTAATTTCTAACTTGTGCTTGCTTATTCGAAATTACGCGAAAGTTCTTCTTACTGTCTGATTTTTTTATCAGAAATAGATGTGGGTTAGTTTTATTTGAACAGTTAGATATTTTGTGTTTCCAGAATTCGCCTTTTGTGTATGGTAGTAGACGATGCCTGTTCTAAGAGTCAAACGAGTCAACAAGTCATGAGTTAACGAGTCAGTCCAGTGAAAATCTATATATTTTCTAAATTCTTTCTCAAACAGTGGTACTAATCACTGTAAAACTACTTTAAACTAAATCCATTAAATACTCAATGGCAATGTTCTGTGTATTGCTTCGTTCTAAATTGGTCCTAGACTAAAAATAATGCGAATCGAAGACAATGTGCATGCATATGACCATATGGTATTTTTAGTGCTTATATATTCAGTACACGTACATACGGCTAAGACGTCCAGTGGTGCGGGTATTCATTCTAATGCCTTCATGAACATATTTGGTAGTCAAGGATATACTGGACATAAACACCTAATGTTCTCAAAAACGTAAAGAAAATAGGAGTCACTGTATCCACTGACTGATATAAAATCAAGAACTAGCAGCGCCAGTGTCAGTACAGTCAGGCAGTACAGTCTTCTACAGCACTGGATGCAGCTACATAAAAATTCTCACAAAGTCTTGAAAAAGGTTTATTATACTTGTTACCGTTATATGTGTGATATTTTAAGCTTATACTGTTGTATAAAAGCTGTAACATCCAAAACATTGATATTTTTTCATTATTCTAATGCAAAGTGTTTTGCATTTCTAAACTAATAACATTTGAATGAAGTAATGTCATGTCTTACTCGTTTATCGTCACTCGATCTTGAACACCTTTTCCGACCCACTTGAAGAGTTGGTCAGTTCTCTTGTCGCCACATTCGTCGGCCAATATCTTTGCCCTTCTAAATTTATTGGGACGAGAAGACGTCAAACACTTCTTTGACCTCTTGCTGACGAAAGGACAGTAACGTCCACGAGGAGGGCTTTTCATAGCGCATTCTCTTACCCACATTTGATCAGGTTCATCTTCACATGAGTACAAACGAATATTGCCACTGCCCTCACGACCCTCGATATCAAGACACAATCCGGACTTTTCGCTCACTAGTTCGCCATTTTCGTAGAACAAGAAATATTGATTATCTACGTCATAACACCTCGAAGTTACGACTATTTTCCTTATTCTCCAACCACCTTTGAAGCTCAGGCAATCGCCAGATTTTTTAATTTTCAATTTCCCGTGCTCCACCAGTGTCCCTCGCGAACGGAAGTAAAATAGCTGCGGATCGTTACGATAGTCTCTTGTATATGTCCCAACTCTACCATGTCCATCTGTCACTTTTAGGTTGTCGCTGTCAGAGGCATCCAAATAACCGCCAGTTTTTACGCTTATTATTTCTCTTGCTTTCTGTTTCAATCCTGCATTGTCCTTGAAGGCTATTAACCTTCCAAATTTCCACCTGCTATATTGCCGTGACCGACAAGCAAATGACTTCACTTCGCGGCTTTTGGTTCCGACTTCAGTTACACATCTTTGAGGATCTTGTAAATTTCTTACAATGCCGTCTCCACAGAACACAAGTGTCTGATCAGCATTGCCGTCACAAAGATTTGTTCCCACGTCTCCCGTACCTTTGATCCCTGCTATGTCGACACATAGTTTGGTCTTTACAGCTCGAAGTTCACCAATTTCTATCGGTTGGCTACAGTGGATTTCTACCGCAGCGCTTTCGGTGGTGAACCATGAAAAGGCGACAGTGATTAGCAGGGCAATATTTGACATGGTGCTGTAGAGAAAATCTAAAAAGCGAGAAGCATTGATATTTTACAATTTCCTTCATAGACCGCGATAACCGTTGGCCATTAACGGTTGGCCATCAACTGTGATCAGTAACGAGGTAAATTTAAACAATCTATATTCACTTGTAACGAAGTAATGCTTCAGGGACTAAATCAAATAAAAACTATTAAAATAAAGTCCCAGTTGTAGCCAAAAACCGATTGTGCATGCTGATAAAACCAGTATATATTGAAAACCATCCGGCTAAATACATAGTAACCGGTTGTAAGGATTAATTAGCATTTCGCACTGTGTGTCTGTTCAAACTGTAAAGTTAAGTGGGACGTTTTTACCTCCCATATAATCAATGACAGTGAATGACAGGGAATATGAAAAAGATTATTAACACCTTAGTAAATCCAAAATGAAAAAAGCTTCCCCTTATGCTAATAAAAGTACCTTAATTTATTCCCTCAATACCTTTACGTAGTACTTTCTTATGGCTTCTGATTTACGTTTTCTTCCCTTCTCACAAGAAAAGCTCTAAGCTTGAAGTATTTCTGTGATTGTAAACGACACAGAACACACCGCTATATATGTACGTTCCGTTAAATGTAAATTATTCATTGCAGTTCTACGCCTGATTGCACTCAATGCAATGATATAATTTTTAAAATATTATGTAATTAAGAAATTTTTGATGAGACAATTTAACAATATTTCCATTTCTTCACGCCTGCTTGATTCAATTGAACAGATCTTCATGAAAGAGAACAATTCAAACCTATACGTGCGTTTTTTAGAGGGATCCTACCAAACTAATCTTAAATTAAAGTCAGACATAAATATGATAACTGAAAATACCTATATACACGGAGGCATACGAAAATTACACGAGAATTAAATCTGCACATTCAAATACCAGATACTAAGGGAAAGAAATACAGCTAAAATAGTTTAAACATATAACAGTCTTAGGGGCAGTTTACATGACCCTATAAGGAATGCTCGCTTCACTATATGTGCATGAGATCCAGCCTGTTCTTTGAAATCAACATTAAAACGTATATTTTACATGAGTGGAAGGGTAGTCTACTGGGCAACACCACTGTATTGACAAAGCCTAAGCAAGATCTTGGCAAGCAGGGCTGGAAATTTCAGTGTGAATGCTAGAAGGAGGGCTAGCCCTTCTATTATAGGAGGGCTGAGTATAAAACCTCTCCGTACTAATACAAACTCAAGTATTTGAAGTTGCATTACAATAGAATGATGTTCAATTACTTGTCGGTTTTTGTTTCAAAATTTAGCCAAGCTTTGATTTTAGATAATATAATAATATGTTGCACGAAAGCCATCCATTCGTGTTGGTGGCATGTAGCAAATCAGGCCTAGCGACAGGGCTGATTTTTCTTATGTAAATACACGATGAAAACCACCCTTATACTGTTATAAAGCAAGACCTTACAGTAAACATTTTTTAAAAAATTTCGAGCTTCTGAAAGATTTATGCATGTTTACCGAATTCACAATTCCCATACATTCCAAAATATTTCACCACAGCTGAAAAGAATATTTTAAAATTAATAAAATTGCAAAGTTTGTTGGCAAAATGTTGAAAATAATGAAAAATATTCCACTGCAAAGTTTGTGAATTTTTGTGGCTATATATATATACATATATATATTTGTGTTATGCTTGGGAGAACCTCTACTACATTCCTCTTAAATATGGTAGGCTTTCACAAGCATACATATACGAAATACGCAAACCTCGCACGCGGCTACATATTTTTCGTTTTACACGACAGCATTTTGCCACCATGCAAATTTTGCAATCTTACTAATTTTAACATGTTCTTAATATTAATTCGCCGTGATGAAAGATTTTAGATTTTGTTCGTATCACAATTTAGTCCATCGTGGGATTTAGCAAAACTATTGTGTCTAGTCCAATATCCCCATCTACGATTTTCAGATGCTTAACCAATGTTTAATTTATATAGATGTTATGTTATATTGTAAGAATTCGCACTAAGCATAATTTCAGGCTATGAAATCTTAATTGTGTCTTTACTTGAACGTGTCTTTAATTAAATGTGTCTTTATTAGAAGTATCTTCTAAAGCTAACTGTCTTCTAGGACCTAGGTCACTGTGAATCTTTTCACTGAAGCACAACAACAGCTTCTTTTTTTAGCACGCAGAAGATTCATAATTACTTTGACTTCCTATTCATTGTTGAAAATTTCAGTCCTCGTCATTTTAACACCTACTTCAAGTAAATTATTGCCATGAAAAAGCCAAGCTGTATCTTGCACACTGGAGTAAAAACATTCATTGCTTCTGTAGAATTTGTCTAAGACTGCATGAACCAAGAACATTTTGTGAAGATCGTTTAACGTCTTAAAAATTGCTAAAATTTCAAAATTTTATTAGTTGCCATCCCGTTGCTAAAGGCTTGTTTAAAGGCACTGTGCATGAATTTGATTCTTATCCACTATTAGCCTTGTACTCGAAGCTAGTGCATTATCTGACATAACAAATTTTCAGTCAGAGAATGTTATTCAAACTTATTTTAAAATTAAGTGTACTTGATAAATAAAATCCTATTGTCTCCTGAAACAATTAAGAGTTTTAAATTAAGATTTCATAATTGCACCCATGCACGAGGACTCTGTTCAATGGAATCAAGCAGGTGTTGAGAAATATTATTAAACTGTTTTTAGTAAGATACTTTCACGACTGATTACGACCCGCTTTGACAGTGAAATATCAGACCAAATGGGGCGTCAAAACAGCACTGTACTCGACAAATTACAGAAAGCAATCCAGTTTTTAGCACAAAATAGCCGCTTACTGCAGTAATTAGACAGCTGCTTACGTTTTTTGGACGTAGAACGCATTTAATTGGCAGCATAACCTGATAGTGTAAAGTGTATTTGAAATTATTGTAAATTTAACATTTTTATGTTTAGGCTGGAAAATTTGTTTAGATGAAGTGCTGAAGACCTCTTGCTTATAGTAGCGAATTTGTAGAATAAAACTAAAGAGAAATGAGGCTGTATCGTTGACATTATAAGATGTAACCTGCAGTACTCAATACTGTAGTTTATACTGTAAGCATTCATACAAGGACTGAGTTTGAATCAGCTCGAGAAGGTCTCACTTAGAATCGAACCCACAAACATTTAGAGGTTAAAAACAATAGGTCTAAATGAAATGAAGTTTAAATATCATCTATGAAATGGCAATGTCTAAAACTGATTTTTTTATGGTTGCTAAATAGTAACCAGGGCAATTTCTTGTTAATGTTGTATTTGTATTCATATGAGTCAGGTACCTGCTCAGCTGAAATAGTGCAATTAGTTTTCTTGTGTAAATGTTTACATTTGAGAAAATTTAAAATTTGTTTACATTTATACACAGAATTATTGAATTACAGTGGCATTAGGTGAAATCGTTTCACCTTTTTTCAACTATAAAGTTAACACAAGCATGCATACTCTCACCATTTCCAAACATCTTAGGTCCGGTTGGTTGACTTGCATTCATATGAGCCAATTTAAGGTGAGATATCACTTTGTTCAGACGAGATCTTTCCAAGCCAGGTTGGACAGCATTCCATGTGAATGCATTTTTAAAATATATCAAAACTATATGAGGCAAGATCATAGCTAGCCTGGTTAAAGTAGGCTGGCTGGCCTGGTCCACATGAACATGCCCTAGATATGTGAAAGTTTTCTTCACAATACCAGTGGATATTGTAAATATTCAAATTAATTTTGGTATTTTATTTTAGTTGTACAAATTATGTGTTTCTAGTGGTGTGAAGCTACACTGTAGCTTCATTGATACCTTTATTGTGACATATACATTAAGATATACCTTTGACTTTTGATATATTTTCAATTTTATCATGTGCACAGTAGCTAATTGCTATTTCATTTGAAGCGTTCAAATTGAAGTATTTATCAAAATATACGGACCACTGGATCGGTTTATTTGCATATCTACATTATTTTGTTCTTTGTAATTAAATGTAAAATAATTTAAATATTTTTAACAAACACAAATAAATTTAAACTCCATTCTCCTTAATAATCTTTATAAACAACTCTTTGCTGTCTTTCTTTAAGAAAGTTCAAATACCAGTTATGATATATGGATTTAAGGGCACGTTCTTCAACTATCAACTACCTTTCTGAAGTCCATCGAAAAGAGCCTGACGGATTTACATTTTTTGTCGTCCAGATATTTTAGCACTTTATGTTGGAGTTGGCGATGCTTATTTCGATTCCGTAGACGGTCGGACACCTCTTAGATGGTCGAGCGCCTCATTATCTCGTTCACAGATTTCCAGCGAGCTCGATGTTAGCTCAGTCGTCTATGCGTGCGATTTCAAAAAGATTAGGCAGGGGTTCGAATCCCGTCCGACCTTTTTTTATTTTTAAAGTTTCTCAAACTTTTTTTCTTATATTTTTTTACTTTTAAACGATTTTTGTAAGGGTTAGGTTTAGGGTTTGGTCAGGGATTGGATTATTAAATTTTTAAAAAGAAAAATCTATTAGTTTTATCAGACACATAGGCTTGAAAGCGAGATCAATGAGGTGGTCGGCCATCTTGGAGGTGTCCGACCGTCTACGGAATCGAAATTTGCGTCGGCTATAGGAAATTTTCTATTTCGTATTTTACGTGACTTTGGTAAACAACCATCTCAAAGGCTCTTGCGATCACCGGTATTACATTTGTACCTGGAAAGTCGCCGTCTTCCACAGGAATATTAATCTTAGGAAGAAGGTTAATATTTGATGACATTTGCACGATTTAATGGATAGCCCATCAAGTTATTCTCCAAATAATTGTGTGTAGGTGGATGGTATAGGCCGTACACAATCATGGCATTGCTCGTTGATAATAGAAGAGTAATTTCAACAAGTTGGTTTACAAAATGATCGCTGATCGGTGAATATCAATAACTTTTAAATTGCCTCTTACATATACAGCGACTCCTCTTTTTGATCTCATATCCTGTCCACCCCAATCCCTGATTTTTCTAAAAATAGTGTAATTTGGTACATTAACAACACTGTCTGATATATCAGGTCATCAGGCCTCAGGTGAGTTTATGTGACCACACAGGTATCAATATTACTTTGCAACAAATCAAACTCTAATGCTGTGAGCCTGTGACAGCCAGTGCTTAAGGACAATCAAGGGAGCAATCTTCTTTGGATGGTCTTCAGGGATTTCCACTTTCTCCAACATACTATCCTCATGATCAACTCTTTTTTTAGGATTTGTCTTGCTGAAGTGGGCCAAAAATTGTATGTCTTTGGTTCTTTAACTGCTGTTTTCTCCAATTCTGGTACTTTTTGCTATAAACCTTGTTGTATTTAGGTTTACCTCAGCAGTAACTGCTGCTTTACGGTGGACATGAGAATTGTGGTCGATAGCTGCCAGATAGGTTTGAGCAATCGCATTATTTCCAAAATTAAATTAAAATCAAATTAACATGACAATCAAATGTTAATTAAGTAGAGAGAATATGTATTTTTAAAAAGTGTATTCTGTTGGTGGTTAGTGTTTAATGTATTTAGTATCATTACCAGCAAATTTAAAAATGCAATTACTAAAAACTCACATCTTCATCATGATCAAGACCTACTGAAATGTGAAATATCTGGGAAAACTTTTCATGAATTTTTTGTCGAGCACCACCTTTCGGATAGCTTCAAAGGCCTTGAAATTTTTGTCCAAATATGTCTTCCCCTCCTCCATAGCAAGTAATGGCCCATGTTCGCACTCACCATCTACCCACTCATGCTCTCCAGCAATGTGGTGCAATACCCCAAACAACTATCCTAAAAAAAATTTAAGAATGGATATAAGTCTATACATAAAAACAAAACCTAGTGCCCATTACAACAAAAAAGACGGTGTGAAAACTGAAACAATATCTTTATAAAAAACCCCAACAATTACCTTCAGCCTTTCTTCATCATTATTGCAGTTTTGGCACACAAACCAAAAGTGATTCCGAATGGCTTCTGTCCACTCACTTATCACTTCACAATGCTTGACTTTTGCTACTAAAATTTGCGTAATACAAGAAAGTACTTACGAAATTTACTTTGTGATATTTAACACATTTTTTTTTATAATTCTACATAATTATAGTCATGACAGTTTCAACCAAATTAAAAAAATTAGCAGCAACAAAAATAGATGATTACAAGCTTTCGCAAGTTTCTTTGACAGCTTAACTGACTTATGCCAGACATCCAATGAATGGGAAAGTTCACCAAACTCTTCTGGATGTTTCTTGGCAATAGAAACCAACAATTATCATATATACATGTTATACACCCTTAAAATGTGAAGCATTTATCACCTTTCATTTCACGAACCATTTTCATTATAGCTGCCGATGCATCCGTCACCACCTCAGAAATAAGAAACTTGCCAACCATCTTTTTTAATATGGTCTTAAAACCAAAGACTTCCATATTTGTAGATATTCCTTTTGTTTGACGTTTGTCAACTACCTCCACATCCACTATTACATCCAAATGTTGCTTTATTAGTGCATACATACAGTATTTGGCACATTGCATGGCCTGAAGAATCATTACGCCCATCACCGCACAAGCTGAGTGATTCTTTGGATAGGATATCCCATACCTCATTCTTCATCTGCTCCCAATATCGCGTCACTTCAGGGATTACAAAATGTGTTTGCATCCGATTATAAGTGGTTTTAGAAATAAAACCACGTCCAAAAAACTCATTAAATAGGGACAGCTTGTCATATTTGTTGCCAGAAGTAAAAATACCAGCTGCCATTAACAAGGAGTTAGCATAAACATCTTGTCTATTTTTTTGACAAAGAACATTTGATGATCTCCAACATCCAAGATGGCCTTCAGAGCACTCCTGGGGGACAGTTAAAACACCACCTGACAATCTGAAGTGCAGTACTTTGCTTGTTCCAGGACAGGATAAATGTGTGCAGCCACTGTTAAATGTTTTTAGCAACAATGGCACATCAACAATGACACGGTCTATTTTAAAATGTTTATTAAACATGTCACTGAGGTTTCCTAACCTTTCAGGCACACCAAATGCCTCTTTTTAACTATTTCTTGTGCCAACCTTTTGTTTCTCTCGTCCAGTGTTTATGTATTTCTGGTGCCATCATCTGCAGGAGGATCTCTAGCATCCCTGGTATCCATATTTTCTTCCCCCTTTGTCACATCCATAACATTTTCATCAACATCATCTTCACTGGTACTTAGTGTTTTCTTAGGATCATGCTCATCTAAAAATCTGTGTAAACAAAACTTTGTATTCTCACTAATGGAACTGCCAAAAGAAGTTACTGTTATTATTTTGTTACAAGGTAGTATTTGTTCCCCTTACCCTTAAAAAATGATCTTCTGTCTCATTATCTGATGCACTTCTAGGTGAACCGTTAAAAAATACTAGATTCAATCCAATTGCATATAAATAATCATTATATAATTAAAATAACACCTATTAGTAGAATCACACTAGTATTCTATTGCAAATACTGTAATTTGATTGGTTACTCTACTCGCTATCTATTCCTCGATAGATAGCGAGTAGCGAAACAATCATCTTCCTATAGAGATTTCTTTTAAAAAAATTGCTTAAAAATCAAATTTTTTATTGAATATTCCATGTTTGACCTCTGATTCTACTAAAACAATTAGATTACTCGCTCTCAATTTCTATGCCGTGATAGTTGATTCGGGCTTCGCCCTCATCAACTATCACCGCATAGAAATTTCGAGCTCGTAATCTAATTGTTAATTAAAAAAATTCTTGGCTGTTTACCTTAACTTGCTTTGGACTTCAGAACTTGATGTATCACTGTCAAATCCTGGGTCATCACTATATAAAATCCAAATTCTGGATTCACAAATATTGAAACACTTTCAAGTCTGCTCTTGTCCAGCATCATCGAGGTGGATGCAACACATACAGTCCTACGAAATATAAGTACTATAATTTAAAAGTAATTTTTGGACAACTATATAACTATATAAAACCTTTATAAATTGATGGGACGGCATGATTAACCTATCATAATGATTGATATAACACAGCTGTAATGACACTGTACAGCGAACCACCTCAAGGCAATTTCTACATTATAATTCGTTATTTTGACTAACCTATTTCCCCCCTGATCAATAATTGGTGTTTAACAAATATTCGGCATGTCTTTTCCAGTTGGTGTTGATGCACGAATGGTATTGAATTATCTGAAACAAGATCAAAGTATCAAAGATATGTCACATTTCAGTAGACGTTAGCTTGACCTGGAAATAGTTCAACATTTTTCAATTTATTCAATTGCGATATCATTAAAATGCTCCTCTTACCAAGGTTCGGAGACCCTACTGATTGGCTTGGTCTTGGAAATGATTTTTGTGGCCGATCTTCAGGGAAATTCAGCAACAAGTATCGGGCAAAATCACTGCGTGTCTTTGAAGAAAAGCCTAAAAAAGTCTTTCTTGCAAGCCACATTTCGTGCACGTCTTTTTTTAACTTTATACGCGCAAAGCCTATCTCGTCTTTGGGCCGTCCACGCTTTGGAGGTGAAGCCATGACCCGCAATTAAAACCAGCTTTTTTTCGTTTAATATCACTCTGAGTTTAACAAAATAACTCTCCATAGTTAACTGATGATTTAAAAAAACAAAAGATATATTACATCAAGATTGCTCGAATAGGTACGTATTTTCTCACACTTTTAGCTGCGAAGGTCCCCATTTTCCGTGCACCCTAGAATGGCCGCCACAGGCATTTAAGCGCCGCAATACATTACTATGAGACTCATTCTTATTCTTTAACTCGAATAATTGCTTATCAAAGAGATTTAACTTAGACTTGAATACAATTATTCCTCATATAGATTGCAAATGGTTTCTTTTTGCTATTGTATGATGACTTCCATGTCTTTTTGTTTTCTTCTAAGGGTCTCTTTTCTTCAAAAACACACAGTGATTTTGCCCGATACTTGTTGCTGAATTTCTCTGAAGATCAGCCACAACAATCATCTCCGAGACCAAGCCAATCAGTGGGGTCTGCACGAGAAACGTCAAATGGACGTTCTTCTGGACACCCTCCCCTCCTTCCCATCCACCTCACCTCTTAGAAACGTCACGCACATTTAAAGTAGACTTGCCTGTATTAAAGAGACGATTTTTTCACTTCTTTGAATTCGTATCTTACTATGCCGGCTAATTCCACAACACTCTTGTTGTAAAAATTAAACGACAACTGAGAATCTATCCAATAATCGAAATATTTACTATTGCCGTCTATTTCTTCGATTCTATGTCCTGGGTAAAGTAAACTAGGCATTTATTTTCATAAATGCCAGTTACAATCAGTCCTTTCCACATAGTTTCGTCTCGCTTGTATATTGTTTTGTAGGCTACTTGTACTTCCTTTGTGATTTGGACGTTCTTTTCTGTCTCAATGAGTTCGAACTCATCAGTGCTCAAATTGGACACTTCATCATCATCAGGAAAATACAGGTGATATTTGGTATCGTCAAGCTGCTCCACTATAACTGCAACCCACCATTTTTCATTTGGTGTGCCTTCGTCATACAGTTATAGCATATTCGCTTTCCGTCCCACTATATCTTCACTAACACGCGACCTCTTGTTGGAAATAATTTCCACTTCTCTCACTTTTGAATAACGAGGTCTCCCCCGCTGTTCCTCAGTCTTGATCATCATCTTAACACTCATTCTCATCTTCGCTGTCAATTTTCTTTTCTAACTCTGCTCCACCTCGCTCCATTTAATTTCTCCTTGCCGTAGAAGCAGCTGGGCTATTGTGGCACTGGAAGTAGACCTCTTTGACTCAGGTGGTTTTCGCATTTATCCGCTCTGCTTCTTGTGCATGTAAAGCTTGTGATACGACTTGAAGGCCATTCCGCAGTTAGTAAATGAGCAAATATGTTTCTTCGCCAGGCCTCCAAAAATGAACTGTTGCTTTAACTTTTCTATGGTACGCAGAAATATACGCATGACGCTTTTTTTCCGTCTTTGATGAAAAACTGTATGGTGGACAGCTATTAAAACGTCTAAGCTGCTTGGCTTCAACAGATGGCTGTTTCTAGCTATAGTCATCAATTTCACTCTCAGACAGCTTGCACAGCTCGAGAATTGTTGCGTTGCGATCGAGATGATCTGCTGACTTCTCCATTCTGAGTAGCTTGAAATTTCGCCGTTTGTGGAAGTTATACATTTTCAAGGCTTGCCAAGGCTTTCCAGTTCACACCGTACCGACTAGATTGGAGATTGGTGCACTTCATAAAGGCCACTTCGTTGGCTTGACGATTAAGATGACGCTATTTCGCTTTCAGAAACCTCTTGGCGTTCTCATGTCCAAAGAACACTTGGGATTCTTTCTCTTGGCAAGTGACATACTTAGTTGACACAAAGCAACTCCACCCTAACCGAGTGGAAACTGCTAAGCTCTTCCATTGCGTTATCAAATACTTTGGCGTTCTTGTTCTCTTTTTCTGTTGGAAACAGACTGGTCAATCTAAAACACAACTCCAGCAAAACGCCTAGAAAGAGGCGTCGGGAGATATTCAATCTTGTTGAGTGCTGAATATTGTGCTAAGTAACAGCATACAATAAGTAAGTCTAGCTCCAGTTTTTGCCACAACCTGAAGAAGAAAGTGCGTTTGCCAGAAACGATACATTCCAGTCAGGGCCACCGTCTACAGTATGTTTTCGGTTTTGAGATGGGGCCGTTTAAGTCTTCAAGTTTGTACTCTTGTTTAGTGCTTTGTTGATTGTGTTTATCGGATTGCCTTTGGGTTGGCCTGCATCAGCATTGGCGTTTTGCTGCGCTGTTTTGTGTGTCGTTGCGCTTCACCACAAGGTCGTATTCGCTGAAATCGCCAAGTACGATTTGATTAAAATCAGTGGTTGATTCGATTTCAGTCGACAGGGTTTGAGAAGCACCGTCCTAAATTAGTACTGTTTAAAGAGTTGCAAGGGGAACTGGTTTGAACATCTGTCGCGGTACTACTTTCTTTACTTTCTAACATGTATCCTGAAGGTATCAATAGGTATCCAGGAACAGGAAAATCGTGATCAAGCAGATTTGAGTAACCACCTACTTCAAAATATCTCGTTAGAGGGTGGTATCCGCTGACGGCTGATGCGCCAACCTTCGCCGAGAACATCGACTCCAGACGGTAGGCCACTCTTGCGAACAGGTAGTGTGTGTCATGATGGTGTTCTCTATAGCTATTAATCTTTCCTTCCACGTTTGGCGTTTATATATCCCTTACACCGTCGGGCAGCTACGGTGTTTTTTCTGAGAGCTTGGCCAGCTTGGAACAAGTATCGACAATCAAAGAAGTAAACAACAGCTCAAAAATCTTTATAGCTGAATTGCTTTCTGCAAGAAACCTTTTCTATGCGCTGCTTTAATACACTAGGTTTTAACCTATAATTTACTGTACCCCATGCCAACCCAAAAGGGATTAAAGTGAAAATATTTGAAAGAGAAAATGTTTGTACTGTCCACTTACGGTACCTTATTGTTGTATCACCAATGCCATGCTCTCGAAGTCCTTCAACGTTATCGTGCAGATGGTTTTTGATGTCACGAATGGTTACCCCAAGACTGGTTCCGGTGTTAGAGCGTCTCCTCATGTGGGCTCTACATCTATGTTGTTTAATAAATTCAGTGATGCAATTAACAATACTTGGAAATTTCCCGACAATGGATGGCCTGCGTCCCTTCTTCTGCGGTTGGTAGTAATGCGGAGACAACTGATTTCCAATGCCTGCACGTCATTAGATGTTGTGCTGAGAATACACTTAAATGCATCATATTCGTGAAAGTTGAAAATAATTTCAAATGCACCTGGTGTCAAAACCATTTCGTGTTTGTTTATAACGCAACGACCCTTCCCTGCAAAAGAAACCGGAAAATGCCATTACTGGAAATAATTTCAGCAGTTGAACCGCCAATTCAGTAAAAGAAATGTTCTGAGTGGTGATGTCTGGCTCCAAGAATTACATATATCTTCAAGCGTCAAGAATATCGATTCTGACAGATGGCCTATACTTTCTTCAAACCTGAATACCTAAGTGGTCCAGTAGTTTTAGCTGCTGCTTTTCCTGTTCAAAAATGTTTTCAAGTGCGTTCTGCCAACTTAGATGAACCCCGTTTAGGCATTCAACTTCAATCAGGTCTGCCTTCGGTCTCTTTATAGCAGCATCGTCTTCTTTGCGAATCTGTTTTAGACGTCTCTGTCAACTGTCACGCAAATGACGGTCAGAAACCAAAGGCTTTAATTGTGTCATTTCCATCACAGTTTGACTCAGAAGTTAGCTTTTCTACGTGTGACACGCCCAGTACGTGTGCAGCATTCTTTTTATTAACGTCCACTTCACTTGCTTCTTTTAAAAGCATCCCCACTTTAATCTCTTGCTCAGTGCTTCCATTTCTAAGGAAATTTCCTTATACTCAGGAAATCCTGAGCTGAAAAGGAAATTCTCACGACAGGAAAAAATCTAAGGAAATCTCAGGAAATTGACAAAATTATCCGACTGCAAATAAAACATCACAAAATCTTGAAAAACGAATTAGTTTTCTTGATTTTCTTGTAGTAATAACTAACAACAAAACAAATTACCAATATCCAGTCCAGTGATCGGTTTCTGCTATATACTACGTACTACCACTAGCGTGTCTTCGCTGCCGCTGACCAGTGTCAAATTATATTTTACAATTAACCTGATATAAGAACTTGGATAAAAACTGGAAAACAATATCACAGAGTACAAGTACAATACCGATAAATAAAATATGTAAATGAACAAGATCTCGAAGACAGAAGACTTGAATAATGGATGATGATAGCACTTCCGACGAAGACGTTGTTGAGGACGAAGTTGATACTGACAGTGAGAAAAGGAAAAAACCATCCTCGAAGCCACCAACTACAAAGAAGAAAAGATATGACACGAAGTTTCAGAAATGCTGGCTAATTGCTGAGCAGTTTAAAGATTGGATTGAAGAACGCGGCAAAGCGCCATTCTGTAAAGTTTGTAAAACTCACCTTTCTTGTGCTAAAACGGCGTTGGTGCGACACAAAGATAGCAGTACCCATAAGAAGCAGCAATAAATGGTTTCCAATTTGCAACAATCATACCCAACAGTCACATCTTTGTTCGCTTCTCAGACAAAGCCTGCCCGAATTGAAATCAAACTTTGCGCATTCATTGTAGAAAATAACCTCCCAATTAGTTTGTCAGAAGATTTGGTTGCTTTGTTAAAGAATCTATTTCCTTCAGAAGTGTCATTACAAAATGTTAAACTTGGGAAACAAAAAGCAACAAATGTCATACGTCAAGTGCTTGGATTTTATTCAATAAAAGAAGTCATTACTAAATTGAAAGCCAATCCATTTTCATTGATAATCGATGACACAACTGGCTATACTTGGGACATATTTTGATGAAGTAAGTTTCAAGTTGGATACTTTTTTGATTGATCTAGTAACACTGCCAGATGGAACTGCAACAACTATTTATGAAAGTGTCATTAAATGCTTAAGTGACAAGAGTATTCCCATGGAAAATGTGATTGGATTTTCCTCTGATACATGTAATGTCATGTTTGGAAAGAACCACTCTGTAGGACAGATGTTGGTAAAGGATTACCCATGGATTATGGCAGTCAAGTTTTCATGTCACATGATTCACCTGTGTTGCTCTTACGCCTGTAAAAAACTTCCAAAATCATTGGAAGACCTATGTCGTAACATATACTCCCACTTCAGCATGTCTCCAAAGAGAACTGAAGCTTTTGTTGAGTTTCAAGAAGTTTTTGATCTTGAACAGCATAAAATCTTAAAGTCTGATCAAACAAGATGGCGTTCGATGAAAGGTGCAGTCAAAAGAATTCTTGAGCAATACAGTGCGTTGAAGCTTTACTTTACTTCCGAAGTCATGGAAGATCCAACTCACACGAATGAATCTGTCCTTAGTAGCCTTAACAACAAATATACACTAGCTTATTTGGAGTTCATGGACTATTCCTTAGGTAGATTTGTATCCTTCAATCTTCTTTTTCAATCTGAAACTCCTTTACTTCATCAACTTAAAGATGAAGTTGAGAAGTTAATATTTTCCATATGTGGTGATATTTTGGACATATCATATATCAGAAGTGCAATGCTTTCAAAATTGATGCAAGAAACAAAGCTCATCAAGTGCCTCTCAACAAAATGTATTTAGGAATTTTAGCAACTGAAACAATTCGAGAGATCGAAAGCGATTTGGAATCCAGAGGTTTGACCAGCCATGAGGATATCCAACTTTTATGTTCACACTGCAGAGATTTTCTCATCGAATCAGTATCACAAATTCAAGAAAGATTTGCCGACTGCCAAAACAGGGATCATCTGTTTTGTTTATTACCCATTATGGCTTTTAATTTAAAAATTCCTTCTCTAAGTTTATTATATAAAGAAATGCCACACCTGGAAGGGGTTGCTGCTTTGCAAAGTGTAGATCCAGAATGGAGAGAACATGCACTCAATCCAAAACTCAGTGAACAACTAACCCCAGAAGAGTATTGGCAAGTGGTGTTTAAAGAGAAAGATGGGAGTGGGAAGCCAAGATATCCACACTTAACAAAGGTGATGAAAGTCCTTCTATCTTTGCCCTTCTCAAATGTAGCTGCAGAAAGGTTATTTAGCCAGTTGAAGTTAGTAAAAACTGATCACAGGTCTTCTCTTAAGCAGGAAAGTCTGGTGGCCCTCCTTACAACAAAGATGGCACTTACTAAACCCAAGGGACACATAAGGCTGCTAAACTTGTGCCATCAAGAGATATGCTTGATCTCCACAAAGCAATGAAAACAGATGCTGATAATGATGAGGTAGCTGAACTGAGAAAAGAATTTATTAAAACACTTAAGTGATTTAACAAGTCGTGATAGGATTAGGACACGCAGTATTTGTCTATTTGATATTTCATAAAGTTTTTATTTTGTTCTGTATATATTTTGTTCTGTGTAGCTGTTTTACTGTACATTTTCAGCTATTGACCTAATGTGACATTTCAAATATAATGTAAACAGTCAGACTATCTTTGACTTTGATATTTATTTTCATTGGACATTGATATTTCTTTTCAAAACTTACTGAAAGTCTTTACCTCATTTTACACGGCCAAATTTTCTTTGGCAAATTTCATGTGCCAAATGTCTTTTGAATGTAAATTTGTCAAAAACCCCTAATTTAAATGATCAAAAATCCTTTGGACACGTGAAATTTTTCTAAGAAAATTTAGTCATGTAAAAAGGTCTTTAAATCGTTTAAGGGAGAATAAAATTCGAAATGAATTGTATTGAATGAAACTGGTTTTAATGTTTTTATGCCAGAAATCATTAAGGAAATATCAGGAAATCTGGAGAAAAAATCAGGAAATATCAGGAAATTTTCATCATCGAAAAGGGAAATCTCGATTTTCGTTATGGAAGCACTGCTCTTGCTCTTCAACTTTCCTCCGTGATTGTTTGAGTGCCGTAACTTTTTTGGTAGCGAGGCTAGAAATTCTACAACGCTCCCTCAATGACTCAAAATTTTTCTACTCACAAGCAGCTCCAGTGAAAGGTGTTGTGTACTCTACAGCAGCCAATACGTCATTAGATAAAATTTTGCTGACGTTTTCCTGCGGTAGTATTTTACGTATGAAATATGTAAGCAATTGCAGCTCGTGCTCTTTCAGATATTTTTCACTATATGTATTGTATTGTGTTGTTGTAGATCCTATTTATACGGGTAACTGCCACAACTTTGAACGTGCGGTTTTCTATTAAATAAATACCATAAATATCTACTTCAATATGTACAATTAAAGATTAAATTTAAGTGAAAGCACACAACGAATGATCGAACTGTTCGCGAAACTCGCCAAAAAATCCACTAGTTTTACTAATCATTATGAACCAATTTATCGTGTTTAAAGAATAACATTAACCTTCATAAGCGCGAAAAAACCTAAAGCTGACCCGCGGTAACTAACGTGAAATACTTTATATAATTTTACTGAACGGTAGCTACAGTTGTGTTGTACGCGTTCATAACATGAATTTGCAATTTCCGATAAGAAAACTACTATAGATGCGGTACATTATTTATTGCAGTAAAACTGATTTTAGACTTAAAAATTACGATTATAGAACAAAAACAATATATAAACATATCTGTGTGACATTATAAAATTTCGTATTTAATAACTAATTCCAGTTACCATTTACCAAGATGTATTAAATCAAGCAGAGCGAAGTCGAAATGCAAGCATTGATAGTGTATGAATATAGAGTTCTCATATCATCCTTTATCGGGAAACAACTTCATAAATTTCAAATTCATTTTAAAAAAGAAATCGAAGGTCAATTTGTCTTCAAGAGTTCAAGATGAATGTTTCGCATTTAATATCATTTTTCTTTGTTCACTCGACTATTGTTCTTCAAAACCAATTTTTTCGACATTTAAAACGCATTTGAGTCGTATTTTAATATGTGGATTATTTCGCATTCATCTCAAGGCCGAAACCAGCCTAAAGTAAGCTACGAAGACCGTACGAAAAGTTTTTTGACGGATGGGAATTGTGAGAGTGCAATGCAAAAAACTATTGCACTCCTAGGAGTATTAGTAGTAGGCCCTTTTTCATTGCACTCTTGGAAAATGGAACTTTTTGTTTAATATCACGTGACCATAATCAACCAATTAAACGACCAGAATTTAATGAGGTATTATACGGCTATCGCCTCGTTGAATGGAACAATCGATCTTTCGCCTCATGAAAATATTCTTACCATTGCACTCATGCATAAACATTCATTATTTGTGTATTGATCATGATGATTTTTGAACCGATGATTGTTTTGCCTGCATGCTATACTGCTGGCTATAAAAGCTGAGTACTTCATGAAAGCCTTACATAACTGAGAGCCGCGATCTCCGAATCCACATTTGCTGCGATGAAAAATATGATAGCGTGGCGTGATCAAATTTACATTTTTCGGACAACTTTGGAACATCGCTTGTAAAAACATATACACATACCCGAAGTAGACAGGCTAAAATACAGCAAATTAGAAACGATTTTGAAAGGTTTGATAGTTTGTCAGTATATTTTAACTGTCGATGGTGTCATACAGCCGGTAAAAAATGTCCGGTTACATTGATAAAAAAATTAAAAGTATGTCGAACTTGACTATTGCAGAACTTAAGGAGTGCTTTGCGCCTAACATTTTCAAAATATTTTTTAAGGTAGTGGGCAAAACAAAAACTTATGGATTTTGGTGCATGTAACGATTGTATTTGTTTGAATTACATTGAACAGGAAGTTAGGAACATTGAAAAATTGCAAAAATCTATGCTTCACAAATCTTATAAAAGAACTACTTAGCTAAAGTACACTCTCTCAAAGAAATTGATACTTGGATCAATTTATTACAAGAAAACTATAAAAATGTTTTATCTATGCATAGCTTCAAAAGACTTATAAAAACCTCCAACTCTACTTGAATAGCAGAGAAAATAAAAGTGTCTAGAAACGAGTAGTATGTCTAGCATTTCAAGTCCCACTGTATCTTGAGCTATTGTCCAAGTCTGTACATATTCTTCTTTCTAAAACTTATATTCTTGTTTATTTACGTAGAATTAGTTATACCATTGTAAAAAATAGCAATTACTGTAAATATTTAACAACTTTTTTCTTTCTGCATGCAATAAATTTAATAGTACTTAGTAAACTGTATGGGTCTTGATAAAAAAGCCTGAAAAGGTTTCTAGTAGACCCGTAGCCCAAAAAGTATTTTAAATGATGTAAATAAGCTATAGTAATTTCCTAGGGGCAAAATGATTTAATTAACGATTGACAACTATACGCACGAAATTTGCTACTAACAAAGAAGTTATGAGGCCAAAAACTATACGAACAATGACCCCTATGCAATCAAACACACCGGCAATCGATTCTATGTTAATTTACCCCAAGTAGCATGCATTTCACGTGATTCGGACTATTGCATCAACAAGTATAAACCAAGTTTGGTCAATAGCGTGTTCGTACCATTGATATCTATTAAAGCTGCCTAACGCATCTATAGACCACTTGCGCGTGACGTCACACGCAACGATTTCGTAATTTAGCGGCCATGTTGGGGGCAAATTTAAAAACAAAATGTGTATTTTTCAAAAACAATATTAATACGCGCGGCGTACGTGTTTTTTAATGAAATATGCTGAACGTAAGTTCATTTTTGAATTGCAACTGTGCTTAACTGTGCTTTTTGCATTTGTTGACATTTCACACAACAAAATTTGCCTGCAATATGGCGGATAGCAACACGATGTGTGACGTAACTGCAAGTGGTCTATTGTTGGGTTTTGAAGCCGGAATTACGTCAGATTTTTAGACTTGCGGTTGGATAACCCTACTTGAGCATCAAACGTTGTAGATTTCTTTTACAGGATGAATAGCTTACGTTTTGAAACAAAAGTTTTACGTTTTGGAACAAAAGTTTTACGTTTTGAAACAAAAGTTTTACGTTTTAAGGCAAAAGCTTCCTAAAAATCAGTTTCCTTACCGAAACTACGTTGATTCACGTTGATCCTTGAGTGGGGCCATTCAGCATGGCCGCTGATCCAAACATACGACGTGTTTCCGGCTTCAATTTAATTTGGGTTTTGTATTACGATGCACTATCCATTAATGCATGTCAATGGTTCGTACGGAAATTTCCGACGATATAAAAGTGCTTGTAGGTAAGCTTGTATTCCATGTATTGAATCGAATTTTTCAGTACATAAACCTTCGATTACAAGCTTTAGGCAATCATTGCAAGATGTGCGACAGAATCGGCCGGTGTAATCGTGAAATGACACGAGTCAATGAGGCCATGGCCAAGTTTCGAATCAAATTTAAATATATTCTCAAGTATAGCGTTTGACAAAAATATCAACTCTTCATTCGAAAGCTTGTTTTATAAGGAATACAAAGATACCTGATTCATTTCTTGGGAGCTAACAAAGGCATAGAAAATTTGATTTTAGTGGCACGATTTCACTTTACGACCGACCGAAAGACTAACTATAAATTTAATTTATAACAGATTCTCTAAAATCTAACTTCACAATAAATTTATTCATTAAGTTGTCTTGTATCATAAATAGACAGATAGTTTTATTAAGATTACCACCACATTGCAGCTTCATGTCTGAATTATGCATGTGATATCATTTACATGACCAAAACAGCAAACTAGAATGACCTAAAATATCTAAGAAATATATTGTAATGCAAATTATATTTAACAAAACAAATTCCTAGAACATTGTTGAATTACCTTTATATAATAACTACAGTGAAACACGCAATCTGATTGGTCAATACCCGGGCAGGATGAGACAGTCTTGCACGGGAAATTTGAAAGTTGACATCGCTTCGCATTTTACGAGTTTATTACGAGTTTAAAATTGCCGACAAAAAGCCATTTTAGCTTCTGAAATTAGCAGAGATTGAAGATAAAGTCAAATTCTAGAGTACAAGGTACAGAAACTATAATCTTTTATGTTTTCAAACTTCCATAATGTCTTGTATATTTTTGTTTTGTTTACGTTATAAATTTAACTGAAATACAATTTTTGGCACTCGCATATTTTTTTTTCAGCTTATGCTGTAGCGATAAAAGTACAACCGTTCGAATCAGCAGACAATGGTACGTGCCTATAAAGAACTAAATTTTCTTTGCCCACAGTGCTTTCTTACACGCGTACTGCACTTCAAATGCCAGTAATTTTTTAGGTTTCTGTTTACACAAAAATATAAAATTGCAAAATGTAACTAGTATATCCCTCACTTTGGCCGTTAATAACATCCGTTTTTTTACAACATCTACGCTTCGGTTTAGTACCAATCTATGTCCCTGTTAAAATACTATATTTTCACCAAGTTTTAGAGCAAAAGAACACAAAACAAAAAAGTTATGCGAGAAGTTTTAAAATTGTGTAAATTTTAGCGTACGGTCGAATGCCGACAAAGCTAAAGTTGACGATTCTTGGGAGAATTGCGTACTTCATCAATGGTTTAAAAAGTGTTAACCGTTGTTTTATTGTAGTTATTTTATAAAATAATTACTAGATGATTTTCCGTGCAGGATAGCGTGATCCATGCACTTGGAATGTTGCTCGATTTTCGGAAAGCGAAAAAGCGATTTCCGAAAATCTCGCAGCATCCCGCGTGCATGGATCACGATTCCGCACGGAAAACCATTCAGTAATCCTTTAGTAGCAGAGGGAATAACAGTGTCTGGAAATCTATTAGTCTTACACTTTATCGTATTAAAAGTTCTATGTCTTAGAAGAATGTTCGAAATATAAGTCTTAATTGGTAGAAGCCATTTCATGCCTATTATAAAGGATTTCTACGCCAACTGTACTCAGTAGCGTAGCCAGCCCGAGGATTTAGTCCCGCTATGCAAATATTTCATGTTCATGACTGTGAAAACAATGAATTTCTAAAGAAATGAATAATGATAATAACTTGAAAACAACTTGAAATTTGCATAGCGGGACTAAATTGTGGGGCTGGCTACGCCACTGACTGTACTTAGTTTACAGAATGCGCCGACAGCGAGTCAGTCAGTTATGAACAACAGCTGTTATCACATATTGTTAATATGCAAACTAGGAATGGCTCGAGGATTGGTTTCTTCAACATATCATCATGCTTTTAATAACTTTCATTCCCTCGGCACGCAAAATATTGTTTTTCCAGTAAAAAATCAAACTGTTGAATGTTGAGTTCATCGATGCCGCAGTGCCCGCCCAAAGCCCTGCAAGATACGCACCATCCAAAGTAAATTGAGCCTCTTTTGACGTTTGCCTTAGTCCAATATAGACCAAACTTGGAATAGACAGCAAATTTAGACAAACGATTACCCACAAACTAGTTGATATATTCTTCAAAGAAAAAAATCTTTTCCCTTCAAGCGATTTTTCGTTGTTTCCGCGATATTTTCTGGCCACTTTTAACAATTTGCAGTTGATAAACAATGTGGAAGGAATGAAAATAATGCCAAATATAAGAAGACCAACTTCATAAGGGATGACCCAGTTGTTTATATGCACTACAAGTTTCACGGCAGTTACAGTAATAATCACTAAGAAGACAAAAAGAGTTAAAAGTTTTCCCTTCGTCACAGACGTTCGATGAAATATTGGATACTGTATGGCCAAATATCGATCAACACTCATCACGAAAAGGGCGACCACAGAAAAACCAACAAATGTACTTAATACATCCTGAGTATTCACAAGCCATCCAGGGTATACGTTAAACTTTTCTGTCAACCATAACATCGTGACAAGCGCCATGAATGGATGAGCAGTTAAAACCACGAGCAAATCGCAACAGGACAAAATCATTATCATAAAATAACACAACTTCTTTCGAAGTTGCACAGATCTCCAGAAACTGACTATGACCAAATAATTTACACATGTTCCTGAGAAAAAGAACAATGTGTTGAGAATTAATATGAATGTAAGGTTAACAAAATAAATGGGCTCCATCGCATCATAAACGTGAAGTAATCAGTATAGGTTGCAGATGGCATTGTATATTATTTGTTAGCTCTACAAAATCTACGCACGCGATTGGTTAAAATCGATCACGTGTATTTTGGTTACCTGCATGGCAACAAAAGTCGTTTGAGTACATTATTGACAATGACATATATTAAAAATCGCGCTCGTTGTATTCAGATTGTACATGAAGAAATTCCTAGAAGAACTAAGCAAAGAATTTCGAACGTAAATATACAAAACAAAGCATTTAATTTTTTGTCGGTATAGAAAGTTTTTCGTTCATTGATATTCAGCTGGTGCGTTATTTGTAAACAAAACACTCACAACCGTCCTTAAGTACACGACATAATGATGTGAGATATGTTTTACATGAGAATACCAATATGTCTGAGAACACTTGCATTTGAATATTTTTTATTTAAAACTTGAGAATGACATTTTCGAACCAGTTGAGACATTGATGACTTGTCTTAAAGTGTATATTTATTAAATGTTTGTTCACTAAAACGTTGGCCGTAGCAAGACGATTCGAATGATATATTGCATTTCCCAATCGGAAAAATATTTTCGTAGATATTTGACTTTAAACCCGCCAATTTTTTAACTGGCTCCGAATAAAGCTTGCGATGTCAAATCGGGAATGGAAGTGATTCTGCTAGTATTAATTTGCTAGAAATTACTGTTATTTTGACAAAGCATATGAGTGTAAAATGGCTTGGCGTTGCGTTATTTTGGCTGTAACTCTTCGAAAGCGTTAAAACAACGCAGGCGCTGGGTGTTCGACGCAAGATAAGCCCTCCAAGACAGACAAGTTATAAAACAAAAATCCGTGTTTAATACGACTGATCAATCAATCCACCCTTTTCGAGGTTTGACCGACGGGGGGTAACACGTGTAGTAATTCGAAACAGTCGGACAAACAACAAGCGTCGCGTTAATACTTTTGTATACGAGGAACCATTGATTATCGATAATTTTAGCGAAATTTACTTTTTAAAGACAAAGAAAGGCAAAATAAAAAAGGGCAAAGTTCCATCAAAGCATGGATAGTACTTTGAAGCGCAATCATTTTGACAAAATGGCGCTCTGACTTGAAACAATATTCAAAAGCGCGAGGCGTTTCAGTAACTGGATATCTTGAGCCAGCATTAGTTGAGATAGCGAAATCCGTCGAAAAAATTTTGATACCTGTCTTAGACTATGCAAAATCAAAAGAGGAGAACAAGTTGATTATTCATGGTGTTGAAACAGAAGACCCGCTATCTTCAGCGCACGAATATGTAAATGATTTTAACGCATCGCTGCCATTCGGTCTTTTCGATATTTTTAATCATCTCATATACAGTTCCACAGAATATGATAAACAAGGGCTTGCCGCATGCAAAGCATTTGATGACTATCGTCTTTTTGAAGAGGGATATGTTGAATCTCTATTAACAAAGCCATTACCCATTGTGATATGGTTGGCCATTTGTTTAAAAATGGGTTCGTGATATATGGGCTCTAATCCAATGTATATTTTTCACCAACATATATATGTGTCTTTTAGACGCGTATATATGCGTACAAAACACCCATATATATGCATACAAAACACGCATAGATACGGCGTACAAAACACGCATACTGTATATATGGGTGTTTTGTATGCATATACACGCGTCTAAAAGACACATATATATGCGTTTAAAGTGTTTAGTGAAAAAGAATACATTGAATTAGAGCCCATATATCACGAACCCATTTTGAAACAAATGGCCAACCATAGTGTGGGAGTGCATTTATATGTGGGTATTGTCTAACCTTTTCGCGGCTTGCAGTAGCAGGAACAGGGTCAGGGTCGGTCCATTATTACCAATAAAGTGCAATCCACAGATATAAGAATGTTTCGTGCAAACAAAGTTGTCGCCCCGACAACATGCCCTTATCCATGCTTCTCGTCGTATCTTCTCTTTCTTAAAAGACGGGAAATGGTAAAATTGAACACATTTTCCTTCAGAATTTATTAATCTTTCTGGGCAACGCGAATCACTATTGCAAGTGCCCCACGCACGGTGTTTAGCCATTTTCTTTTGCAGTCGAACTACTTAATATTTGTATGCGCAAGTACAATGAAAACGCAATGTTTGTCCGACTGTTTCGAATTACGCTACACGTGTTACCCCCCGTCGGTCAACCTCAAAAAGGGTGGATTGATCAATAGAAGTTATCCCCCCCGCTGTTACGCATGGGTGGCGTATATTCAAATGGCCACATGAATGTACGCCACCCCTCTACCAGCTTGCGCTGTCGTCGCAATATGTTCATTAAGGCGACTTTTGTTGACCTTAAAATGTCTTCTAGGATATTTTATCGATTCAGCAGTTGGTCAAAAACTCTAAGACTTCATCATGAAAGTATAGGGATAAATAAATAACGAAATCTAGTTTGTTTTGAACAAACCACATTATATTTTAAGGCAAAAGCACGTTAATTTATATTTATCATAGCTCGTTGTTTACTGAATTCTTTAAATACCATATTTATGCAAAGCTGTAAATTGTAGTAATGATTAATATGTCAGAGAAAATCATCATTAATCCTGTATTAGCATACTGGCCTTATGGGCGTTAAATTTAGCGGATCAGGTAATCCCCAAACGGGATCAGGTAACTATCATTATAACAATGCTACTCCTTTTCTTCGCCCGGTTAATATTTTAAAACCACGTATGGAATTGAAGTTTGCCAACCGGTGGAACTGGACAACCGATGCTAGTTTCATCCTGACCAATCACGAGATTGCTCAGGGTTTTTTCCTGGGATTTCGCTTCGTGTGAAAGTATACAGTAGCCCTCTATTTCCAAAGCCTTTGCATGTCCGCGTGTAACACAAGCAGGGTCATTCGCAAGACCGGAGTCGCCGTGCTAATATCACTGGTCGAAATTTAAAAATTAAAATCTCAAACACAATAAAAAAATTAATACTTTTAAGACTATGCCAAAGCAGATCAACAAACGTTGTTCAACTCGTCCACACCAACAACGTCGCCACAATACCAGCACCGGCGCGCCTTCGAATGTCAACCAGCCAGGTGTCACACCAACCACTGGTTCAGCAATGAATCACGCCGACTTGTCTACCGACGTTTTGTATCTCCTCATCACGGAATTGCGCATACTAAAACGGCACAGATGCAATTAAAGTAAGTGACTGAGTTAATTGACTGACACAGAAAATATCAGCATTCTGCTTTGTTCCCTAGCTTGGACATGTTAGATTTTGGCATTTGCGACTAAGTTTGAATTCCTCTAGTAATTAGAGATTTTGATATTTGTCAGCACTAAACGCGAGGAGATTCCGTACTTTTATTAAGTTAAAACCGTTTTCAGCTTGTTGGGTTGAGTTGCAAGAGATAGGTCTAAAGTTTGCCAGATGAATTTTGGTGTATAGTTAAAAATTAAAATTTGCATATCAACGCAAAACAGCAAAAAACTCACTGTTCTTCAAGCTAACTCTTTTCTACAGCTGTGCGATTATTTATGCTTAACGAATTTCCATCGTGGTAGATAATGGCCTTGAATTCTAGAAGACCAAACGTTTCTTCTCTTTGTGTGCAATATTGCTGCGATACAAAATGTTAAAATTATATGCACGATATATTCTATTTTGTTTATGGCCAATCAGAATAAAATTCTACCTTATGTAAAGCTTCATCCATGATGGAACAAATGAAATGTATCAAGCACATTTTTTAACAATGAAATATGAAATCAAAAGGTGGCTAGGTTTTAAAAACAACAAAACAATTGACACTCCCTATAGATAGAAATCATTTTTAATACAACGTGTCCGCCAACTTGCAATGATCATCAGGTATCATTCCTGATCATACCTGATGATGAAACGTTTCCACCAACTTCCAGTCATCATCAAGTATCATGCCTGATAATGAAGACGTTGTATTAAACATGATTTCTATCTACGGATTGTTACATACAAATGTGCGATGAGCGGTTAGAAAACATGGACAACTTTATTATATATTTAAAATTATATATTCCACCGTTCCACGCCTGCATGATCAATAACTTTAGAAAGGTTGTAACTTTGTTAATAATATACAAGGAAATGTTTCTCGACTGTGATTGGTCAATTTCAATGCAGTTAAAATTGAGATAGGAAAACGGGATTGTAAATTTTCTTAACAAAACAAACGAAATGGCTGGTGAAATTGACGAGCAATTGTGGTCAAATTTGGCTGGTTTTTAGCAAAATGGTTCATTTAAACAATCTATCTCAATACTGCGAAGTTCTAACTGGCTACTTTACACGTTTTTAGCGTCATGATTAAAAACTCACTCGTGCATGTTGCTATTACCCATACCAAGCGTATAATAAAAAAACTTTGTAATGGCTTGTGCCAATATGAAAGGAGTCAGTTTTTTAGTTATCATGTATTTACTAAAATTACACAATGAGTTGGGCGACCTAGGCTATAAACACAAACACCTGCTCGGGATGCCCCCCAACTACTGACATTGTTACATAACTGTTATGGACAGTTATTAATAACACATTGCAATTGTTACCTTCATAATAATCACAGATCACAAATATCATTAATTATTGTTTATAAATAAGAACAGACAACAATATGAAGACAAATTACAGTGTAGAATATTACTATTTCTGTTGCCTCTTCGACATGCAACAAGTACCCTTTGTATAAAAGTTTACAAAACCTCCCCTTTTTCTCTTCCCACTGACTGTCTTCTCTTCATTATTGTCCGTATTTTTCGACTAAAATACTCATGAAGGCTATTGTAGACATTTGTCTTTACTTTAAGTAACGGATCCAGGGTAAGTCAAAATAAGTCATAGCAGCTCAATTTTAAATTCAAAATAACTTTATAACAATGTCATGGGTTATGAATTTCAAAAGAATAAAATCTATCCAATGAAGTCGCTTTGAAGGTATTTTGAAATGTAAATATATCAGTAGTAATATAGGGGCCGATCGAGCCTTTTTTTTGAGGGGGCGCGAGGGTGTAGGAGGGGGCGCACACATATTGAGGGGGCGCACCCTCATTAGAATATCGTGCCCTGATTGGTCAAGCAGCGTGACGATCGGCCTTTTTTTTGAGGGGGCGCGAGGGTGTACGAGGGGGCGCACACATATTGAGGGGGCGCACCCTCATTAGAATATCGTGCCCTGATTGGTCAAACAGCGTACGTACAACCCGTGACGTACACACCGTGACGTACGCACCGTGACGTACGCCATAGCCGCGCGCTGATTAGTCGAAAAGCGTACGTACACCCCGTGACGTACACCCCGTGACGTACGCCATAGCCGCGCGCTGATTAGTCGAAAAGCGTACGTACACCCCGTGACGTACACTATAACCGTGCTCTGATTGGTTAAACAGCGTACGTATACCCCGTGACGTACGCCATAGCCGCGCTCTGATTGGCTAAAAAAGCGTACGTATGCCCCGTGACGTACGCTATAGTCGCGCGCTCTGATTGGTTAATGGTTGGCGTACGTATGCCCAGTGACGTACACCCCGTGACGTACGCCATAGCTATGCTCTGATTGGTTAAAAAAGCGTACGTGTATTTTGTCTGGTTATTTTGTAGCACAGTATTGTCGCACAGTATTGCTTACGATATCTTCGGATACTATTCAGAATATGTTTAGTACCGTAGTACAAAATTTAAAGAAAGAAGTACAGGTGATATTTTGCGAGTAAGAAGGATTTATATCGTCGTTTTAGTATATGCGGCATAACAGACTCTATCACTATTGCATCATGTAGTTATGTGGCAAGGGATGGTTAAAGCACGTAAGATTTTGAAGTATCCAGGGTCATCGGCGATGCACGGAGACTACTTTGAAACAATGTTTGATATGTCTTGTTTCATTTGGTTTCAGCTGTATTCCGAATCCCAAAGAACAGAGTGTATTAACAATCTTATTGACTATATTATTCGCGTGTGTAAATTAAAATTCACATCAACTGTATCATGTATTATAAATCATTTTAAAACTTGCTATATACTATGCATATTCTCTGTGGTTGTAGTATAAGCAAAATCACCAATTGGTTACCGCTATTCAATCGAGAAATTATGATTTTTTGAAGACATTGCATAAGTGAATATAAGTTCTGCGCGATGAACATCATAACAACTGCTCATAACAACTCTTAAGCACATCCTGATATACTATACTATTCAGAATATGAATATGAATTTAGATCCGAATTATTAGGAATGCAATAGCATGGGCTTGTGCGTTTTCCTGCGACGGGACTCCCAGGACCTGATTTGTCCCTCCACGGGACTTTTTGTCCCTCCACGGGACTTTTGTCAAGAAATAAATCTTTATGAGCACATGCTCAAACAGCATGAGCACTTGCTCATACGCTCACAATTGCTCATGAGCACCTGCTCATCAATTTGCTCGTGAGCCATCGCATTAATATAACCCTCGAGGGATGACACCAGACTTAGATATGTATTTGATAAATTTATTAAAAATTGAAAAGAAAAGGAGACTTTGTTCATTAATTCTACAAAGTATACTTTATTAACACGCTCATGTAGAGAACAGTTAATCGGCCGCATCATCATTTTCCTTTGTAAAACTATAATCTTTTAAAAGTCTTCTTATCAGAAACTTTCTCTTATCAATAGCAGCTTCCATAGCTTCTTCTGGATCAAAGTCATCGTTTTTCATCAATGCATTTTTTGTCTGCATTATTTTTCTATGTATTGGATCGTTTTTAAGTTGTACCATCCACATAAGGCGTTGCATGTAAACGCTTTCTAGTTCTTTCTGAAGTTTCGGCAAAACATTGGAATATGCTTGATCTCTTGCAGTTTGCTCATCTAAACGTCGCTTTGCTTCTTCAATTAATGGTAGCCAAGGATCCAATTGCTCTTCGTTTTCCCTCTCATTGTCGGTTGCCGTTAAACTTTCGGACTCACTATCAATAGAATTTGTTGAAATATTATCTTCGAAATCCATTTCCTGAATTCTTCGATCCTTTAGTGTACAGTATTCTCTTTCGTGACGGCGTAGGTTGAAGTTGCGATTAAATACTTTCCCGCAAAACTTGCAGCTCATTCCGCTAGACTAACTATCCAGAAATGGCCTGTTTTTGGGAAGCGCTGTAATTTTATGAGCAAATTAATGAGCAATTGCTCATTAGCAGTCAGCGTATGAGCAAGTGCTCATACCGTTTGAGCATGTGCTCATAAACATTTATTTCTAGACAAAAGTCCCGTGGAGGGACACAAAGTCCCGTGGAGGGACAAATTAAGTCCCGGGAGTCCCGTCACAGCAAAACGAACCCACGCCAGCCTTAGGATCTTAAAATAATTTGAATATATAATGTTAGTGTTTAGATCTCAAAGAACTATATATATATATTAATCTACCTTATGAGCAAATGAGCAAGTGCTCATGAGCAATTGTGAGCAAATGAGCAAGTGCTCATGAGCAATTGTGAGCATATGAGCAAGTGCTCATGAGCAATTGTGAGCATATGAGCAAGTGCTCATGAGCAATTGTGAGCGTATGAGCAAGTGCTCATGCTGTTTGAGCATGTGCTCATAAAGATTTATTTCCAGACAAAAGTTCCGTGGAGGGACAAAAAGTCCCGTGAAGGGACAAAAAGTCCCGTGGAGGGACAAATCAGATCCCGGGAGTCCCGTCGCAGCAAAACGTCCAAGCCCATGCTAGTGCAATCCCAATAATTTGGATCGCATGAGTATATCAAGATGTGCTTAAAAGTTGTTATCAGCAGTTGTTATGATGCTCATCGCGCAGGACTTATATTCACTTATGCAATGTCTTCAAAAAAAAAAATCATAATTTCTCGATTGAAAAGGGGCAACCAATTGATATAAGTCCTGCGCGATGAGCATCATAACAACTGCTCATAGCAACTTTTAAGCTCATCTTGATATACTCATGCGATCCAAATTATTGGGATTGCACTAGCATGGGCTTGGACGTTTTGCTGCGACGGGACTCCCGGGACCTGATTTGTCCCTCCACGGGACTTTGTGTCCCTCCACGGGACTTTTTGTCCCTTCACGGAACTTTTGTCTGGAAATAAATCTTTATCAGCACATGCTCAAACAGCATGAGCACTTGTTCATATGCTCACAATTGTTCATGAGCACTTGCTCATATGCTCACAATTGCTCATGAGCACTTGCTCATATGCTCACAATTGCTCATGAGCACTTGCTCATATGCTCACAATTGCTCATGAGCACTTGCTCATTTGCTCATAAGGTAGATTAATATATATATAGTTCTTTGAGATCTAAACACTAACATTATATATTCAAATTATTTTAAGATCCTAAGGCTGGCGTGGGTTCGTTTTGCTGTGACGGGACTCCCGGGACTTAATTTGTCCCTCCACGGGACTTTGTGTCCCTCCACGGGACTTTTGTCTAGAAATAAATGTTTATGAGCACATGCTCAAACGGTATGAGCACTTGCTCATACGCTGACTGCTAATGAGCAATTGCTCATTAATTTGCTCATAAAATTACAGCGCTTCCCAAAAACAGGCCATTTCTGGATAGTTAGTCTAGCGGAATGAGCTGCAAGTTTTGCGGGAAAGTATTTAATCGCAACTTCAACCTACGCCGTCACGAAAGAGAATACTGTACACTAAAGGATCGAAGAATTCAGGAAATGGATTTCGAAGATAATATTTCAACAAATTCTATTGATAGTGAGTCCGAAAGTTTAACGGCAACCGACAATGAGAGGGAAAACGAAGAGCAGTTGGATCCTTGGCTACCATTAATTGAAGAAGCAAAGCGACGTTTAGATGAGCAAACTGCAAGAGATCAAGCATATTCCAATGTTTTGCCGAAACTTCAGAAAGAACTAGAAAGCGTTTACATGCAACGCCTTATGTGGATGGTACAACTTAAAAACGATCCAATACATAGAAAAATAATGCAGACAAAAAATGCATTGATGAAAAACGATGACTTTGATCCAGAAGAAGCTATGGAAGCTGCTATTGATAAGAGAAAGTTTCTGATAAGAAGACTTTTAAAAGATTATAGTTTTACAAAGGAAAATGATGATGCGGCCGATTAACTGTTCTCTACATGAGCGTGTTAATAAAGTATACTTTGTAGAATTAATGAACAAAGTCTCCTTTTCTTTTCAATTTTTAATAAATTTATCAAATACATATCTAAGTCTGGTGTCATCCCTCGAGGGTTATATTAATGCGATGGCTCACGAGCAAATTGATGAGCAGGTGCTCATGAGCAATTGTGAGCGTATGAGCAAGTGCTCATGCTGTTTGAGCATGTGCTCATAAAGATTTATTTCTTGACAAAAGTCCCGTGGAGGGACAAAAAGTCCCGTGGAGGGACAAATCAGGTCCTGGGAGTCCCGTCGCAGGAAAACGCACAAGCCCATGCTATTGCATTCCTAATAATTCGGATCTAAATTCATATTCATATTCTGAATAGTATAGTATATCAGGATGTGCTTAAGAGTTGTTATGAGCAGTTGTTATGATGTTCATCGCGCAGAACTTATATTCACTTATGCAATGTCTTCAAAAAATCATAATTTCTCGATTGAATAGCGGTAACCAATTGGTGATTTTGCTTATACTACAACCACAGAGAATATGCATAGTATATAGCAAGTTTTAAAATGATTTATAATACATGATACAGTTGATGTGAATTTTAATTTACACACGCGAATAATATAGTCAATAAGATTGTTAATACACTCTGTTCTTTGGGATTCGGAATACAGCTGAAACCAAATGAAACAAGACATATCAAACATTGTTTCAAAGTAGTCTCCGTGCATCGCCGATGACCCTGGATACTTCAAAATCTTACGTGCTTTAACCATCCCTTGCCACATAACTACATGATGCAATAGTGATAGAGTCTGTTATGCCGCATATACTAAAACGACGATATAAATCCTTCTTACTCGCAAAATATCACCTGTACTTCTTTCTTTAAATTTTGTACTACGGTACTAAACATATTCTGAATAGTATCCGAAGATATCGTAAGCAATACTGTGCGACAATACTGTGCTACAAAATAACCAGACAAAATACACGTACGCTTTTTTAACCAATCAGAGCATAGCTATGGCGTACGTCACGGGGTGTACGTCACTGGGCATACGTACGCCAACCATTAACCAATCAGAGCGCGCGACTATAGCGTACGTCACGGGGCATACGTACGCTTTTTTAGCCAATCAGAGCGCGGCTATGGCGTACGTCACGGGGTATACGTACGCTGTTTAACCAATCAGAGCACGGTTATAGTGTACGTCACGGGGTGTACGTACGCTTTTCGACTAATCAGCGCGCGGCTATGGCGTACGTCACGGGGTGTACGTCACGGTGTGTACGTCACGGGTTGTACGTACGCTGTTTGACCAATCAGGGCACGATATTCTAATGAGGGTGCGCCCCCTCAATATGTGTGCGCCCCCTCGTACACCCTCGCGCCCCCTCAAAAAAAAGGCCGATCGTCACGCTGCTTGACCAATCAGGGCACGATATTCTAATGAGGGTGCGCCCCCTCAATATGTGTGCGCCCCCTCCTACACCCTCGCGCCCCCTCAAAAAAAAGGCTCGATCGGCCCCTATATTACTACTTATATCCTAGAATGAGCTGTGGTAATTTATTTTGACTTACGCTAAATCCGCCACTGTTTACTTAAATGGCATAGCGCCATGTACAATTTTTTAGAACAGTTATATAGAAAAAAAATTAACAAATATTCAAAAGTTCTAGCGTGGGGCTTTATGTTTACTTTTCACAGCTTAATCGAGACGACGACTTTTTGAATATATAAATTAAACAATATCACAAAACACATCGTATAAAAGTTTATTTATCAAGGAAATAACAAGAGAAGTTTTCATCAGCATGGGAGAGCAAAATAAAGATGCAAGACGCTATGCATGAAAAACTATTATAGGTGTCTGCTGGCTTTCCCTCCCTCAAATTGAGTAGGGCTCAAATTAAGAGATTGGCTTTCGAGGCATCACCCCCCCCCCCCCCCCTCCTCCTCCTGGCAAATATATAAGCAATGTAACCTAAAATATATAAGCATGCTTTGTGCACTAATAACGTTTTTACAATACTTTAAGAACATTAAACCGGGGGTTGTTTTGCCCCCCCCCCCCCACTGATGTCATTGGGGGGAACAACCCCTGTTTAAGGTTCTTAAAATATTGTAAAAACATTATTAGTGCACAAAAAAAATGCTTATAAATTTTATGTTGCATTGCATGTATATTTAAAAGGGGGTTGATGCCTCTCAAGCCAATCTCTTAAAAAAGGCCCTGATTGAGCATGCTTCGCAGGCTATTTATAAAAACCCACTATTATCACCCATTTCTGCTGTGGAGATGCTGACCATGGCTTTACTGGTGCTAAAAGCCAATTTCCATCGAAATAGAAAGGCAGGGCACCAATTTGTAAACGAGCTCCCTGAGCAATATCCGAGAAAATTCGTAATCTGCAGAACAAAGACTGAAAGAACTGACCTTTCTCTGTCCGTACCGTGTAAACAAAAAGCCAATGCAGCAAATGTTTGTATCAGTGCAAAAATTTATCCGACAGAATGTGTGGACAAAATGAGTGCCGTGTAAACGGGGCCTTACTGTGTAAATTTACTCAATTGTTATTGGTTGTAACTTAAAGTGAAATTTAATCAATCGTTAATAAATTAAACGTCTGTTGAGGTGTAACTACAGTGTGTGCCAAAAACCTGAAACTTCAACAACTCACATGCTTTCCACACAATTTTGAGTACACGACCTTGTGTTCTTACCCAACCATCTACGTAAAAACATTTACAGCTTTCCTATTTGCTACAATACGTTTCAGTAATTTAAATTTGAATTTGAAAGGATTCAGTTTTTCTGATACACACTGTAGAGCAGTGGCGTAGCCAGGGTCACTGTTTTGGGGGCAAGTAGCGAGCGACGAAGGCATTCTAGGAGGTCCGCCCCCCCAACTTCTACACGGATTTAGACTTTTCGAATAGTCTTGAACACAATTGGGGGGGGGGGCGGTTGCCCCTCTCCCCCCCTTAACTACGCCACTGCTGTAGAGCGTTAATTGGGAGTGTGTATTCGTATATTAGCGATTGCGTTCTGCGGCCCGACGAACTTCTTTTGAAATCTAATCGAACTCAGGACTCGAATATATGAATAACCACCACCACCACCACCACCACCCCCCACACACATACCCCACCCCCTCCCACCCCTTCTGTAAGCCAAATGTATTGTAACTATCAAATCAAAACCGCGGATAGAAACGCAGTGCAACACGGCGCCCTGTTATTAGCCAGTTTATTGGCTGCCACTAGACAGCTCATCGTTCTCCTTGGCCATAAAATACAATTGACTGGCTGCCGTAATGGTAATGAGATGCGTAATGCGATATGCGTGGACACGTAAACTTCAATTGAGTGGCCCTATACTGTCCATCTGTGGACGAGATACTGATATAGCAAACCATGCTTATTTTCAATTTTTTTAGATATTATTTTAAATATTAAAGCAGCTAGCTGCCTGAGAGGCATTGAATATATAGACGGTACGGTCATCTTTTTCAGCAGGAAACCTGCGTGCACTGGATGCATGACTATAGCATAGATATCTCATATACACTAGATGGTGCATCCCACACTGTGGGCAGGCGAAAATTGAAGCCAGATGCTGGCGCTGGTCGTTCCCACAGAGTTGACACGGAGCATGATAATTTGTCTATTTTGTATTGCGGAAATGGGCAAACTTGACATTAAGTCCTCTTTTATGCAGCTAAAAAGTATTTAATACATAAATGCGGAAAAGTATGGTGTTTTCTGTGGCATTTTTTTTAAGAGTGGGAACGACCAATATGGCCACGTCTATTGTTATAATGGGATGCCGCTGATATTTTTGGCTTCACTTTTTGATATACAGATGCGCTATCTAGTGTACATGAGACATCTATGGACTATAGATGCCCTCACGTCTCACTTGTTTAGGGCCGCCTGCGCTTCTACATGCAGTCTTTGATTATAATTTGTTTAGTTGCATGTAATGATGATAATATATACGTGTATATAACAGTGTCACTTCTCGACTATGAGTTTTCACATACGATCACGTCGGTAGTCTTGTACTTCGTGCGACAGAGATCAGGCTCGTCGGACTTTATGATGTCCTCACCCAACTGATTCTGGTTAAATCTAGGCAGTAAACACATTACAAGCTTCACGCTTCGAAAAGCTTGTTTTCCTAACTGCCATTTTTTCTCTAGTGTCAGAAAACGAAACTAGTTACCAGGAATATACCGCGCGGCCAGCTCTAAATTCCATCAAAAAGCCTTTAAAAACATATTAAAAGTTTTGTTATCGATCCCAAACTTTAGTAGCATTATTCTTAGCTGCTTAATGCTTCCTATAAGACAAAAAAAATTTTTTACTAAATTGCTAAATTTTTGGTATTGGACCCCCTTAAAATACTTTCTATTGTCGCTAACCGATCAGGGGACCTGAAATTTCAAGTTGTGTCAATCTAAAAATCACCCATCCCCCTCCTAACAAATAATGAACGGTCTCTAATCGCAAGCATGATCCTATAATAAATAAATCAATATTACTTTCTGCCTGTCTATGTATTATTACAACAAAAATGAAGAGTTGGTGATATGCTTAGCCCGTGCTAAAATAGTCTGTTGCTACAGAGCTACTGTTACTGTACAAATATGTATCTTTTTAGATTTTTTATACAGTGCAATGAAGCCGATTTATGGCCGTTTAGATATATGAAATTAGATATATTGTAGTAAAATGTTGTAAATTGCATTGTCAATTACAATACATTGTAAACAGTCAGCTTTGATTGAAAATATCTCGGCTTCTTCTAGGGTTTACTTCTTGGCAATTGTACCAGCAGAATTGCCTTGAAAAGCTCTTTTTAGTGATCTATATTTTGTAACTATACCGACACAATTCGCTGAGAACAAAGACGCATTCCATTGTAGCAAGAAAACCGGAAGTAAAATGTTTTGTGACCCCAAACTATACGAACAATGACCCCTAGACACTCAAACACACCGGCAATCGATTCTACCGGTCAATTTACCACATATAGCATGTATTTCACGTGATTCTGTCCATTGCATAACCAAATATAAGCAAAATTTGGTAGGGCAAAGATCAACAGCGAAATTCCCGACATAAAAATGCTTGTAAATAAGCTTCTATTTGGCGTATTGAAACGAAATTTTCAGTACAAAAGCGCTTGAATATAAGCTTTATTTCCTAACTAATAACCATTGGAAGATGTTTCACAGAATCAGTGTAATTTTCCCATAACTCGAGTAAATGACGGTAAGTTTCAATCAAATCTTAAATATATTTGTAAGTATAGCGTTTGACAATAATATTAACCCCTCAATCGAAAGCTTTTTATGTGAGGAATACAATGATACTCGATTCATTTCTTAGGGGCTTACACAGCGATAGAAAATTAGACTTTAAGTGCATTTTATTCACTTCCGTCCGACGAAAAAGATGTTTACATAGTTAATAAAATACCTAGTCGATCACTAATCTAAGGGACCGTTCATTATATATGGGAGGGGAGGGGAGGGGATGGGTGATAAAATGGGGGGATCTGAAATTTTCAGGAAGAAGTTTGGGGGGGATAGAGAAGGGCCTTAATCATAGTCATTATATTGACTACACAATGCTTCACTGTATCTTTCGTGCTTGTTCGCTTCTGTAGCTGTGACAACAGCTTGCAGTAGCAGAGTAGCTGCCTCTTGGAGAAATGCCTTTTTAAAATACTTTCTATTGTCGCTAACCAATCAGGGGACCTGAAATTTCAAGTTGTGTCAATCTAAAAATCACCCATTCTCCTCCTTCTAACAAATAATAAACGGTCTCTAATCGCAAGCATGATCCTATAATAAATAAATCAATATTACTTTCTGCCTGTCTATGTATTAGTACAATAAAAATGAAGAGTTGGTGATATGCTTAGCCCGTGCTAAAATAGTCTGTTGCTACAGAGCTACTGTTACTGTACAAATATGTATCCAAATGCTGGAGTGTTCGTGGGTTTATCGCAATAGGGCAAATTTCCACACGTCGTCTTTTTTTCTTCCAATCCGTTTTTCCAAACACCAACTGAGGTACCAAAGCCGATACACGAGTCACAAGTGTCGCAGTCGTTTTCGTTATTTGTTACTATCCCGATTCGTACTTTCATGTATGCCAACCTGTAACCAGGCAGGTCCATATTAAACCCTTCTTTATTGCAGTATTCTTGCAAACACGAAGATTCCATGGCAGATAACCATTTGTTCTTTCCAAGGTTCGTAGCTTTAAAAACTCCGTCTGCGATAACATTGAACAGCGAACTTGCTTTGTGGTTTATCACGATCCATTTTGTGACACCATTCACTTTCATTCCGAGGCATATTTTGTCAAACGGCGTATTCCAGTATGAAGCTAACTTTGTTTGTTTTTCAGTCAAACCTTCAAGTCCGTCTTCAGCAGCGTAGGTTTCCTTGTTGCTCCAGTATGGTGAATTGTAGTTGAACTCGGTCTGTAGAGGAAATAGTGTACTCATTTATCAGGACTATACAGGGTGTAAAAAAACTAAACAAATCTAAAATCGCTTTCTGCTCCTGAAACGCCTCAATGTACGATTTTTTTATTGAAATAGGTTGTTTAGGTGCTTATAATGTAGAATAAACAGAAAAAATTATGAGACCCCCGGGGGGTTGTGTCTTTTACAACAAGTTAAATGCGGCTCACGCACGAAACTGTTATGCTTCAAAGTAATTTTGACTTGGTAAGTGGAAGATATGTCGAGTGTTGTATTGCTGTTCAAAAATTTAGAAAATTTGCTTGAGTGTAAGCCGTTCAAAGCGTCCCGCATGCAAAGCTCCAAATTTGAGCAAAATCGACTTTGTGCATGCTTGATTTATTTAATCAAAATTAGAACTTTTCTTAAGAAAAACAATTCTTATTTAGAATTAAAAAATACAAGCTTGCGTGGCGTTTTAAAGGACTTAAACTCGAGCAAATCTCTTGAAATTTTAAACAAAAATAAAACACTAGGCTAACAAATTTTATACCTACCGACTTAAAATTACTTTTAAGCCTTCCAATCTCGTGCGCAAGCCCTTTTTAGTGTGTTCGAATATACTCACCCCTGGGTTGTAAACATTTAAATTTCATACTTTTGCGTTCACTCTCCAACATAGATATTCATGCAACCTAAATTTCTGATATAAAAAACTTGATATTTCAAGCTGCTTCGCGGCGTTGAGAGCGATTTCAGATTTGTTCAGTTTTTTCATACTTTATAGAAAACATTTGGTATAAGATTATATTTACTTGGCTTCCATCTATCTTTATCACTAGTGTCCAGCCGCCAGACCCACTGCCAGATATTTCAGTCATGCGACAGTAAACTTGATATTCTTCAAGTGAATGATCATTTCTCAGTTGGTAAACACCATTGCCGAGATATCTAAATAAGATGATTAAGAGAATTTTAAAAAAGCCGCACTGAAGATCATTTACAAAATTCAATCTGATAATTCAAATAAAGGCTCTTCAATTACATTTCTAATCGCCGATATGTAGCAAGGATTGGACATCATTAAAAAAAAGACATTTTCGAATTCATATAAAAATTAAACGTTTTCCTTATGAAAATTATAGTCTTTTATCGCTGGCCTTACAAACGGCTATACTACACCACGCCATTACATAAAGTAAACAAAACTCAGACATTCGCATCATTAATTCGTGTTCTGATTGTTTTATAACAAGAAAACATCGAAACAGATTAAGTGTTAGTGATTGGGCGGAACTCAGAATAAGAGGTTCTTATTTTTTAAGTGATAATATGCAGTAATAATACATTGGAGAGAAGAGCTAAAAATGGTGCAAGCATATATCATCAACTTTTACATAGAGTGCCAACGGATATTAAGTATTCTGTAATCTGATTGACTGGCGAATAGTAGGATATTAGCTCACATCCTAGTGGTAGAGAAAACAAGATGGCAGCCGAAAGTTTTGCGATCGCAAAAAACCTTGTTTTGAGCATTTTGACAGCCTTTCTTGGCCATACGTATACAACACATACACTTAGACAACGTTTTTGAAGGTAAGTACTTGATTTAAATGTCACCTAAACAAGTATAAAATACCGTTGTTTACGAATTAATACTGAATAAGTCTCCTGAAAGCTGGATTTTGAGGTCAACAAGCTTAATTTTGAGGTCAACAAGCGTTAGATTCGCCCAAAACATTTATATTTTTTAAGAATTTGAAACCTTTGGCAAACTTTGTTTACATAATTTTAAATAACGATAAATAGTATTTTATGCGGTTGTTGAGAATTGCCTCCTGATTAATTCCCAACCACAATTTTTGTATAATATTTATTCAAAAAACGTTACGCCTTTACAATATTAAGTTTCACAAACACAATCACGGATGGAAAAAAAACTACATGTCAACATGCAAAAAAACGGTATATTCCGAAACGTTCCGATCTGTTTCCACGCGCAGAACACGCGTGACTAAAACAAACTAATTGTTCTCGAATGAGTTATTAACAGTTTCCGACACCCTCCCCCCATATATCTTGTCAAGATATATGTTCCTAAGGAAACTAACTCAATGTTAACATTAACAAATTAACAATTGTTCAGTTCATTGTTTCAATGTCCACGTTACACTTGTTCTTCACTTTCGATTTCGGTAACTTCCTGGATTCTGGAACGTGCTGCCACCGCTGCATTCCGGACCGGTCGGAAAACAGGAGCTAGGGGGTCAAGGGTTTGCTGGTTTGAACTCTGATCGCACGATAACTCCAGAGGATATAGGTGATAGACTGCTCTCTCCAAGTGTCCATTTGCCGTTTTCACCTTTGCAGCGCGGATGATACCATCTCTTCCTGGAAAAAGCTCTTCTACTATCCCCAATGTCCATTTCCCGCGGTTTCGTTCATCTGAAGCAATGATTACAACTTCACCTGCTGAGAGCGTTGGCAGCTTCCCATGGTGTTTCAGGTTGTGCTTCTCTCGTAAAGCGCGTAGATACTCAGTACTCCATCTCTTCCACATATGATCTTTGCACTTCTTGAGATATCTCGCTCGTTTTCTGAGGTCTCGATTTTCTTCATTATGAGATTCCAACTCAGGTAATACGGTAGTACCAACGAACTGTAAGCTGTTTGGCGTAAGTGTGGGTAGCTCTATGTCGTCTTCTTGATATCCAAGTGGACGATTGTTCAAAGTTACTTCGATATCTAACAATACGTCTTGCAATTCGTCCCAACTCAAACAACTGTTCCCAATGGATTTGTAAAGGGCGCGTTTTACTAATCCTACGAGTCGTTCGAATTGCCCGCCCCACCAAGGGGCGCGGCTCAAGTTAAATTGTCAAATGGTTTTGGAATTGCTCGTCAAACTGTACTTTCGCTAACCAAGCTGCTGCAGCTGCGAACGTCCCCGCGTTGTCCGAATAAATCTTGTTCGGTCTTCCTTTCCTTGCAATGAGGCGTTTGAGTGTTCGCAGAAATTCACTGGTCTCCATCGTTTTCGTCAGTTCCAAGTAGATTGCTCGGCATAGGCTGCACGCGAATAACGTAACATACGCTTTTCCTTGTGTTTTCTTTGACACTCGATATTTTATAGGACCGGCAAAGTCTACCCCAACGACTTGGAACGGTCTGTTACCCTCGGTACGATCTCGCGGCAGATTTCCCACTGGTGGTCTTGCGACTGGTTTGGCTAGGAATCTTCGACACTTGAGACATTCCTTTATGACTTTCTTTACCAATTGTCTTAGTCTAGGCACCCAATATCGCTCTCTGACCTTTGTCATAGTTAAGCCCACTCCCCCGTGCAAGGTGCGCTCGCGAGCCTCGTGAACAATGTGTTTGGTGTAGGGATGGACGTCAGGTAAGTATATCGGGTGTTCGCCTTGTATTCGACCTTTGCAATACATGTCTCCATCTTCATCGTTGGTCTCAACATTGAGGCGTAACTTGTCTTCAGATATTTGGTCATTCTGGTATGACTGTGCTCGCTGTATCCAAAACGTATGCTGGTCGTTGATCTCTTCGGTTATTAGTGGTCCTTTGTGGCGGTTCTGTTTCTCTGCTCTGCAGTTGAACACGAACCGACGTATCTACGCGATGACTCTGATAGCTTTCATCAAAGGGAATTTCTCGAGAAGTTCGTCGAACTTATCTTTCGAATCCACGGCGGCGCTGAATATTTCTTTCACTGCTTTTGCTTCACACTCACTTTCGGGCATCGGTGCAGTAACGATGTCTGGAGGCCATTGTTCTGGATCCACCAGCCAGTCTGGGCCTTTCCACCAACGTTGATTACCGGAAACTCTGCCTCCCCGGCTTCCCAAATCTGCCAGATTATCATGTGTAGGTACATGGCGCCATGTGATTTCGGGATGCTCGTGAATCTTCCTTACACGATTGGCTACAAATTGTTTGTACTCTCCAGCGCCTCGTAACCACTGCAGGGCAACTGTACTGTCCAGCCATCCAAATACGGATATCACTGGAATATCATTAATGGTTTTTTTCACGTTGGAAACCAGGTTTGTGGCCATGTGCGCCGAAACAAGTTCTAAACGAGGTATAGTCAAATCCTGTTTAGCTAACCGTGCTTTAGCAGTGACCAAGCCGACGTTAACACCAGACGCTTGTTTGGTAATGGCATACACTGCAGCAGCTACTCCCTTTTTACTAGCGTCACCGAATGCATGGAGCTCGACCTCATCTACACTTTCTCTATGAACTGTTAGGAATCTCGGGACAGTCACTTTCTCTGGGAGTACAGTGCCTTTGCCCATTGTAGGTATTCAGTAGACAGCGGTGCTGGTATCTTCGCATCCCATGGTACCTTCTGTTTACAGGCTTCGCGGTAAATGTGCTTTCCTTTAACGGTGACGGGTGACACCAACCCCAGTGGATCATATATTTTTGCAAGGTTTCGCAAGAGTTCTCTCTTTGTTACAGACGTTGCCATTTTTGGAATTACGACGCTAATTTCATCTGCTTGCTTGTCCCAACTTAACCCGAGTAGGCTTGTTTGAGATTGGTTGACTTTGCAAAGGCTTGTTGAGCTTGGGGTTCCACTTGATTACTGTCCCACTCCGGTTTTACTTCCTTCTGTTCACACTCTGGTTTTGGTTGGTCATCTTCCAGGCTTGGTTCGTTTGAGTGCCATTTATGCAAGGTGAATGTTGCATCGTCAAATATTTTGATGGCAGTCTTCTTTAGCTCCATTGCACTGGCGACAGTTGACTTTCCACTTATAAGATCGTCTACATAGAGACTTCGTCGGATCTCTGCCACTTTCTCTGGTTCTCGCAGTTCCCAGCTTTCCAGGTGATGGTCCACGACTGCTGCAAGAAGAAAGGGCGAGCAGGTTAAGCCGAAAAGTGCTCTTGTAAATCTGAGTACTTCTAGTTGCGAATGCTCGGTTGATTTCCAGTGGAATCTCAAAGAATCCCTTTCCTCTTTCTTGATTCTAATTTGTAAAAAGGCTTGTCTCAAGTCCCCAGATAATGCTACTGGATGGAATTGCATTCGAGTCAAAACGTTCCGTAGCTTTCCGTAGTTTTCGTTTTTCGTAGAAACGTTCCGTAGCTTTCCGTAGCTTTCCGTAGTGTTCCGGAGGTTTTTTTTTTTTTTTTTCGCACATTGCTTTTTTTTCGCACATTGCTCGGTGAGTGCGGACGTGTATTTTAATCGCTCTGTTCAATGGATCCAACAACTTCACTTAGTACCTGGTCAGAATATTTCTGTTTAAAGAAGAACAAACTAAAATGGACAAGTACATTAGCAGACTTAAAAGCATTCCTACTAGACGAAGAAAAGGCAGCAAACTCAAGCTGGCGATCACCTAGCGGGGGAACCTGGGTTTTTGAAAGCGACCAACTAAAAGTAACGTGGCATAGTAAAAGTGAGAACATCAGCTTTGAAGGAGCCAGTGACAAACATTTAGCTGAACGAATTATTTCACTATTAGCGAGGGCTGATGATAAACGAGTAAAGGCAAATCCTGTCGAAGCCGAACTCAGTCTGGTGAAATCGATTGAAATCAACGAAGCCGAACCGGTAAAATCGATTGAAATCAACGAAACCGGAGATAAAAATGATCTGGGTGTTAACAACTCTATGAATGAAGTGATAATGACATCAACTGTGGTGGACTTGGACTTGCCCCTCAGCAATGATGGGTTGAATGATGAAATCATTATCAATCATGAGGAGGCCATAACGCAAGCAGAAAATACAAGGTCAAAAACCTGTGTGCAGTCAGTGCCCCAAGATTTGCATACGGCTAACACATCTCTAAATCCCTCGGGCGGCATTGATGAAAGCCACGGCTGTGACAGCGAAATGCGTCTACTTAGATTAAGATTTGAGAGGTTTACTGACAACGTGACAAATAAACTGACAAATCTTGCAAATGAGATAAGTAACATTGTAGAAAACAAGCCGTATTCAATTGTGGTCTTGGAAAGTCTCATTGACGAGCATAAGAAGGAAAAGGTGGAATTATCTAAAGCTAACGAAGAACTTAAAGAACAAAACACTGGTATGTCTCACACAATATCTGATTTACATAATTCAATAGATGCATTACAAAATGAAAAAGCGAGCCTCTTATCAATAATCCGTCTTTTGCAATCAGAATCGACCGTGAATACCAATGCAAATCATTCTCATAGTGCCTATCAAAAGGTTTCGTATGGTAAATCTAGCAACAGCAACCGTGAGGCAGATAAAAACGCATCGAAGTTTCCAGACATATCAAGTACAAACAAATTTTCCTGGCTGACAGTGGAAGATACAGTTGAGGTGAATGATTCTAATGTTAGTTCACAATCTTCAGATGACGAGTGTTCTGCATTCGAATGTAAATTAAATGACGATAAGTGTAAATCCAAACGGCCACTTAATTCGCGAGCGCCAAGAAAGCAGATAAAAGAATTCCAAAAATATCATCACGAGAGAAGCGATGATCAAGAGAAGTCGCCTAAAGACATAACGAGAACCAAAAGTACCAAACGAAAGCAACTACACAGAAATCGCACTGAGGCATCTACCAACTTGCCATCATCATCCAAGCCAAGTGATTATCATACATCATCTCAAAACACCGGTGGAGTTTCAGAACGACATATGAAGGGTAACATCAAGACAAAGCGTAATACCGTTATTGTTGGAGATTCCATCATCAAGTACGTAAAGGGCTGGGAATTGTCAAATCCTACGCAGCGAGTCACAGTTAAATCATTCTCTGGTGCTAATCTAGAAGATATGGATGATTTTATAAATCCAATCCTGCGTCAGCTTTTACAAAGTAATTTTAAATTGGCTATTGCACATTGACAATTAGTAAACACGGGCGTCGATTCGTATCAGTTTGCACCTAATTTAATTCCTAATGGTCCTAATGCAAAGGGATTTAAAATGGCTTTACTTAATATAGTCAGTTTACCAAAACATGTTGATGAATTACGCATATCGAAATTGTTTATGTGTTTCGACCTCTTTGCCTTAAACGAAACTAGACTAGATTCTTCGATTTCGGATGGCCTGGTAAATATTTCCGGCTACGACATTATCAGGAAAGATAGATCACGTAGAGGCGGAGGTGTGTGTGTCTATCTCCGTAGTTCAATTAACTATAAAACCAGAAATGATCTTGTTCCTGATGATCTCGAAGCTGTTTGTCTAGAAATTTGTAAACCAAATAGCCGTAATTTTATTGTTGCATCTGTTTACCGACCACCCGACAACTCATCCGAATTTTTTTATGCTTTTGAAAAGATGATTGGTTTGATTGATGATGAAAACAAAGAACTCCATATCTTAGGGGATTTGAATTGTGATATGTTAAAGAGTGTCTCTGACCAACCAACAAAAACACTGAAAACTATTTATGAAGCATATCAATTATCTCAATTAATCACTGAGGGCACACGAATAACTAACAGGTCTTGTACTCTCATTGATCACTATGTAACGTCTATGCCAGAGAAAATCAATTTGTCAGGTGTAATACATACCGGAATTGGTGATCACAGTTTAATTTATGGGATAAGGAAAATAAACCCTACCATAAGCTCACGCAAGAAGGCTAAAAAAATTGAAGTACGAAATATGAAACGGTTTAATCAACATCATTTTAATGAGGACCTTCTTGCTCAGCCGTGGGAACAAATTGTCCTACAATCAGATCCAGACTCTATGTGGACTCTTTGGAAAGAATTATTTCTTGAGGTCTTAGACAAGCATGCTCCAGTTCAGCATATTAGAAAGAAATCGTCTAGTATCCCGTGGTTGACTGGTGAAATAAAAAAGTTACTTTTTGATAGGGATAATAAAAAACGTAGAGCGATGATAACTAAGCTAAATGCGGATTGGGATGAATATAAGGCATCTAGAAACAAGGTCAATATTGCCTTACGACAGGCCAAAGCTGATTACTACCGTAATAAAATAGCTACTCAAAATAACAATCCCAAAGAGGCCTAGAAAACAATTAATAGTTACTAGGTCGTTCTTTTAGTGACACATCCGTGAATGAATTAAAAATAAATTATGCCAACCTTACTTCACCCGGTGAAATAGCCGAAGCATTTAACACATACTTTTCAAATGTTGGCCCTATTTTGGCAAACTCCATGGCAGATTCCAGTGTTTCTTTTGAACAATTTGTAAAACCTACTCAATCTAAAATGTTACGTTTTAAGTTGGTGCCATACAGCAAAGTACTCAATCTTTTAAACAGCCTGTCCAAATCTAAGGCAACAGGCCTTGATAAAATATCAGGGAAGATACTGAAAGCTGCTGCCTGTTCTATTGCCTCCTCACTTACTTATATTTTTAATCATGCGCTTATCTTTAGCCACTTTCCATCTGAATGGAAAGTGGCAAGGCTGCTGCCTCTTTTCAAAAAGGGCCCACGAAATTCTGCTGAAAATTACAGACCAATTTCAATTTTGCCATCAATTAGTAAAATAATGGAAAGAATTATGTACGACCAGTTATATGAATATCTTGATAGGAATTCGTTACTATCTGACCACCAGTTTGGTTTTCGTAAGTTTCATTCGACCGCTTCGGCTCTTCTAGATTGTACGAATAGTTGGTATATGAACATGGACCGTAAAATGTTTAACTTAGTAGTGTTTCTTGATTTAAAGAAGGCATTTGACACTGTCAACCATGATATACTAGTACGTAAATTGGAGTTATACGGTATCACCGGAAATGCTTTGTCTATGATTAAATCTTATTTAACCGACCGTAAACAGAAATGTCAACTTGGTGACGTAATAACTTCTGAGAGTCGTGTTACATGCGGTATCCCACAAGGCTCCATTCTTGGCCCACTCTTGTTTCTCTTATACATAAATGATCTGCCAGACTGTCTTAGACAAGTTAGTCCTCGGCTATTTGCCGATGATACGAATCTTACTGCAGCTGGAGAAACTATAGAAGAGGTTGAGTTGGCCATGAATAATGATCTCTTACGAATAAAAGAATGGCTTTTGGCTAACAAACTAAGTCTTAATGTTGCAAAAACGGAATTTCTTTTAATTGGCTCGCATCATAAATTGAACAACCTTGATTCTCAACCATGTGTTAACATCGGTCATGACAGTATTAAACAAGTGCAACATAGTAGAGTTCTCGGCGTTGAAATTGATGAAAATCTATCCTGGAATAAACATATTGAAAATGTAGTTAAAAAGGTTACGTCTGGAATTGGAGCTATGCGAAGAATACGTGATTTTGTTGACAGAGAAACTCTGTCTTCTATTTATGATGCTTTAATACGTCCCCATTTTGACTATTGTAGTGAGGTATGGGATACACTTGGTGTGGGGCTCTCCAACAGACTTCAAAAATTGCAGAATAGAGCTGCAAGAATAATAATGAATTTGCGGTACAATACACGTGGTATAGAAGCAATAAACGCTCTGGGGTGGGAGCCTCTTGAAACTCGACGAGCCAAATCTAAAGTTAAACAAATGTACAAAGTTCTAAATGACTTGGCTCCAAGTTCCCTCGCTACTCTCTTTGTACGCAAAAGAAACATAACAGAATATGATCTTAGGGGCTCCTCTACCTCACTACAATTACCTTTCCCAAAAACTGAAAACCTTAAGAAAAGCTTCTGTTATGATGGAGCTAAATTGTGGAACTCATTACCTGCAGATATGCGTGATTCAGATACATTACCAACATTCATAAATGCAATTGACGCTTATAATTTCTAATATTAATTATGTTATTAGTTTTGAACAAAATTGTAGTTATTTGTAGTTTAGTGTGTGTAATATTTTTGTCATATAATATCATGTAATCCACACGCCCCTCGTGGAAATCAGCGTTTAGTTGATGGGGCTAGCGTGTGATCTTTTAAATAAAGTTTTACCTACCTACCTACCTAGCTTGTTCTGGAGGGAAGGTCCAGCATACAGACAATCATTCAGACTGGGCGATTGTGGGTTTTCTTTAGCCGATCCATCATAAACAACGCGAAGCTTTGTTGACTCTGCTCCAGTACGTACGACAGGTTTGTGGGGGAGGTAAAACTCTTTTGATACAGAGGGTTCACAGGCTGGTTCCACTATTCCCTCTTCCTTTTGTTGCTCGATCACTTTGTTGTATTCACGAGTGACTTCCATTTTATTTAATCGGTGGTGTTAACGGTCGAGTTGGCGTAAGCTCCCTTGCTTGTTGCTGGGCAATGGTGGGTGGGACTTCTTCCACAACAACCCTGTTTCATACCAGCCGTTTGGATGACGTACAAGTTGTTCACGAAACTCAGCATGCACTGCTTCTTGATCATGTTCAGCTTTATCTTCCAGGCCAAGTACGTCCAGTCGACACAGTTCCTCGTAGTCAGTATAGCTTGTCTGGGTTAACAACATCTTCGAATGATCCAACTCCTTTCCTGGAGACATTAGAGTCCACCCAAATTTAGTTTTCTCTGCTACAGGTTCTCCCAATTCACCTACACGTGCAGGTTCCGCCGTCTTTATTGCTGCATAATCACTAGCCCCAAGGATCAGGTGGACAGGTAGAAAGGGTTTAGGGTCATTGCCCACAATGGTTACTCCCTCTAAATGCTTGAATGACTTGATGATATCTGGATAATGTGGATTGTCAATCATAAACAGTTTTCCTCGCTCCACTCTTGTGACTTCGACTTCCAATCTCTCTCTTCCATCGACAGATTCAACAGTGATTTTGGACAAACACACTTCACGAGTTGAAGAACCTAGCATCATCTCAATCTTTTGCGCTTCCTTTGATTGTGACCGTTTTGGAAGTCGATCTAGCAGGGCTGCCGAAGCGTAGGAGCTTCCAGCTCCCGTATCCAGCAGGGCACGACACTCAATTCCCTCTACGTTGACGTTTACGATTGGATACACCACGGGTTTGCTTCCCTGTTCAGTAGCTAACAGCTTCTCTTTCATCATGCAAATTGAGGTATGGTGTCTTTGTTTACACCGTTGACAACCGGAAGTGCTTTTACATTCAGAAGCTCGATGTCGTGCTCCCGTACAGTTAAAGCATAGCCGTTTGGTTGCTAGGATTTTCTTTCTTTCGTTAACATCTGCAACACGTGTACATTCGCGAGACTTGTGACTCACATCATCACAATACACACATCCCTGTTTCTTTGCACCAGTGTTAAGAATTTTCTCTGATCTATCCCTACGTTTCCTGTCTTTACTACTCTCCTCGCTACAAGGATTAATGTCTCTCCACAATTTCAATGCTGTAACTAGCTGTGCCAGGCCCCAATCTTGCCAACCTTCTTCTCCTCTCACCAGATCACTCTTTATACCAGGTAGTTTATCCAAGACACTCCTTTTCATTCCATTAACACGCTCTAATTTGCCTAGAGTCTCTAACGATTGTACGTTATATAACAAAGTTTTGTAAAATTTATCTACCTCATTTGGGTTGGTATCCTTGACAACTGGTAACTCCAAGATATTCTGCACATATGAATTAACAATTTCACTTGTTTTGCCATATTCGCTTTCCAAAATTCCTTTCGCTCGGCTGTAACCTTCCGTGGTTAGGGGTAGTCCGTCAATTCCTGCTCGAATTTTTGGTTCTACGAGCTCTTTCAAATATGCGAACTTTGTTACCGGAGAAAGATCAGTACTGTCAATTTCCGCCACGAATTTATTCCAAAAGGGCAGCCAATTCTCGTATTTGCCATCAAATTTGGTTATAGAAAGGTTAGGTAACTTGGTTGAAACAGCTTTTGCTTGACTTTGACGACTTGCTTCCAATGCCTTTTGAAATCTCAGCTGTTGCTCGAATAGCTCGTGCTCTTGACGTAATTTTTGTTCGTGTTTTTCTTCCTGAAGCATGAGCTCTTCTTTGACACCTTCGGCTTTCTGAAACGCTTGCGTTTTTCGCACAATTCCGTCTGTAATTCCTCGTAATTCTAAAACCTTTTTATCAGCAGTCCACTCACCCACTCTGTCACTTGCTCTTCTGATTCCTCTTTTACAATTTTTCTTCCTCGAACTGTCCTTTAACGTATGACACGCATTGATCTTTGTTACTATCGACTGTTCATGTCTTGATATCGCTTCGCTACTGTTCGTTTTTACCACTTCGTCACTTCTTTTCACGGCAAAGTCTAGTGCCCGTAATTTCGCAGTTAGTTCCTTCACTTTTTCTTCCATATTCCCGAGAGATAGCTAGAATAATCACCACTTTTTAATCGCTTTTAAGACAGGTTTTTGTTCTCCCGCCAATACGGCGTAACGTCGTTTCTTCAAAATTTGCAAAGGTTCTTGCTCTTGTGCGAGCGTAAATCACAGATCTCGTCCGTAGAGGTGCCACGTGTTGAGAATTGCCTCCTGATTAATTCCCAACAACAATTTTTGTATAATATTTATTCAAAAAACGCTACGCCTTTACAATATTAAGTTCCACAAACACAATCACAGGTGGAAAAAAACTACATGTCAACATGCAAAAAACGGTATATTCCGAAACGTTCCGATCTGTTTCCACGCGCGGAACACGGGTGAGTAAAACAAACTAATTGTTCTCGAATGAGTTATTAACAGTTTCCGACACGGTATTAGCTGAAGTTGTTTACATTGCTAAACTGACAAATAACTATATTTTAGTAAAATATAATTGCACTGGGATTTTTTTGGTAGAAGTTGTTGTCTATATAATAAAAAAGTTATTCTACTCACTCTCGTCGTATATGAGCGATAGCCGACTCGGTGCTAGTACGCACCTCGGCTCATATACGACTCGAGTTCGCAGAATATCTGTTAAATATATCATGAATGTCTATTAAATAAATGTACGTATTTTCTGTGGTTCCAAGACATCTTGCAAAGGCAACCAAAATCTAGTTAAATATCTTTCTTTGAACACCATGGATATAGTTATGAAGCATCCACATCACTGCCTATTTATTTTTGTCTTTCCAGGCCTATCGACAGTATATCAATGAACATTTTAAGTTGCACTCGTTGGCATTTACAGACTTGCAAAAGCCAAGTAACGCTTATAACTCTGCGTTTTATCCTCTCCGCACCGTCAATCCGCTCCGTTCTCTTTCCAGTTTCGTGTTTTCCGGTTCGTCGCAAATCTCGCAAAAAGCTGCGATCGATCGAAATCTGAACTAGTTATTGACTTAAGTGTAGCCTATCCCCCCCCCCCCCCCCTTTCCATCTCAACTCTATTGAATGTGGGCAATAAGGCTCACACAATGATACTGCTTAACGTAGCGACTTACACACCTGTTTCTTTCTGACAGTTCTTTACAAGATGACAACATTTCTTCACTTACTGAAAAGAAAGAAATAGCAATTCACCCAACCGTACTTTTTAGAGAAACCAATTTTCTACATACTAGTGGCAGGCGGGGCTGTGCTTCAATTCTGGCTGGCTCAATAGCACTAATTTAAATTATTATACAGTAGATAGAAAAAGTTTTGAAAATGAATTTCTTTTGACGCAAAGGTTTTGCTGCCTGTGCATTGTTGTGTGATTCAGGTGTAACCTCACAGGGACAATTGGCAACGGGCAACTGGTCGTTTAGTATGTTCAGTATTAAATCTGACTTTTTTTCCAAGTCATTACTTCTAGTGATTTTGAGTTTGAGCGTTATTCAGATTTTTTTAAGTTGAATATATGCACAAAATTTGTCATTCAGTACATGTACACTACTCGGCCCCGCCGGCCTCGTGCAGTGTAGAAAATTTTCGTTCATTTGTACATTCAGCTCGTGCTTTATTTGTGAACAAAACACTCAGAACAGTCTCTAACCCTTAAAGTGTTCATGCAACGAAATTTCATCCCAAAGTTTTATAGCGTCAGTGTTAAGTTAAAGTAAAATGGGCTGGTAACTTCTTTTACAGAAGTTCCTCATTTTGCTTCTTTCGTGAGAAATTTGGCTTTGAATAATATGCAAAGATCATACTTATGACATCACAGTGCATAATGAGTTTTTAGTGCTGTAGGAATTTCTCTTACAGTATCCATGATAAATTTCCAAAAGTTGCACTAAAATACAGCAAATCAGAATTTATAAGTTATAATTTTGGAATTTTGTTCGAGAAAATTAAATTGTTCGAAAAACCTATGTTGCATTAAAATACATTATGCACTATGATGTCATAAGTATGATATTTGCATATTATTCAAAGCTAAACTTCTCACGAAAGAAGCCAGACAATGAACTTCTGTAAAAGAAGTTACAAACCCATTTTACGTTATCTCTAGACTGAGATCAAAAAACGTCGGGGTGAAATTTCGTTGCATAAGCACTTTAAATAGCGAGCCGACAAAGCACGAATAGAATTACATTTTCTGCGCCTCTAGCATGATCAGGAATATCGTCATTACTATAGCTATTTAAATCTTCTAGCCATGCATTTATGCATGGCTTTTAACTTTCTAACACAAAATGTTATTTGTTTCATATTTAAACTGGGGTGACTTTCGTTTCTTTGCAATCAATTCGCGACCGCTTTTCAAGCAATATTTCAAAATTCAGGATTATATATACCTACACTTAAACAAGTCAATGCAAAGATGTGATGTAATTCGACTCGAAAAAGTATTCTACTCTTGGTGTATCTTGGAGGTTCTTTAATATCTTCGCGATCCAGTTTAACAACCACGTTCTGCAACTACACTTACCTGTTGTTTGCGATGGGGCATTTGTTGGATCTGAATGTGGAAGATCCGGAATCTGCGGACAGACAAACAAGTTATTTTTTAAAATAGTACATGCAGGGGAGAATCTCTAGGTCTCCGTTAAACCAGTGGCGGATCTAGCGTAAGTCAAAATAAATTACCACAGCTCATTCTAGGATATATTTACGTTTTAAAATACCTTCAAAGCAAATTCATTGGTTAGATTTTATTCTTTTGAAATTTATAACCTATGACATTGTTATAAAGTTATTTTGAATTTAAAATTGAGCTGCTATAATTTATTTTGACTTATTTGACATTAAGAGTTTATCCCTTCTCAATTGCAAATGTTTTAAATTCATTTATTTTTGAGTCGGTTTTCTTTGATGTACGACGGGTTGTATATATTAGGTTATTTACCTTGAATAAATAATTAGATCGAAGTTGTGGAAATATCTCGACGAATCTCGACTAAAACTGTTTAAAGTCAAAAGTCTCTATTAGAAAACCTCTTCAAAAATAAATTAAGTTAGTTAGATACCTCGAAAGTCGGGATGTATGTCATATACAGCCCTCGGACGCTGCGCTTCCTCGGGGGCTGTATATGACATACATCCCTCCTTCTCGTTATTTAACTCTAACTTATTGCCACATGCATTAGTAATACGTACGTCTTCGGACTTTGAAAAACAGGACACATTTAAATTATATACTTATTAAATCTTTTAATAAATTAAAAATGTTCAAAATTTTCTCAACGTTAACTAAAGCAATGTATGCACGGTGCATATGTACAGTTCAAATAAGGAGAAGGGGGGATTTATGTCATATAAAGATCCTGAGGACGTGCAGCGTCTGAGGGCTTTATATGACATAAATTCCGACTTTATATAACCTACTTAATATATCTATGAGGAGATTTTCTGGTAGAATCTTTCGACCTTGAACAATTTAAGTCGAGATTTATCGAGATTTTCCCACAAGCTTCATCTAATTAATTACTTATTCAAGGTAATAACGTGCAATGCATTAAAAGTTTCAAGAAGTTACTGCACAGTGTGAAACAACACATTTAATTGACAAGGTTCACACATAACGAAATAGAACGTGAACTAGTTTAAATGTCACAACGTAAAACGAATTTGGTTGAATTAAAATACCCTAGGGAATTTAAGCCGCAAGAACACGAATAAAGCACGCAGGGAAAATGCAATCGATTCTTCTCCGTTACCTGTGTTCAAATATGGTTGGACAACAATTTACTCCGGAGCAAAGAAAATCTATGGTGCTATCTTATCACTAAACAAGAAGCCAGGTTTTTAAAACGCCTCCAGCTAAAGTTGACGAGCTAGGACAGTGAATCGCTAATAATTTGTAGCACTACGACGAACTGGGATGGCTAGACGAGTTATGAGAGACATGAGAACAAGAGCAATAAAATGCGTGGAACTTGAATGCGGACACGTTGAAGGAAGAAATTGATGATGTGGCATTTAAGGTGGCTCCCTACAGTTGCAGGGCAGATCTATATAGATCAGTGTGGAGCTTCGCTGACCGGCAAATGTTTTGAAATGAACGATACATGAAAAGTTGTGTTTTGAGGTTTTTCTACGGCGAAATCACCAAGTGTTCTGGACATGATACAAAATTTGTGAAACCTAAACAGTATGTATGTTTTTAACTGTTTTTTTTTTCCGACCGCGTTTTCGTGAGCATTTACGTTTAGCTCATTCTGAAATGTTTTTCGTATGTCGAGTCGAAGTTTTATCACGTCAGCAATGATTTTGTGGATTTTAAGCCCGTTTTCCACTTGGCGAATTTGTTCGCGCGAACAGAAAAAAAAGTAGGAACGGTTCCTACTTGTTCGCGGCGAATTTTTTCGCCAACCAATTTTAACCAATCACGTTGCCGAATTCTTGTTTTCGCTTCGCGTCGCGCGAACAAATTCGCCAAGTGGAAAACGGGCTTTAGCCTCGATTATCCGCTGTTTCCTTCGGTGAATTTTTTAAAACTACGTCCAGTTGTTATACCATATCTAAGGTAAGATATATTCGAATTTTAAAAAAATCTACCAATACGTTTCATCGCAATCGAAATCCACGAATATATCAAAATCTGAATTATAAACCTGTCTTCAAATTTTGATATCATTTTCCTTTATACATGAATAATCAACTAAAAAATTTCAGAAAATTTGACCGAAGAGAAAGAAAGTTATTCTTCATTCATTGTGAAATTTAGCATTTAAACTGCAAAAAAACAAACGATCTAGTTACCATAGCAACGCTTATTTTGTTTCTATTTTTCTATATATGCACATCAAACACCTTCATATCTTTCCTGAAAGCACTCACATTGCCCTGTTTCAAGTGTAGTCAGTCCAAATTTCGTTGCAAGCTGATGTGTCTTGAAAAGCCTAACATTTTATGCAACTGTAGGGAGCCACCTTAAGCTAGTTTACGTTCCCTCGTTATGTGTAAACCTTGCCAAGTAAATGTGTTGTTAAACAATTTCACACTGTACAGTAACCTCTTGGAACTTTTGATGTTAATAAATTATGCAAAACTTGGACAAGTCAGAATTTTGACCCTGCTTCTTTGAATTGCCGCAAAAATAACATATTTAAACATTTTGACCTGAAAATTTGGACCCAGGACGACATAATGTTAAAATTTTGCCAGAGAGTATCAATTTACAAACTGAGCCATTGTTTAAATAACTATCCTCCACAGTTTAACGGGGGGCCTTTTTTTGGGACACCCTGTACTACACTTGAAATAAATTCATCACAAGCTAGGTCTACAGCAATGTCAGCAACTCCAAACAATAAAGTGTGTGTTAACTTGTATACTAACTCGTTTGATGACAGCAAGATGGTTAAATTCTGGATGATGCATTTTGTCATCAACGTCAGATGTCTCTTCGACTGTTTTATTGTTGAGTTCACATCGACCTTTTTCGATTCCAGAAGTCTTGAAATTTACTGACATACACGATTTCTCTGCAGCACAATATGAGCTACATTCCATTTCGTCGTCTGCGTGTTTTGTTTCGACGAGATGGTCTGCCAGATATTTATGTTCGCTTTTCCTAAATATGGCTTGCTTGGACGCCAAGCATTCTCCTGCCTGAGCTTTTGCCATCCACAGAAAAACTAACGCACAAATACTCAAGTATACCATCATTAACTGCATATGAAAGTATCGAGTAGTACAGTTAGCCAACTTTTACGCTGTAGTTTCAAATTAAACTGAGCGTCAATGAACGTCAGTAGCTATTATCGAAGTTTTTTTTTGAAAACCTTGTCAACGTGGGCAATATAAATGACGCATGAATAGCTCATCTATATGTATTACTGTAATTAGTCTTCAGTGTATCACTAGGAGACAAATAGATAAACTGATAAATTACTAGTTTGAAACTATTAAACTGATAAATTACAAGTTTGAAATTACTACTTATTTACGGCTTACAGAAAAATGCGAGTCTTTTTAAACTTGGAATACTTAGTATTTGCGTAGCTACGGCCATATATAATTTACGCACTCAACGCGATTAGCGCAAAAACAAGCTAAACATCTGCCGCAATTGACTCAATTGACTCTCTTGGTTTCTTAATTAAGCTTCCAAATTGAACAACTTTCAGAGTTGAACTCTGGTTTTATTTATATTCCTCGATATCTTTGATAAACCTGATCTAAAGATAATAGTAGATTTCGTATTTTATAAGCGCATTACAAAATATTTTACGCATGTTTGGATACAAGTTGTTTTGATGACGAAATATAGCATGCATGTCATGAATATAATTATCAGAAGCGTCACTGTAAGTGCGTTTGAGTTGCTCCTGACACGAATCATTTTGTCCAAAATCTTCTTTATTGCCTTGCTGCAAAGATCATGTGGAATCACAATGATTTTCTTGTTAGGATTTTTGTAACTGTGTTCTTTGTCGAGATATTCAACTTTTTTAGATATGAAAATATAATACAACATGTGATAACAGCATAATGCTTTTTTGAAAAACCTTCGTTTAATTTAATTGTTGCCTAAAACAAACCAAACTATTACACATAAACGAAAAAGCTTAGCGCTTAGTGGGCTATTCCTATTACAGACTAAATTTGATCCCGGCAAAACGAAAATTTCACTACAGCTGAAAATTAAAATTGTGTCTTAAAATTGGTAGAACTGCACATGCCATGCTATGCCACGCCACAGGTCCGGAGTACCAGATGTCTCACTGAGTAAAATTTATGTCCACGGTTTTTAAGATGGTCGCGTCAGCCTGCATCAGCGGAGCAAGTGCTGGCAAATGTCGCTCGCGTCACAGGTTTGCTCGTAGTCGTATACTACGACTACGAAATTCGTCATTTCCCGCCAAAAACAAATCATATGCTTACGCCATCTCGTACTGACGAGAAAAAGTCGTAGCCGTCGCTCATCTGAGTACGACATTTTGTAGAAATCTCGTAGTCATGACTACGACTTTTTAAATACTATTGAAAGTTAGTTTACGTTTGCTTATCTTCAAAAATTATCTGTACAAATATTTGGCATATCCTTAGCGTTTAGCGTTGACATATCCTTAGCGTTTAGCCTTAGCGTGGAGCCTTTTTTCGAGCAGTAGCGTAAATTATAACGGGAAATTTTGAGGTGCACTTTGTTGCTTAATTAGCTGTCAAGGATATATGATATATCAACACACATGAGCGAACTTTACCACGAAATTCTAGCGGTAATTTTTGTACTTGTGAGTCATATGTGGATTTGTGATTTTTTATGTTCTTAAAGTGCCACTGCAACGAAAAAATTTTTGATCCAATTTTAAACACAACAGAACAACATTTCTAGATGAGTCAAAATGGTGTTTTCAGTTTCTCACAATCTCGTTTCGTTTTCGAGATATTTAGATTTTTAAAGTATGCAAATTAGATGTCTCTTGACGTCATTTACTCACGAACAATAAATTATATATCTAAAATAATGAATATCTTTGGATGTAATGGCCAGAACCTTTTTTAACTTTGCACGAGTGTAGAGATTAAGTAAACGCACACTACTGTTCACACTATGCTGTTGCCATGGAGATCGTTCGGATGCAAATGTATTTGAAAAACAAAAACTTCTTATTTCTCTCCTATTAAACGATATTTACTTCACTGCACATAATACAATGGTTGTATGTACATTTAGATCGCATTTATTGAATTTAAATTATTATACAGTGTAAAGAAAAAATGAAAATATTTACTTTACAGTTTAAAAGCTTTTATTCCAAAACTGTTTATGTTGCAACAACACAATAGGAATAGTGGAGTGAAGTTACCAAATTGTTATAGTCATGGAAAGTGTGAAAAATTTCTGCCAGCTAATTACAGAGATATTCACCATTTGATAAATGTAATTTATTATTCGTGAGTAGATGACGTCAGAAACACCTAATTTGCATGTTTCAAAAAATCTTAATGTCTCTAAAACGAAACAAGATATCGAGAAACTGAAAACGCCATTAAGGCTCGAATGGAAATGTTGTTCTGTTGTGTTTAAATTTTGGATCAAAGATTTTTTCGTTGCAGTGACACTTTAAAAGGAAACAGAGCTGATTTGCGAAAAATTTTTACTCCAACAAAGTTTATCCATTCCCACCGATAACCTAAAACTGTAAAAATTCTTCTACCACATCAAGTAGATTTATCGTGGATAGTAAAATATGGCCGCCATTGGCTTCATTTATGCATGGCAGAAGCTCTATCCAGTTGTAGTTTCAGATCAGTGGTACAGTCAAGCAGGTATTTGCCGTCTCCTGAGAAAGATTGGAAGAGTATAAAATTTCATGAAGGACTATCTTCAAATAGCTTGTTCGAATAGCTGTGACCACACCATTGTTCAGCGAGTGCCATTGTGTGTGCAATTCGTGCGCTGACGTGAGTAGTACACGTGAGCGCAGCAAGTGCGTTTCTCGCGTGTGATCAGTCGAAAAATCGCGGGCACGAACTTCAAAGGAATGGAGAGCAACTGAGACATCTGGTTAGATAACTAATCTGTGGTCATGCCACGTCATGCCACACCACACCACACCATACCATATATAGTCTTATAATGTTCTACAATGTAACAAGTTTTTGGAAAATGCTGGCTTATTTAGCCAACGCCCAGATCTTTATTGTGGTCGGCAATGGTCATTATGGAAAAAGCACTGAGTGAAATCGACTTGGGAGATATAAATTATTGATCATCGTTGTTTACCTTGGTATCTTTTATTATTATTATTACAATTATTTTAAAACGGTAGCTCTTCAGCCAAAGTCTGATTTTCAAGAGGCCGTTTCAATTTACTAAAATATTAAATCTAGAAATATACTATAAAAAATATAAAAAATATAGAAAATTTACACAGACAGCACAATTATGCAAGTTTTATGAAGACATATACACAAGCCCAACTCCACAAAAGTCAAACAAGTGTCATGAAATGACTAATATTGTCTTGAGATATTCTTAATTGCCATCTTTCAAAATCTTGAAATAGTTATTAATTAAATTTTTAAATTTTGCAATAGAGAGAGACTCATAATCAGAAACTACATCACAAGGTAAATTGTTCCATGCAAACGCTGCCCTATATGAGAAGGATTTTTTCATGAAATCAGTATTGGGTTTATTTAAGTAAAGTTTACGGTCGTTGCTTCTAAGACTATAGGTGGCATTGTTTGTAACAGTAAACATGTCTGATATATATACTGGTAGTTGTCTTTTTAATGCTTTAAACGTCATGCTTATTTCCCTTTTCTTAAGGATGTTTTCTATCGGTTCCCATTCTAAATGATCAAAGATCTCCTTTGTTCTAATATCATAACTAGAGCCTGTTATAATACGAGCTGCCGTCTTTTGTAGTTTATAGAGTTTATTCAAATGTGAGCGACTACCATCATTCCATACATTTGAGCAATAAATAAAATGGGGTAAGACTAGTGAATTATAGACATTTATCAGTGCATTTTGATTTACATAATGTTTTGTCTTTCTTAATAAACAAATGGATTTAAATATCTTTTTGCACTGCTCATCATTGTGTTCATACCATTTTAATTCATCGTCAAGTGTAATCCCTAACACTTTCTTGTTAAATACTTGCTTAATTGAATGCCTTCCAATTACAATATCCGGAGTTTCAGTAAATTGCTTCAGCTTCCTTTTTGATGCTGCAAGCATAAACTCTGTTTTCTTAATGTTTAAAGTCAGCTTATTTGTTACCAACCAAGAGTTGCCATTAAGTAGATCATCATTAATTTTGTTCTCAATGTCCGCTGGTGAAATGCCCAAAGTGGACAAATTAGTATCATCAGCAAACATGGAAGCCTAAGTATTTAGCAGGCAGTCAGGAAAATCATTTATGTAGAGGGAAAACAACAGGGGTCCTAAATTTGATCCCTGTGGAACACCACATATGACTCTGATTCTATTCCTTCTACTACACAGATTTGAGTTCTGTTATCTAAATGTGATTTAAAAAGACTAAGAGCCTGGTTCCTTATGCCATATACTTCAAGCGTGGATAAAAGAATTTGATAGTCTACACTCCCACCGTATCAAAAGCCTTCTTGAAATCAAGGAATAGTACACCGTTAATTAAACCTTTATCGGTAATCATCAACCGTCTGTTGTTTGCAGTAAAGACGTTTCCGTCGAATGAAGCTTACGGAATCCTGATTGTTGTTTTGAGATGATAATTATTGTTTTCATTTAGAAATTCTCGTAATTGGTCACAAATAAGTTTTTCCAAAATTTTGGCACATCTATAATTTCCACAGTTACTTTTATCCCCTTCTTTATAGATAGGGGTTACTTTAGCCATTTTTAACTCATCAGGAAATATACCAGTAGCTAAGACTAAGTTAAATATGTATAGTAAAGATTCATTTATAGTATATCCAGCTGCTTTTAGTAATTTATTAGAAATTTTATCAAGGCCAGAAGCTTTAGATAGTTTTAAGCTCTTTAGCACTTTATTTAGTTCGCTTTCATAAATTGCTCTAAAAGAAAATTCGCTTTTACTAGGATTCAAATACTGCAACGGATCAACATTATTCGGTGGTATGTCTTTGCAGAGTCTGGGTCCAATCTCACAAAAAATTTATTAAATTCATTAGCCATGTTCTGATTTCCTGTAATAGTTCTTTCACCAGCTTTAAGTTCATTTATAGTCGTGGTATGTGACTTCCTATTAAGTGGTTCGTTGATATATTTCCAACCATCTTTATTATTTGTACAATTTTCTAAGTTTGTTTTATAAAATGATGCTTTTGTTTCCCTAATGAGTGTAGTTACTTAATTTTTACATCTTTTATAAGCTTTATGATAGGCTGTGGAATTCAGTCGCACTGCTTTCTTTTTAAGAAAATCTCTGTGGTGGCTTAGTTTCTTAATATTTTCATTTAGCCATGGGCTACATTCACTTTTAACTTTCCTAATGCGACACGGAGCGTGTATATCAGCAACCCTAAGAAAGATTGATTTCCACTCGTTCCACCCTAAATTTGATTTCCACTCGTTCACACCCTGTTCTAAATCATTTTGGAATTGAACAGAATCAAAATTTTTGAATCGCCTTGTTTCTACTATTTTAGATTTCTGTATAGGAACACTAACTTTTCTACAGATGTAAGCCATACTGTGTTCACTTATTCCTATTTCAATCACACCAGATTCACTTATTTTAGTATCGTTACTTTTTGTGATTATAATATCTAATAGTGTTTTAGTTGATGGTGTTATTCTTGTGGGCGTCTTTATAAGTTGTTGTAATTGATAAATATCAATGATGTCATTAAGCATTTTTGAGTTATTATTATTGTAATCAGCCGTTTTAAGTAAGTTACCGTTGAAGTCCCCCGTTATTACGATTTCATTGTTTTCATCATCTATTTTCTTTAAGAAATTTTCAAAATGGGAGAAAAATTCGCAATTTGCATTTGGAGGACGATACCAAGTAGAAACTAATAAAGGTTTAACTTTCGATTTTCTAATTTCTAAACAAACAACTTCTGCATTGTCAGTGTTGAGGTCAGTTCTAATCATGCATGGAATACAGCTTCTTATATAAATAGCTACACCACCACCCATTCGATTTCTATCTCGTCAAATGATTTCATACCCAGGTAATTTAACCTGGGAATCATTAATAGATTCATCAAGTCTTGTCTCATTAATACAAAGTATATCGAATTGCAATTTTAAAATTATTATATTCAGTTCTTCAATGTGTTTGACTAAACTGCCAATATTCAAGTGACCAATTTTAAATCCCTTAAGTTTTGGATATACTCTTTTATCCTCGGTTCTATCATGATTACTTGTTTGATTAAGTGGGCCTGTGCAATTTTTATTGACATCATTGTTAACTTTTACTAGTCAATTACCATTTAAGTATGTTTTAATATTCATAGCTAATTGCGCGGAACCATTTAATCATTTAAATGATCTTTGGCTAAATTGTTGTTATTAATCAACCCCCACCGTTGTTCTGAGCATATTTTTTCAAGCAGACTATTATAACGATCTATTTTCGCTTTTAAGCTCAGGACATCAGTTCTTATTATGATAGTTGAGAAAATTAATTCTACATTACCACAGTTCTGCTTAATATCTTTCCCAAGAGCAGCATTACCGGCACGTATAGCGGAAAATTTATTCAAGATGGCGGCGTATAGCGGGAAATTTATTCATGATGGCGGCGAAATTCTGACGTCATCGATAAGGCGTGCGCACGGTGTGCGCACAAAGGTCGGATGTCTGCGAAAGCATAGCGTACTGAAATCTGATTGGTTTTCAGTTATGCTCACTTTAAAAAGAGAATATTAAGTTGATGAGAGCATAGTGCTTACAACTTTCACAGAGATCGGATTGGCAGTTTATGATGAAGTGCTTACACGGTGAACCGATCCAGTGGCGGATCTAGCGTAAGTCAAAATAAATTACCACAGCTCATTCTAGGATATATTTACATTTTAAAATACCTTCAAAGCAACTTCATTGGTTAGATTTTATTCTTTTGAAATTCACAACCTATGACATTGTTATAAAGTTATTTTGAAATTAAAATTGAGCTGCTATAATTTATTTTGACTTACCCTGGATCCGCCACTGGAACCGGCTGCTTACTCAACAACTAAGAATGGTTCTTTTTGGTTCTGCAATCAGAGTCCGAGCTGTCATTTCTTTTGCTCCGAAGATGAGGGGTATTTGTTTAAGAAAGCTATAGAGTTATGGAAATCAACGAAACAACCTCATCCTCGATGTGAAGGACATCAAAAGCTGGCGAGAATACCTGTGGTCAAAGATCTAATGAAACCTACCTATGGCGGGCGAAATCGTCTTTGCATGTCTGCTCCAGTAAATGATTCCAGTTTAGATAGAAACACGTTTCTATATACTATTGCTTTGAGGGAGCAGTGGTCTGAAAATTCTCTAAAGCTTCTGTGAAGCTTCTGGGAAGCCGCTTCTGTCAAAAGAAGGAAAAAGGGGGTATGACGAATGCGAAAATGTATACATTTTTAGGGCAAAATATTAGAGTGTTTCTTTGGTTGCATAAATTAACACACAGATTAACGTTTGTAATAATCTATTTCTTAAAAATATAACAATATAATACAAATAATCAGTATCTAAACATATTGTCCAGCTTCTACATTATTCTCCAACTTCGGTCGTTTGGCTTTGTAAACCGTTCCATCCTCCGCTAGCAGGAACTTGCGTTTTTGTCCCTTGTGTTCCACGGAAGCTTGACAGAAGCTCCACATCAACCCTACATCCACCCTACATCCATCCCACATGGCCACATCCATCCCTCATCCACACTACATCCACTCCACATCCACCTGACATCGACCTCACATTGACCTCTCGTAACAGGGATGGCAAAGACCGTTTACGAAAGGGAAAATCGCGTCCCTGCGCCCGTCGCATTGGGCATATTCCGACCAGTCAATTATATTTTCCTACCTACCAATGAGCCTGACGAGTATTAAACCGCATAAAATATCAAATATGTTTCACTGCTAAGTGGGAATTGCTTATTCTGTGGTCAAGTCTTACACTCTGCAATATTCTGTGGCCAAAATAGTTTCATAATTCATGCTGCATGGAGCAATACAAAAAATAATTTTGAAGAATTTGTTCCTTTCGAGGACCACAATAATACATCGGTGGACATCAGAGACAATACTGGACATATATGGGACTTGTCAACAGTTACGCAATACGTCAACAGCCTGGCTGTCGATAAATCAAAACTCTTAGGATTATATTTCATAGATTTGTTTATATTTTCATCATCAACAGCGGGCTGTTGAGTTCTGGTTTAGCTCTAATTTTTCTATCGATCTTCTAGTTACTTTTGAATTAAAAAGTAAGTGCTTTTACTTCGATATTGATTGGCTGAAAACCACTTAGCGATGGTCGACAAATAGGTCGTATTTGTATGAATACGAAATGAATGCAAACTACGTCTGATATTGAAAACATTTAAAATCGTCTAGCAGCTGTATATAAGAACATCTTCTTTCTGATGTTGTGAGGAGCAGGGCTTTAATACAGCTCTGGTTTGAACAGCGATGTCGGCAGAGGAAAGCGTCCAAGACGAGAGCAGCGAACCGCACGAAGACGAGACGAACCAGTTGTTACCTTCGCCAGGCAGAAGGGTAAGGCAGGGATTTCACGCAAATGTTCGATTTAAATGTCAGATTGTATATAAATTAGTTTGTATATTGTTTTTAGCCTCGAACAAGCTCGTTGTTACAAAGGCTAGGAGAAGAACGAGATGAACCAGACCCGGTGGGACAATTTTCTATCGCAGTGGACGAGACTGAAATAAAAGGTACATTACGCTTCGAAGCAATTACAATGTATTTACGATCAGTCTATGTTTTGCCATTGCTGTTAATTTACACGATGGAATATGTCAATATCTGCAGCTTTGTTCGTGTTTTTTGAGCACAGTATGCCTACATATTTCGATTCAATGGGTTTATAATTTGCTTGTTGAAATCTTGACAACAACCTGAAATGCAAGGGGTTATTACGATAGATTTTAAACTGCGCCAGTTTTGAGTTTATGCTTAAAATCGCGTGACAATATAGCTATTTGCATTTTACCAAACCAAGGCTTTTATGAGCGGGATTAAAGTTAAAGCTAGTCATGCTATGCGACGATTTGTTTTCAAAAACTTTGTTTGCCGAACGTTGTCAACATTTTACATATGGATCTATCAGCGAACTTTAAATCACGCCGGTTGCTGATACTGATTTCATCTTTCGAGATCTATAGAATGAGTGAATAACCGCTATATTTTACGGTGAATTTGGTTGGTTTTTTTAGTCCTGCAAGTCAAACAAGACGTTCCTACTTTTTGATGTCGAAATTTCGATTATTCCAAATAGTGAGAATACCAAACAAGCTCTCGAATGAAGAGGTTAATCTTATGTCAAGTCTAGGCAACCTTATATTGTGTACCTAGTACTGTATTTGCTGCTTCGCACCAAAATTGTACACTACCGATATCAATGTACGCTTTTGCCTAGCACACTGGTTATTTTCGGGCCAAGCAATTGAAACTTTTTTTACAGAAATTGTGTTCAATTCTCCATTTCCGACAGTGTGTAAGCATGCTTTCCTTCAGCACGCAAAATCTTTCTGCGGATTTTAGCTTCAAGTTAAAATTTTGTGGGCCAATATTAATACCAGATAAGTGAAGTACTATTGTGCTGTATTTCCCAGGCATTTATAGGTGGTCCGGTGGAGTTGAGCAATAGTCGACAACATGTTGATGTCTCTTTTTAGCCACTTTGTATAAAAATATCGATTGATTTAACATCTTTGTTAAATGTCATTTTAATGACATGATAAACTTGCAAAGAACATTTTTAAGTGCTTCCTATCAATTATGGCTTAAATGATTTGAATAGAAACACAAGGTCATCTAGAAGTGGGAAATTTATTCCTCATATCTACAAGACTTTGTCCTCTCAATTGGGGAAACTGGAGCTGTCAATACTGTTTGGGCTCTGTATTTTTTTACCTAGAACAGTTACTAGTGCCATAAATTTTTTTCATGTATTTGTGTTTTGCAATAATTAATTTGAAATTAAATTATTTCAAAACAATATATGATGTGTCTGAATATCCACCCCCTCAGGCCCTTCTCCAATTCATCCCTACAGCTCTGGCCACATGCAGTCCAGGTACATTCAGTAGGGCCTACTATGCATCTGAATTCATATATTTGTGTTCTGCACAAGAGACATTTCTCATAATGATGTCAAATGTGAGTTTGGGATGTTATGCACAGGGCCGAAAATAGAGCATGTATTATTTAATATGTCTGACTGATTTATTTTGAAGTCAAGGCTAGTAACAACTGATTTCTGAAGAAATTTATTGGGCAGAACAAGAAGATGTGAATATCCTCCCCCCATTTAATATCACAAAATGCCAAGCCACTTAGATATCAAATAATTTGACCTCATTATGACAAAAGGGCATTGGACCTCAATTAGCCTCCTACCCAGATGCTCCATTGTTTATATATAGATCTGTTTGGTGACCTCACTGCCACTGATCTCTATAAAAACATGGCCTCCTATTGCTGAACCCATATTAGTTACATCACTGTGAATATCTTCATTAATTATCAAGCTTTTTGCAGGCTTTTTTGTGCATAAATCCTCCCTCCATTTATTTTAAAAAATCAGCTAAATATTTGAATATTACCAGAAGTACTTGAAATCTAGGTTCCAGACATGGCAAATTTTTAAGAGCTTTTTGTTTTGGTTTTGGTTCACTTTCGTTTCTCATGACAGATAAATGATTAATGGAGTTTTATTCGCTGCTACAATAATGCTCAGAGTTGAAAATATGTGATTTTGACCGGCTATGTTCATTAGACGCGTACTTGCTCGATTTTTCTTCAAATTTCACAAAAATGGCGACAATCAAACCCCACTGAAAAGCACTGCGGTGATGTGGGTATCCTGGTTAAATATAAAGATAATAATAATAATAATAATAATAAAATATCCGGCCTGGTCCTCACTTGCGACATAACTGCACAAGTACAAGCTAAAACAAAAGACAAAACAAAAAAATACTGTGAAGTGTGCGACACAAGCATCGACATAAAGACAAACATAAGACTACGAGCATAAGCTATGCTAGAAGAAAAGCAAATTGAAATGAAAATTCTTTCTGCTTTTTCATCGTAAACCTCTGAGAAAAAGTTGCTTGTGTTTCTGCCGCTATTGAAGACCAGGCGTAACACTTGTCTACCTTATGCTGTAAATTATTTGCTAATACTACCGACGGTGCAAGCTGGGCAGCATATGGCGTCTTATGCCGGCCAGTCATAGATTGTCCCTAGAGATACAGCTATTTCAATGGACCGATTGCATTGTAGACAAAATTTTGAAAAATGTTGAAATAGGAAAATTTATTACCACAGCATTAAAGAGCATCCTAAAATTAGTAAAATTGCAAAGTTTTGTTGTGAAACGTTGTAAAATGTGGAAAATGTAAGCCTGTGAAGATTGCAAATTTTGTATATTTTTGTATTACGCACGGAAAATTGATACCAACATCGAGAAAACGGCATCAATTTTCCGTGCGTAATACAAAAGTGTACAAAATTCGCAAACTTTGCAGGGCTATATTTTCCTCATTTTACAACATTTCGCGACCAAACTTTGCAATTTTACTAATTTTAGGATGCTCTTCAATGCTGTGGTATTGAATTTTCCCATTTAAACATTTTTTAAAATTCTGTTCATAATGCAATCGGTCCTTTAAGGTTGTCCTTTCAAAAGCCTAAACTGTGAACTATGAGCGTGCAAAGGATGATGGATTATTTTCTTTTTAGACCCTGATTTCCATGAAATTACCTTCATGTAGCAAGTGAATTTTCCGTCGTAAGTGTCCTAGGTTCCCTTGATGCTATTTTAGAGAAATAATTCCGAGTTTAGAGGTAAAAAAGAGCAATAACCCATCATCCCTTGCGCGCTCACAGTCTACAGTTTTGAAAGGACAACCTTTATTGAGATTGCTATATATTGAGACCTGTTTTAGGATCTTCATATATGTATAGCTTGCTTTTAACCGGTATATAAAGCCCTTACCACTTCTGCTTTTACCACTAGAGATATATTGAGGCCTGCTTTAAGGGCTTCATATATTATGTGGCTCGGTTTTAGTGCTATGAAAGAGCCAGTATGTTAAAAAAATCGAATATCTCCAAAAAGCCGGCAGAATTTACCCGACTTTTTCTCGTTTATGAACCCACAACAATGCTATGCTTGTATAAAATTTGAATAAAGTTAATTTGAAAATACATTTTCCTAACAAGTGGTCTTGTTCTCGAGCTGTTAATATTTTAGCGGCAGTAAATTCAAGCTAATTTGTGATGTCATTTTCTCACGCATTTCTTGCGATATTTACTAAACAAAGAATATCTCTAAAAAGCCGGCAGAATTTACCCAACTTTTTCTCATTTATGCACCCACTACATTACTATGCTTGTGTAAAATTTGAATAAAGTTTGCTTATTGCGGTCTCCAAGATATGTCAGCTTTTGTATAATCTATCTGGAGTTTGTACGCGTGATAAGATGACATCACATGCTATTTACATGTTTTAATGTAGTGAATATTTCGCTACCAGGGGCTGGTTGGATAGCGCTATCCACTGGATAGTGATTTCTCAACTGCTGCTGAAGGGCATAAAAAGCAATCACACCAGGTATATTGAATAAAAAGTGACATAAACTCAAACGGATGCTGGGCTTTAATATGGGTTTTACCAGTTACTGAGCATGTTTAGAAAGTTTGGAAAATCATTATCCAATGGATAACGCTATATTCACCTTTCGTACATCCGACCCCGGTTGTACGAAAGGTGGATAAAATTATGCACCGGATAGCGACTTTTTCAAACATCCTGAAATTGTTGATTTACTGGAATTGTCAAATCTAGTGTTTAGCATTTTAAAGTTAAAAGGGGGAACTTATAATTCGGCTAAAGTATATTTAGTTTTATTGCATTTAAAAGTATTTTTAAGACAGGATAAAAAATCACTATCCAGTTGATAGCACTATCCATCTTCCGTACAACTGACCCCTGGGGCTGGTTGTACGAAAGGTGATTAGGGACCTTAAGATTTACGACGCGGCAGCTCGACGACGCGGCTTCATAACAACAGATATTTTTATAGAAGACAACAGTCATGAATAATTTGTGGTCTCAGGGGTATTCTCAAGTGCGTAGCCATGCCTAATACAGCATCAAACTGAGAATTATCGCGTCCCTTGGGCAACGCGAAAGCATGCTACGACGTAAGAAGCGTTTTGGAAGTCCAACTTATAGCAGAAAGCATATCGTTTTGGCCAACAAAAATATTTGTAAGTTACTAAAACAAGCTTCAAACGGTTATTAAAACAATCAAATTCCAAAAAGCTTCTTCCTGTACTTATATATTGACACCCCGTCTTCGAACTTGCCGCGTTGTCGATCTTAAGCTCCCTAATAGCGCTATCCACCGGATAGTGATTTTTTTGCAACTTTGTAGACATTTTCAGTAACTTGAAAAACTTATATTAAAGTTTATCATTTTCAAGTTAAGGCCACTTTCTATTTATTGCGAGGTCAATATTCCTAGTGTCACTGCTTTTTATGCCCTTTTGCAGCAGTTAAAAAAATCACTATCCGGCGGATAGGGCTACCTAGCTTTCGTACAACCGACCCCTGGTGTTTAAAACGTCATAAAAAAATGAAACTCCCTGCTCTTGGATAGTTTCGCTTATTAAAATTGTGCAAATGTCCAGATGCATAGTGAATCTGTAAACTGCATTAATCATACTCATACAGCAATCAGCAAATTGAAATAATTGACAATTTGATTCGAATAAAAGGTTTACTATGCAACTGCAACATGTGAGCAGTCACGTTGACTGCTGTTATTCAAACTTGTAACCTGTGAAATCGAAAATTCGGTCGGTCACTGACTGACCTGCGACCGGTGGAAATTTGAACCAAATTTATCGTTTTTGAGTAAACCAGAAAAATGCGCGATAAAAAGTGAAAACTAATTGAAATCGCATATTTCAACTGAGCATTATTAAGGCAGAAAAAATATAAATCTATTTTCATTAATTGGAAGTATTTTTTCTCCAAACGCAAAGTGATGGTCAATTAATTTTTCTATTCATGCATTTACATACTTTTACTAATTCCGTTTACCGCCGGGAGGTAGTTATCACGCAAACCTTCAACAAAAAAACACTATTTTGTCCTGGCATACTACATCCTGAAATTGTGAAAGCCTTTGGGAGCGTATTTAATTTCGGTAATAAAGAAAGCTCAAACGCAGGGTGCAAACTGTCAGTACAAAATACTGTCAAAGTTTCCGCAATGCCGTAACAGCGAGAGCAGGTAACAGCGAGAGGTATTGCAATACAAAATGTCTTTAATAGCAAGGTTGACGCATGCGGGGGTTGACTTTGCAGCTGCACCTATCTGAAACAATGATCTGTTGCTATAAATCATACGAGTCATGCATTTATTATGAGTTACGTAATTTTTCAAGCATATATTACCGTAATATCGCGGTAATGCCCTAGTTGCTGGGGGTGTCTTTCGTATGGATTTAGAAATTGCGTGACAAGGGCGGCCTGGTCGATATTATAGAGCCTTTGTTTTGCCTGGTGCGATGTTCTTAAAATATACTTTAAATAACAGTTGAATCCGATTCACATTTGTGGATATTCAATATTGGCATAGTCAAAATTAACCAAAAACTGCCCCGTTTAGCACATTAGTTAATATAATTCGGCGCTTTCTATTTACTGCAGACTTTTGCGTGTCTGTTGTCGACCGCGGAGGGGGTATATTGACTTGAATCGTTCAATATTTTTTTGGGAATTGCAAATGATGTCAATGAGCCCTAGCAGGTGACCACATTCGTGGGGGGGGGGGGGGATATCGGTAGTTTCTTCATTTTCATCGCTAAAGTTTGAACGCGCCCAGCAGGCGTGAGGTTTATATTTTCTATCAAAATATTTTTGAGTGGGCAAAATTGGAGAGGCCTTTTTTATTTGACCTTAATATATTTTAGTAGAATGCTGTTATCTGTGAAGCAAATAAACCCCCTTTTAACATCGTGTATAAAGTATCCACAAAAATATATTAACGGAGAACTCTAAATATTGCATTAATAGATCTTCCTTAGATCGATTGGCTTGACATTTTCCTTAGCCTTTCAAATTTTGTCTAACAGCTCAAATCCGCATTATGGAAAAGGTCTGTTGTGGACCTGTCTTTGGGTAATTCAAAATCCTCTGTTGTCAAAGTGGAAAAAAAATTGGGACACAAATTGATATAAACAGCCCCCCCCCCCCCCCCAGGTACTATTATAATAAACTATACATCATTGGCATTGTGACTGCACTTAACCCAAATGGCGTGAGGTCAAACACGTCGTTTTTCTGCTCAAAATAAAGGGCCCCGCAGATATAAACATTGCCTAAATCTTTCGAGACCAGAATAGTGTTCGTATATGATATATCACAAATATAGGAGTTCAGAATGTGAACAAATGTATGTATAAAATATAAGTAAATTTTAACATTAAAACAAGTTTGATTATTAAAGTCACTCTTTCAAGTTGCTACGTGTTTGCTGTGGGCACAAAAAGTACGACTTCGACTGACGTCAGTCAGCGTTGCTATGGAAATTGCTTTGATTTCCGGTCTGACAACTTCTGGTCTTTCATACGTGCGACTTCCGGTATCAAAGTATGTAGGTTTCAGAGCAAAACGTGACGTTCAAACTCCGATATTTACACGATTGCTTTCGCCATAATGCAGAGCTCGAAGTGAAATCGTCATTTTTATAATACCTCTCGTTTTAAATGGAGCCCGACCTATATCAGTGCGATTTTAAGTGTCTAGGAATAGATGATAACGATATTAATAGTAAGGCGTTTGACGTTGTGTTGATGTAACAATTATTCATGTTTTGTATGTTCCATTAACTCGTTCTAATATTGAAAATTTCAATTCAGATCACCGTCAGGTATACGTCGGGGTTCATATACCAATCAAGCCAAATCGGGCTCGTCGAAGTCACCACCGAAGTCACCATTATCCGTCCACGAGCAAGAATAAGCCTGGACGAAAAAGTTCCACGACAAAAAAGCCACAAAATGGATCAGTTGGTAAGAGTATTAATAATACGTCAATACAATTATATAATACCGCCTACACTTTTCAAGTGTGGAACACTTTAGTATTTACCAAAGCCGTTCTAATCCTATGTAATCTGTATTACTATATTAAATTTGTTTGTTTCTTGAGTTATTTTTGGTATCCCCATTGAGCAAATAAGTAAAATTTTATCAAGCGAAATTACTGTATTTAGCGATAATTATAGAGGCTCGGCATTGTTTACGTTTTCGGCCATTTTCTGTTGAGCAAAAACTCTCGAGGGAATATGCAGTTCCAAATCAATCAACCTTATTTGCCTGCCAGAAAACGCTTAAGACGTAGACAAGGTTTATCTGTTTATATTGTTGATTATTACTTATATAAGCAACGGTTAGGCTGAGTCCAATCCCTATAGGGGAGGGAAAATTGGGAAGAAAAAAACTTTGTTAATCTTCACTTTCCCATTGAGACAGCACATAGGCTTGCCTAAGGTTTTAAATGTGCTCCATTTAGTATTTTACATTGTTTGAAGGCCTATCCATACGTTATTGTCAGTTTTATATGTCGAACTGGTGTTGGCTAGACTGAGTCAAAAGCACACATCAACTAGGTTCTTGCACCAGCTAATTACAGTTGTGGCAATAGGTGCATTCTGAAATAATTTGATAAATTCATTTGCTTAAGCTCAGTAATTCCTCTGATCATTTCCTGAAAATTTTGAAAAGCTTGTTAATTAAAAGGTCCACAACTCCCTGTTTACTGACCAATCAGAATGCTATGTCTTATTTCTAAACATTCTGATTGGTTAAAAAATAGCAAGTTGTGAACCTTTTCACAAGGTTTTCATTAAGCTTGTCGATATTTGGAATGCTTCTTATAGCAGTGACTGTGCAAAGGTCATTAGTGGCAAAAGTTGGTAGTCTACTGACTACTGTTTCAGTATTATATGATTCTTATTCTTGGATACAATAATGAATAATGACAGATAAATGTGTCAGCAAGTAGACTTTTTCATGTGGTAAAATTGTCATGTTAAGTAGACAAACTTTTATTGATGAAATTGTGCCTTTCTAAAACTGAACATCTGAGCGAAAGTGTCACACTTAGCCTGCTAACCTAATTCCTTAGCCCTTTGAATTCGCATCAGCAATCAGCAAATGTTTTCCTGACTGCCGATTGTAGTAAACCAAATGAAGAATTATTTAACCGCTTAAATGTGATTCAGGCAATTGATCTCCAGATATTTTAATTATGTTCATCAAACGTGTGGCTGTCCTGATTTTGTTCCACTTGTAAATGCTTTGGCAAATTTTTGCTGACATTATTTTCAGTTAATTTAGAGCCCTGTCCATGCACAGATTTAGAGCATTAATTATTAGTGTGCATATTCATATATTCAGGTACTGCCAACTGTATTTGTATCAACCTTATTTCAAAGGAAATTATTTGGATTTGAATGTGAATTGTACGTTGAAAGCCTCGTGCTAATCAGCATAGAAAGACACATCGACAATAAGATTAATTTATCAGCTGTAAACCCTTTTGATGAATTCTAATTGGTCAATTGTAGAGTTATATACACAGTAAACTGTTTGCTCTCATATATCATAATGGTATTGATGGTGAACAGTGATTATGCTGCTATTATATGTACTCAAGCTTTGAGCAAGGATTTCCTATTTTCAGTGCTGTAGAAGGGGGGCACGGGGGCTGAGCCCCCCCCCCCCTACTTTTTGCAAACAATATATTCCTCAGTTAAAGGGTCTATTCTATCAAGGGTATATAAGTAAATATAAGGGTATATTATAGACACTGTTTGCTTAGGGAGTTAAAGCAAGCAAGTTTTTGACAACACGGACGTGCATGATAAACGCAAAAAGCAGAGCCATGATTGGTTAGAAAGGTGAATCTACGTCTGGTTAACATCCGTGTTCTCAAAACCGTGGCATGCTTAAGGTCTCCAATATTTCACGATTTTATAATACTTTAGTCACTGAAGAGAGTCCCCCCTTTAGAAATTGCAGTTCTACAGCACTGCCTATTTTGACTGTGTTTTGAGTGCCTAGTGCCAATGGCATGTTCCTGCTAGACTCAGGGGGGGGGATAGGGTGAGGATGCGAGGTGGGAAATTTTTAAAATTCTAAATTCTAAAATAGCATTTTGAGAACAGATTTAAAAGGGGAAATTTAAAAAGGACCTTGATGGGTTTATGCTGCACTTTTTTTGAATTTTGATGAATTACATGACATGCAACATTTATATCTGGTAGTGCACTTGTACACAAATAATGATAAACCAACATGACTTTACATGAAAAGACAAGCCATGTTCTATTATTTTCATTTGTGTGTTTAGAAGTATATTTGTGAAGCACTGCAGTAATGCTAGTGATAATCGTGATGTCATCTTGATTTGAATTAGTGGGAAAAATGTATTTGTCAATTTCCTTTTTTTAAATGTGCTTGATTATGTTAGTTTTATAACGTAGCTATATTCTTCAGTTCGACTATCCAGTTTTGATGCAAAAATATAATAAGAGTTTGCAAAATATTTAACAGTTACTGTATTCTACAAACTCGAGTCGTATATGAGCTGATAGCTGGCTATCGCTCATATACGACAAGGGTGAGTACAATAACTGTTTTATTACATAGACAACAACTGCTACCAAAAAACTTCCCAGTGCAGTTTATATTTTACTAAAATATACTTATTACTCAGTTTAGCAATGTAAACAACTTCAGCTAATACCGCATAAAACACTACTTGTCGTTATTTAAAATTATGTTTAAATTCTTAAAAAATATAAATGTTTTAGGCGAAACAAACGCTTGTTAACCTCAAAATTGAGCACAGTTTTTGTTATTATAGCAATTCAAAACAATTATAATCTTTTCCAGCTCTCGGAAGACTTATTCAGTATTAATTCGTTAAAAACTGTATTTTATACTTGTTTAGGTGACATTTATCATTTAAATCAAGTACTAACCTTCAAAAACTTTATCTAAGTTTATGTGTTGTACGTATGGCCAAGAAAGGCTGCGAAAATGCTCAAAACAAGATTTTTTGCGATCGAGGGGTTTTCGTCCGCCATCTTGTTTTCTCTACTAGTAGGATATGAGCTAATCTCCTACTAGTAGCGAGCCAATCAGATTACAGAATACGTAATATCCGATGGCAGTCTATATAATAAACATTGATATCTTACGCTGTTGCAACACACAAAGCGCGCTGTTACACTATGTAACTTGATCGTCTGGAGATGTTAATACGGCGCAACGTTTGTTGCAACTTGTCTCGCAATCCCTGTCGAAGCTGCAATCTGTTTTTAAGTAGCGAGTTTTTATTGGCAGTCGTTGCGAAAAGTAGAACCTGATTCTACTTCGTGCAATGCTTCTTGAAACAAAAATGTTGCGTGACTTTATGACGGGATATGTTGCGAGGCATGTTACATCTTATAATTTCGCTTGTGACTTTTATCACAACAAAATTGCGAGAGATGTTGCATGGTGTAACAGCACCTGTACGAAAAACATTGTGAAAATCAACCGTTAATGTACATTACTTTGCAAAAGATCATTTACACTCGCCAAAAGAGAATCAATTTTACTGAAAGGAACAGTGATTCACGCATATTCTATTTCTTTATTTTCTTGCTATTTTACGAATTTCTTGTAGATTCTGTTTGATTCAAGCACATAAATTGCATTATTTTTACCTTCTTCTGTATTGAAAAGACAACAGATGTGCGGCAAAATCGCTACAATTCCAACGGTTACATCCCGCCTCGACTGATTTTTGCATTCTCCATTGTTTAAATACATTGCATACCAAATAAATTCTTTTGCGTTGATTGTCGCATAATTTCCTTCGACCTTTGTCATTCTGTTGCTTTTTTATCATCGTGAAATATCGAATTTCAGACCATGCTCGCCCTACTTTGAGGACGCCATCTTGGATTCCGAACTTGAAAACGTTGGCCCAACGCTTTCAAGTTTATTATGCGCAGAAGCATATGCGTAAACCTCTGCTCCTTTAAATAGTCGGGGAGGCAGAGGTCATTTTACCTACCTTCTCGAGGGACAAATCCATTTTGCTCTTAAATTGTCCGTTACATGCCTGATATAACAATTCTGAAAATTGTTTGGCCCAATTTATCTTGTGGGCTTCGATCAACACGTTTTTCTTCAGTTTTATTATAAAACTATTATGTGGTCAAAAACAGCAAACTTTCAAGTTCATTCATTTGAAAAATGACTTGTATCATTAGAAAGCTTATAAAAAACAACATATAAGACATCATGACGGACACCCTGGTTTTTCAAGCTGTTTTCGAGTTATTGCTGCTTCAAAACGGGAAAATGTCCCAAAAAGACGCTAATTTCCTGGGCACTAGTCTGAAAATAAGTTTTCGAACGCTCATAACTCAACAAAAATGTGGAAAATAAAAGTAACCATAATAATGTGTTATATGTAGTTTTTTATTACCTTTTTGATAACGTAAGTGGTTTTTCCTAGAAATAAGTCCGAAATTTTGCCTTTTTTGACAATAATATAGTTTTATAGAAAATTTAAGAAAAAACGTGTTGGCTGGAGCCCACAAGAAAAATTGGGCCAAACAACATTCAGAATTGCTATATTAGGCATGTAACGGACAATTTAAGAGCAAAATGAAATTGTCCCTCGATATGGTAAGTAGACATGTATTTTTGTACCTCTGCCTCCCTGACTAAAATCTTATTTCCCCATGTCTTGGTCTGTCGATGTCAATGGTTTTACAATTCTTAATTTCTTTATGTGGTTTAGGTAACCAGCTACCGGCAGACCGAGTCCGTTTCATTTTGGGAGGCGAGGAAAATGATGTGGAACGCCAGATCTTCACCGAGATGGATGAATTATGCTGCAATGCGAGTGGCGTAGAAGAGTGGAAAGAGACGGCAAGATGGCTGAAATTTGAAGAAGATGTGGAAGAAGGTGGCAATCGGTGGAGCAAACCTCATGTGGCCACGTTGTCTCTGTACAGTTTGTTCGAACTTCGAAGCTGTGTTCTCAATGGAACTGTCCTGCTTGATTTGAATGCAAGCACGTTGCCACAAATAGCAGGTAAAGGAAATTTCAATATTCCAATGCCAATAGAACTTTGTGAAGTTTACCGTGCAAGGTTTGAAATAGCTGCCGGCAGTTTAAGGAAATAGCCAACTTTGAAAGCATGGTGAATCGGCGAAAATATGCTCTTCGATGATTTGCTTGCAACAGCACACACACACACATACAGTATAATTAGATCCATGGTCTATCTAAAGGAACGTGATATAGATCTGTAAACAAAATGTTATGTAGATAAAACTTGAAGCTATTTTTTTTTAAGACATGAATTGTGAAACTGCTTTCTCTCCGCTGTGAAACCTGACCCCCCCTCCCCCCCATTTTGAGTCTGGTTGTTAATGGTTTTACAATTCTAGATATTGTCCTGGATGATTTGGTCGCCACAAGCCAGCTTGATGTTGGTCTGCGACCTCGTGTGCGAGAAATATGGTTGAGGAAGCACAGACATTTATACGAAAGAAGAAAAAGCACGCAGAAAAAGAAGACTGGTCTTTCATCGTTCCGTGGCTCAAAGAAAGCCAGTACTGTACCTAGCAACTTGGATAAAGGTATTTTTAAAAGCGAATATATATTTTGTATAAAAATTTACAGTTATTTTTTAACTAAAACGTGCACACTTCCGCTTTTCTGCATTATTGTCAATTATTGTATTTTGTCCTGCAGTACTGTAGCGGTTGGCAAATTGCGAAGAAATGTGTGTTATGATTAGATCTAGGTTAATTAGACTAATACATATTAATTACTAATAACGTCATCGTTACCCAGTAATGATATCCGGGACTTTAGCTTCTGGTCTGTACTAGTTTACTTCGAATAAAATATTTTGATACAACGATCAATTGTGAGTCTTTACCGGCTATAACAATATGGCTATAGAATTTATCTTTCCTAAAGTTGATTTTATACGATAAATTGCAATACTTGTAAAAAAGAATGCCTTTTCTCACAAAGGGAAATACACGCTCAAAATTCATCAGGCTGATGCAACCTTGTTCGTTGAACAAAGCCTGGCCAATGTTGTAATCAAAGTTAAATTGCTCGTTTTTGCGCGGGTGCGGTGGCATCGCTAGTTATTGCAAAAAATTAGAAATAGGGTTACAATATAGTGGCTTCCATAGTAAAACTTCAGAAATAGAGACTTGGAGCAAGTGTAGTAGCGAGGTTCTTATAGACAATAGATCTTTAACCTTTTAGACGAAAATTTAAAACAAAATGGAAATACGAAAAAATATTACCACGGCTTAAAAGAGCATACTAAACTTAGTAAATTGCAAAGTTTGGTTGTAAAATGTTGTAAACTATGAAAAATATAGCCTTGCGCAGTTGGCAAATTTTCTGTAGTTTTGTATTATCCGTAAGAAATGAGTACCCAAGGGTATCAACTGGGTATCATTTTCCACCCGTAATACCAATGTATACAAAATTTGCCAAATTCGCCAGGCTATATTTTTAATACTTAAGAACATTTCACTAGCAAACTTTGCAATTTTACTAAGTTTAGGATGCTCTTTCAAGATGTGTTAATATTTTTGCCTGTTTCGAATTTTTCAAAGTTTCGTCTAACAGGTTAAAGGTCCATTTAAATGTCACCTCCACGGTCGCAACTCAGTTCCCGTGTGAGAAATGTATACAAGTCAGTTGTAATGTTAAAAATGTAGACAACGTATATGCAAGATGAGATGATAACATAAGATATTTCACGACCGATATAGACAGTATTCGAAGTTTCGAGCAAAGGAATTTACCTCCCGGGGAAATGGCCTTTGCTTGAAGAGACGAGTTCTTTGTATAGGTGGGTTTTACTCAGTACTTTCACATGGACAACGTTTGGTGGTCAACTTCACACATGCTGCCGCTTTGTGTGTTGTGGGAGCGAGCAAATTTCGTTAAATTGTATACACGTGCAACAAAACCAGTAGCGAAGCCAGCCCGGCAATTTGGTCATGCTATGCAAATTTAAATCATTATCATTATTCATCTCTTTAGAAATTGATTCCTTATACGGTCTATAAACACAAAAAAAATTTCATTTGCGTGACCAAATGTCGGGCTGGCTTCGTCACAGAACAAAACACAAGGTCTAACTGTGCTCTATTTTCACTTGACCACCAAGCGGTGAACGTGTCACGTAAACGAAACCCACCTATATCGTATGAGGTTGTGAAATATCCTAATAGGTTTTTGTATGTTTCTGACTGCACTGCTGACATTGGCTACGCGTTAAGGCCCTCTCACACGGTGCAATTTTTCTTGCAACTTGCAACGCAGTTCTACTCTTAAGCGATGTAAATTTGTGACCAATGTTTGGTATGTTGAAAATATATTAGCAAACTGTGATGGAAATTTGTATTTGCCAATTTCGCATCTCTCAAGAGTAGAACTGCATTGGAAGTTGCAAGAAAAATTGCACCGTGTGACAGGGCCTTTAGTTTAACATGCGCTAGTCGGGGTTTTCATTTCCATTTTGTTCCATTCCAGCCGGTGCTGACGACAGCGGTGCAGACGGTAACTTCGGCAAATCGGAAGCGGACGCTCCCGATCGTCACTTCCCTAATGTGCCAACAGCCGTGTCATTGGTCGCACAAGAAGCTGCTATCGAAGATGTTTCAAATGATTCTGATCCAGAAATGGCCAAGGTACTATTTACTGGCTTACGTTTTGGCCAGGATAACTTGCTTTAGTTTTCATCATGCACGTACACTCGGGCGGAAATGTTAACAATTGGTATGCTGAGCATGGATGTATCTGCGAATAACAATCTGACATTTGTCTGACATTTTGAATCATCAATGATAGTCAAATGTTTTATAAACTCACTGTAACGTGTTGCCGCTGGTTTGGCGTGTTACTAGCTAATGAGCATGTTGATTGCCACCCCTCCCGAGGTAGAAATAAACACGCACAAGATCGTAAAAGGTGTTCTTTACTGGACGACGACTCGACAGCAACTGCTGTTTGCGACAGATACATACACATGACGACTACGATTAGTTACAAGTCCGTTTTCACTGCACGCTACATCACATTTAAGTAATATTATATTGCGAAGCTATCCGTCAAGTCATGCATTAAAAGTAATGTTGCAGTGTATATAATTTGCCATTATAGTGTCATGACATATAATAATTTTGTATAATAAGTCGCTTCGTTATTGCTTGCTCATTCGATGTTCACTGTTCATAACAGTCGCCATGTTGGAATTTGAAATTCGACGAACTGTTGGACAAGCGAAAGCTCTGTTTGGCTGCAAACTAACAGCGCAGTTTGCAGACAATGGGGCAATATATCTGCATTCGCAAAATAACACATAACCTCCTCCATTGTCACCATAAAAAGTTGCATCCTATTCAAAAGGGGCTTCTGCAGAGATACAATATGACAATGACAACAAAGCGAGATATCTATATTTCAAATCGACCAAGCGTTTTGGAGAATTATTGGATTTTAAAGCAAACAGGGCTACTTTATTGCGACACCCGGAACAGTCTGTATAGTATGCTCATCCCAACCTCGTTCCCAGGGCTTCTTTGTGGGGAAAATGTGATTGGAAGTGGCCCTGGCAAAGGCTCATTGTTACATGACCAAATTTTCCAATATATTTGAAAAATTTATTACAAAAATTAAATGCCTAATAATTTGGCTGGAAATTTTTCAACTGTATTGCAAAATTTGGTCATGTGACAACCTGCCTTTACCAGGGCCTTCTGCCTCGCGTTCCACCACGGAGGGCCTGGGAACGAGGTTGTGCTCATCCAGTATTTATTGATTACAATGTTATAATACATCATGTTCTGTATAGTATGATGTAAATTTCATGAAGAAGATCCCCCCAGGAGCAGAAGGCTCTATGGTTCTTGTAGGAGAAGCAGACTTTCTCGCGAAGCCAGTGAACGCGTTCGTTCGCTTGGAAGATGCCCAGATCCTGGGCGACATTATGGAAGTTCCTATACCGACACGATTCTTGTTTTTCATGATTGGACCGTCTGGACAACCGGGACGTTATCACGAAGTTGGGCGAGCAATTGCCACGCTGATGTCTGACGAGGTAACGAATCTGCGATGACTGTGTTTCTCGAAAGGTCATCGTTCGTCTACTTTTAATTTCAATCAAAGGTATTTAGGAATACACCTTCAAAGAGCTTGTTGTCGACGGGCCGTTTGCTCAGAAAGCCATTTAACGTAACCCTGGATTAACGTAAAATTCGAAGGAAATATCCCAGGACCATTTCGAGTGAATAAAACGCTCTCACACTTGATCCAGGGTGTATCTAAATAACTGAACAAATTTGAAAATCGCTCTCAAAGTATCTCGAAATACTCTTTTAAAATGACATGTCTATAACGCGTGCTCTGATTGGCCGAAAGCCGTGTTTGGATCAGGCCATCCGAACACTGAAATCAAAACTGCTTTCGCGGGAATTTGCAAGATTATCGTGCTGTTTTTAAATTGCTGTGGTTATTTTATAAAACAATTACTTTATGGTTTCCGTGTTTGGATGACCTGATCCAAACACTTGGGAAAGTTGCTCGAGTTAACAACTCGAGCAACTTTCACGCGTATTTGGATCAGACCATCCAAACACGGAAACCATAAAGTAATTGTATAATACCACTGCACATAAATGGGAGGCCTAGTGATCAATCATAGCTTACGCCTATAAAAGTGCAATTGCAGTTATTTTCTATTCTTATATGATACATTATGACCAATCTACCAGACACTCACTATGCAGTGTGATGTCACAAGTTGTATTATTTGCATGTCCGATAAAGTTGAATAACGAACACAGTTACAGAAATTCTGCAAAAGAAGTTAATATATTTGTTGTGAATTTAAGTTATCCTTGTTTCATAAGCACGTTAAACCCAGCTGAACATGAAAATCTTTTTCAAACCAGGTATTTCACGATGTTGCTTATATAGCTTCGTGCCGAGAGGATATTACGGCTGGTATTGACGAATTTCTTCAGCAGGTACTTCATAATTATTTTTTTACGTGCATATGTTTATATTATGACCATAGCATACAACAATTGTGTTCGAACTATTTGTCGCAATCGCACGCTGGCTGCTGCATTGGAATAAGGTTGCGAAATTGAGAAAAATCATGGTTTATATCAAAAGGTATTTTTGTGATGCGTTGATGAATTACCAGCAATGCTAGTCAACGTAACGACAACGTTAGTCAACATAACAACAATGTTAGTCAACATAACAACAATGTTAGTCAACATAACAGCTATGTTAGTCAACATAACAGCAATGTTAGTCAACATAACAGCAAAGTTAGTCAACATAACAGCAATGTTAGTCAACATGACAGCAATGTTAGTCAATAACAGCAATGTTGGTTAACATAACAGCAATGTTGGTTAACATAACAGCAATGTTAGTCAACATAACAGCAATGTTAGTCAACATAACGTAACATAACAGCAATGTTAGTCAACATAACTTAACATAACAGCAAAGTTAGTCAACATAACAGCAATGTTAGTCAACATAACAGCAATGTTAGTCAACATGACAGCAATGTTAGTCAATAACAGCAGTGTTGGTTAACATAACAGCAATGTTAGTCAACAGAACAGCAATGTTAGTCAACATAACGTAACATAACAGCAATGTTAGTCAACATAACTTAACATAACAGCACTGTTAGTCAACATAACAGCAATGTTAGTCAACGTAACAGCAATGTTAATCAACATAACAGCAATGTTAGTCAACATAACTTAACATAACAGCAATGTTAGTCTACATAACAGCAATGCTAGTCAACATAAGAAAATGCGATAGTAACATTAGACATTAAGAAATTCTTTATGAAGAATGATTCTATTTAAATTTTTGTTGGAGAGACACTGTAGATTCCTACAGTGTCTCTCCAACAAAAATTTAAATAGAATCATTCTTCATAAAGAATTTCTTAATGTCTAATGTTACTATCGCATTTTCTTACCTGACACGAGTGCCGTGGCAAACTCGATAACATATTCATATAACGGTGCAGAATATGAGCAAGCGCCGGCCCCAAATTTTCGAGTGAGATTAACGGCCCACGGCCTCTGACAGTGGGCGGTTATTCATGTTCATTTATTTCCAGGTCACAGTTCTGCCACCTGGTGAATGGGATCCGTCTATCCGTATAGAACCCCCGGCGAGTGTGCCCTCTCAAGAGAACCGCCGCGCCCAGCAGTACACCTGTGACGCTGATAAATATGGCAAGGAGAATGGCGTGGCAGCCAAGGGAACTGGAGCTAATGGGACAGACGGCAATGATGGGGATGGCGCTGGGAATAATGAACTCGTCAAGACTGGAAGGTAACACCGTGAGTGTTGGTTTAAGCGCGGATGTTTTCTATCTTCAATGCAGGGTTGGGAAAAACATTTTCCTTTCTGGGACCACAGATCCGATATAAAAATATTTCTGCAAACTGAAATTGCTTGCGGAAAAAAAACAACAATCAGTTTTAGCCGCTATTTAGCCAAATAAAATTAATTTTTGATGATCATTCGAAAATGTTTTATGCAATTATATTAGCTCTCTATCTCTCATGATCAACCTGTCTAATTATATGAGAGATGTGCAAATGATTTTGCTTGATGTTTCCAATACAGAATTTCATCATGTAAATTTTCTCCTTACTTTGCACTAGCAGAAACTTTCTGCTTTCAACTGATGCAGGAACTAGTACACAGTACAACGTAAAATATTGTCAGGAAACTCGTGTACAAATCCATTTTTTTTATCAAAATTTGTTTCACCTAAAATGTTTTATAAATGTGAACTTGAAATATTTTCTGGGAACCCCAAAATTTTCTGGGACCAATGGTCCCGTGGTCCGATACATTTTTCATCCCTGCTTCAATGTCTTCAATTGAGTTTAACACTCAAATTTGTCCTCTTCGAGATCTGTTTCCCGCATTCTACCCAGGGATGGATTTACTTGGAAAGGTGTACTCACCCCGTAGCCCTGTATTGTCGATGAGCAATTTTGTTTCTTTAGGTTTGGAGGTGGTTTAGTTATGGATATCAAAAGGAAAATAAAATGCTACAAATCGGATTTCATTGATGCTCTAAACAGCCAGTGTTTGGCCAGTATGTTGTTCATCTATTTTGCTTGTCTTGCTCCAATTGTCACATTTGGTGGGGTAATGGAAGCGAAGACGAACAAATACATGGTAAGATATTACAAAATCTTACAAAAAATGAAAAAATACACTTTTAACCTATTAACTTGCCCCGCATCGAAAACGTATTAAGCCCGTTTTCCACTAGACGAATTTGTTCGCGCGACGCGAAGCGAAAACAAGAATCCGGTAACGTGATTGGTTGAAGTTGGCTGGCGAAAAAATTCGCCGTGAACAAGTAGGAAGCGTTCCTAATTGTTTGTCTGTAGGCGAATGCCTAGTGGAAAACGGGCTTTAAGCGTGCAGTTAGAGGACCTCGACAAGATAAAGTAACATCGCCCATGCGTCGTCTATATATACTGTAGGTAATAGCATGGTTTCGAGTGCAATTTGAAAATAACATGCACGAGTGAGTTTTTCAATGAAGCCAAAATTGCACGAGTCCGCACGAGAAACCATGCACGAGAAACCATGCTATTACTTGTTAATAATAAAATAGGTACGCGCTGCGTACATGTGGGTAGCCTGCAGTGTTTGATACTGGCTATTTCAAAAGCTAAAGTTATTGGAATTAAATAAATTGGTACAGTTTACGGGAAATAAACATTTAATCACATACAAAACATTACATTTTAAGTAAACGAGTATTACGTACATTTTTTTTCAATAAGCATAAACATATCCAAGAAGTCGTGAGGTAGTTAATGTGTCAAATACAATTTCGGATACAGTGCACAAAACCTTGACCTGTATGTATACGAAAGACAAGAATTCACAGAACAAAATCTAGATAATAAGAACAACCCTTGACAAAAGAAGCGTTCTTGTTCCACGGCGGTACACATCAAGGTCTCAGGTCGAAGTCTCGGTAGACTTCGTGAAGTTTAAATTTGAAGGATAGTCCAAAGATCTAAGTTCGGCGAAGTTAAGAAAAGTCAAGATATTCGTCATTTCGTGGCACTTTCACATTATCAGATATATTGACAAAAACATAGTTGCCAAATGTATAGATGTTTTTCTTCACTCTTGTTTTTTCAATTGATGAGTATATAAATAGTCCATGACTTTCTCAAAGTTCTCAATGCGTAGGATGGGTACAACGAAGATAAGCTTTGATCGGCTATTCTGATCCTCTCCAATGGAAGTGAAATTTCGTTGTTGTTTGTTGTTCTCCGAAATACTTCGTTGCTGAGATTGCACACTGTGTTAACTTTCTGTGAACCAGTTTAATTTTACGCTTGTGGATTAGCATAAATGTCAAAAATTTGAAGATGTCCATAAATTTGATATTAGTGCCATTCATGTTTTTTGATGAATGCCATTCTCCATGGTTAGAAGTGTTCTCGTGGTCACCGTATAAATACTGGCAGGATGATTTCCAGAATGACCGTCAGGATTTACCTATAAATTGAGAAATACACAAGGGTTATATAGAATTAACAGTTCTTTAAGCTTGCTCACTAAAATATGGCCAGCGGGTTCACACTATTTGTGAAATATCATATCAAAGTATAATGTCAACACTTACCTCGACATCAGTAATATCTCAGTTTAGTTGTGATGTTTTAGACAAAAGTGAGGCCATCAGCTCGGCATAACTTCGTAAAGTATCGCAAAATTCACCTTGCTTCACGTTGTTCGCCATGCATTGTATTTCATGAACAACTTTGAACAAACAAAAATGACGATGTTTTGCAATCCGGATAATTGGCGTTTCAAAAGCATTAACGTAACATTTTTTAGACACCAGTGGAGCGATCAGCTTAGTATAATATCGTAAAGTATCTCAAATTCGGCAAAATTCACCTTCGTTCATGTTCGCCATGCATTCTATCTCTCCCTGGTGGCCGGAAGTGATTTTCGCATACAATTTGCTTCACTTTTGACTATCCAGTGTAGTACTGGATCAGTACTGCGGACACGAACCCACAGACGATTGTACATTTTACGGTTCTCACATAGTGGGTAGCTACGCATGCGCGGCTACCCACAATAAAAGGAAATATTCGAAACAAGAATACTCGCAATACAACTGTATGAACATCGGGATCGCTCCCCTTCGCTTTTTTCTTAAAAACTTTAAATTTACGCCCATAACGTCGTGATAAATACGTGTAAAGTAGTCGGAACTTTCAAATAGTGATGTATTTTATTTAAATAAATAGAGTTCGTTAAAAAGCTAGCCAAATGTGACCGTGATCGCTCTCAAATTTCGCCCGCCATGTTTGTCTTTTTGTTAAGAAAATTTCCACTCCTTTTTTCCTACGTCAAATTTGATTGGTTCTTCTGTTGTTACAGATTTTTGCACCGTTGTCACAGATTTTTGCGCCCCTATTCGGGATTAACTGCTCTGAAATTGACCAATCACAGTCCAGATACCTTTCCTTGTTTATTAATAATAATAATGATAATAATAATAAAGTCTTTATTCATTTGATAAACGTACATATCAAAAGTTACAAATAATATAAAATACTTACTTACATGTAGTTCAGAAGCACTATACTATCAGTTTATATCTAAAATGCACTCTATTTTACAAAACTATTTTTAAAACGTTCAGTATTAATTTTTGGCTGTTGACTACTTCTCTGTCGCAAACGCAGGCACGAATCTTTGACTTTAGGGAGGAGTGGATGTAGTGGGTGACAAACATGAGCACTAGCTTTATTGAACAGTCTTTTATTATTAAGATTATTACAGTGCTTTATAGGAATTTCGGGCACTGATAAAACTGATAATCTCACATGTGAGATTATTTATGATAATTTCACAAGTGAAAATTATCGCTTTTCAAACAATCAGCAATCATAGCTTCTGGATATTTCAGGTTACCAGGAAAGTTATATAATAAACAGAAAAATACATGGCTGCTTGCAAAGAAACCTGGTATTTCCGCGCACCCATGTATTATTCTCATCAGTCTTTACCTATTATGCTCGTTGTTTTAGGGTGCTATGGAACAACTGCTGGCAGCTTCGATCGGCGGTGTCTTGTTTTCCCTCTTTTCCGGCCAGCCTCTCACAATTCTTGGCGCCACTGGTCCTATGTTAGTATTCGAAGAAATCCTTTTCAATTTTTGTGATAAAACTCAATTGGATTACATGCCGTTCCGTATGTGGATTGGTTTATGGACGACTTTCTACTGCCTAATACTCGTGGTCAGCGATGCCAGTGCACTCGTCCGATATTTCACTCGATTCACCGAAGAGTCTTTCGCCACTCTCATCGGCTTAATCTTCATCTATGAAGGTGGTCATAAGTTATACGAACTAGCCAAGCAGTACCCGGTGCCCGACGACAGCTTATTGGAACAGACGTGTGAATGTGTGAGACGATCATATGTAAACGGAACAAACGGACCGATGATAAAATGGATACCAGCCAACAAGACAATTTATGATTGCGATGTTGAAAAGTTTGAAATTCTATTGGGAGATGGTTGCGGTGGAGCTGTGTTTCTCCTCTCGGCCATTCTGACGTTGGGCACGTTTTTCTTGGTTATCAAGTTTAAGAGTTTCAAAACGTCAAGATTTTTCCCAACCAAGGTACGTACCGTAGCCTGGCCCGGATTTAAACTGGACCATTCCCCTTTTACACAAACTTTTGAATTAGGAATGTTCATTAGCACAGGTGAAAAGAGCATCCTAAATTTTGTAAAATTGTGAAGTTTGGCTGCGAAACATTGTAAAATGTGGAAATACAGTACTGTGAAGTTTTCCAATCTGTATACTTTTGTATCATGCGCGGTTTTCCGCGTTGTGATATTCCCCGGCCTCAGAATGTACAGGGTGTGTCAAGAAAGGTGATCGTACTTTAAGGTGGTGCTCAGCATTTTACGAACAAAATATGTGCTCAGTACTTTAGCTTTTGAATGTCGCCGTTTTTTGTAAAATTTGAAGAAAAATTAAGCAAATACGAATCAGATAAAAATCGTAATTTTGCACCGTTGGGTATTTATTAAAATTGACAAGTTTTGGCTTAGTAAAATTAATCCATCTTATTAGCGACGGTGATTGCTTCTACTGTATGACAAGTAAATGATTAATGGACTTTTCTTTTCTTATTCGCTGTCTTAATAATGGTCAGAGGAAAAAATATCGGTTTTTCTCATTTGACTCGTCTTTGCCTAATTTTCTTCAAAGTACACAAGAATGGAAAGCTGGTCTTTCTGACTAGGGAAGAATGATTTCTGTACATTAAATAATGAGCTCTGCAAAGTTTGAATGCCTGTTTTGGTACACTTTGTATAATTTTAGACTATTATAATTTAAATCTATGTTATCTAAGATATCTAAGCATTCCCGGCAAATTTTACCAAATGCTTCAAAAACTAAAATAGTTAAAACTGCATCCCAAAGTGCAGTTCAGTCAACTGTTTAATAAAAATTAATATTACTGTTTGAAATCGGAAAATATAGCGGAAAACTTTTACAACACTGGCAATTACTCGTGGCATCACGAGTCGCAACTACTATCCTGGCCCAAACATTGACGTCATGTCGTGAATGACGTCATTTTCTTAGTTCATTGTCATTAAATAGAACAAACCTCCCCCGTTCACCCCACCGATCAATGTTGTTTAATCCCCCAAGCAATTCTTATAGATTCGACATTGTCTTAGGGGCGAGGGGGTAAATTGAGGGGCCTATATTGATGTTTTTTATTAGGTATGCACGCGTCAAGCAAATAATTAGAGTGTAGTGTGTGTAGTTAGAGTGTTGTAGGTTTAAACACTGACGCCAGCTAGTGTCCTATCCATTTCTTTAAAGTGTTTATGCAACGAAATTTCACCCCAAAGTTTTATGGCCTCAGTGTAAAGTTAACGCATAATGGGCTGGTAACTTCTTTTACAGAAGTTCATCATTTTGCTTCTTCGTGAGAATTTTGGCTTTGAGTAGTATGCAAAATAGTATACTTATGACATCACAGTGCATAATGAGTTTTTAGTGCTGTAGGAATCAGTGGCGGATCCAGGGTAAGTCAAAATAAATTATGGCAACTCAATTTTGAATTCAAAATAACTTTATAACAATGTCATAGGTTATGAATTTCAAAAGAATAAAATGTAACCAATGAAGTTGCTTTGGAGGTATTTTAAAATGTAAAAATATCCTAGAATGAGCTGTGGTAATTTATTTTGACTTACGCTAGATCCGCCACTGGTAGGAATTTCTCTTACAGTATCCATGATAAACTTCTAAAAGTTGCACTAAAATACAGCAAATCGGAATTTGTAAGTTATAATTTTGGAATTTTGTTGGACAAAATTAAATTAAATTTTGTTCGACAAAATTAAATTGCTCGAAAAATCTATGTTGTTTTAGAATACATTATGCACTGTAATGTCATAAGTATGATATTTGCATATTATTCGAAGCTAAATTTCTCACGAAAGAAGCCGGACAATGAACTTCTGTAAAAGAAGTTACCAACCCATTTAACGTTATCTCTACACTGACGTCAAAAAACGTCGGGGTGGAATTTCGTTGCATAAGCACTTCTATCTATGACTGTACACAGCTGGGCTTTTTTACATTTGCAGGTTCGTAAAGTGGTGTCTGACTTCGCCGTAATTATATCTGTGGCGATAATGGTAGGAGTTGATGCGGCTCTCAAGGTTGGCACGCCTAAACTGAACATCCCCAATAATTTCCAACCAACAAACGCTGGGGCTCGTGGTTGGCTTATTCCGCCGCTTGGTAAAAACCCTTGGTGGACCATGCTTGCCGCTTCTATTCCCGCGTTATTGACCACCATACTCGTGTTTATGGATCAACAAATTACCGCAGTTATTGTCAATAAAAGAGAACATAAACTAAGGGTTTGTACACTTGTATATTTATTACGAAATATGAGAATGCGGACTGAATGGACCGATTGCATTATGGGCAAAATTTTGAAAAAAGTTGAAATAGGAAACTTTGTAAACACAGCATTGAAGAGCATCCTAAAATTAGTAAAATTGCAAAGTTTGGTTGCGAAACGTTGTAAAATGTGGAAAATGTAAGCCTGTTAAGATTGCAAATTTTGTATATTTTTGTATTACGCACGGAAAATTGATACCAACATCGAGAAAACGGTATCAATTTTCAGTGCGTAATACAAAAGTGTACAAAATTCGCAAACTTTGCAGGGCTATATTTTCCTCATTTTACAACATTTCGCGAGCAAACTTTGCAATTTTACTAATTTTAGGATGCTCTTCAGTGCTGTGGTTATGAATTTTCCCACTTCAACTTTTTTTCAAAATTCTGTCCATAATGCAATCGGTCCATGGACAAGTCTAAACATTCTGCGAGAATACTGTCACGGAATACAAAATAAACAGATGGGCCACTCGAGTCGGAACCTTTGAAGTTTGTGTAGCTGCGCATGTCGCATTGCGCATGTTCTTTATGCAGGTTCTGGCCAGTCAGTTGCTCTTCCTGTCCAATAGAAACACTGAAGTGGCGTCTGGCCAGTCAATTGCATAAAAATTGGGGGACATGTTGAACTGCTGAGAGTGGCCCTATTGTTTATTCTCTATACTGTGATAGTGTTCTACTGGGCTTTCTGTTCTGTTTTGGTTAACCTGTTTTGAAAACACCGGCCAAGAACACGAATAATTTCATCACAATTTAATGCACCACAAATTGTGCGATTTCGTGTTCTGCGTTGAAAGCCTGATATGCAGTTACATTTAAAGAGCTTTCATTTGGTAATAAAAATTTGATGGAACTTCTAAAATTATCAGTAGAGGCCTTTGAAGCGTTGCCATATAACGTTTGATTCTTGAGATATTGGACGCAAACATATGAGCTCTCTTGGCGTCTTGGTTAAATTATTGAGCTTATTACATTCGGTCACAAGTGGGATAAGCTTTAACAAAGCACTGTATCGTAAAAGTATGAAAGAACTTGTATTACACTTTCTAAAACTCATTAATAATTGATGAAGGAAATTCAAAAGAAATACATATTTAATTAGTGTTTTGAAACTAGAGGAAAAGTGTCTTAAAAGCAGGTGGCGGATTTGAAATGTCTCAGGGGACAGCGGGGCTGATTGAGTATTCGTTTTCAAACTACTAGTAGTTTGAAATTTTTCAACGTACTAGTAGTTTGAAATTTTTCAAAGTACTAGTACTTTGAATTGCATAATTGATGAGTTGAGAAGTCAATTCAAATACGCCGAGGACTGGAACGGACTCCGAGTGCTTGAAATCCCGGTAAAGTCCTCTGTCTCGTATTTGAACTATTACTTCAAAACTTGTATTTCAATGCAAAAATTATTCTTTGCTCATAGACCTTATGCATAAATCGTGATTCCGACCGTTTATCCTAGGAAACGGGAATTTACGCATTGTTATTGGTTACTCCTCGCAGACAGTGGCCAATAACAATGCATAAATTACTGTTTCCTAGGATTCACGGCCCAGATCACGATTTATGCTCAAGGTCTATGTAAAGGAGCTTGTGAAATTAACTAACAATGTCGGTTACAGCTTTTTTACATCTTGCTTGAAACGTACGAGGTGGCTGCCATCTTGGATTTTGAAGGTTATGCATGTTACGTCACAAGTGAGATCACGTGACATTTAATTACTCACAAGCCGTGATCAAAACGAAAACACGTTTCTACTTAGTATTAACGCATTGAGTAAAGGCATTTTGGCCAACGATTGTTTCTTACTTTATTACGAGTAATTGTTTAAGGAGATGTTTCAGTTTCAATTTTTTGTTTTGCCACCCTCGTATAAAAAATAGACATTGAATGCGTAATTAATTACGAATCATGTGTCCACTTTGTTCTGAGCGTGTCCTTCGAAATCCGCTATATTGCATTTGCTTCCGGCGCGAAATTCCTCTCCACAAGAGATTGGGATGGGCCAAAGTGCCAACGGCCTACTTAGCAGAAGTGATTCGTGCAATACAATAATAAGTGCTGTTATTGTTGATTTTTAGAAAGGTGCTGGCTACCATTTGGACCTTACGATCGTAGCTATTGGAATTGGTATTTGTTCTATCCTTGGTCTACCGTGGGTGGTTGCTGCTACAGTTCTGTCCCTTGCACATGTTCAGAGTTTGTTTGTTGAGTCAACGTGTACGGCACCTGGGGAAAGGCCGAAGTTTTTGGGAGTGAGGTTAGTGATGTGATATTTTCTACACTCTAAATTTCAACCATGAAAACACAAAGTCAAGGCGTGGTGCTGATCGTATTCCATGTTCTATTCCATTCGTATTCCTTTCCCTTTGTATTTTTATGCTATGTCATTCCTGTTCTATTCCATTCCTATGTTACTTTTATGCTTTGCTAATTCTATTTCTATTATATTTCTATGCTATTCTACTTCATTTATTTCTGTTATATTTCTATGCTATTTATTTCATCTCTGTTCTATTCCATTCCCTTCCTGTTCTGTTTTTTTACCATGGTATGGTATTTCTTTGATATGGGATTCCTACTCTTTGCTATGCTATGCTATGCTATTGTTTTCCTGTGTTATGTTGTACTATTCCTATGCTATGCTATGCTATGCTATGCTATGCTGTGCTATGCTATGCTATGCTATGCTATGCTATGCTATGCTATTTAGTTATAGTTTACCGTGCAATTTGGGGGTAAGATGCACTCGTGAGTTTTTCAATGACGTGAAGTTGACTCAAGTTGCACAATTTTGGCGTCATTAAAATACTTCCTCGTGCATGTTACTTCAAAATTGCTCTCATAATCATACTACTCCTATACTTTGTTTACATAACATGTATTGTACAAATGTAGGGAGCAACGTGTTACAGGAACAGTCGTGTTCATCTTGGTCGGTCTCACTGTCTTTTTGGGGAAATTTTTGAGGGTAAGAACAGTGAAAGACTGTTTATTCTACAAGATGCAAATTTTACAAAAGTTGACCTCCGGTAGCATCATCTATTCGTCTTTTCTTATGCATGTGATTTGAATTTGTTGTAAATATTTTAAAGAACGAGAGAACGCGAGAAAGTGTGAAAAAATATAACCGACACTGAAAATGATTTTCACTACCGGGATTCGAACCTGGAAGGAACCCACTGCAGAATATACGCAACATCGCGCCCCTACGCCATTGAAGATCGCTCAAGATTTTGTCCTTGTAAAATGTATTTAACCTAGTAAAAACTAAAATTGATAAGTGCCATTTACCATCAAAGATGCCACCGACATTCTGAGATTTCTAAATTAGCGAGGACGGTATGGCTATTTCTTCTGTAACGTGATTGGGACCCTACAGTATTATCGAACTGTTAATATGATTCTTTTTTGTTGTGTAGTACATTCCCATGCCTGTGCTCTATGGCTTGTTTATTTATATGGGGGTCTCGGCGCTAAAGGGCGTTCAGGTAATGAAATATAATTTTAAAATGCCTCTGTTATGTGTGAGTTCGACAACTAATGACGATATCGAAAAGATTCTGCTTCACTGATACGAATAAAACTGGACCGCATATGCATGCATGCATTGCATGCAATGGTGAGCACGAGTCATGAGACATGAAACGAATAATGCAAACGACATTCGAGACTTTTCTTGCTCCAGTTTTATCTTTTAAAGTTTCCTGCAACTTTGCGTTGTCCCTCCAAGCAGTCCTTATTATATGTTTTGCGTTTCCTGATTGAGAAATGACTAATGGCGATATGCGAAACGGTAATGTGCAAGGTTAAGAGAGTAAAATATTTGTTTGTTTCTGTAGTTCTTCGAGAGAATAAAGATATTATTTATGCCGGTGAAACATCAACCAGATAGAGTGTATCTACGAAAAGTTCGTATTAGTCGAATCCACATTTTCACTGGGATTCAAGTGTGTTGTTTGGTTATTCTTTGGGTGATTAAGACGACACCTGCTGCGATTACCTTCCCGTTGATGGTAAGCTATATGATATTCTTATGTGGGCCGGTTGTACAACTATTCATCGCATGGTGATACTTCCAAGCTTGCTAAACAATCATGTTCAATTATAACTGGTAAAACCCATTCAAAGTTGATTTTGCAGTTATGAAACCTTGAAAATTTTTGTGAAACTTCTTCGAAAATTGAGATCCAAAAACATTTCTGGTTCCTAGGATACTTTTTCTACCTTTGAGCGTATCTAATTCATCAAATATGTTTGTGTAAAGATGTCCAATTTCAAATTTTGACTGTTGCTGATAAACAATCTTGGGATTTAGCCGTGGTTTTTATACACCACATCAAGAATCATATTTTCTTAAAATATTAAGTCTTCCATCAAGGCGAAATTGAGTTGACCAAGTTTTGGTTCCAAGTCTAAGTGTACGCATTCCAAGTCTAAGTGTCGTAGGTTATTTCAAATGATCGGACAAAATTGTATGAGCCAATTAAGGTGCGTCTTTGTGATTTAGGTGCTAGCGTTGGTGGCAGTTCGTAAACTGATGGATAAAATCTTTAATAAACATGAACTGGAGGTTCTTGATGATGTCATGCCGGAGTCAATAAAGAAGAAAATCGAAGAAGCTGACGAAGTCGATGAAGATTCTTTGGTATGATTTTATAATTGTCCCTTTCTTATTTTGTAATTCGTAAGTTATGGTTTCGGGTGTAATTTGAAACGAAAATCATCAACGAATGAGTTTTTCATCTTAAGAGCGGAGGCATTTATACCTTAAGGAATTCTCCAGCTTCGAATCTTCACTGGACGTTTCGTTAAGGGTTTTGTCTTTTACAGCCGATTAGAAATGGCGGACGCACGACATTTGAATATATAGGGTGTCCCAAAAATCCCCCGGAGTCCAACATCTAAGATTGACTTCTGAATGAAAACTAAATCGTATAAAGTGACTATTTTTTATGGCTTGTTTATTTGCCTTGGTAAGTGGTCATTTTGAGATGCTTCGATCAAAAAAGCAAATAATTTGGTGCGACATGCGCAGTTCACTTAATGTTCCAGAGGAAAAATAATTCTGTTTTTATAATAATGAAACGCGTAGTAGCTTAAATTCAGAATATAACTTCTTTTTTAAAATATTTGTATAACTTTGTTCTTTGTCGCGATGTTTTACTTTGTTGCATATGCAAATAATACAACGTGTGACACCACACTGCATAGTGAGTGTCTATGCGATTGTTTATTTTGTATCACATAACAATAGAAAATAACTAAAACTGAACTTGTCTGTCTGATTACTTGGCCTAATTACTTATGTGTAATAGTTTAACTACTTTTAAATAAACGAATTTTTTCAATGTTGTATTATTTGCGTATTTGCATTGTATTATTTGCATATCCAATGAAACTGAATATCTCGACAAAGAGTTGGAAAAATTCTGCAAAAGAGGTTATATTTTGATGTCAAGTGATTTTTGCAAAGCAACCAAGAAAATACTGCACACCCATACTCGTTGCATAGGCACTTTAATGCCACTTCGTGACGTTGAGAGCGATTTCAAAATTGTTCAAATTGGTTCACATCCTGTATCATACGTGAGAGCTTTTATTAACTCTAAATATTTTCTCCAGCCACTCATTGAAGATCCTCGTCCAGGGATAGCACATAACGACAGCGGAATAAACATCACTGAAGAAGTTAAGAATTGTACCATCTGGAAATCCATGGAAGGTAACCAGGCAGCCACACAAAGCGACGGCGGACCACGTGAACGCAAACCGCACAAACACAAACACAAGCACAAGCATAAACATAAACACAAACATAAACACAGTCGTCATCGGGGAGACGACTTCGGAAAGGAGCGGAAACTCTCGACCGTTGCCGATGCACCGGATCTGGAAACCTTGGCGAACGATGATGATCACGATTCGCCAGCGATCCCGCTCGTCACACTCACGACTGTTGACGAACACGATAAGATCGAAACCGCGACTATTGAAACTACAGCCGATGTTAACGATGATGAAGAGCATCACCACGATGATGATACAAAACCTCTCAGGCCAGTTAGTGTTTAGAAACAATGATGCTTATGCTCGGTAAGAAAATAATTGATTGAACTTTATTTGCAAACACAAAAGCCTGTCGTTCAATTTCAAACGTCCTTCCCAGGCGCTGTGACATCAAAGATTTTTTATTGCAACTGCTCCGTTATACATAGGCTATTTTTTTAGCAATTTAGTACCTGGCTAACAGGCTTAGGGATCACAAAGTTATGGTCATAACATCGAGTGTAATGACTATGAAGTGAATTCATTGTCGTAAACGATCGTGAGAAATGAAATGGAACCAAGCTGTGAAATATTCTAATCATTAGACAGGATTTTGGTTCACTTTGTCTCTGATGTCGACCAATTTAAGACATGGTAATATCGTGGTTGTTTTTCTTGTAACTTGGAGACTTTAGTGTTGTGCTTACCTCGATTAGCACTATCAATGTGTAATGTAGAAAATACGAGTGACAAATGAAAAACAGACGCTTATAGGTCATATTTTGATTGAAATGTTTCATTAATTTAATTTAATTTAATTAATGGCGAGGGCAATATGATATCAAGTTGTTTGAATTGCTTTTTTTTCAAAGAAAATGCAATATGAACAAAACGAAAGAAGAAAATAAAAGAAATTGCACTGCAGCTTCAGAAGTTCTTTTAGTGACAAAAGACGGGCAGGAGTGCTTAATCAGATATGCAGGCGCATTGTAAATTCAAATTTTTAAATTGTTTCAACGTAGATCTTTATCACACATGTAAAGACTATTTCATGGCCTGTTTTTCACTATTTCTTTTTTAGGGAAATGAATGACAACCTAGCAACCCAATATTTGCAGAGTATTGGCAATAATATTATTCCCTTTATAAATTTGGTGAGTAATCTAGTACATTTGGTAAAGCTTGTTCACACATGAAGAAAACTGATTCGTATGTTAGTTTATGCTTCTCGCAGCTGGTCTGTCTTCATAGCTAGGCTAAGATTAACAGATATTTTATTCAGCCTCCTTAAGGAACAGCTTGGCAAGGAAAGATCTAACAGCTGAATTTAACTGCTTGAAAAATTTCGACAAATTGTCCTCTTTTTAATCATTAAAATATTTTCCTTCATCAAACTTGTTGAAACTCAGGAATCATGTTTAGTAAATTGTGTTATAAGTCTACCATAACAGAAACAGTAAATCATATCCTACCAGAAATTTTGTAGTTTGAGTCGAAAAAGGATTTTGTCCGTACTTCTCCATGTTCTCGGGATTGGCCACTTCACATATTCACGACAGTTACGAATAAATGGACGCCAGGTTTTAGGAAAATACTACATTATCTTACATAATCTATTTGAGGAAGCATTTGTTTGAATTGTGATCAGTATGCTAATACTGCGGCAATAGTTGTCTTCATGTGTGAACTAAATGAGCTATGGGCTTGTTTGCATACACAAGTATTACCGTAGGAGTCTCTCAATGTGCTGACATATATGCAGCCAAAAATCTCACGAAAAATCATGGAGACGAAAAAATTATTTTTTATTTTGTTTAATGCACTACTAATCTATGTAACTCAATAAATTTATTTTTATCTAATATAAGATGATTAGGGTTTTAAATTTGACATCCAAACCACGAGTTCTTTCCTTAGAACAAATTCTTTTTAACTTTTTTTTGCATTGGAGTTACAATGACACTATAACTTCTTTGGTACAATTTTTGTAACTTTGCAATTTTTCAACTTTATTGGATGCACAACACAACTTGAGGCATCACATTGCATAATGACTTGTGAAAAACCTTTCTTAATCATAGCTTTCGCATACACGTACAACTGCAGTGTGTTATTTGCTTGTCAAGTAAAGTTGAACAAAAAATGCTACAAAAGAAGTTACACTGTGATTTTAACATATCTTTGCAATACAATGAACAAATATTGGACAGAATTTGATAACATAAGTATTTTAATAATCGTTTTGTGTTTTGCTTGAAAGCTACGACACAATGCTGTATTCAAAAGATCATTGAATACGTAATACATACTTTGCATATTGTAAATCATGCAGAACGTGTTTTTTGGATGTTTAATAAAAACGTAATTTTGAGTCTAGCCAAACAAACCCCTAGCTCATCACCTGCTGCGGGCAGCGGTAGTAGGGAATGAGAAATAGAATTTTTTAAATTTTCTTTGTTGAGTACAGGAGAATTTTTCTTAACGTTTTCAGTATTCTGAAATTTGGACGTAAGTTATTGCATTTTATTTGATTATAATGTGTTTGAATGGTGCCTGTTTTATTCAAGCACGCCATTTTAGATCACGTTTTTCCCTTGTCGGAAAATAAGTTATAACTGTAAACATAAGTAACTCTTGACATGCCTTCATAATAAATACTTAGGTTCTCTTGGGAGATTCACAATTAGCCATTTCTCAATACGGCTTTCAACTGACCGGCAAAGGGTTAAGTTTTCCAAATTTTAGCAATTTATAAGACGTTAAGCGATTCCTGCATGGAGACTGTTGTCGGATAATGCTGAGCTAAACCAAGTTCTAAAGAAGTACTAATTGTTTTGACTCGAGCAAAAAAAAACAGCTTGGCTTTTTAACGACAATAATATACTTGAATTCCGTGTAAGAATGACGAGTAAAATGATTGTTGCGTTTAATATAAGACAGAAACTTTAAACAATGAAAAAGAATTTGAAATAATCATGAATCTACTGAAAACTTCTGCATAATTTGTGTATAAGCACATTGTCGATCGTTTTTGCCCCTTTGCGAAGAACTTGGTTGAAGGACATATGAGGACCGCAAAGCATCCATAGATTATTTAGAGAGACAACGAACTCTTAAAGCTAGAATAGGAACAAGAAAATATCAAAGATGCCTCATTATGTCCAAAGAAAAGCCTCGAAGGTTGTTTGCTGTAATTAGAGACCTTAAGATTGACGTTCATAGAAAACGGCTAACCTGACACCTTGTTTGCGATTAAAACAAAACTATTGACTGTCGAATATTTTACCGAAGCGATTTGTTAAAGTGATCGAAAATGACGCTCACAGACGCCTTGTCTGAGTACTTAAACCTGTAAGTTGATGTTCAATGATTTTCTGTCCACACAGCTTGACGTTTGACTTGTAGCGTTTGAAGTTTGCAGTTTACAGTTGGACGGCTACACATGCTGACAGCGGTTAATTCAAACGTTAACTTAAACGTCAAACTTAAACCTCGAGCGATTACCTGAACTATTGCCCATCACTAGCAACTTTTCTCCGGTCATACACAGTGTCATAGTGCAGCGTTTTTGATCTCTTAATAAGTCGTGTGGCATGAACAATTCACGGTTGATGATTTCGATTTTATTACAAAGGAACTTACCGAGGTTAGCCGTTTGGCGTAATCGGCAATCTTAAAGGGAAATGGCAACAAAAATTTTTATTGTCTTATTTGAAAGAGACTCTAAAAATAATATATAGAAGTATTCTACAAAATTTTTATATCTGTTTTACTTTGGGAAATATTGTCGCCTGAATAATCGAACTGTCCGCCATCTTGGATTAATTTTTAATCTCATTAACAATGTTTTGGTGACGTCACAACAGGAATAAGCCATTCAAAGCTTCTCCTAAACACTTCCCACCAATAAAATATTTGTGAAACCTTTTCAGTCCGTGCTGAAATCCGAAACACTTACCATGTTTGTGGTTAATGGAGAAGATTAATCATTGTGTCGTAAGAAAAAAAAAACTTGGGCCCAGTTGTGACGTATCATGCATATCTACAAATATCCAAGATGGTGGACAACTAAAGATTGCAAGTCAAAATATCCCACCAAATAAGGCAGATATAAAAATTGTGTAATAGACTTCTTATATTGTTTTGGAGTCTCTTTCAAATAAGACGATAAAAATTTTTCGTGCCATTTCTCTTTAAGGTCTCTATTGTTTCATCTCTCGTGACTGTTGCTCTCTCTAATCTCTATCGCACAATCCCTCCAAACAATCCATGCTTGTTTTGCGGTCTCGATCAGGAAATGGCTAATACTGGCACTAGTTATTTTATATGAGTGGGTAGAGTTATTTTTGTAGAAAGAGCAAAGAGTGGTAAAAAGTAAACCAAAATAACAAAATTCTTGTATGGAGGGGAAAATAGATTTATCGTAAAATCTCGTAAAAAATCTTTTCAAATGCATAATGCCATGACTTATTGTTCTGGGTATTTATTTTGCAAAGCCTGCATTCAACAGGGTTCGTACATGTAAATGAGCGTAAAAATTCAAGGACATTTTAAGGAATTTCAGGTCGTATATCAGGAAGACTAAACTGTGTTGTTAAATAATGCTCTAACTGCAGTTTAAACGAATTCGTAACATATTTAAGTCGTAAACCACCACAATTTGATTTAGAAATGCCCACAAATGAAAGCAGGACGAATTAAGAACTTCCAAGCACTTTCTTGTATTTTCAAGGACTTTCAAGGCCTTAAATTTTTGCTTTCAAATTCAAAGACATTTAAGGACATTCAAGTTTTGTACGAACCCGGATTCCGGCGAAGTTTTTTTTCCAAAACACACCAAAAAGTTTAAATGATTTAAAACTACTTTTAAAAAAAGGTTAAATGATTTAAAACTACTGTTAAATAGAATTTAATTTTATGAATGTGTTTTGTGAAAAAAATTTTGGAAAGATTTGAAGTTTCATTCAGACTGTCAGAAAGATGCAAATATACACGAGTATGAGAAGCTTTTGCATGGAAAGTAGGGGAGGGAGAAATATAATTTTTGAATAAAGTAGAAAATGGTGTAAATTGCCAGATACTATAAGCTGGTCCCCAAGTTCTAAATTATGGGGTAACATTAATCTTATATTTATTGACCTTTATAATTGTTAACTTAAAATGTAGAGTTAATGTTTTTCCTTGTCTCAATGTAGTTTTTGAACAGCTTTCGGTACTAGACATGAGGTGCCTGTGTATTCACAGTGTAACGCAAAATTTGGTATCTATTGTTAGTTCAGCGCTAATTTTGTCAAAATATATATTATGGAAATAAAAGCTTATATAAATGCCAGATGTATTTTCTAATGAATTTTCCCTTGACTAGACTGATGCTTTGGAGCATGGTCACCTCTGTTCTGTGGGAATACAATCCACATGGATTCTATATCCAATAGGATACAGGTGACCTTGCTATAACCATTTAAGGTCTGTATGACCGCTGGTTACACCAACGATGTCCATATTTGGTAAACACTGGACTACACGGCCAAAAATTATGAGCCTGCAGTATAACAGGATTGAACAATGTTGTGCTGCCCACATTGTTCATAGTCGTCAACAACACTGAACAATATTGTTGAGCCTGAATCGGGTGTAACAATGTTGTTCAGTGTTGTCAACAACCTTGAACAATGTGGGCAGCACAGCATTGTTCAATCTTGTGCTCAACAGCATTGCAACAGGTTGATAATTTTTTGCCGTGTAGAAGATTTAGACTTTGATTTTTTGAACAGGAAGCTTTCGCGCTAGTGGGAAAGTTTGTATGGGACAAAAATTATCTCGATCTGTCAGCAAGCGAGATCTCGGTACTCGTGGAAGAATTCTCGTCCAATATGAACGCAATGTAACTTTTCAGTTCTTTTCATAACAAGACGAGATCTCGCTTGTAAACTTGTCAAAATGTTTTCCCGGTAACCGAGACAACTTCTGCGCATGCATGTGAACGGCCCCTCGGTCTGCACTAGTCTTGCAAAATGCTTGCAATGCAGCCGATAATTCGTGGGAGAAAATTTTATTTCATAAGCACTTTAATAAAAGGGCAACAACGTCTTGATTTTTGGCCAATTAAATTTTACATCTTATTTTTGAACATGCTGTCAGATTGGTCAATGCAGGGGAAAATAATTAACCTTTGCTAGCAGACAATTTAATAAAATGTAAGAAAAAACATTCCGAAAAACAACATTTTGTAAACTCAAGATATGAGCTGTTAACAACAAGACAACAGTTTGATGGGGATATTTCGACTCTATCTCAAGTCATTGTCAAACCAGAATGAAAGTCATTGCCAAACCTGGTTTGACAATGACTTTGAAATAGAGTCGAAATACCACCGTAAAACTGTTGTCTTGTTGTTGACAGCTCATATCTTGAGTTTACAAGATGTTGTTTTTCGGAGTATGTTTTTTCTTAAATAATTAACATCTTCAGTAAGCTCGTAAGTATTAAATAAGGCATTTAACTGGTCATGTCGATGGGGAAGCCGGGAGGGGTCCAATCATCGAGCGGATCCTGCTTAGAAAGATGACCTTACCGTTTTTTGCATACATTTTAAGTATGCTTCAAGAAACTTTTTTAAGGTGCGGTTACACTATGTATAACTTTTTCGTAACGAATTTATTTTAGAAATTGGAGTTTCTTGATCAGAGATGTTTATACGGCGCAACCTTTCTTGCAACTTGTCTCGCAATCTCAGTAGAGACTAGGATTTATTTTTAAACAGCGAGTTTCTATTGAGTGCTCAACAGAAATATTGCGAGACAAGTTGCAAGAGGGATGTCACACTGTGCAATGGCTAGAAAATGCATTCCAGCGTTGCGGCAATCGTTGCGAAAAGTAGAACCTGGTTCTACTTCGTGCAATGCATCTTACAACCAAAATGTTGCCTGACTTTATGATTGCGAGGCATGTTACATCTTGCAATTTCGCATACGACTTTAGTAATATAAATATGTTGTTTACCGGATGGGAGGTCCGTACTGCAAAAATATTTTGCCGAGGTCTCAAGTCTAGTTTTGATGTAATTGCTGCTTTTTCGCTCCACATCACAATAAAAAAGGTAAATTTATCAAAATTTGTTATCTTTCTGTTCATTTTACAATAAAAACATGGCTAAAATATGCGTTTCGACGCCAATATATTTTTGCTGAAAATCAGGAAAATGTTTTGTTTACAATAAAATTATTTGTCGAGATTATGAGCTCAGAAATATCCTTATAAACTAAGTAAATCAACTGGTTATGGTATTCTTCATAAAAGAATAAATTTGATAAATTACATGTTTTCGATATATTTTCTGTTTAAAGTATATTTTTGGCTGTGTGTATTCATAAGCAATTTTATATAAACCGCAACATTGTTTTGATGTGAAAGAAAAATTCGTTTTGTCGCATTTTGGCTGCTGTAAAGTACGTTTCGGGCTGTAAACTTCGTTTACAATGAAGTTAATTCGGTTTATTTTTCCCCTTTAATTTAGTATTGTTGATGGAGGTTTAGCTTTTGGATACTTTTATTCAGTTTTGAAATTTCGCTTCACTCCTTGATTTGTTTCAGAAGATAAAACTTTTGGCCACGGTCAAGATATCGTAAAACACCGCCCGCTGCTGCAGCCAATCAGATTGCAGGAAATCAAAAAACATTAGGCATGCAGAAATAAAAAATACATGCAAGTTATTAAGATATACAGGGTGAGTAAAAAAAACTGATGCCCTTTCAAATTCAAATTAGCCACGAATTTCATTACGGAACTTTAAGTATTCCCACAGGTATACAGAGAACAGATCGTGACTAAGTACACAGTACAGGATGGGTAAAAAAACTGGTACTATTGAAATTCAAACTAGCAGCATTGCATTCTTGCAATTTGACAGACGTTGATCTAAAACAAAATCTAATTCCCAGTGGAAGGTAAAATGCATAATTTTAGCCGTGCAAGAATTGTCAGAAACAAGACAAAGTTGAATTGGTTTACGTACTGTGTACGAAATCACGATCTGTTCTCTGTATACCCATGGGAATACACCGTAATGAAATTCGCAGCTAATTTGAATTTGAAAGAGCATCAGTTTTTTCTGACTCACCCTGTACAGGGTGAGTCAGAAAAAACTGATGCTCTTTCAAATTCAAATTAGCTGCGAATTTCATTACGGTGTATTCCCATGGGTATACAGAGAACAGATCGTGATTTAGTACACAGTACGTAAACCACAAAGACTCTTTGTTCCGTTGTCAATTGCACCATGTTGTCGCGTTTCAGACTTTGTCTTGTTTCTGACAATTCTTGCACGGCCAAAATTATGCATTTTAACTTCCACTGGGAATTAGATTTTGTTTTACAGGGTGTCCCAAAAAAACCCAAAAACTATTGAAAATGATCTATTGTTAGAATTTCAATGCCTAGCACTAAATTGAACCCACGAGTGGATAAACTATTGACATAACCGTCATAATTAATAGTAATACGCACGGGTTATTTTAGCCTATTCAATTTGGTTTTTATCAATATTCCCATGAGCAAAACAAACGTGCTTTACAAAGATATTTTAATTCTTTAACAAGTGCTAGAGCATTCAAATGTTAACATAGGTGATTTCAATAGTTTTTGGGTTTTTTTGGGACACCCTGTAGATCAACGTCTGTCAAATTGCAAGAATGCAATGCTGCTAGTTTGAATTTCAATAGTATCAGTTTTTTTACTCATCCTGTACTGTGTACTTAGTCACGATCTGTTTTCTGTATACCTATAGGAATACTTAAAGTTCCGTAATGAAATTCGCGGCTAATTTGAATTTGAAAGGGCATCAGTTTTTTTTTACTCACCCTGTACAGGGTGTCCCAAAAAACCCCGAAAACTATTGAAAATGATCTATTGTTAGAATTTCAATGCCTAGCACTAAATTGAACCCACGAGTGGATAAAGTATTGACATAACCGTCATAATAGACCGATCCCGGCTATGCTTGATTGACCGGCAAAACAATGGGTAGTTTTCCCAATGGAATACAGAATGTCCGATCAACAAACTTAAATTTCTAAAAGAAGTTCAAGTTGTTATCGATTCTTTTGCAAATGTACCTTTAGAATGCTTGATTAGAGGACCGACATTTGCAGGTTTTTACAATCGGGGTTTTTTCCACGCTGTATATCGAAAACAAATTTTAGCTTGTCCGACGTAGCAACAGTAGCTAGGGAGGGAGAACAATAGAAGCGGGATCGGTCTATTAATAGTAATACTTAGTGTTAACCATTTTTATGCCAGACAAAAAAACTAAACCTACGAGTGCATATTAAAAATGCAATCAAATTTTATGCACGGTTATTTGATTTAGAGAAAACAATTTACAAATGTAAATTCCCATGAGAAAAACAAACGTACTTTACAAAGATATTTTAATTTTAAAGTGCTAGGGCATTCAAATGTTAGCAATAGATCATTTTCATCTGCGAGCAGATAACTGAGTTATCTGCATGTTGAGCCTACGGTGCAGATTATTACAGTATGTGGTATTCGTTGGCATCAATGGTTGGCATGGCAACAACTTTTTCTTTCGATATTTTTTGTTTCATTTTCCAAATGAATCTATTCTTTCGTTACCATGTTTATTTTCTCCGCTTACAATGTATAATAAAACAATTATCGGATTCGGTTTTTGTGATATGCAAAATTATCAACGTCTCGGTAAGAGTTATCTGATAACTCTTACCTCGACATTGATAATTTCGCATATCACAAAAACTTCATCCAATAATTGTTTATTAATCGCAAGAAAACTATTGATTATAAAAACGCACCAACAAATATTAAATGGACAAAATGTGGCAGAACTCATAAACTATCTCATTAAGGGAACTGTCCAGCTCATGGCACCACATGTAGAAATTGTGGTAAATTAATCACTAGCAGAAATATGCAAATCGGGAAAGAGCCGATATCGCTCAAAACCGCCCCATAGAAGTAATAAAAGGGTAATTAATAGTTTAGATGAACAAGAAGTCCATATGCAGATATTCCAACAATTGGCACTATGGAAATAAACAGTGAAGTGAATAATAAAAATGCTACTGATCATACTACAGGGTGAGTAAAAAAAATTGATGTTTAAAGTAAAGAAAAATTGAGAAAAACTTAAATTCAAATTAGCCGCGAATTTCACTACGGTTTATTCCCATGGGTCTGTATTGTTTGTTGTCTTCTTTCTGACTTTGTCTTGTTTCTGTCTGACAAATCTTGCACGGCTAGAATTATGCATTTTAACGTCCACAGGGAATTAGATTTTGTTTTACATCAACGTCTGTCAAATTGCAAGAATGCAATGATGCTAGTTTGAATTTCAATAGTATCAGTTTTTGTACTGTGTACAAAGTCATGATCGGTTTTCAGTAGACCTATGGGAATAAGCCGTAATGAGATTCGCAGCTAATTCAAATTTGAAAGGGCATCAGTTTTTTTACTCACCCTGTAGAGAAGTATTTACTGTAATACGAGTTAGTCGTAAACATAATATGGACACGGGCGCTCAGAGTATTGTTCTACCTGTTCATTTGTTTTGTGTCTCGGCTAAAGTGCAGTTTTGCTGAAGTGTTTGTGGGGATTGCAGGCTCATATTAGGCATGTTTTGGCGGGAAAATACAAACTTTATTATGAATAATATGCAAAAAAGGCAATTAAAACAAAAACGATGTAATGTTATTTTGCAATACTGACTACATATCATTTAATTTATTTTTAGGTGTTGGGTCAGGGTTTGGGGTTAGGATTAGGGTTAGGGCCAGGATTATTTGTTGGTTGAGGAGGATAGACTTCAGAAATTCCACTAAAGTGGCCAATAATTTTGTTTTGTAGTGAAGACCCTTAAATTGTGTTTATCGCTGGAAATTTTTACTATGTCTTCGAAAACGAGTGGCATTTCAAAGTGCAAACTTTAATTTCCCGCCAAAAGGTCTTTAACGAGCCCGCGCTATTTATAGGAAACGAAAAGCGGCATACTGGTGTCCGCTAATGTGCACTAGTCCCCGTGTTTCATGCCCTGAACTAGGTAAAGCAGAGGGTATGCCTAGGGACGGTGCTCTTCAAAAAAGTAAAGTTGTTTTAACTGCGTATGGGGGAGCAGAAATTATCCAATTTGGGGCAATATTAATACGATGCGAACATAAAGGAAAACGATTTAACTGTATCTTTTATGTAATTGACAGAATGCGCCTTGCTATTTTGGGATTAAAAGCGTGTGAAGCCCTTGAATTGGTTTCGCTCCATTGTGCACTGGAAACGAAAGTGGGGCATAGCAATAAAGTCACTCGAGATTATTCCCAGATGCCGAGAAAAGGGGAAGACAACACGTTAAGATCGTAAGATCTGCAGATCAAGCAGAAATATCAACTCAACATAAAAATCAATCCAGAAGATATATTAAACCTTGTGTACCGATCTCAAGCCATCCTCGTGTAAAGAACAAGGAACATCTAATTGAGATGTATCCAAAATGTTTTGATGGTCAGTAATGGACCGATTGCATTATGGGCAAAATTTGCAAAAAAGTTGAAATAGGAAAATTTATTACCACAGCATTGAAGAGCATCCTAAAATTAGTAAAATTGAAAAGTTGTAAAATGTGGAAAATGTAAGCCTGTTAAGATTGCAAATTTTGTATATTTTTGTATTACGCACGGAAAATTGATACCAACATCGAGAAAACGGTATCAATTTTCAGTGCGTAATACAAAAGTGTACAAAATTCGCAAACTTTGCAGGGCTATATTTTCCTCATTTTACAACATTTCGGGACCAAACTTTGCAATTTTACTAATTTTAGGATGCTCTTCAATGCTGTGGTAATGAATTTTCCCACTTCAACTTTTTTCAAAATTCTGTCCATAATGCAATCGGTCCATTGGGTGTTTTGAAAATTACACATACCATATTACTCTAGATCCTAACGTTAACAAATTATTTGCATGCATTGTACGCTCTATCCCCCCCCCCCTTTTCTACCTGGTATTGAACAAATTGCTAATCTTGTTCCGACTAAATGGGAGTCGGTCCCCCCAATTCCTCGCTCTCCTGGCTGCGAGTGTTAAAACAGTACACAGTCTTTTTCTAAAATTGAGCCTATGCCCTAATTTGTGAAAAAGCCTCTCAAATTAAGATAGTATTAGTTTGAGGTGCCGTTTTCTCAAGCACGAATTAGCAGCACACACAATACTTTATGAAAAAAAAACTATTTGAAATCGTAGTTCGAGGGGGTTTAGTAAACCGCTTGAAGAATGGAAACCGCTTGAAGAATAAAGGTAGCTACTTAAATATAATTTTAGCTTATGTGTCGTTTGATTTACGTGCTTTCTGATCGATGATGCATGTTAGAGTTTTTTTCTAATATTGCTGTAAGTCTTACAGGAATATAATTAAGTAAAAATTGTTGGCAAGAGCCCACTTCAATACTGTATATGTACATCAAATACCACCAAAGAAACATTTTTAATAGGCTTTTCAATTTGTAAAAGGGAAAATAGAAAACTCTCTCTTCTTCTCTGATAGATCAAAGACGTACATGCATTGGAATGGTGTTTCAAAAAGGAGACATTTAGAATCTAGTTTATTATAGGACACCAACATTATCGTTACATTCTTTTAATATCAAAATACAGCATATTGACGTGGAGTAAAGATACATATATGTGAACTCACCGTATACATCGCCTATGATCTATTGATCTCGCTGTCTCACGGGTTAGGTCCATAGATATCTCATATACACTAGATGGTGCATACCACACTGTGAGCTGGCGAAAATTGAAGCCAGATCGCAAGCGCTGGTTGTTCCCACGGAGTTGACACGGAGCATGATAATTTGTGCACTTTGTATTGCGGAAACGGACAAAGTTGACAATAAGTTCACTTTTATGCAGCTAAAAAGTGCTTAATACACGAATGCAGAAAACTATAGTGTTCTCTGTAGCATTTTTTTATGACCAATATGGCCGCCGCCTATTGTTATGAGGGGATACCGCTGAGATTTTTGGTTTCACTTTTTGATGTACACAGCAAAAATCGCACAACCTGTTCTGGCCTGATGAAAACAGCATTGAACAATGTTTTGCTGCCCACATTGTTCAAGGTTGTCAACAATATTGTTCAACATTGTTACACCTGATTGCAGGCTAATTCAGGCTCAACAAACCTGAACAATTTGTTGACAACCTAGAACAATGTGGGCAGCAAAACACTGTTCAATGCTGTTTTCATCAGGCCAGAACAGGTTGTGCGTTTTTTGCTGTGTACAGATGCGCCATCCAGCGTATATGGGATATCTATGGCTACGTCATATCAGAACGCATTTCTGTCAAGTACATCAGTTAACATTCCAATATAAGAGTACTACAGAAAAATGGTTTTTGCCGTTTTATAAGCGACCAGGATAAAAAAGAAACAGAGGTGTACATTTGTTGCTTGAAATATACAGGGCAAACTTCGTTTTATAAACGTCTGCAAATCCTTAATATAAAATCGTGCATGTGTACTTGCCAGCGTGCGTATGACGTCCCAAGCCAGCCACGTAAGACCAATCTCGTACCCAGACCCCGCAATCCTTTTGGTCGAGGAACGAAGGGCTCTGGCATAATCCATTTTTTGGATTATTTTATTGGATGCAAAAATCTTACTGGGTTACAAGTTTCGGATCGTATTGTCTCGTCTGCCAAAAAATACCACATACATGGCTAATTATAATTTGACTTGACAGCTTGATACTTCCTATTATCCCAAAGGCCTACACACAGCATATGCACTACCGCGTTATTTCTCCGCTGACTTCTTTCTTTTCTTCTCTTTTATATTTGTTTTGCCGTCAATCACGCCAGAATGTTTACGTTTCTATACAGAACGCAGATAATAAAATGTGTTTTAAAATAATATATCCATATTACACAGAGTGCACCAAAAAAGTACATGGCTTTCTAAGTTCCTGGTATGATTGCATGGTGAATATCAAATTAAAATATAATTTTGTGGAAACACCACGTAAGTTTAGTATCGCAGAGCTTTCGATCCGTAAGCTCAGATATTCATCAGTACTAATAATGCGACTAATTTAAATTAGTCGCATTATTATTAGCGCTGATGAAATCCGAGCTTAAACTCACGTGGTGTTTCCACAAAATTATATTTTAACATGGCTTTCTATTGAATATTAAACCTTGGATCGTCTATGGAAACATTTTGACTTTTGCTAAGGAATAAATACAATACAAAATTACAACGAATCAACTACAATTAGTTTTCGAAGAAAATTTAACCTGCGAGGCTTTAATCTTCTTTTTAAACGCTTGAACGTCCACCTCATCATTAGAATCTAAAATTAAATGATCACAGATTGATGCATCTTAAGATAAGATGATTTCACTTGACAATTTCTTCCTCAACTTTGATGCAATTGTTGCAAATGATCAAGACGAACCATGGTATCTAAGCGTAAAATTAATAATTCACGAAGAAAACACAAAAGAAATACATGTTAATCAATAGCTGTAAATCGGATACAGATTTTGCCTTGATTTACATAAACTTTAAGTTTGATTTTCTAACCAAAATAGCATTCATTTCTTTGAGACTAAGAAAGAACACGAACGTTTTTATCCAGGTATTTTTTAAGTACGATAAAGCATTCGCATCCAATCCTAATCCAATCGTACCGATCGGCTGCTGATATTTTATCTATTACACAAAATTATAACGCATGTTAACTTAAACTTTCGGTAATAGGCAACTTCCAACGGTGGGTTACTTTTTAAACATTTATCTCCTTTAATCTACACTACAAAAAACATATACATAAATTTAAAATGTTTTCTAATGTTTTTTAGTCAGCCTACCCTGTCAATTTCCCTGTGCGAGAAAACAGGAATACCAGGATAAAACACTCACGGCATAACTTAATGAGGGTGATCATTATGATCAACTTTATTTAGGCATACTAATCTTTACTCAACATAAGATGATTTCCGAAAGAGGTGCGGCTGCGTGATTAAAGGATGTGCACGCGAAAATGTTCATGAATTGAGTTGATGTTCATATTTACATAGAATTTCACACGGAAATTCATCCTTTCCTTTTATTACATAGCAATGACCCTCTTGGGGTGTCTGATAAGGGACTTAAATTCCAATCACATAAGATTATTATACCTTTCTTGTGTTCCGCTTTCGTTTGTTTTTCTTCCACGGGCGGTACAAACATTTTTTCACGACGTTCTTTGCGCATTCCTTCCGCCTTTGCTTGTTTATTCTGTATAAAGAAACGAGAACTCCCTGTGATTTCAAAGCCTGAGAATTCACATCGCAAAATATAACGCGACTATTTCGAAAGAGTATATACGTTTAAATCTCAAGCGATACCATACAAAAACTAACAAAGTCTGTTACAGTTTGTTTCATATCTTGCCTGATTCTTGAGATATTTCGGCTGACACATACAAGCTGTCCGGCATCTTGGGTTTTCAACGATAGCCATGTTATACGTCGCAAGTGGGATCACGCGACATTTATTATTGACAAGCAACGATCAGGACAGACCAGAAACCCGTTTCTACTTGCTATTTGATAGGACACGATGAGTAAAAGCATTTTGGCCAAGTTACTTATTTTCTTACGAGTAATTTTTAAAGGCTTATCCCACTTGTGATGCTATACAAATAGCTTATGAATGTATCCAAGATTGCGGACAACTCACATTATTATACATTGCAGTTGTTTTATGCGTTGTGATTGGTCAGTTGTAAGCAGATAAATGCGACTATCACACAATCTGCAGATAACTCAGTTATCTGCCAGCAGATAACTGAGTTATCTGCATGTTGAGCCTACGGTGCAGATTATTACAGAATGCGGTATTCTTTGGCATCAATGGTTGGCATGGCAACAACTTTTTTTTTTCGATATTTTCTGTTTCATGTTATGGCATCTCGCTTTTAAGCTCTTTCGAAGACGAATTTGGTCAATTGCTTGAGGAAAAAGAATAACTGTAACGTAGTCGTCAACGGTTAAATCCATATTTTCCTCCAAAGTTGTTGTTAGAAGCTAATGAACGTTTTAGTCTTTGTTAACAATGTTTTTCATTTTCCAAATAAATCTATTCTTTCGTTACCATGTTTATTTTCTCCGCTTACAATGTATAATAAAACAGTTATCGGATTCGGTTTTTGTGATATCCAAAATTATCAATGTCTCGGTAAGAGTTATCTGCCTCGCCTTCGGCTCGGCTGATAACTCTTACCTCGACATTGATAATTCCGCATATCACAAAAACCTCATCCAATAATTGTTTATTGTTGAATCCATATATCTCAAGAATTAAGCGTTATAATTAAGCCCTTTCCTGATGACTTTGAAAGTTGTTTAAACTGAATCAAACTTATTTTTTATTGCCAATGCTATTTAAATACATTTACCTTTTTTTCTTCTTGTGCCTTAAGTCTTTTCTCCTTCTCCTTGAGAAAATATTCACCACTGGCAAGCTGCTTATCAACCTTAATATGGAGAACATCAAGAATTTTGAATGTTGCTACCCAAAGCATACAAATGTTTAAAGAGTCATGACCCCAATGCAATGCAAAAAAGATTTAAACGGTAATTACAGTACTCAAATTTGAAAAAGCTTTTCTTGTGCATTTTTTATTGATAGACTTGCCACAAGTCGCTCGCTAAAGAATATCATGTATGGATGGATCCGAAAATCAAGGAAGCTTTGAATTATGCCGGAATCGATAATTTACAACTTCAGCGGCGAGATTGACTTGGTTAGCGCTCACATAATTTCAATTGGTTGTCAAGCCAGAATACTTAATAAGATTTCAAATCTTGCCAGTGACACAAGTCGCTCCCTCCCCGATTTCTCAGGCACGCCTTTTTTGCTGCGTACAACAAGCGAACGACTTATGGCAATTCTAATACATTGACACCACACCGTCGAGCTTGCGGCGTCGTTGATCTCAAGGTCCCTAATATTACATAAGCAATGCGACCGAAAATATATAAAAGTATGTTTTGTGCACAAAAAACAATGAGAAAAGGGAGGGGTTGGCGGTAAAAACGTTTAACATAAAAAGCAAAAGTAAAAGAAAAAGAAGGAACAGAGTATTTCGAGTTAAGAGTAGTTTGGACTTTATTTCAAGCTCATTATCAAAATCTGATAATGACTTTCAAAAAAAGTCGAAAAATTACAGTATCAACTACTTCTCGTGTTTGATACATATTCTGAATTGCAAGTAGAGCTGTGCAAACTCCGGTTTTTCCACCACCGGCTCCGGCAAAAAAACTCCGGCTCCGGGAGAAAATTTTAAGCTTGTGTGCAAATTTGTCAAAATTGGAAATTTTTACAGTTTAAAGTGGAAACACCATCTTTTTTTTATTTAACACTTCGCAACCACTTCGCATTCTTCGCATTAACATTTTTTAATACGCATGATGCACGGTATTGTATTTGCAAAACAAGACGCATTTTCTCTTCTGGAAAAACATACAGTTAATAGTAATGTTTCAGTTATTCTTAAAAACATATATTTGACCTTTCATGTTGACAATTCAGTGTAGCAGCGTTTGATGAAATTTTCAGATAAAATTTTCACGCACTTTACCGTCTTGCGGACGTCACAGTTATACAAAAATAACATAAAATACCATAATTATAATTTGTATGTTTGTGGCAAGCCGTATTAGGCTGTATTTACTTTTTCGTCGATGGAGTTAGTTTTTTCGTTGATCTATGGTAGAAGTTTGCCGCACAAATAAGTGCTGCCGGAGTTTTGCCGGAAGTGAACAAACTCCGGCTCCAGCTCCGGCAAAATAGGGCAAAACTCCGGCTCCGGCCCTCTGGCTCCGGTGCACAGCACTAATTGCAAGATGTCTCTATTCTTTGGAACTTGTTTATTTATATTTTTAACATTGTTGAATAAAACATGCTTACATATTTTCGGTCGCGTTGCTTACATATTTAACGGGGGGGGGGGGGGGGGGGGGCAAAAATGACGGTGCCAAAAAATATGATACACAGCCGAAAATTATGAGTTGTAAATAGGTTGTTGAAAACAGGATGCAACAACGCTCTTGAGGCAACATTGTTGCTCGTTGTCAACAATATTGTTGAGCTTGAGTCCGCCCGCAATCAGGTGTAACAATGCTGAACAAAAATGTTGACAACCAGTTACTATGTTGCCTCAACAATATTGTTGCATTCTGTTTTCAACAGGATTTTTGGTCGTGCATATCCCACCGTAGCCTACCTTGCTCTCTTGCTGGGGTGGTGGGAAAGGGGTGTAATTTTTCTTCGCTACTTTCGGCTTCTTACGTTGTTGCACCGAATTCTTCTTAAACTTGGGAAGAAAACGATCCCACGATTCATTCTTCAACGCTGGATCTTTGGCTAACTCACGCTTTATCATCAAAGTCTATAACAACATTTTAGTGCAAAAATATAAAACTTTTCCTTGTAGATGAACAGGCTGTATCAAAAAAAGGTAATCAGACATTGTAGTGATTTAGGGCGCTCAATATTTTAAGTGCTTATGAGACGAAATTTTTTCCCACAATTTTTTTATTGCATTAAAAAGATTAGTTAAAATCACAGTATAGTGACAGAATTTTTGTAACTGCCTTGCTTTTCGAGTTATTCAATCTTTTTTTATTTGAAAATAACACAACTAGTGACATCATTGAGCATTATCACTAAAAGCTGCATTAATTTAAAAAGTACTCAAGATAAAACACTTAAATACCCAGACCTGGATGTTAAACTTAGCCTACACACATGCAAGTGCAGTTTTAGTTATTTTCCACTATTATATGCTACAAAATAAGCAATCTAACAGTCACTCATTATGCAGTATGACGTCGGTGGGTGTGTTGAATAACTTGACAAGAAACGGAGTTACAAAAATTCCACCAAAGAAGTTATATTGTTATTTTATCTGATCTTCCCAATACGACTATCAAAATGTTGGACAAAATTTCGTTTCATAAACACTTTAACATACACAAATAATTCTTCCACAGTTTAAAAGACCAGGCATTTAGCTTTGGAATGCCACCGTTATTGTTAAACGTGAAGAAAAATTGAGCTATTACGAATTATATAAAAACTGCCGGGCAAAATTGCATTTTTTAACACTTTATTGAAAATCAGTTGAAATTTAATCTCATTTGGGAATCAAAATTGACAAACTTTAGCTTAGGTAATACAAATTAATGAACCTTATTAGCGACGTTGATTGTTTCTTGTGACAGATAAGTGATTAATGGAATTTTCTTCTATTCTGAGGTGAAAATATGCCATTTCGACCGGATATTATCATTTGATCCGTATTTGTTCAATTAACCTTTAAATTTCTCAAAAACAATGAAATGGAAGAATTTTTGTAGATTAAGTGATGAACGCGTCAGAGCACTCCAAAATCGATGACCTTTTTTTATACACCCTGTAGAGTTACATCAATACAAGTGGAAATTAGAAATTGTGTGTTGCACTGAGTAAGTAACTCAACTCTGATTCACGCAAGCAAATATAATTTAATCCCCTATGGTTTAAACTGGATGTTAATCATAGCATACACACATGCAAGCTAGACTCAATGTAGTTTTGATTAGTTATTTGGCATCCTATACGTTACGAAATAAGTAATCTGATCGAAACTCATTAGTACGCTGTCAGTGTTTGTTTGTTTGTTTGCTTTTTTGCATATCCAAGAAAGTTGAATATCTCGACAAGGAAGCAAGTTACAAAAATTCTACTAAAGCAGTTATATATTTGGCATTTTCATGAACATTTCAAGTCTACGAATTTCGATTAGTTCTTGTGCTTGTACTGAAATACAGTTGGCCATACAAATGCAAAAATATAACTCTCATTAACATACATTTTCGTTATGTATAGTCCCCATTAATCAGACAAATTATTCTCTCTGGGGGAGTGGGGGTGGAGGAGCAACATTTTTGGTCTCTTCCAGTACACGACAAAACAAATTTAACAACAAAAATTTAGAAACGTCACAAACCTTGATATTGTAAATCGGATGAACATTTTTCATAGTTTCCTCGATAACCTTTCGCGCCTGAAATTCAAATACATTTCGCAAACGGTCCTTATTGTAAAGCTCGTTGATAAGTTCCGGGTGTGCGGGCAAAAGTGCCAGATCTGAAATATGTCTGCACAATAATACTATTCATGCACATGTAAAAATTACAATAACCACATAATATAATTTCCAGGAGTCAATGAATTCCACTAGGATCATTTTGAACCAAATTTAGTTCGACAGGAGTAAAATTAGTTTCAAAATAATGGAGTTAACCAAACGTTAAGTTAAACAAACTCCTTGAAATTAACTGTGTATAGAATCAGATGATGTTTAAATTGTGAATTGTTCAGTGTTTAGCAAAGTACTCAAACGTTTTACTAATAAGTAAATGTAAAAAGTAAAATCTCAATTTTTACTTAAGTAAAATTCAAAGTATACTGACTGAAAAATTTACTTGAATGAGTAAACGTAAAAGTATTGCTTGAAAATTTTACTGAAGTAAACTGGAAACCTGGGTTTAATGTAGCTGCGTCCTATTTCACGCACAATTTCCCCCAATTTTTTTTGCCGTTTTACGTTTAAAACACATAAGAGACAAGAGACAACAGATGCGGGCGGAACCCAAAAGAAATTGTTTCATTTTCCTATTTGGATTTCGCAGAAACTTTCGCTAATTTTTTATAACAAGTGTAAAGTGTGCCTGGAAAACAGACTTACCGCCTTCAATCCTTTATAGGAGCCCATCACTGCGACTGTGTTTCCTTGCACCATAATGTAACACTCTGTTAATAACTCAAGAGCCTAATGCGCAGAACACAAGATGCTAGTTTAAGATTTACAGTAATTTGGCTTTGATGTAAAGGTCTTTCTGTTAAAGTTACTTTAATGTTATCTTTCATTTTCTTTGTGCTATCTATAGTTACTGCTCAAAACTTTGAATACACCTGCTGATCTGTTTAATCAACTATGCCAATCCATTTTATCTATTTTAATTGCAAGTGTGCAAAGACCTTAGAAGATCCAAGTCAAAATTTTTAACAATGAAAGAATGATTAAGCAAAAAAAGCTATGGGTATCACTTTACCAATACATAAAACTGCATTTCACACTTGTATTCAAACTTTTGAGCAGTAACTGTAATTTGATATACCGCATTTCCGTATTGATATACATGCAGTTATAAAACTCAACGTTTTCCCAATTTTCACTCGTGCATGTTTATACAACCATGGTTGTTAATTAATGGGCGCTTATTACTGTGCATGACATCAAGACAACGATAAGGTGGCGAATTCTTTTGTGTTTTGATCATGAACTACTAATGATTTGAGAAGTAACCATAGTACAATCATGTAAATCCATTGTATTTTTTTTTTACCAAAAGATAGATCAATAAATTCACTTCCACTAAACAGCAAGTGTAAATGGGTACATTTAGAAACACTAACCTTTAACGTTGCGCCGTTTGGTCCAATCAAGCGTTGTCGACGTTTTACGAATCTTTCTTTGTTGCGAACAAGAGATCCAATTTTGATGATGTCACACGAAACAGAATCGTCCAAAACTCTGATTGCCTAGACACGTTACGATGAACATTTAGCAAACATGAGTACAGCAAAATGGGCCGATTGCATCACGGACAAAATTTTGAAAAAAGATGAAATAGAAAAATTTATTACCACAGCATTGAAGAGCATCCTAAAATCAGTAAAATTGCAAAGTTTGGTTGCGAAACGTTGTAAAATGTGGAAAATGTATGCCTGTTAAGATTGCAAATTTTGTATAGTTTTGTATTACGCACGGAAAATTGATACCAACAACGAGAAAACGCGGTATCAATTTTCAGTGCGCAATACAAAAGTGTACAAAATTCGAAAACTTTCCAGGGCTATATTTTTCTCATTTTACAACAACTCGCGACCAAACTTTGCAATTTTACTAACTTTAGGACGCTCTCCAGTGCTGTGGTAATGAATTTTCCCATTTCAACTTTTTTCAAAATTCTGTCCGTGATGCAATCGGTCCATTAAGAATTCTTGAACTGAAAAAATCTTACTCAGTTTCTTTGTTTAAGAAATTGCATATTGCCAATATACTTTTGTCGAAACGGCACGTAAATTTATATTTACACAAAATTATACCCTGACATTTAAAGCGATCATGCAAACTTGCAAGGAATTGAAATTGTTTTCTATTTTGTATACATATTTGTATACACTTTGTACTTGTAAATTATCTTTTTGAATGGAATCATAAAAATAATGGTAAAATTCCAGTTCATATTTAAGAGTGTGAAGAATTTTAGTGTTGTTTTGGATGAGATTGTGTTTTGGATAGCCGCGTGTCCGTTGTGTCTGCGACACTGTCGTTTAAGTCGTTAAGGTTGTCAAAGATGTGATTCAAATTAAGGATAAAATTGGCGTGTTCACATTCGGACGAATGTTTAGAAATTGAACTTTTTAGAGGATCTGAATGTTCCGACAATCGAGTAGCCAAATTTCTGTCAGCTTTACCAACTGTATATACGAACAGTTGCAACCAGGACAAGTAAATTCGTAAACAATATTGGAGCGCAAGCAGTTAGGAATTTTATCTTTTTTAGGCAAGAAATAAGACACCTTCATGTTTTTCGGAGTATGTTTTTTCTTAAAATTGCAATGCTCTGCTTTGTTTCTCTTTTCGTGCTTTTAGGAACTGCTTTGCGTTCAATCTGGTTAAATCGTCTTTATTCCATCGATTTTTTACAAAAGGCCTCGCCATGTGACATATAGAGGTTTGCCGTTTCTCGAAAAATACCAACCTCCTCCCCAGGGTCGTCTTCGTGGGCGCGGTGAGGAAATAGACGACCCTGGTAAAGGCTGTAAAAATCTCCAAGATTTTTGGAGGTTTTCGAGCATGCGCCGTTAGTGAATGTGGCGCTGACTCAAGTTACCACTGGCACAGAGCATTGGCGTGCAAATTTTCACAATGTATACAGAAACTTACGCTCACATAAAAACAATATTTAAAGTTTGAGTCTCAGTTTTACCTGCTTCATTTATATTTGCCGCATATGATAAACTAAATATCCAAAATGTATAGTACCTGTATAGAGTACGATACGATCCATTCGATCTGCACGCATGTTATTCTTACGCTACATTCGACCATCTAGTTTTGTAATTTGTTGGACTAAATTGCGTCCTTATGGTGTGATACTCAACATTAAAACAACTCAAACCAACCAAGTTGTATATAAACCAAGTTGTATATAAAAACCCCAACCTAATAACTGTGCAGAAAACAGGAAGTAATATTATGCTGTCATTTCGTTAAACCAATCACATTTATTGTCACAAACCCTGACTGGTCGAATGTGTTAACCAATGAACAAGGAGATTAAGACAGCCTTTACCAGGGTCATCTATTTCCTCACCGCGTCCACAAAGATGACCCTGGGAACGAGGTTGGAAAAATACGTGATCCTAAAAGTCTCTATTGCAGGTCACTGACTGCTGACCAGGTCTACGTTATTAGAGAGTCTGAGCATGACCACGAAGACGAAGACCTTTGTACTTTAAATTTTTGTATCTTTCAATTTTACATGTCTACGCATAACTCTATTCATAACCAGGTTTGGCTCGCTATGGTTGTAAGACATCTTTGATGAGTTGCCTTCGTGGACAACAAAGATTTTGTGAAAGTTCGTCAGGTTGGTAGAACGAAGATTTTCCTCTCAAATTGCATGGCGTTCCTGTAAAACGCTTAAATTTTCATTTTGTGAGATTGATATTCACTTGAAAAGTTCGGCATTGCAACTGGCAAAGAAGTCTACTCAATAAATTTTTTCGGCATACGAAGACAAACGATGAAGACCGCTATCTTCGGTTCGTTACAGTAAAATACGTCTTCGTCGTCGCATTCAAACTCGCTATACTTGCAGCTTGAGGGATCAAAAGTTGACGAATGATTTTCCCATGAAAGCGACGCATTCCAGTACCTGTTCATATGGAACGCTTCTGGCCATCAGCTTGATCATATCACGAGCTTTGATTATTATATATGGATCCCAGGTTTTTCTTGTCGTATAAACACTCATGCTACCCTCAATCACATCCAATTGGCACTTTATACCCTGGAGAAACACGATAAACCGTTGTTTAAATTCATTTATTATTTATCAATGAAAATATTTTAGGAGTTTTGATTGGTTAAGAGCTAAAGATGAAATCGTCATATCCGCTTGGGAGTTGCCTAAATTTGGGATTGAAAATAAATATACGACATTAAGTAATTTCGCCGTATATTGAAAACAAATATACGACATTATGACTCATTTCGTCGTATATTGACTGACCTTGTAATCCAACAATTGTTTTAAGAATATTTTTTTCGTAGTCTGATTGGCTTATTAAAGTTTCCGAACAATTTCATGCTGTTCCATTATTAGCAGCTTGCGTCTTCTTACTTACAAAGCAAGCGTTTAAACTGGGCTTAAAATATTTTCAAAAAATAATAAACAATTATTGAATTCGGTTCTCGCAGGATATGAGGAATTATTAAGGCCTCGGTTTGTGTTATAATTCCCCTTAATAATTCCTCATATCCTGCTCGACCTCATTCAATAATTGTTCATTATTATTACATTAGGCGCTCTCAAGTGAGCGTATTTTTTAACAGGCTATTATTCCTCAATTATAAGGGATGTGAGACATGAACCTGAGACTTTACACAACAGTTTCTTGAGCAAGAAAAAGGCAAATTCATTCGTTGAAAAGGACAAAACAAAACAACGAAAAATATCTCCAAACATTTTTACAAGTTAGCAATTATTTTTTTAAATTGAAACTAGTTAAAAATAAATTATTTTTCTAAAATTACTGCCGAAACAGCAGATTTTTTTTTAAATATATCACTAGCTATAGAAAAACAAATAAATCGCTTTGATTTCGCAAAAGTTTTATTTCGTAAAAAAAACAATGACCTGACCTGGGCATAAACTCGCCGCTATAAAAATGAGGAAGCCACATGATTTTGAGCTTGCTGAAGTTTATCGCAAAGCAAACCAACTTATACAAGTACATTTAGAACCAAGCCCATGGCTTATAGTGATGGCATGCACGCTTTTTTTAATGTTTTCCTGTTTTCAGCTCATCTAGTCATAGGCGGCCCAATTCAGTGTGTAGTTTCATATAGAGATCAGTACGCACACTTCATACATTATATTATATAAATATCCTAAGGCTGGCAACTCTTTTACAGTAATAAACTGACACATGTTAGACTTTCGCTTCAAACAAAAAAATTAACACAATTTACCGCAAAAAAACTACATACAAATGATCTTGGATATCTCTTCTACATTTCTAGATAGTTTTTAGACAAAAACAAGATTCCAAAATACGTAAATTTGTTCAATAAAAAGTGTTTTTGATCGAAATTTTCCGTGTAGATAGGCGGGATGCAAAGTGCCCTACAAACGTCATCTTCGGAAATGACTTCGGCTGAGCTGCTATTGGCTGATGAGCACTCGGAAACGTCGAAGAAAAGACGAATTCAATAGCAGCCAATAGAAACTTAGATTTGCTTAGCCGAAGTCATTTCCGAAGATGACGTTTGTAGGGCACTTTGCATCCCGCCTATCTACACGGAAAATTTCGATCAAAAACACTTTTTATTGAACAAATTTACGTATTTTGGAATCTTGTTCTTGTCTAAAAACTATCTAGAAATGTAGAAGAGATATCCAAGATCATTTGTATGTAGTTTTTTTGCGGTAAATCGTGTTAATTTTTTTGTTTGAAGCGAAAGTCTAACATGTGTCAGTTTATTACTGTAAAAGAGTTGCCAGCCTTAGGATATTTATATAATATAATGTATGAAGTGTGCGTACTGATCTCTATATGAAACTACACACTGAATTGGGCCGCCTATGATCTAGTGAGCTACAAAGATGGCTTACAGCTGATCTGACCGCGAGTAAAAGGCCTGGAACTAGCTACCGAATAAAAATCCATTTTGCTGTTTTTAATCAACTATATCTTTTGTTTTTCTTTATGAAACTTGTTGAAACTTTGTAATCATGTTCAGTAAACAAAATTGTAAGTCCACCAGAAATTTGGAACCGAAGTAGATTATACTTGATGAGAAATTTGCTAGTTTGGCGCGAAAAATGGATTTCTATTTGACAACTAGTATCAGTACTTTTCCGTGTTTTCAGATCACCTACTGTGGTAGCAAGAGCCTTACAGCCGCAACAGCGCAGGTTTGAATACTACATTTGAAATTTAAATGATTCCCACTCGAAATTTTTACCTTATAGGCTTACCTGTTCGTTCAGTTTCTTCTCCACAAGGGGCCAAACCTCTCGTAAATACTTTTCCCTGTATTTTGGGAAGAGGGTTGCAAATGAACTCTCTTCAAGAAGGCCATGTCGGTTATCCTCGGCAGCAAATGGTTCAATTTTCCAGTGATCAATGCCTTCATGATCCCATGCTGGAACGAGACATGCAAGTAAAATAAAGCTCATGGCATGTACCGCAATCTAAGTGGCTTAACCTCCCCCCCTTTTTTATGTACGTTTATTATCGCCATTAAAAAATTACTGCATGCCGATTGGTTAAGAACCGTGCAATTATTTCATTAATTGTACAGCAGAAGCCATTTCAACAAACGGAACTGCTGCAAATGAATTAGGGATGAAAGTACAGAGTGAAATGCGATGAAAAGCTCCAGAATTTTTCTTTAAAGAGAAAATATGATACCGAAAATTGTCTTCCATAAGAGCTGGATAATGCGGCCACATATTTACCACATAACACACTCACAGCTTAGGATAGACAGACCAATAGAAACGTAGATAGTAGACTCTATTGGTTATGCCGCATTGGGGGGGGGGGTGAGGGGGGGAGGTAAAAATACTCTTGGAGGGGTGAACATTTTCTTTGGGGGAAATGGGGCAGGTTATGGCTGATTTTAGGGAGTGTTAGAAATACTAAAAACTATCTTTGGGGGAGGGGGGTGGTTATAACTGACTTTGAGGGGGCGTTAAAAATACTCCTGGAGGTGTGAATATTTTCTTTGAGGAAAGGGAAGTTGGAGTTGATATGAGGGGGGGGGGGGGTAAAAAACTCCTGAAGGGGAGAATATCTCCTTTTGGGGAGGATTATAACTGATATTCTGGGGTGTTAGCACCCCCCACCCCCTACACAGACCAAATAGTCCACCGGTGATCCACACCTGGAAGTTGAAAAATGTACCTGCCCATCACAGCCAAAAGCGTAAGGGGCTTGTTGTAAGTTGTCAATTTTACCAGCTTGTTGAAATTTCATCAAGTTGAAACCAGCAAGTTAAAATCAGGCTTGCTGCAACTTGTCGTTTGTAGACTCGTTACAAATTGCTGAAACAATTACTTGCAGCAAGCCTGTGGATAACAAGTTTTGACAATCAACTTGCAACAAATCTGTTGACAATTTGCAACAGGCTTGTAGTCAACAAGCTGTCACAACCTATGTGAACACATCCTAATGTCAGCTTGCTGGGCATATTTTTGGGCATGATTGCAGTTGGAATTCACTTATACGTAAGGGGCACATGTTGAACTTGCACGAGCCATTTCTAATGTCGGAGATTTTTGGAGGACACCTTGTAGACTTCCCTAGCCCAAGATAGACTTTTTAAACACTTTATAGTAAGCTTAATGATTATACAATACACATTGATAGTTTTGTGTGTGAGGCAAAATGACTTCGAGGGTGTAACAAAACAACTTTATGCATGTAGCGAAATGACTTTATGTGTTTAGCGAAATGTCTTTATGCGTGTAGCAAAACGACTTTACGCATGTAGCAAAATAACTATGTATGCAGCAAAATGAGAATGACTCAAAAGACGCCTATTAACTGGTGAATTGCAGTCATTTCGCCAACGAGTCGTTTTGCCGACATCTCGGGTCATTTTGCCAACGACCTGGTCGTTTCGCTAAATGTGTATCAGAGCCAAGTTCTTGAGCACATTGCCTGTCAGTTAATGTGTGCCCGGAATGATAAAGGTTTGAAATCAAGGTACGACATTTAATTCTACAAAAAATATATTCCAATATCTTATGAAAAGACTTACAGTTTAGGACAGTGTTTAAAAAAAGACAAGGTTTGCCATTTTTTGACATCTTACTGCTCTTGTGTATATATAAGATCTCAACATTCATGATCTCACGCCATGACTAATTAAGCCAGCAACACTATGAATACATAACAGCATATAGCGTATCAATGGCATGCACAATTTCAAAAAAATTCAGAAGTCCCCTTTTATTCGGATAAGGATGTTAGAATCTATCAATCAGTTTAAAGCTTAAATCTGCAAGCCTCTCATAAATCAATTACTACAAAAGAAGTCTGCCGCAAGAACCACAACTCACAATTGCACAACTTACGTTTGTCTTTTCGAAATCGATTCTTTTTGCTTGGCACTATAAAATTATAAATAACAAAAAGACGGTCATGTGCATAATGATTTAAATAAGCAATACGTTATCTTTCTAGACAGTAACCAAAGTATTTTATGCCAATAAATGCTCGCTTTTTACCTTCCGAACTATTATTCTCGTCAGCCATGTTGGATTTATTTTCCCTCAACTTCATGTAAACGAGTTTATAGGTGTCCAATCCTAACTAATCGTAATCTAATCCCTAAAATACAGAACAACATAATGCGATGATTTTTATCTCGAAACCCAGATGCTAACCTTTGAGTTATGTCTTTGAACTATATTTTCTTTATTTTTTGAAATTGTCGGCTGCTGGTATTGGCCCTTTTTCAAACCCTAAAGCTTAGTAGCGAAGCCAGCCCGACAATTTGGTCATGGCATGCAAATTTAAATCATTATCATTATTCATTTCTGTAGTAATTGAGTCCTCATACGGTTTATAAACTCTAAAAAAATTGCATTTGCATGAACAAATCACATGTCGGGCTGGCTTCGTCACTGCTAACAGGGCTGAGATATAATAAAATTGGGTGGGATCCAATTCACCTGACACGCAACAGGCGTACAACATGAAGTATTGCCTGCATGTGCACGTGTTTTCATGGTTTTCGGAACAACAATCAACGTAAACAGATCAGTGAGATCACAGGAACGCAATTCGGGATCTTCGCAATTACTGTGATTTTCACTGTCGAAAAGGTCAATTGTTCAAATTTTATCCGATTAAAAGTTCCAATTAACAACTTATTATCAAGATTCGAGGGCTCAAATTATCTTTCAAAATGTCCTCGTCTTCTGATGACTGTCAAGGAGGTGACGAAGAGCTAGGATTGGATGAAAACGGACGTGAGAAATTCGATAAAATTGAAGAGAACTGTATGTATATGCCTTTTCAGTTTCAATTGGTGATGTTTTGAACTGATATTCTGATGCTATAAAAAAGTTTGCCACCTCAGTGAGAACTAAAATAACAGAGTAAATATACAGTATATAACTATATAGAGAGAATAGTAAAATAGTTGAGTGTATTGAAGCAGTTTGCCCTAGGCAAATAAATCGTGTCACAGAACCAGACTGCATTAGAGAAGCCTACCGCCACAGATCTGTGGCGTGGAGCCGTTTTAGGAAACTCTCGCCAAATGATATTTGGCAGAGGCTTACGGGAGTTTTGCTTGAGCAAGATTCTTGAGAGCGCATAATGAGCCTACAATTTAAGTAATAAATTATAATTAATTAATAATTAAGTAATAATTACTGTCTTGTCGTGTTCTCATTGACTGTGGTGGGAATGGCGAGCAAAATTTCTTTCAAAAACATACTGGCGGCAATAATTACGTGACAGTTATGTCCAGTTGTGTTCATGTCACATACCAACCTTTTTGCAAGGTTTGGAAGTTCCTTATGACGCTACAAATTTTCAAAATTTGGAATATTACAGCAAAAAGCTGGCTTAATTCAACTGTGAAAAACATGAAAAGCAATGAAGATGCTGTCTGGGGGAGAAATCACTATGTATTCTACATTTTTCACAATTATCTAGTAATCCACAACACATTTTTAATTATAATTATCTTATAATCCACTCTACATTTTTCATGATTATCTTATAATCCAAAAATCACATTCTGTTGAAAACAGGATGCGACAATATTGTTGGTGCGTTATTAGGGAGCTTTAGCAGCGACTACGACTACGAGATTGATGGAGTGTGCAGAAGTTGAGTTTTCTGCAAAATGCCATACTGAGATGAGCAACGGCTATGACTTTTTCTCATCAGTATGAGATTACGTAAGCATATGGCGTACTTCCCCCCCCCAAAAAAAAGGGAATCTCGTAGTCATAGTCGCTGCTAAAGTACCCTGTTGTGCCCATAGTAGTACAACTCCATTCAAGAGGTCTCCAAACTCCTGCCAACCCCCCCCCCCCAACTTCTGTGCACAGGGCCGGAAAAAATAGACGAGCATACAAACGGCAAGCACAGGAAACTTGTGAGCTGGTGGGAAATTATATGTTAAAAAATAAATTGCAAGTACATATACAAGGCTCTTTTTATACGCAGTTTATCAGTGTACTATATAACTTCAACTTTGTGCATGCAAAAAGCATGTTTCTCAGTAGTTATATTTTTGCATAAATTCAGGTCCTCAAGAGGATTCCTACAGGTATTCCCATTTCGCAGCCCAAATTTTCTCTAAATCCCATCGTCCGCATACACAAATTCCATATTAGTCCTGATTGTTGTATTGCTTAAGTCTTCATTCCTATTTCTATAATTGTTTTTTGGCCAATGAATCCCAGTTCTAGTACATCTATCAAATCCCATTTTCCCAGCAAAAACTATAATGGAACTCCCAGCTTCCATTTTACAGTAGATACTCCTTCAAGACCCTCTAAAGTCCATATTTGCAGGATTTTTCTTGCCACTACTTGCTTGCAGGGATAAAAAATTTTTTGTTCTCTTGATCAGGACTTTTACTGTATTTCCTGTCAAAATTTTTATGTAAATAGCTTTAAAATATCATTTATTTGAAGCATATCTCAAAATAAATATAATTATATTAAATGATATCTCAAAATAAAATATAATTAGTGAATAATATATTTTGTAGATGAAGTTGGTGGAAATCCTGGCTGGGCAGATGCCATGGCGAAGATTTTGACAAAGCAATTGCCAAATAATAAGGTACCATGCATGATATTCTGTATTTACAATCAATATTTTAAAAGGGATATTGCTAGCCTTTTAAAACTCTATATATATTATAGCCCAGGTAGCTTTATAGTTTTATGGCAAGCAGTCTGTCTGAGCATTCTGTAAGGGATGTGCCAGATGTATAGAAGCAATTAAGGTTCAGATTGGACTATTAACTGCTACCTTAATGTGGTACGTTGTAGCCAATCAATGTCTTGCATCCATTTTATTACCCTGGATCAATTTAAGTTAAAGCCCCCCCCCCCTTATTCATAGTGTGGCGTATATTTAAATAACAAAATTTCGCGTTTGAATGTATGCCCCCCTTTAAACAAGCGTTAATTTTCCGTATTATCGTTCCTATTTGTTTTGAAATTGCACATACTCATATTTAACAAAACTGGAAGGAGATACTTTGTATATAAAATAACAAATTTCAGTATTGCACATTGTTTTAATACGCTTGTTTTCGCACCTTTCATGTATTGTTTTAAAGGCCGGATTAACAGTGGTAACTTTTTGTATTGTCTTTACTCTTGATGAATTAAAGTGGTAAAGTTTTTGTTGTCTTGATGGATTAAAGTGGTAACATTTTTTGTAAACAAATTCAAATTAGCAAGTAATTTTATTACAAAGGACTTGCGTCTGTAACACGCATAGCCAATAATATGCGCTTTAGCTGTGCTGTCTTGATACTGTGTTGATCAAAACAACCTCATATTTGGTCGAGTGTATCTAAAAGTCGAGGGTCGAGAGTCGAGAGTAAATGTCGAGAGTCGAGAGTAAAAAGTCGAGAGTCGAGAGTAAAAAGTCGAGAGTCGAGAGTAAAAAATCGAGAGTAATTGTCGAGAGTGGACAAATGTCTCAGGAACAACAAAGTAGATATATTTTTAACAAAATATGCTCGACTGCGGAAATAATTTCACTTCCTGGATATACATGCACGAGAAAATAAAGCCTAAACAATTAAGGAAACAATATCCGTACAATATTTGAAACAGTACAATTTAATTGAAACACAATCTTTCACATGAAAATAGTTATCACGCAGTCAACCATAATAACGCTGGTATAAGCTAAATATAAATTTCCTTTTTATAGATTTACCAAATAAAGGGGGACCCAGAACTAACATATAAACGCCTCCGCGATCCCCTGAATTTCAAGTTTATCTATTTCGCAAATTTAGATTCCATAGCTGCTCCGAATAAAAGAATAATTATGCGTAGAACATGAAGCATTGAAAAACCTCACTTTTTTCATTTAACGTACGTCTATTTTAAACGAAAGTTCATGCAGTTTTGTACGTTGAGCACAATTTGACGAACCATACAATTCTGAGTTTATATATACGAGCCCAGTAAAAAGCGGATTCTTCTGCATATTCTGAGACATTTGTCCACTCTCGACAATTACTCTCGATTTTTTACTCTCGACTCTCGACTTTTTACTCTCGACTCTCGACTTTTTACTCTCGACTCTCGACTTTTTACTCTCGACTCTCGACATTTACTCTCGACTCTCGACATTTACTCTCGACATTTACTCTCGACTCTCGACATTTACTCTCGACTTTTTACTCTCGACTCTCGACGTTTACTCTCGACTCTCGACGTTTACTCTCGACTCTCGACCCTCGACTTTTAGATACACTCGGTTGTAATGCTGCTACAATCCAGGCCAAATGTATTGGGACACTCAAAAATATTATTTTTAAACTTGAAACAACTTTTGCTTCCAACCCCCACTAAATGTTGAAAGTTTTCAAAGAATGTAATATCAGTACCTGTATTTAGCCCAGCATTGAATTATTATTATTATTATTATTAAACTTATTTACAAACAATAGCCCTTCAGCTTATCTGCTGCTTTTAAAGGGGTTGTTTTAAAAAGTATAAATCAAAATAAGATTAAATATTTACAGGATAATTAAGAGGCTACAGTTTTATTTATACAATGTGTGTTCAGATACTTGACCGACATGTAAGTGATTATCGAGTTTAATTTTAAAAGAGCGCATCGACAGCCGGTCATGAATATCTAAGATTTCATTAGGCAGTGCATTCCAGGCGGAAGCTCCTCGATATGAAAATGATTTTTTCATAAAAGATCTTTTGGGTTTATCAAGAATTAGTTTTCGCCCGTTGCTCCGCATTTGGTGATTTGCGTTTTCGCAATAAGAGAACATATCACTGATGCAGTTCGGCGCTGTTCCGCGGATAGCCTTAAACGTAAGCAAAAGTTCTCTTTTTTTCAAAACAATTTCTATTGGATTCCAACCTAGATTTTGAAAGATTGTTTTTGATCTTATTTCGTAATTCGATCCGGTAATTATACGAGCAGCTCGCTTTTGCATTTTAAAAAGTTTATCTAATTTTGTTTTGCTCCCATCATTCCAAACTACCGAACAATATAAAAAGTAAGGAACTACCAGGGAATTGTAAATACGGAGTAAGTCATTGTGAGGTACGTATGGTTTTGCCTTTCTTAGCAGGGCTATTACACTCGAGATTTTTTTGCATTGCTCGTCAACATGTTCTGTCCTTTTATTAATTATAATACCTAGGATTTTCTTTTGCTTAACTTGCTTAATAGTGGATCCGTTTATATGTATACAAAAGTTTGTGCGAAATTGGCTAAGTTTTCCCTTGGAGGCTATTAGCATACATTCGGTTTTACTAGTATTCAAGGTTAACTTCTTTGCTTTTAACCAATCATTAACATGGGATAGGTCAGCATTTAGTTTATGCTCAATTTCGGCTGGGGTTTTTCCTGCACATGATAGATTAGTGTCGTCAGCAAACATGGAAGCTTGAGTGTATTTAAGGCACGCTGGTAAATCATTTATATACAATGAGAATAGCAAAGGTCCCAAATTGGAACCCTGTGGTACTCCACATTTGACTGTTTCTTGTTCTGACTTAGTATTATTGATTAGGCAGACTTGTTTCCTGTTGTTTAAATAAGATGCCAATAGTTTTAGAGATATTCCTCTTATACCATATTGGTGTAGTTTTCTTAAGAGGATAGAATGATCGACCGTATCGAATGCTTTTTTAAGGTCTAGAAAAAGCACTGCATTTGCCAACCCTTTATCCATATTATGTAGCCATTGGTCTGTACAATTTAGGAGCGCAGTTTCTGTTGAATGATTTGGTCTAAAGCCTGATTGCTGTTTACAAATGATGTCATTGTCATTAACGTATGAACTTAATTGGTCGTATATAATCTTTTCAAGAATTTTGGCAACAGTGGGAACTACAGATATTGGTCGATAATTCCCACACTCTGCCTTGTCACCTTCTTTATAAATAGGTGTTATTTTAGCAAGTTTTAGGTCATCCGGGAATACTCCAGTGTCTAGTACAAGATTAAAGATATGTAGTAGGGAGTCATAAATGGTGTCTCCTGCTAGTTTGATTAGTTTAATTGGTATTTTGTCTAGACCTGGGGCTTTGTTTAAACTAATTTTCCGAATTGTTTGAATTAAGTTAATCGTTGTTATTGCTCTGAAAGTAAACTCAGATCCATAGGGCTGAATGAATTTTATTGGGTCTGTATATGTAGGGGAAATATCTGAAGCAAGTTTGGATCCAATTTCCGCAAAAAAGCTGTTAAATGTATTCGCTATTTGATTATTGTCTGTAATATTTTGATCTCCAACTTTTATGTTGTCAATGGTATTAGTTTTAACCATTTTGTGATTAAGCAATTTGTTTATGTGGGTCCAACTTTTTTTGCAATTCTTGCTGTTTTCAAGGCTTGTTTTAAAGTAGTGAGTTTTGGCTCTGCTAATAAGTTTAGTTACTTGGTTTTTACATTTTTTGTATCCACTATGGAAAGCAGAGGAATTTGACACAACTGCTTTCTTTTTTAAGTAATCTCTATGAAAACTCAGTTTTTTAATTTCATCAGTCATCCACGGTTGTCGGTCATTCCTTACTTTTCTCAACCGTACAGGAGCGTTTATATCGGCTATAAGCAGGAATGTCTTGTTCCATTCCCGTAGAGCCACATTTGGATCTGAGTGTTCATTAAAATGTTGCAAAGCTTGTTTTAAGTCATTTTGGAATTTTACCTGATTTAGTTTGTGGTATTGCCTTGTTTCAATAATTCTAGACTTTCGTCTAGGTATTCCAACCTTTCTACATATATAGACTAGGTTATGATCGCTTATGGCTACATCAACAACATCCGTTATGACGGTTTTTAGATCATCGGTCTTACAAATTATTAAGTCTAATAACGTTTTCGTTAATTCTGTTGTCCTAGTGGGCTTATTAATAAGTTGAGACAATTGATACGTATTTAACATTTCTTTAAGCCTTTTTATGTTACTATTCTCGATGTCGCTAGGCATTAGATCTACATTAAAGTCGCCAGTTATTATAATTTCTTTGTTTTCTTGATCAATGCGTTGGAGAAATATTTCAAAAAAATCGAGAATCTCAGAGTTGGAATTTGGTGGTCGGTACCGCGTCGAAATAAGTATTGGCTTAGCATTCGGCTTTCTTACTTCAATACACATTGAATGGGGTGGGGGGGGGGGGGATTTGAAATATTTAGAGGGAGAAAAAAACCTTAGTGTGAGAAAATTAAACTTAAACTACAGAGCGTCTTTTGGCCAGAATTGTAGGAGCAGAGATGGGATACTTTCTCGGTTCGTTCATTTGGTCATTTAAAAAACAGATTCATAAGGCATTGTCTAAAGAATGTCTTACATTTGTATAGGTTGTCCAAAGATAGAGACATTGTTAAGTTCCTACACATGGGAAGGGGGGGGAGGTAAATTTTTTCTGGAACAAGGCATTCTTCTATACTTTCATGGCGTTATTACCGAGTTTTACTCCCAAATTGAAAAAGTAATGAACTGAACAATAATTCAAAAACATGTTCGTTTCAGCCAGCTGTTCTTAGTAAGTACAAGAAGATAGAAAGAGAGAGAAAGAAAAAACAGGAAGAAAATGAAAAACAAAAGGTGTGTACACGTTGTTCATGATAAGATAATGAAGTAAATCTGTAAACATTCTGGTTGGCAAGAACCACTGACATGTAGGATTGTAGGGTCGTAAAAAGAACGCGTGCTCAAATGAATCATTGAAGGACTAAATGGGGCGCAACAAACAGTCATTTCTGTTAAAGTACCTATGAAACGAAATTTTCTCCACCTGTTTTAAGATTACGTTGGGAAGATCACTTAAAATGACAATATAACTTCTTTGCTAGAATTTTTTCAACTGTCTTACTTGTCGAGATATTCAATTTTATTTGATATGATAACTTAACCAGTGACGTCATTATGCATAATGACTTTTTGAAAATCTTCATTGATTTGAAAAGTAGTCAAAATATCGCACATACATTCCCAAGACTGAATGTTAATCCTCGCATACTCATATGCGAGTGTAGTTTTAGTTTTTTTACATTATTGTATGTTGCAAAATAAGCAATCTAATAGACACTAATTATACAGGATGACGTCACTGGTTGTGTTATTAGTACATTGAATAAATTTGAATATCTTGACAAGGAAGAGACGCAATGATTAATCTTCTCCAATAACCACACAAATGGTAAGTGTTTCGGATTTCAGCATGGACTGAAAAAGTTTCACAAATAGTTTATTAGTGGTAAGTATTTAGGAGAAGCTTTGAATGGCTTATCCCTGTTGTGGCGTCACCAAAACATTGTTAACGAGTTTAAAAATTAATCCAAGATGGCGGACAGTTCGATTATTCAGGTGACAATATCTCCCGAAGTAAAACGGATAAAAAAATTTTGTAATAGACTTCTATATATTTTTTTAGAGTTTCTTTCAAATGAGACAATAAAATTTCTTAAAAAAAAATTAAAGAATCTTTTACAAAAATCCTTTAAAAAATCTAAAGCATATAATGTTGAATATCTTACATTTAGTAGAATCATTGTAGTATACTATTGAAAATACCGCAAGTCTGAAGATATGGCGTACTTGAACTTCCGACCACAAAACCCAACAATAGATGTGCTATCAGGTTTAATACATTTCAACGGCTCAAACCTTGTCCTTGCTTGTACATGTACTTCAATGACGTCTCAAGTTAAAATGATGAAACGAAATCTTATTCAAGATTCTGTTGATTGCATTGCAAAGTTCAGTTAAAGTGGAGTAGAATTTTTGTAAACCTCTTTTTGTCGGGATATTCAACTTTTTTCGATATTCAAATAACAAGACAAGTGACGCCATACTGTATAATGGTGTCCATGAGATTGCTTATTTCGTGGCGTAGAAGAAATGTGAAATAACTAAAACTGCACTTGTGTGTGTATGTTATCTTAACGTCCAGGCCTCTGTATTTGACTCAAATCATCGTAGCTTTTTTAAACAGCATGACGTCTACAAAAAAACTTATATTAGTCAGGGCGCTGGACGGACAAAAGAACATGTTTACTTACCATATTGAGGGGCAACGTCATTTTATGTTTATATTGTACCTTTTGGCCTAATAAGTACATTTCTGTATGTTGGACGCGTTGAAATTTCTTGTTGGCTCCTGCCAACACGTTTTTTGTTTAAATTTTTCTATAAAACTATTAATGTCAGGAAAGGTAAAATTTCAAATTCATTTGTAGGAAAAACTACTTGTGTCATTGGAAAGGCAATGAAAACTACATATAACATATTCCTTCGGTCACTTTGATTTTTGAAGTTTTTGTTGAGTTATGAGCGTTTGAAAACGTATTTTCAGAGTAGTGCCTCGGAAATTTGCGTTTTAGGACCTTTTCCCATTTTGAAGAAGCAATAACTCAAAAACCGCTTGAAAAACCAGGGTAACCATAATAATGTCTTTTATGTAGTTTTTTATGAACTTTCTGATGATATAAGTTAGTTTGCAGATAAACGAACTTGAAAGTTCGCGATTTTTGACAGCATGATAGTTTTATAGTAAAACTGAAGAAAAACGTGTTGACCGAAACTCACAAGAAAAATTGGGCCGGCCAACATTCAGAATTGTTTTATTGGGCATCTTATGAACAATTTAAGAGCAAAATGAATTTGGCCCTCGAGAACGTAAGTAAAATTCCGCATGGCGCCCTGACTATATATGTCATTTTAAGACCCCGTTTACACTAGGGCAAATGATTCCGGATTCGTTGCTAACCCGGAATGTTTTGACATCGGATTCGTTTTACCGTTTACACTAAGGAGCATGAATCCGATACAAAATTATCACAGATAGATTATGAATCCGGAACTTTCGAATCCGGAAAAGTTTGTAGGATCTTTGTATCCGAGAAACTTTGAATCCGACAAAACTTCTCTTGCGAACTCTTTCCGTAAAAGAATTTGAGTGAACTTGCTCCCTCGTATGGTTTTCAAATGTATTGCCATTAATTTCAACTGCCAAAATCGTTCAAAAAACCACAAAATAAGATTGGTAGAATCACGGTTGTGCTTCAAGTATTGACAATCATGGTGTGAGACTGTGCAGTGTAAACGTTGTGGGCCTGAGAGACAAGGAATCCGGATATTTTTGCGAATTTGGAAACTTTTGCTCTAGCGTAAACAGGGTCTAGCTGATCTGCCCAAATGCAATCGACCGAATCTTATAGCAAATTTCGTTTCATAAACACTTAAAATACAATACTAAAATATTGCAAAATACTTTTTTGTCTTTGTCTAAACTGGTGTTTAATTATCATTGCTCCAACTTTCCTTTGTTCTCTAGTGCTGGGGCAGCAAGAAAACAGTATTTGCATTTCGCTTTCATTGCGCATGCTCTGATGCTCTGCATTTGGTTGCTTGGTTACATCATCCAAATTCCTCTTTCGGTGCAAATTATTTTGTGCAATTGAAAAAAAATTCAAAAGTAGTTATATTAATGTGTGTGCTTGCGAACGTGTTTTGGAGTAACTGGAAGAACTTAATTGCAGAAACCTCAATAAGTCTGGGCATATTTTCTGTGTCTTGACACGTACAACTTTCCTTCAAAGATATCTTATTTTGTTAATCAGACAGTGTTGGTAGAATTCATGAATAATTACTTAGGCGAAAACATCATTAGTTTCGTCAAGAAGCGCAAGGAAACAAGAGACTAAAAGAGTAAAAAACAATGAGCATTGTTAAAGTTTTTAAATTTTGCGTAATTATTCTTGAATGCTACCAATCTTATTTTGTTTACATTGTGGGCTCGCGTTTGGTCAGCGGTTAACCGTCGAATAGTAGTCGCGCGCATCAAATACGGGTTTACCCAGATTAAACTAGTTTACAACAGTATAGCGATTACACAGTAGAGCCACTCAGCTGTGCAATATGTATCCCTATTTGTATGCGGTTAACTGGCCAAAATAATGGCACATCAGCTAATTCAGCGTTAATAGACCTTTCCGGTAATTATGTCACAGCTAACACTGTTTCAACTTAGGACCACCTTAAGTGTAGTGAATTTTAAGTTCGTTTTTTACAGGCTATGGTCAGAGGCCCAGAACATCCTTCGTCAACACATGAATTAAAAAGAATTTGGGATTTTGACTATTAAACAAGGAAGTAAGCTTAAACACGAGGGTCATGGCCCCTCAGCCTCCGTTTCGTGTTTAAGCTTATTTCCACATTTATTGGTCAAAATCCAAAATTCTTTTCTATTCATGTGTTGACGAAAGATGTCCTGCGCCTCTGACCATAGCCTGTGAGAAATAAATTTCAAATCCACTTTATTTAAGGTGGTCCTAAGTTGGGAACAGTGTTAGCTGTGACGTAATTACCGGAAAGGTCTATTGGCCAGAAAAGGCCAATGAATGACCAGAACCTGCATTATGAACATGCGTAATGCGACATGCGCGACTACACAAACTTCAAAGGTGCCGACACGAGTGGCTGTTTATTTTCTCTTCTGTGCTAGTTTACTTCGTCCACACTCTTGGACGGAGCGGAATGCGAATGTTGCAGAGCCTTATTTTCTCGCTCCCCAAGAGCTAAAAAACAATGCAAAATAAGGGGACGAAAAACGTCCCGACTTCGTGTAAACGGAATGCAATAAATATTATAGTAACCTATACGTGTTTTGTAAATTTTGTTGGATTACGAGTCCCGTCCCGGCTCTCATACAAACAGCTCCTTATTCGAGATCTGGGCAATTGATCTGGGCTATCTCTGTAATAATTTGGACAATAGTGTGTTCGCAAAATGTATTCAGCCTGGATTGAAGAATCTGAATCATATATGTATTTAACTGACAGATAGTGAGCCATGAAAAGCATCTGGCTCGGGAACAAAATCATACCAAGCCAGCACCAAGCAATGACGAGAAAGAAAGGGCACTGAAAAGGATTGCGACCAGAGGAGGTTCGTATTGTTCAGATTGGCAACATACATATAGGATATACAGTGTCTCTCAGAAAAAATGTCGTTCTTCATTAAGAATTTTTTAATGTCTAATATTATTATCGTATTTTGTTATGTTGAGGAACATTCATCAGCACAACACAGAAATATTCCTTTTTGATTTAAACCATGATTTTCCTCATTCAATATCCCAGTGCATCATTCTCACGCAGTAGTAAACTGAACACAAACCATGTGCACGGGGGGGGGGGGAATTGTTTAAAGCTGAGTTAGCCCTAACCCTGGGTTAAAATTAAGCCTACTGTTTTAGTTTCTGCATTCCTACATGTCCGTTTCTGTTGAAACTTCTGATAGCAGGACTACTATTGGTCCAGAAAAGATTTGTTGAAACGTTTTTCGAAACCTATGAACAAGCTGCTTTGAAATTACCTCCAAAGTTTATCCCAAAGTCAAACTACCCAATCCCGGCGATCTTGTCCAGAAAGGGTTATACTCTGCAGTCTGGCTTACGCTAAGTGAATGTAATTCCATAGCCAATTCATAAAAGGTTGCATTTAAACTCTAAGCGCGCAAAGACTAATGGGAGCACAAAGTTTAATTTTGGCAGTTAAATATTGCAGTGATTTGTAAATGGATTGTTCTCCTAAGAGGGAAGGGGGTATTTACCATGTTTCTAAGAAATCACTCCCCATGCATGGTTTCTGATCTCATTAAATGATGCTCCCTGATTGTACCTTACGAGATTGGAGAGTAAGGTTTAGTGCTTGACCTTTGTAAACTAAAGGACAACGTTTTTAAATCACCTGTATTAAATAATGTACCGTTTAACATATCCAATAGCTCTCCAAAATTTCTAATGGACATGTCTGTTTGTGGAGGGAAGTATCCATAATACTGCCATGTGTTACTCTCGTAAAATAAAGTCTCTAATCTAATTTAATGTAATGTACATTCGACATTTTGCAGAGGTATTAGATATTAATCGGGAGCAATGGAACACATGCTTCTGCACCCTTTTTGGAGTGCAATGGTACTATACGTTTTGTTCCATTGCCCTCTTTTGTATGTTTCAAAAAATCGTCACAACCCTAAACAAGCTGTCAATGAACTTTTCTTGAAAAGTAAGAGCTTCTTTCTGATATTATATGGAACATCCCATCATTTACCTGATAAAAATATAATTACCATAACATTCCTTATCATTCCATTTTTATATACGTAATGTCCGACGTTTAGTGATGTTGTTTTGTGTTTAATGCAGTGGTAAAGTTATTCAACGCCGTGAACAAACACCAAAAAGAACTGAATGAAAAGTTAAAGACTGCGCCGACTGAGGCAAAGAAAGCAAAAGGTATACGCAATTGGTATTTTCTTTACTCCATATTAACGTTAAAAATATATCAATGCATGAAAACCTTAAGATCAGACCTAAAGAAAATATTTTCTTTATTGGACCATACATCCAGAATCAAAAATTTTCTGCAAATTGAAATTCAGTTTAGCTGCCATTCGTCCAACTGCAATCAATTTCATCAGATTCATCAGAATGTTTTTATGTAATATTTAACTGTCAATCGTTTGTGACCACAAGTGAGACTAAATTTGACATTTCTTTCGCTTACTTCGTGGATTTTCTGTGTTTTGTCAGGGAACACAGAAATATTAGCATTGCATGACTAAATTTACAGGCTAGCTACGCAACTGCTGATCAGTGAACTGTAATACAACTGGAACGCTAACTCAATACAAAAGTTCAGTTAATGGCTGAAGCTAGGTTAGTTTTTCTGAGTTTTGAGACGAAACACTTATCGCCAATGATCGGACCGTATGTCAAATTGAAGCTATTAAAAAGTTACATTTAAGATAAAAAATCAAGACTTTAGACAAAAAAGAAATGCCTAAAAAATACGAAAACAACTGCTTTTTTAAAAATACGGCAAATGTGGAACAATGTGGGCGTGTTTCGTCACAGGCTGGATGCAGGGACACTTCTATATATGGTACAAACGTGTCCCATACTTCCATATATGGCACAAACGTGTCCCATATTTAATATTTCGTGACCTAGCAACACTGAGCTATATATTTCAATGAACAGTGATGATGCTTCTCGCCTATAACGATTTAAATCGGTCATGTGAAACGGAATTGCAAACGTTGATTCGCTCAAAAGCGTGACACGCCCAGAACACACCCACATTGTTCCTACCCTCTTATTTTTCCCCTATTTTTCTTCGCCGTCTTACTATTTTGCCAGGGGGGGGGGGGTAGAAATTGTGATTGATTCAATATGGCGACGATATATAACTGAACAAGGATTTGTATTTCACTATTTCCGAACGAAATCATGACGTTTAGAACACTCCCATCATTTGAATGTCTAAATAAATCATGAGTAAGTTCAATACGGTTTATAACATTTTGATAATTTTCTTATTTACGTACGTAAACACTATCGCAATGCGCCTGTCCTATAGCCCATGTTTCATCTAAAGCCTTAAAATTTTTACGCTAAATACAACTTTCTAATGGCTTTCATGTGATATACGGCCCATTTCGTCACGTTTAGTATTTCAACTCTGATTTCAACTCAAAACTCAGAAAAATTGAATCAAATTGGCTTCAACCCCCCACCCTTGACTTATCGTTCCAGTTGACTTATAGTTCAATGCTGTTGATACGCACTCGTGTTGATACAACTGTATAACAATGCGAAAAACATAAAACATTTTCCGTATTTTTGCACAGTTGTATCCACGCGAGTGGAAATTGGAAAAACGAGAAATTGTGTGGAAACACGACGTCGCACAATTTGGAGTTTTTACAAGTTTTCCACGTGTTGATATAACTGTGCAGCGTGTATAAAAAAGGTCATCAAAGTTTGGAGTGCTCTGACGCGTTTATTACTTAATCTATAGAAATCCTGCTTTCACACTAGTACGACCGGACTTCTAGCTTTTGATTGTCATCATTTTTGCAAAATTTGAAGAAAAATTGAACAAATACGAATGATTGACAAATGAAAGTAATCCGTCGAAATCGCGTATTTTCAACTTCGAAAAAACCAGAAAAATCCATTAATCATTTATCTGTCACGAGAAACAATTAACGTCGCTAATAAGATGCATTAATTTTACTTACCTAAGCTAAAATTTGTCAATTTTAATTCCCGAATGGGATTAAATTTCAACAGATTTCGATATTTTGATGGATTTCGACCGACAATTGTTATCTGGTTCGTATTTGCTTGATTTTTTTTCAAATTTTACAAACGGCCACATTCAAAAGCTAAATGCCTTGTCTTTCGAACTGTAAAAGTATTATTTTCATATGTTAAAGTGTTAACAACGAAATTTCACCTCAGTGTAGAGATCACGTAAAATGGGTTGGTAACTTCTTTTACAGAAATTCATTGTCTGGCCTCTTTCGTGAGCAATTTAGCTTTGAAAAATATGCAGATATCATACTTATGACATCACAGTGCATAATGTGTTTTAAAACAACATAGATTTTTCGAACAATTTAATTTTGTCGAACAAAATTCCAAAATCATAACTTCCAAATTCCGATTTGCTGTATTTTAGTGCAACTTTTGGAAATTTAGCATGGATACTGAAAGAGAAATTCCTACAGCACTAAAAACTCATTATGCACTGTGATGTCATAAGTATGATATTTGCATATTATTCCAAGCCAAATTTCTCACGGAAGAAGCAAAATGATGAAGTTCTGTAAAAGAAGTTACCAACCCATTTTAAGTTAACTTTACACTGAGGCCATAAAACTTTGGGGTGAAATTTCGTTGCATGAACACTTTAAAGGAAAATGGCAATATATTTTCTTATCGGCTTACTTATAAAAAGCTTTGAAGTCATTGTAAAAGCCGTTGTTATTTTTTTGGCAACATACTTAGATTCTGAAATATTGAAGGGCAAATAACACAAGCCATCCGCCATCTTGTTTTACAATTAGGTCTGTTTTAATGACGTCACAACCTGGGTAGACAGTATAAAACTTGCTCTCAATTATTTAAATTTGAATGAAAATTTCTTGAACACTTCGCATTTGACGTAAAAAGTATATATAATACAAACTTAGTTGGATTTCAACATTCAACATTGGTCATTGCTTCTTCAAGCGACAAAATAATTATCCAGGTTGTGACGTCATAGATTTTTTGAATATCCAAGATGGCGGATGACCAATGACTTTGTTCTTTTTTGTCCTTCAATATTTCAGAAACTAAGCATGTTGTCAAAAAATTAACAACAGGTGTTACGGTTACCTTAAAGGTTCTTATCAATAAGGCGGTAAAAAAATATATTGCTGTTTCCCTTTAAATATGAAGCACTCTACAGTACTCCAAAATACGATTACCTTTTTTTATACACCCTGTACATCAATACGAAAAACTTTTTATAGAGTACAAAGAATATAAAGGACAACATGAAAATAACTTAAAATCCACATAAGCTTTTTTGGGAATCAGAGATATTTGTATAAACATTTAGGACTTTATAGGACGAAATGTAAAATATGCATACGAAAGCACCTGATCTTGTTGCTCTTTAAGTTAACGGAACTGACGTCATTTAATTAAATGCAAATGATATTCAACTGTTTAAGTTCCTCCAACTTGAACAACCAAAAGATCGTGATTACGAAGTTTTTCTCAAAAAATACAGCAATTCGTGTTAAAAAGTTGTCTAAATTTTACAAATATGTCAAATCCTAAATGATATGTGCACTTTAACAGAAGAGTGGCGTTGAATTTTCCGTGTTAGCGTGGAGCTATGTCAACACGGCTCTTAGCCAGTGAGCGTTCAGAAGTAACAAATGCTGTAATATAATCATTGATTATAATGTGTTATAATGAAACTCCAAGACTTCCTTGTTTATTTCAGTAATGAAGTCAGTGTCCAAATCAAGCTTTTTGGATATGTTAAAAAGTAACTCCAATGAATTTGTTCAATGTGGTATCGATGTAAGTATTAAAGCTGTGCCGTTACCATCGTTTCTCCCAATTTAATGCGAAAATAAGCCTCAGGCTCTACAGAATCTCCCAAAACAGCAGAACCATTAAAAATGTGTATTATTTACAATTTCTTTGTCATTTTAAAGAAAATATATTATAAATATGTTTTAATGTTTCTGCTTTTTTAGACACCGATAACATATTTTTCTTACCCAGAGCAAAGAAAGAGCAATATAATAGTTCAGAAAACATGTTTGAAAAAGACTTTAAAATTTTCTTTTGTAATGGGCGTACGTATAGTCAATAGAAAAAATCGGCGGAAGTTGTTTTACACCTAATTCACATTTTAGAATAACTCACATGCCTAGTTACTACTATATTATTGCGGCAGCGTAACGGAGAACAAAAGTAACTACGCATTTAGAAGTATGGACATGAGTAAATAACTCGTATTCATCATTCATATGCTTCGTTACTTTTGTCTTGATGTACTCATCCGCAAACCAGAACAATGGTATCCAAAGGATGTGAAGAATCCAAAGTTGGGGATTGGTTAGCAACGGAATAAATATTGTGAGCCGAATTTGTGTAATGAGATCGTATGAAAATTTAAAAAATGTTCAGAATTATCAAAAAGTATGTTTTGTGATCCACACACTGTCGATGTTATCGGAGGTAAAGTCGAGTGAAACATAATTAACATTTACGGTAAGGTATCACGTAACATACTGATTTCCCGAGAGTTCAGTAAGTAAGTGCTTTAAACAAAGAACACAAAATATGCTGATTTAACCCACGCACGCCTCACTTTCGATTTTATTGTTGACTGGTCAACGCAGTGTTCACGATGTTTTTTTCGATCGGCATGTGGTGCGCCTTTGTCAAAGCGGAAAACAAAAAAAAAGAATTTCGTTAGCATTACGTTTGGATGCTGCCGCGGGTATAATAGACAAATTTAGCGATCTCAAAAATTTCAATGTAGGCGAAGAAATGAAAATCTACGTCCACATTTGAAAAGAGCCCTCCAAAATTAGTATGACTGTAAAGTTTCATTGACAAATATTGTAATATCAGGATATTATGATTTATGATCATTCGAAGTTTGCAGATTTCATATATTATTGTGACGATAGAACTACCGGGCGGAAATCGAATTCGCAGAATAAATATCAAAGCCCGACATAGTGCTTTTAGTAGAGCCATAAATAGACCAGTTTCATAAGGTTATATATATGTTTATTAAAAGTGACGTTTCGTCTTAACATAAGACATCTTCAGACTAAATACAAGATACATTAGCATGCAATATTTGAATATATAAGTTTAAGTGTTATGTTACAGAGTGTCAAATTACAAGAGACAATTAGATTTGACTAGGCCAACGTAGTACAGTGTGATACAATTAGGACAACAAGGACATTTACACACAAAGACAGTCGAACTAGAAAAAGTTAAGAGGAATCGAACTACCTTGGACATTAAGGGTAGGTTTGTATTTATTTATGAGGAGGCTCTCGTGTATCATTAACTCATACGAATCAGAACAACAAGAAAGGATTTTGAAATCGTCACACGAGTGGGAAAGCACACTGGACTTAGTGGGGTTAGAGGTATGTTTTCCCGTGATAGGAGAGATACCCACGTGCTCTGATATTCTAGTGTGTAAATGGCGTGTAGTTTGACCCACATACGACGCGGAACAGCATCAACACTTAAAAAGGTAAACAACACTAGATCTCAGGTACTTGGGAACTTTATCCTTAAAAGGGGAAAAAGAAGCGATTCGTCTGGAGGAGCGAAAAACAAATCTAGTATCGAGATGAGGGAAAGCGGCATTACAAAGGCGATTGATTTGGGTGCGGATTTGGAGAGAATCTATTCCTGTGAATGGAAGGCAGAAATAGATTATTTTCTTGGGAACCCTCTGGACTGAAGGTTTAGGATCGAAGGTATTGTCCAAAAATCTACGAGTAATGCGTTCAAACATGTGAGAAGGGAAACCATTGAGTTTGAATAGATTTCTAGCAACCTCAAGCTGGATGTGGAAGTTTTCATAGCTCGAGCAGAGATTGAATATGCGATGAATAAGGCAAGATACTAAAGGATCGTTTGTACGTGAGTGGGATAAAGCTATGGAAGTTGGTGAAAAGACCGGTAAACGTGGGTTTGCGGTAAACAGATGTACTGAATTTACCCTGGAAACGAGATATGTCTATGTCAACGAACGGCAGTTTCCCGTCACGCTCAACTTCAGAAGTGAACGTTATATTGGGGTGCTGTTGGTTGAGATAGTTAATGAAAAGAGGTACGCGGTTCAGGGATCGGAAAGGAAGAAAGCAGTCATCAGCATATCGTCGGTAGAGTACAGGCTTGAAAGAAGAAGGGCAGTTCTGGAGCCAGATTTGGTCATGGAAGGACATGAATACATTGGCAAAGAGTGGACCTAATAGACTGCCCATTGCCACGCCGTCAACTTGTTGGTATAAGCGGCCGTTGAAAATAAAGTGGCAGTTCATCACAGGTAGCGACAGAAGTTTGTGAAACTCAGAGCGATCAAGACCATTAAAGAACTGGCAATTAGAAAACAAAGAATTACAGATTATATCAATGGTTTCATTCACAGGAATATTGGTGAACAAAGAAGTGACATCAAAACTAGCCATGACTGCATTGCTTGAGTCGATGTCACTATTCAAGAGCTCTTGGACGAAGGAGAAAGAATTAGTAATTATGAGGGAACTAGTGGTAAGAGGAGTTAAGAGTGGAATAAAGAATTTGGCAACCCAATATAACGTTCACTTCTGAAGTTGAGCGTGACGGGAAACTGCCGTTCCTTGACATAGACATATCTCGTTCCCAGGGTAAATTCAGTACATCTGTTTACCGCAAACCCACGTCTACCGGTCTTTTCACCAACTTCCATAGCTTTATCCCACTCACGTACAAACGATGTTTAGTATCTTACCTTATTCATCGCATATTCAATCTCTGCTCGAGCTATGAAAACTTCCACATCCAACTTGAGGTTGCTAGAAATCTATTCAAACTCAATGGTTTCCCTTTTCACATGTTTGTTACGCATTACTCGTAGATTTTTGGACAATACCTTCGATCCTAACCCTTCAGTCCAGACGGTTCCCAAGAAAATAATCTATTTCTGCCTTCCATTCACAGGGATACATTCTCTCCAAATCTGCACCCAAATCAATCGCCTTTGTAATGCCGCTTTTCCTCATCTCGATACTAGATTTGTTTTCCGCTCCTCCAGACGAATCGTTTCTTTTTTCCCTTTTAAGGATAAAGTTCCCAAGTACCTGAGATCTAGTGTTGTTTACCTTTTTAAGTGTCGATGCTGTTCCGCGTCGTATGTGGGTCAAACCACACGCCATTTACACGCTAGAATATCAGAGCACGTGGGTATCTCTCCTATTACGGGAAAACATACCTCTAACCCCACTAAGTCCAGTGTGCTTTCCCACTCGTGTGCCTCTGGTCACAAAGTGGACTTTGACGATTTCAAAATCCTTTCTTGTTGTTCTGATTCGTATGAGTTAATGATACGAGAGCCTCCTCATAAATAAATACAAACCTACTCTTAAAGCAGCAGTGTCACCGTGTGCGCATCTCGTTCTGCGCATAGTGTAATTTGATAGCGTTGCGCCAACGTTTTCAAGTTCGGAATCCAAGATGGCGTCCTCAAAGGAGGGCGAGCATGGCCTGAAATTCGATATTTCAGGATGATAAAAAAGCAACAGAATGACAAAGGTCGAGGGAAATTGTGCGACAATCAATGCAGAAGAATTTATTTGGTATACAATGTATTTAAAGCATGGAGAATGCAAAAATCGAGGCGGGATGTAACCGCTGGAATTGCAGCGATTTCGCCGCACATCTGTTGTCTTTTGAATACAGAAGAAGGTAAAAATAATGCAATTTATGTGCTTTAATCAAACTGAATCTATAAGAAATTCGTAAAATAGCAAGAAAATAAAGAAATAAAATATGCATGAAAGATGACACTGCTCCTTTAATGTCCAAGGTAGTTCGATTCCTCTTAACCTTTTCTAGTTCGACTGTCTTTGTGTGTAAATGTCCTTGTTGTCCTAATTGTATCACGCTGTCCTACGTTGTCCTCGTCAAATCTAATTGTCCCTTGTAATTTGACACTCTGTAACATAACACTTAATCTTATATATTCAAATATTGCATGCTAATGTATCTTGTATTTAGTCTGAAGATGTCTTATGTTAAGACGAAACGTCACTTTTAATAAACATATATAACCTTATGAAACTGGTCTATTTATGGCTCTACTAAAAGCACTATGTTGGGCTTTGATATTTATTCTGCGAATTCATATATTATTGTATTGGGACACGCTAAATTATACCCATTTCAAGCGGAAGTGGCTCCTCAATTACTTCCGCCGTTAGAACAGCGTTCATGGCCATAACATATGCATTTTATAGTATTTCAAAAAGTGACATCAAAAATTGGGTCGAATATTAAATGAAAGCTATTAAAAAATTGTATTTGATGTAAAAAGTTTTCACACTTTAGGTAAAAGAATTAAAACATCGTTAAAATTGAAGGAAAATTTGTTGTATTTTACAAAATGCAGTTGTTTTCGTATTTTTAGGCATTCTTTTTTTGTCTAAAGTCTCGATTGTCTTATATGAAATATAACTTTTTAATAACTTGATTTGATATGCGGTCCGATCTTTTGGGTTCACTATTTCGACTCAAAACACAGAAAAAACTTTGTATTTCAAGATTTCAACGAATTTTTGATGACAACAACTTGTTATTTTCGTAGAACAATGCCAACGAAGGCAAGCCGTCGAGTTGGAACATTCTTAGAGAAGATTTTATGATGGGAGGGAAAATGAAAGATTGGGATAAAGACAGCGATGATATGGAGTACGATAACGACGATGAACAACAAAATGTTAGCGTAGATAAGGAGGAAAGTGACTGAGGTTAGGAATCTTGGTATGTGGAATGAAGCATACGTGGTAATGAGGAACATCATTGAACAAAATTAAATCCCGGTTTACTTGGAGAAAGAGTAGCTGCATGTGATATGTGAGGAAGATAGTCACTAAAATCTGGTTCCGACTTGTCATAGTAGTCGTGAATGGCTCTAGAATACAATCTTATTTATCTGATCGTACACAGAAATGCCAGTTGGCTAATAAGATGTCATCAGAAAAGAATGTGAAATGTGGCATACCCCAGGGGTTCATTCTTCGTTCACTCCTCTTCCTGATATACATAAACGACTTTCCGTAATGTTTCAACCAGGCTACTTCTTGATTATTTGGTGACAATACGTATCTTACGGTGGCTGGTGAGACTACAGGGGAAGTTGAGTTGGCCATGAATAACGACCTAACACGTATAAAGGAAGGGCTATTGGCCAAAATAAATCGAACCTGAATGTTACGAAAACCGAATTCATGCTCATCGGCTCTGATTAAAAAATAAACAATTTTGTCACTCAGCCAATCATCAAAATACACCAAACCAAAATTAGTAATAAACTCAAACCGATTAACCACATTGATGTCGTTGCTAATAAAGTTTCTTTTCCGCGGCCGGCGGAGCTCCGGCGGGCGTTACGAGGTTTACCGCCGGCTACTTTATTTTGGTACTTTTAATTAACCATTTTTAAGTGGTTTAAAAACGTCAGTTCTAAAAAACTTCTTTGCTTTTCCTTCTTTTCTTCACCCTCAAACATGTTTTTATGGCCTGGTTTGACCCGTTTATACATGAAACGACGTTTTTCTGGTCTATTTTGTGTTGTATGGCAAAACTATTAGCTCTCAAATTCGCCATCTTGAATCTTGGAAAATAAGTTCTCTCACCGTTAGTTGAAGTATAAGATTAAAAATCAACCTCGCGCGCCTGCGATGTATGGAAACATATTGTGACGTGACGACATTACCAAAAGTACCAAAATTACCGACTACAAAGAACAGAGACAGGTTCAGTCAAGAAAGCGTAAGGTGCTTGCGTGATGATTCGTCATGGGCGCCATGTTTTTAGCCAGTGCCCTAGACAGAAGCATCCCCTCCGGAAACATTAAAGATGGTGTTTTAAAACCGGGGGGGCACCTCTGTTTAAGGCACTGGCTAGGAACATGCCGCCCATGACGAATTATCACGAAAGTACCTTACGCTTTTTTGACCGAACTTCTCTCTTTGTAGTCTCCACTCTTTGACATTACCATTAGCCTTTGGCAATTTTTATTTGGCATAGTTTGTTGCGAAGTCGTTGATGTGTGACAAACGCCGCGGTACTCTATTTTCTTTTACGGTTGTAAAAAAGCCACGTAATTTAACAGGTAAGTAAAATTATTTTAAAACTCATTTTAAACACATGTAATAGCGGTATATATAAAACAAATGTTTCATAAAACAAATCTTCTAGTTTTACTTATTTCACGTACACACATACTTTTCGGTATTCATGTTACCTTGTTGGTTTTTGCTTAAATATTTTAGATAATTCAAAATATGAATAAACAAGACTAGCAGTCGAGGCTGTAAATTTTCGATTTCTGTCTGACTATGACTTTGAAATAATGTCGAAAATTTACACTCTCGACTGCTTGTCCCGTTTTATTCACATTTTGAATTACATGATGTCTCTATTCTTTGAAATTCTTCTTTTCATATTTTCTTTGGTCTGCGCCCCATATGAGAAATGAAATAGGTGTGAAAGTATCTGATATTCTGAGCAACCCTCCGGGAAACATCAAGTTTACAAAGTTGGACATGTCGACTTGGCACTCGGAGCAGCTGTCACGGATAATTGTTTAATAAATGAAAGCGCGAGAAAATAAAAAAATGTACGACATTTTAGCGAAAAATAGACAATGCGCTGAAAGCACGCGATCATGTTGGCAGCCTTTTATTGAAATATAATGTCGAAAGTGATTATCGAACTTTTGACAGTTCAAGAACTTTTTGATAGAACTTTCCAAAGATGCTTTTTCAGGTAAGAGGTTTGATCCAGATACTAATTGCAAATTTAAGATTGAGTATTATATTTAGTATGAAAGTAGTCTATTGTACCATACTTTATTGTGTTATAAGGCGTTTAGCTTAAAGTGCCTATGAAACGAAATTTTCTCCGACAATTTTCTTATTGCCTTGGAAAGATCAGTTAAAATCACTGTATAACTTCTTTGATAGAATTTTTGTAACCCCCTTACTTTTCGAGATAGTCGATAGTATTTGATTTGAAAATGACACAACCAGTTACGTCATACTGCATAATCACTTTTCAAAAAAGCTGAATTAATTTAAAAAGTACTCAAGATATAGCACCTAAATACCCAGGTGTGGATGTTAAACATAGCTTACACACATGTAAATGTAGTTTTAGTTATTTTCCACTATTATATGCTACAAAATAAGCAATCTAACAGTCGCTCATTATGCAGTATGACGTCACTGGTTGTGTCATTTTCAAATCAAATAAAATTGAATATCTCGAAAAGTAAGGCAGTTACAAAAATTCTATCAAAGAAGTTATACAGTGATTTTAACTGATCTTTCCAATGCAATAAGAAAATTTTCGGAAAAAATTTCGTTTCATAGGCACTTTAAGCGGTGGATAAGCAAAAATTTAAAAGTGCTTCTATTCATCTTGCAAATAATTGAACTTAAATTTTATCAACTAAATATGTAGTTCTTTGCGTAGTTATGTTCCGACCTAAAAGTTAGTTTGCTTTCAGTCGATAATTCAAAGGCTTGTGTAATATATTCGACTTATCCCCCGTTTAAGCTAAACGCCTTTCATACAAGCGGTCCCAGATTGAGATGTTAGGGACTGGTCATAAGGTACTTAGCTAGGGTGGGCCGGAGTGGTTTGGGGTGGGCCATGGAAAATATTTTCGTTGTTTGGATGGGACACCAATTTTTTTTTGGAATACATGGTTGGGCCAGGTTATGAACTTAAAATGTACCCATCTAGCAGGGTACTTTAAGACTGATCCCTTACTATAAATTGAATTCGCTTTAACTGAAAGCATACTTCAACAAAATGAAAGAACAGGAAAATAGGCGGCTCCATAATATTTAAACATGAACGAAGAGAAGCAGTTTCGAATGTCAATAACTTCTAACTTTAAATTAGGAAGCCTCGATAATATACTTTCATTCAGTGTCAAATGCAGTTAAAACAGAGTTTTGCACGAAGCTAAAAAGTACATAGCTAAAACATACTTAAAGTTTTGTGAAAGTTATTTAAAGAGCACCAGGCATTGCGCACATACAAATGATACAAATATTTTACTGAGCTTTTTTCTCATTTCAGCGTTTATAGAAGATCTGCGCTCTATTCTTTTCTCGCTGTCGTTATTATAACAAGCTTTGTATGTCAGCGAGTCTCGGTGAATTCATACATAGTTGAATTGAACAAAGCGTTGAAAAACAAGGCGATGACTAATTTCGCGTTCCGAAACCGTAATTTTGCTTGCTTGGACGACTGTCTGTGTCTCTCGTTTCAAATGTGCAACGACACAGAATGCCAGCTGTCATCCAATCAATTCCAGTCAACACTGGTAACAATGACAGAGTGTACTTATTGCGACATGCATCCAACTGCATCACAACAAGTAAGAACTTTAATTACTTTTAGTGTTCTAAACTTTAGTATTAGTAATTTTACGAATAGTAGTAGTGCCTATAAATTTTACTCTAAAGTGAAAAGCATAATATGACAGCTTATATTTGGGACTAGAATTTGTTAAACACATGTATATCTTGTGAGGACCGAATAATTCTGCCAACAATTCTAAATTTCAAGGGTTAAAAATGAGAAACGTTAGTGAAGGACGCGTTCAGAAGTCTAAAAAAGATCTCGTGAGTGATTCTAAATTATGGAGACATCAAAACAAGTCTTCACTTGAGAATATATATTTCTGAGGCATTTTACAATTTTGTATTTAATTTAACCTTGTAATAAAAATGAGAGCCCAACATATAACTTTTAGTAAAGCCATCAAAGCAATAACAGTAAGATTTTAAAATAGTTTTATTCGTAACGTTTCGTCTTTAACTTAAGACATCTTCAGACTAATAGTATAAAATTACATGAGACTATGAATATATTTAAGCTAGTTATTTACATAGTCTCATTTTCATAGTCTCATGTAATTTTATACTATTAGTCTGAAGATGTCTTAAGTTAAAGACGAAACGTTACGAGTAAAACTATTTTAAAATCTTACTGTTATTGCTTTGATGGCTTTACTAAAAGTTATATGTTGGGCTCTCATTTTTATTATAAGAATCCGTTTTCCGCCTGGCAAATCCCTGGCTACGATATTAACCTTGTAAATTATCCTTTAATTTGGTTTCAAAATTTAATTAGGTTTTAAACTGCGGCTTAGTTAATTGAGTTAAATATTAATTTGCGGCACGTGTAGTAGTTGAGTTTAATTTGCGGTGCCCTTTGAGGTTAAATTGCGGTTAGGTACGCGTTGAGTGCAATTCACAAGGCGGTTGAATTTGAAGTGCGGTTAAGTTACAGTGCAGTTTGGTCGAAGCTCAATTAATGTGCGGTCAAATTGAAGTACGCAAACACAAACAAACTTTATTTAAACACGCGGATAAATAAAATATATAGATATGTACATATTTATTAGAGGATAGCAAAGGACGGGAAAGATACGGTTCTGCCTGGTTGCCATGTGGGAATACAAATATTCCAGATAAGGTATAAAAACCGTACTAATAATCTAAGAGATTTAGGCAAGCTGTTTCAAAGAGATGCTCCACGGTAGTTAAATGAGCGCTCAAGATAGTCTGTATTAGGTTTGGTGATGAACAATCCCCCATTTAAACCCTTTAGGGTATACAATGACCAACCCTGCGCGAACCATTCAGCGTTTTAAACATAAAATGGGTGACTTTTTGTTTTTCACTTTTATTAACAGCGAGTTCCATTGCAATTCATCTATTTCGAGATGAAATGTCATATGTAAACCATGTTATGACTCGGACTTAGAGTGGCTCCAGGCCCGTACCATTTTAGAGCGCGATAGGAAAAGTAGAGTTCAATGAAATCTTTATAAACGTTTTTTCGCAGTCATGATCAATATACCCCCTCCCCCACACACACACGCACAAGAGTATACTGATGGAAACTTTGTAAAGTATGTTAATAATGATAGTACCACATGTAAAGGCAACAACAGAGATCAACAAATGAAGGCAGAAAGTCTTGTGCATTATTCGTTTATCAAATCCAACAAGAAAATGCTGGTGGTTAACATTCAGGGGGCAGTTTGCAACCCTACAGATCCAGAGATTACCACTCTGAGTGGTCATTTTGATGAGGAAAAACATTTTCTTTTTTTTGCTGGGAATTTTTCAATGGAGGCATGCACAAAGTTTGTCGAGAATCACAAATGCAGAGCTTTTTGTAGTTTACTTGGGTTGGAGGAAGAAAGCATTGAATGATGAAAAATAACAGTTTAGAAACATAAAACTTAAGTTGAGACTTTTTGATGCAAGTACATTCGGAAGAATTGTGTTAACTTTTATGGTTAGCTATGTTGAAAAATACATTCAGGCAGTGTTGGATTGATTATTTTGTTGTCACATATGCTGCAATTCTTGTTATGTTTGGGATATGCCATATACTTAAAGCATCCCCATGTTTGAATTTTGTATTATTTAAATAAACATACAGTACTGTATATTGAACTTTCGAAAGTGCTTTATCAGGTAAGAGGTCGGATCGAGATACTAAATTGCAAATTTAAAATTGAGTATTATATTTAGTACGAAAGTAGTCTATTGTACTATACATTTGTTTTCAATATTTTAATATTTTTCGCAACTGTTGATAATGCAAACTGAGGTATAATGAGGCCAGATGCCAAAGCAATAGCGTCAGAGTGAAGTGCTTATACGAACTCTTTGTATTGTAGTTGGCTGCAAACCAATCGGAAAAGAGAAACATTTTAAATAATCACGAGCTTGTTAAAAATAGTTACGCGATCATGCACATCTATTTATTACAGTCAACAGTCGAAGTAGAACGTACGATAGTCTTCAGGCATCATCTTTTTTGATTAAACATGTTTGTGTTCAGGTAAGACGTCAGGGCTCGGTTGTATAAAAAGCGTTCAGCTTAAGCGGTAGATAAGCAAAAAAATTTATAGTTCCATGCGTAGTTGTTATGTTCCGACCGAAAAGTTTAGTTTGCTTTCAGTCAATAGTTCATAGGCTTGTTTTATATTTTCAACTTATCCCCCGTTTAAGCTAAACGCCTTTTATACAACTAGCCCCAGATTGAGTTGTTAGGGACTGGTCATATGGTATCTGTTACTGTTAGGGTGGGACAGAGGGATTTAGGATGGGCCATGGAAAATATTTTCGTTGTCTGATGAGCCACCATTTTTTCGGAATACATGGTTGGGCCAGGTTAAGAAGTTATAATGTAGGTAAAAAACCCGGAAACATGAAAACAAAAGCTGAAATCTCTATTGACTGTCCTTGATACAGCCCATCTAGCAGGGTACTTTAAGACTGATCCCTTAAATTTAATTCGCGCCTTAACTGAAAGCATACTTCAACAAAATGAAAGAGCGGGAAAATAGGCGGCTCCATCACATTTAAGTAAATTACATGAACGAAGAGAAACAGTTTCGAATGTCAATAGCTTCTAACTTTAAATTACGAAGCCTCGTTATATAATAACTACAGTGAAACACGCAATGTGATTAGTCAATACCCGTGCAGGATGAGGTAACCCTGCACGGGAATTTTGAAAGTTGACATCGCTTCAAAATCGCTTCGTATTTTTAAGATTGTTATACGGGCTTTAGACTGCCGACAAAAAGCATTTCAACTTCTGAAATTAGCAGAGAATTAAGGAAAGTCAAATACCAAAGCACAAAGTACAGAAACTATAATCATTTATGTTGTCAAGCGTTTATAATGTGCTGTATGCTCGTCTTCTTGTTTATTTTGTTATCAATTAAGCAGAAATACGATTTTTAGCATTTGCATATTTTTGTTTAAGTTTGTGCTGTAGCACCAAAAATACAATCGTTCTAATCAGCATCAACGTTGTCTATAAGAAACGAAATTATATTTGTGCACATTGCTTACTAGCACAGGTCCGTACTTCAAATGCTGGTATTTTTTAGTTTTTTGTTTACATAAAAATACAAAATGAAACTTACATCTCGATCCGCCACTTCTGGCCGTTTATATTGGTATCAGTTTATGTCTCAGTTAAGGTACTATAATTATTTTCACCAAGATTTAGAGCAAAAGAGGACAAAACAAAAAAGTTGTGGGAAAAGTTTTAAAATTGTGTTAGTTTTAGCGTGCGGCCGAATGCCGAGAAAGCTACAGTTGACGATTCTTGGGAGAATTGCGTACTTCATCAATGGCTTTAAAAATTCTAAACGTTTTTTCACTGTAGTTATTTTATAAAACAATTACCAAATTGTTTTCTGTGAAGGATAGCGTTCAACTATGCGCTTGGGATATTGCTAAACTTTCGGAAAGCGAAAAAAACACTCGCCGCTTTCCGCAACATACCGCGTGTATGCATGACGCTATCCTGCACAGAAAACCATGTGGTATTCCTTTAAAGTGCCCATGATACGAAAATTTTTATTGCATAATGAGAAAGAGTATTTAAAACTGTAATGCAAGTTCTTTTGTACTTTTGCGCTGCAACACTTTGTTGATGAGATATTTCAGTTTGAATATTTTGTTTTGTCGGCTAATTATGTCACACTTTGCATAATGAGGCTCAGAAAGTGGATTATAAAGTGTTTTGAGATGGGATGCTTATCTTTGTCTTTAATCTACATATCCTTTCAATATTACGAGAACTTTGCTCATTGAAGACATAGATAACTGGTATTCAACAGCAACTCATTATGCAAAGTGTGACGTAAATTAGCGGACAAAACAAAAAAATCAAACTGAAATATCTCATCAATAAAAAGTTGCAGCGCAAGAGCTTAAGAGAACTTGTATTACAGTTTTAAATACTCTTTCACATCATGTAATAAAAATTTTGGTGTCATGGGCACTTTAATGATATATTTTCATTCTGTGTCAAATGCAGTCAAACATAAGAGTTTTGCACGAAGCTAAAAAGTATATAGCCAAAACTTATTTAAAGTTTTGTGAAAGTTATTTGAAGAGCATCTGGCATTGCGCGCATACAAATGATACAAATATTTTATTGAGCTTTTTTGTCATTTCAGCGTTTATAGAAGATCTGCGCTCTATTCTTTTCTCGCCGTCGTCGTTATTATAACATGCTTTGTATGCCAGCGAGTCTCGGTGAATTCATACACGGTTGAATTGAACAAAGCGTTGAAAAACAAGGCGATGACTAATTTCGCATTCCGCAATCTTACAATGAAAACTGTTATCGAATGTTTCTTTGCTTGCTTGGAAGACTGTCTGTGTCTCTCGTTTCAAATGTGCAACGAAACAGAATGTCAGCTGTTGTCATCCAATCAATTCCAGTCAACACTGGTAACAATGACAGAGTGTACTTATTACGACATGCATCCAACTGCATCAAAACAAGTAAGAACTTTAATTGCTTTTAGTGTTCTAAACTTTAGTATTAGTATTTTTACGAATACCAGTGCCTATAAATTTTGAGTGCCTTAAAAGTGAACAGCGTAATATGACATCCTGTATTTGGGACTAGAATTTGTTAAACACATTTATTATCATTGCAAATATTTTAGGAGTTTTGATTCGTTAAGAGCTAAAGATGAAATCGTCATATCCGCTTGGTAGTTGCCCAAATTTGAGGTTGAAAATAAGCGTACCACATTATGAGTCATTTCGTCGTGTGTTGAAAACAAATAATTATACGACATTATGACTCATTTCGTCGTATACTAAAACAAAACATTACGTCACGCTATAATTTATGCGGCCTTGCAATGACTGACCTTGCAATCTGAGAATTGTTTAAAGAATATTTTTTTCGTAGTCTGATTGGCGTATTAAAGTTTCCGAACAATTTCACGTCGTTCCATTGTTAGCAGCTTGTGTCTTCTTACTTACAAAGCAAGCGTTTAAACTGAGTTTAAAATATTTTCAAAAAATAATGAAACAATTATTGAATTCGCGTCTCGCAGGATATGAGGAATTATTAAGGTATTGTAAATTAATTACAAACCTCTGCCTTAATAATCCTCATACCCCGCTTGATCTGATTCAATAATTGTTTGACATATCTTGTGGGGAACGAATAATTCTACTGACAATTTTCAATTTCACGGCTTAAAAATTAGAAACATAGTAAAGGGCGCGTTCAGAATTCTAATTAAAGTCTCGCGAGTAATTCTAAATTATGGAAGCATCAAAACAAATCTCTAGTTGAGAATTTATGTTTCTGAGGCATTTTACAATTTTGTTTTTAATTAACTTTGTAAATTAGCTCTTAATTGGGTTTTAAAATGCAGCTCAGTTGAGTTTAATTTGCGACATGCCTTGTATCTGGCGGAATTTATATCATTATAAATGTAGCTAGTATCTAGCGGAATTTATAATGAGCTTGTATCTGGTGGAATTTATAATGAGCTTGTATCTGGCGAAATTTATAATGAGCTAGTATCTGGCGAAATTTATAATGAGCTAGTATCTGGCGAAATTTATAATGCATTGTATCTGGCGGAATTTTTAATGAGCTTGTATATGGCGGAATTTATAATGCCTTGTATATGGTGGAATTTATAATGAGCTTGTATCTGGCGGAATTTATGAATAGCTTTTTTATTATTATTATTGTTGTTATTATAGTAATATTTTTACAGGAAGCTACAATCACTCATATACGTGCTTTTCATGAAGGTCCTGCATACTAAATTACTATGTATAGAAAAACGTTATATAAGAAATTAACATCTATTTACAAGCATTACATTATAAAAGAGACATTATAAAAGTATCTGTTAAAAAATGTTCTTAATAGAGTGTTTGAAACTCACTAAAGAATCTGTATCTCTAAGAGAATGATCGAGATTATTCCAGTCCTTAAAAATGTGATAGATAAACCTTTGCTGACCCCAATTACGTTTATTTAACGGTAGACGTACATCGTTTCGTCTTCGGGTGTCGTGGTTATGAACGTTTCTATTTAGTTTCACGTCTAGTTCAATATCAATATGACCATGTAAGTACTTGAATGCCATTGTAAGCCTGTGAAGTAGGCGAATTTGTTCCAATGATTTCCAACCCAGTTCATTAAAAGCTTCAGTGGCAGAAGAACGAATGGGCATGTCCAGTATGATCTTTGCTGCTTTGTTCTGTAACACTTGGAGTTGATTCATTAAACAGGCGTTGTTTTTATCACCCCACACAAAGTCTGCATAACGGAACGAGGGGCTGACAAGACTGTTGTACAGAGTTAGTCTTGCATGAAATGATATTAAATTCTTCAAACGTTTTATTATTCCAATCCTTTGGGAAACTTTAGTACAAAGATAGCCCACATGGTCAGCCCAACACATATTCTGCTTGATAATCACACCGAAGTATTTAAAAGATTTAGCGTTCTCAATTTCTTGTAGATCAACATGAATGTTAATATCCTGTACTTTTTTAAGCCTTTGATTGCTTCCGAACAGAACAAACTTACATTTTGAGATATTAATCGTCAGGAAATTATCATAAAACCATCTTGAGAGTACGACAAGATCAGCATTTAACTTGTTTTCCAAATCCTTAATATCTTTGCTGGAATAGTATAACACAGTATCATCAGCATACAAAATGACTTTACTTTGCAAATCAAGCGATGGTAAGTCGTTTATATACACAATGAAAAGAAGCGGCCCAAGTATGCTTCCCTGAGGGACTCCAACAGACATTGGCAGAGGAGATGAAAATTAATACTGTCACTGATTGATGTAACTTGACTTCTTTCGGATAAATAGGATCTGAACCAATTGAGAGAATCCTCATCGACTCCAAGAGAGCGAAGCTTGTCCAGTAAAATGGCGTGATCTACAGTGTCGAACGCTTTACTGAAATCCAAAAATGCAGCACCAGTAAAACGATCAGCATCCATATTTCCAAGAATACTATCGGTGAATTGTGTCAGTGCAAGTCCGGTTGAAAGTGTTGCCCGAAAACCAAATTGCTCTGAAGTGATTAAGTTATTATCATTAAGATAACTATAGAGTTGAATATGAACAAGTTTCTCCATGATTTTACTAAGCGCTGGTAGAACAGTTATCGGCCTATACTTGTTGGGCCTTTTGTATATGGCGGAATTTATAATGAGTTTGTATCTGGCGGAATGTATGAATAGCTTGTATATGGCGGAATTTATGAATAGCTTGTATATGGCAGAATTTAGAATGAACTTTTATCTGGCGGAATTTATGAATAGCTTGCATATGGCTTAATTTATAATGAGCTTGTATCTGGCGGAGTTTATGAATAGCTTGTATATGGCGGAATTTATGAATAGCTTGCATATGGCAAAATTTATGAATAGCTTGTATATGGCGGAATTTATAATGAGCTTGTATCTGGCGGAATGTATGAATAGCTTGTATATGGCGGAATTTATGAATAGCTTGTATATGGCGAAATTTAGAATGAGCTTGTACCTGGCGGAATTTATGACTAGCTTGCATATGGCGAAATTTATAATGAGCTTGTACCTGGCGGAATTTATGAATAGCTTGTATATGCCGGAATTTATGAATAGCTTGTAAATGGCGTAATTTATGAATAGCTTGTATCTGGCGAAATTTATGAATAGCTTGTATCTTGCGAAATTTATAATGCCTTGTATCTGGCGGTATTTATAATGAGCTTGTATCTGGCGGAATTCATGATGCTTGTATCTGGCCGAATCTATTAATAACTTGTATCTGGCGGAATTTATGCTGAGCTTGTATTGGCAAAAAAATCAGTAATTTAGGAGTTAATACTTGGCCTAAACTTTGAGTCAAAGCTGCTCTTCTTTCCGTTTCATGATTTTCATTAAAAAAAAACTCTTTTTTAATCTTACCTCTTTTTGACATAAAAGCCAAATAACCCTTTCGCGCCTTCCCCAACACTGCGGCCATGTTGTGAGCAATTTTCTTCGCTAGTCAGAAAAACCGTACAGCCAATCAAAATGCTGATACGATAATTTTTCACTAGTGAAAAAATCGTACGGCCAATGAAAACAAGCTCTTATTCGCTTCTACACAGTAAAAAATTATTTAATACGGTTTTTATTTCACCCATTCACCTCGAGTAAATCTCTATATGTATGGCATAAAGTAAAATATCCAGTTGAACAAATTCTACCAAGGAATTTTACACTGTGGTTTTAAGCAAACTTTGCAAAGCGATAAATAATAGTCCGTTTCATAGGCACTTTTTAAAGTGTTCACAGCAAATTTTCAATTCTTATTTTAAGAAAAAAAAAACTTGTTTTAAGCAAGAAAGTTCTTAAAACAAGCAATTAAGTTCTTGTCAGTATACTGAGAAGAGTTTTCTTGACTAGAATTCTAGGCAAGAATAATGTTCTTACCAAAAATCATTTTCTTGCCTAGAATTTGTCAAGAAAAAGCATACTTAAAACAAGCAAAGCAATTCTTATTCAGATTCTTATTTTAAGTAAAAAAGTTCTTGATTCAGGTAAAATTTTGCTTAAAATAAGTAAAAAAAAGCTAGTCAGTATAGTGAGAAAAATTTTCTTACCTAGAAATTGTGAAGAAAAAACATACTTAAAACAAGCAAAAAAGTTCTTCACGGTGGGCATATTAACCCGAATAAATGGCATGTGTGCCATTCGTCGTGAACAGCAGCAAGCTAGTTTGTATGAATGTACTTCATGTAAAACATAGTCTTTCGTATGAGAAAATCCAAGATGGCGCGACATTTTAATACTGAAGAAGTTTTAGAACAAGTGTGCATTAACCATAATTCACAAATGCAGCCCGACAGCATGGTAAAAAATAAAGAAAACGATACAGAGAAAAAGTTATCTGATTGTCTGGCAAATTTTGAAGGTCGCGAAACCTTTAACGGAACCTTGTTTGTAAAAACAGCTGCAAAATTGTTATTGCCTTTGGTAAATGTTTGTGAAACAAGTGTAAAAAATACCCCTGATATGGAAACGCTAGATATTTCAAAAATAATGGTTTCTTCATCTATCAACCTGGCTGTTATATATAAATCGGAAAGTCAGCTATGGCTCAAGCGGATTTATAGAAGATTGGCAGGCAAAACAAACATCCGAAGGCCATATTATTCCGAAATACAAAGAGATATGCCTGTGGAAATGTTTTTGTCGTTGTGCCGTTTATTATGCAATTTTCCAGAATTCAGAGAGCCCTACTTTTACAACGTTGGAAACAAAAAGGCTAAAGTTATATCTTTTACCCACCTTCCCCTAGTGAAATATTTCCTTAGCAGGCTTTCAGGAAAAAGTGTGGAAGAAGTCGCCGAATACTTCGAAAGAACCCTATGTGCACAGCGCAAAGGCCACATTACAAAAGTAATTGTATCTCCTGTCAAAGATTTCTCCTTGGTATATAATTTCAGAAAGGGACAGCTCACAGTTTCATACAACTACGGTGAATGGAATTCATTTGGATTTCCCCAGCACAATTGTCTGCTTTAAACACAATGGTCAGGTATACATTTATAAGAAAATGGCATTTTTTGTTGAGTGACAAGACAACATTCACAAGATATTTGTAAAAACATTTTTTTATAATTCAATACAACTGTTGGTATCAACATTTTAAACCAAACAGTACTATACTTAAATGAAAATAAACTGATTTCTTAATCCACTAAAAATAAAGACAGTTGTTGCAAAAAGATCGTTTCTTTTTTGAAAGATTAAATGCAGGTATAATATCTACAACACGGGGATTGAAATATAAAAATATAAAATACAACATTTTGAACTACCCTGGTTTCATCCAGGTTCATTTTCCGCTAGCTTTTGCACATCACAAGTCGATCGCCTTCAAAACAAAAAACTTAATCTCGCCAATTCTTTAGTATTAGTTCTAAAAATTTGATTTGTTTTCAAGCACCACCTTGGCATCATGTTCCCTCCCTGGAATTACCACGCGGCAATGTCACAGCTGAACTGGACGTAAAATTTGGCTTCATTCACTCATTTAAAGTTTAACTGAAAGTGAGTCCAAGTAACTTTTAGTTCACTGGAAAAAATAGATTGCTTTGCTTTGTTTTTGGCTTCGGCGCTTCTTCGAGGAGACCTTCTCCAGATATATAGGCAGAACTCATTGGACCAGCCAGTCCATTAAGGTAAAACTTTAAATGACTGCGAAAAAAGTTGTTTTCAATTTTTATACTTTTGACGAAATTAAACAAACAAAGGAATGTGCATGTAGAAAATGTTTGATATCGTCTATAAATCTCTCACTTTTCACTCGTAATTTGCACTCAAAAGTCCAAACTTTCATTTACAAAATTAATACAAAATATATCAAAACTATTGCATCCGCCATGTTTGAATTTTTTTTCCAACGATGCGTTTCATTTCAGCGGTTAGCATGTAAACTTTATGTAACCATTGATGTAGTGTGCACAAAATGGCGGCTTAACGATTGTGAAATCCTATTTTTCACAGAAGAATAACAAAAAAAACGGCGGGGATTTTAACGTGACAACAGGTGTATTCTGATTAAGTATGATAAAGTCTATGTATTTCGGGTATAAAAAAGTGTTCCCCAACCCATGGCAACGAAACTCTTTTTCTAAACAACTTTCTGTGCATCAGAATACGGCCTATTTTATAGATTTGTCAAGCAAAACAAATTTTGACATACTTAGCAAGTTGCTGGGTATTCCTAATAATTTATCTGTTCGTGCTGAAAATGCCGATTGTCGGTTAAAAACGAACGAAATGAGAAGCAAAAAAACGCAATAAAACAGAATAAAAGCCGGATACGAATGCAACTGTGAAAAGCACTTTAACGACAATTTCATAAATTTCCCCAGCCAGCCGCACATAATCCAATTTATCGTTTAATATTTGTTTATTGGTTTCTTTGGACATATTTCTAGTCAATTAAATCATCACAATTTAATTTTATACATTAAGGGAGAATTATTAGGCATATTTAGTGGTCGTTTTAACGAGTTAGGGACGTCAAAAGGTGGTCGTTGGTCATATTAACGAGGTGGTCGTATTAACAGGGTAACTTTATTAGGAAATGTATTAACATTTTGCCGTGACAAAATAAAGATGGCCGTAATAACGAGGTGTTTTAACGAGGTCGTCGTATAGCGGGGTTCCACTGTACTAATGCGTCCAACATATTTTTAGTATTGACTCTATTAAATTTTTGTATAGCAGTTGGCTGCAAACCAATCAAAAAGGAGAAACGTTTTAATTAATCATGAGCATGTTAAAAATAGTTGCCCAATCACGCACATCTATTTATTAAAGTCAACAATCAAAGTAGAAAGTACGACAGTCTTCAGGCACAGTCTTCAGGCATCATCATCAAACAAGAAAGTACGGCAGTCCTCAGGCATCATCTTTCTTGGTGAAACATGTTTGTATTCAGGTAAGTTTGAATTCGCGCTTTAACTGAAAGAATACTTCAACAAAATGAAAGAGCAGGAAAATAGGTGGCTCCATAATATTTAATAAATTACATAAACGAAGAGAAGCAGCTTCGGATGTCGATAACTTGTTACTTTAAATAAAAAACCTCGACAATATATTTTCACTCTGTGTGAAATGCAGTCAAACAAGAGTTTTTCACGAAACTAAAAAGTACATAGCTAAAACTTATTTAAAGTTTTTTTTCTCATTTCAGCGTTTATAGAAGATCTGCATTCTATTCTTTTCTTGCTGTCGTTATTATAACAAGCTTTGTATGTCAGCGAGTCTCGATGAATTCATACATAGTTGAATTGAACAAAGCGTTGAAAAACAAGGCGGTGACAAATAATTTCGCGTTCCGTAATCTTACAACGAAAACTGTTGTTGAATGTTTCCTTGCTTGCTTGGACGACTGTCTCTGTCGCTCGTTTCAAATGTGCAACGACACAGATTGCCAGCTGTTGTCATCCAATCAATTCCAGTCAACACTGGTAACAATGACAGAGTGCACTTATTACGACATGCATCCAACTGCGTCACAACAAATGAGAACTTTTATTGCTTTTATTGCTCTTAGTGCTCTAAACTTTAGTATTATTATTTTGACGAATACTAGTGTCTATAAACACATGTATATCTTGTGAGGAACGAGTAATTCTGCCAACAATTCTAAATTTCAAGAGTTAAAAATGAGAAACATAGTGAAGGACGCGTTCAGAAGTCTAAAAAAGACCTCGTGAGTGATTCTAAATTATCCTTTTATTTGGTTTTAAAATTTAATTGGGTTTTTTTAGCTGAGTTTCTTAATTGGGTTTAATTTGCGACATGCGTTGTAGTTGAGTTTAATTTGCGGTGCCCGTTGATGAGGCCTTCATCTTTTGGACATAAAAGCCAAATAACACTTTCGCGCCTTCCCCAACACTGCGGCCATGTTGTGATCATTTTTCTTCGCTAGCGAGAAAAACGGTACAGCCAACCAAAATGCTGATAAGATAATTTTTCACTAGTGAAAAAATCGTACGGCCAATGAAAACGCTTATTCGCTTTTCCACAGGAAAAACACGGTTTTTATTTCACCTGTTCACGTTGAGTAAATCTCTATATGTATGGCATAAAGTAAAATATCTTGAGAAGGAAACGAGTTAAACAAATTCTACTGAGGAATTTTACACTGTGGTTTTAAGAAAACTTTTGAAAGCAATAAATAAGTAGTTGGATAAAATTTCGTTTCATAGGCACTTTTTAAAGTGTTCATATTCATGACTTAGATCAATCGTGTAGAAGGGAAAGTGTAGCAACATGAAGGATGTTTTAGACTCTGTGCAAAATTTGTCTGATACAAACAAATGTAGTTGAATGCGATGAAAGCGAGAGACATGTGGATTTCTTTTAGAAAATCTATTCGACAACAATCTAATCTTTATATTAGGGAGATTGCTCGTTGTTAGCTGTCAATTTTTAACATGATGCGAATTGAATTTCTTATTACCCGTAAAGGAAACAGGAAACTACACCAGTTAAGACAGTGCGGAAAGGCATACTTCATGCGCCAAACTTCGACCGCTGCTCGAATACGCTGCTCCAGTCGGAGGTGGCATATATCTCTACTTAATGAGTTATGCGCCGTCGCTTTACCGTGGGCACCTCCATGGATGGACATTCAAGCCATTTTACCTTGTCATTGACCCCACTGAGCTATTATAATATTTCTGGAGAACCTGCTCCTATCTTCCTTCAGTCAAGCAAGTGAAGCCGAAAAAATGGCCGATTTTGGTGCCACCTCCATAACAACTGGCCCACTATTCTCGTGCGAATTACCACTGACCAGGCTCGTTTTCAGAGCCCGCTACTATTATAATAATATAATAATAATGATGTCTGTTTATTAAAATCGCGTTGCATCTGATCATCTAGTAGATTCATGAAATTTTTCAATTAAGTTAATTAAACAGTATAACCTAATAATGTATACATATAGTACTTTAAACATTATAAAATAGTGCTAATTATTAATTATATTTAATCGTAACAAATCTCCTAAATCGTTCTGTCCGAGGATTAAGTAGTTTAATTGGATTGTTGTTCCGAAGATTATATTCATGAACAGGATCATAGGAGGCTTCTTTAACGATATTAACAAGTAGATTACAATCATATTTACATTCTCTCACTTTACTAATAAACTTCATACAACATTCATGCCTACGATTAGCTAAGGTGTCCAAACCAGAAACAACCAGGTCATCCATATTCGACAGCCCAGGGTAAACAATTCTTAACGCACGTTGTTGTATAGACTCAATATCTTCAGATAATGTTGCAGACAGAGAGGCCCACGAGGGAGAAGCATATTTCAAACAAGTTCTAACAAGGGAACAGTACACATTAACCAAATCGGATTGTTTCAGGCCAGCTCTTCGCAACTTCCGTAGGGCATAAAGGCGTGAATTAGCTTTCTTCAGGACGTAATCAACGTGAGCTCGACCCTGGATATTTCAGCCCCCCCCCTGGTTTTCTCTAAAAAAATATTAGTTTTTTTTCAAGTTTTTGTTTCAACGAAGCTGGTTTAGCACTTTAGCGCTGTTCTTTTAAAAAAATTGAAAGTGATAAACCATTTCCTGTAAAGAAACCCCCAATTTATACATCAATAATCATTTACACGACAAGAAGTTTGCGAGTAAAATTTACGAGCAAGACTTCTGCCATCTTCAAGTTTTCATGTCATATTGAGGGTACGTGTTTTGTCATGTTTTTAATATTTTCTTTTACATCTCAGACTATTATAACATTATTAATATGGTATAGACTCCTAGATCTTAATCAAACACCAGTCACAAGTTTTCTAAGTTCCAATTTTGTAGGCTACAGACACTATGACTGAGACACTGGGTCTTATAGCAATGTCTGCATGCTTTTTCTCATCTAATATCTTTCAAGTCATCATTTTTCACCTACAATTATTATTCGTGGCTATTGAAATACGGGACCCAAGTCTCAAGAAATATGTGTAAGGATTTTAATATGGGAATTGCTCAAAGCAAACAAGCAATGAATTTTGTGCATCAGTATGAACTAGTCACTTTTTACTGTATAAATTTGTATGTTTTAAATTATTTAGACCAGCTACTAATATGACTGTGAACACTTGTATCTTTGGGGTGTTTACTATTGTTAGATATACTTTGACTTGTTGCATAACTAAGAAGGAACATCCTTGTCCAATCAAACTGGCACAGTTTATACCTATTTTGTATTGAGTGAATATGTAAGAGTGGGTATGCAATTGCTGGTTTAATTTTTTACTGATTGCTTTCAGCATCTCATTCTCCTTTTCCTCTTATTTCATGATTCATAGGTGGCCCTAAAATGCCTTACTAAATTACCATGCATATTGTGCTTTGTTAATCCCCATTGGCAAAACCGGCTGCATGGCAATGTTGTGTGTTTCATGTACATGAATGCATGCATAATTACCTTTCCCTTTGAGTGTAAAATTTCTTGTATTTTCTCTGTATCTTTTTAGATCCATGTTCCCTTGATCATCACCAACTTGGTTGAAAAAGAAGTTGCAAACTACAGTTCATGAATTTCATGACACTTTCATATTTATATATTTAAAATACACATTATTCATATTCAAAAGTAATTATTAACTATTGGCATTGCAAATGTTTAATAAAGCTTGAATGCATATTTTATATGTATAAAAAAAACAAATAAATAATATTATTTCATTGTCTGTCAGATGTGTCTCTAATAACCTTGCACAAACTTGATGGTTTATCATTAAAATTGTCTTAATTTGTTAATATTATTTGCACTGGACCATAAGACATGTCATTTTGTTCATCCCCTGGCAATAATCTTATTTTTTCCTACCTGAATATAAAAATAATCAATAATAAAGGCAAACATTTCATGCACTATTAGCAGCAAACTGCATGCATTGGGTATTTGCTAAAAAGCCGCATTTTCCCTAAAGGAAATTATATTAGGAAATTGAAAAATATTCCGCCCCCCCCCCCACAAGATAACTCATGAAAAGGTCTGAAAACTTAGTTTTAGATTCCCCTCACCCAGCCTTATGCACCCATAATCTTTAAACAAAAAAAATAGCTTTGTTATTTTTTTTGGTTTAAAGATTTTGTATTCCATATTCTGATCATTACAGACAGTCAGTTTGTAGGCAAACAACTACACTAGGCGAAGTTCATTGGTTTTAGCAGACTTTGGTGTACAATGTGGAAAATTGTGTGGATGCGCATGCTAAAGCCTCCTTATATATTTTGCTTGATCTTTACATCTAAGTGATCTAACTACAGCAGGTTTTAACCATTAACTTGGAAGTGTAGGCCATCTTGCATCAAAAATGGCAAATATTCCCTTATAAATAAGGTTGGCAGGTATACATGAATCTTCTCTTAATCATAAAGCTGAGAATTTACTATAGTAAGATTGTAGCCTGCATTTTAACCCAGTTTCACTCTGATAACAGTGATATGTGGTCAATTTCTGGTTGTCTTGCCATTATTCACTTTGAAATCAATAAAGCTATGGGTGCAGACATTCACCTAGATAGAATGAGGGGAATTTGTATTATGACATCTTCAATTACAGCAAGAGACAAACTACTAAATGGGTGCAGTTTACAGTTGCGCAATACATAATGTGCAGTGTTACTTTTATAGCGACTTTGAATATTTTGAGTACCGTGCAATCCCGGATCCCTATACAAACTGCACTAGCTTCACCCAGTTCAACAGCTATTAACTTATAGTAAAACTGGTTTAAAGTATCTGCATAAAACTATGGAAAAACATTTTTAAAACATTTTATAACTCTTAGCAGTGAGAAGAAACGTTTTCTCTTGTCTTTCTTCAACGGCATCCATACACCAGACAAAATTGACCTATTTGTTCAACTGCAAATTTGTTTTTGAAAAACAAATAGATACCTTTTATACCTGTTTTCCGGAGGGGGAAGCCTCTGTGAAATCATCAGGATCGCGGTTGCTCAGTGGTAATTCGCATGAGCATAGTGGACCAGTTGTCATGGAGATGGCATCAGCAAGGACCAAAATCCGCCATTTTTTCGGCGTCACTTTTTATCCACGAGCAAGTTCTCCAGTAATATCATAGCTCAGTGATTGACCCTCGTTATTGAGACGATATGGCTAATGTGCGGTAATGCCCAATACAAACTCCTCGGCTATCATGATTATTAATTAGTTTCCACAGACCTTCGCCCTTAAAATTCTGGCAACGTCCCTGCACCAAAAATAATCGTAATCAACTTGAAATTTACTCCAAAATGGCAGTTTGCCCATATTTTTCGATAAAATATTCGCGAAATAAAAGAGTAATAAAAAATCAGTAACGGAAATTAATTAATATGTAATTTTGTAAGTTTTAACAAATGCAAATCATGGTGTTTTTATTAATAAAAATACGAATCTTTTATAGTTTCATGACAGCTGCATGTTGTCCATTTTCTTCTCACGTTGTTGCAACATTTAATTTTTGTTTCATTTTTACTACAGGTTGGCGTAGCTTCATCTTCTTCGTGCTCTCCAGCTTGTCTTGTTAACCCATGTCATAATGGCGGGAGTTTCGAGCCACTGTTTCCTATAGATTATATAACACCACGTTTCAAATGCAACTGTCCACCAGGTTATGCAGGAAACCTGTGTCAAGATGGGGTTAAATCGTGCCGCGGCTACAGCAATGGCGGTTGGATCCCCGGCATATATAAGATCTTCGATGATAACATGGAACTTTTTGACGTTTTCTGCGATTTTGATTTAAATTCAACAAACGCATGGACACTGATTCAGTCGTATGAACTACAAAACCAAAAAACATTTGCCCACAAGATATTTCCCATCGATTTTGCTGTCAATTCGACGTCTCTTCGTTGGGATGCATATCGTCTTTCTAAATTCAGAATGCAATCTATTCAAGAAGATTCAAGCAAATTCCGCGTGACCTGCAACTATGATACTGATGGTGTTGTTTATCGTGATTACCTTCAAGTGGCTACAGATCAAATTGATATATTAACCTACACGCGTGGTGGCTCGTGTATTTTGGTTGAGCAGATCGACATAAGAGGACAAAGTTGTCAAAATTGCACTGCGTATATTTTCCAAGATTTCCATCTCTCTTTACATAGTGATTCGTATTTCTCCGCTTGGTCGAGTTGCGAATTTCAACCCACTGGGGGTCTATACTGCCGTGGTGGCGGCGAAGATAATTTTGGTCTCTATGGTTGTGCAAATTCAGCTCACAGGTGTTCTTCTGCTCAGTCATCCACCACACAGACTTGGTTTGGCAGACACTAATTTCAAACGAACAATACAGTCATTTTTGAGCTGGTCCAAGTATTGTTTACATTTTATTGTTTTATTCTTCTTATTGTTAATTACATGGCATTTTAAGGTAAAAGTACACAATTTATACAGAATATATAGACGATTTATTGACTAGAATATGTGCATTTTTCAACAAAAGTTCAGTTATAGTGTACATGGAATAGATTAAGGATACATAGATATGCAACTCGGGGTATTTCTTGTCTTACGTGGATGGCTTGGGTACGTCATACGTACGCTCATTTCTGGCAAGTGCACATGCGAGATTTTTAAGGAATTAGATAGGGAAATATCAAATAAGCGGCGATTTAAAAAAAACTTTGTGCTAGGTTGCCTCAGTTCACAGAAATATATAAAAAGAAGTTGCCCTGTATATTTCAAGCAACAAATGAAGTTATGCTTTTGTCCTGGTCGCTTTTTAAACGGCAGAAAACATTTTTCGGTAATACTTTTATATTGAAATTTGAACAAATGTACTTGCCAGAAATGCGTGTGAATATGACGTAATCCGCGAGACAGCGAAATCATAGGTGAAGTAGACCCAGAAAACTCTTGAAATTTTTGTGCCGCCATCTTGTTTTTGCTACTCGCCGTATTCGAGGTATTTCATGTTTACTTGGAATTACAGATTGTTAGAATTATAATTGTTAGAACTGACTCTACGAACAAAAGTATGTTAACCCTGTTATTTTGCGTAGAAAAACGTAAGATTGTATTATCGCGTGATGTGATTGTAAATTTCGATGTCCGGCCCGAGGTTATTTGTCATTATGATAAACTCAGTTGAGTTAGAATTGTTAGGACGTTTAAAGTCAAATTTAACTTGCAATTCACCGTAGCAAAAAAGATGGCGGAAGTCAATTTTAACAGAATGCATTGCGGTCTGAAAACGTTTAAAAAGCCAAATTAACGTATTTCGAAATGCAGACGGAAGACAGCAGGTTATGTTCACACTGGTGTTAAAATTTCAATCCAATAGCTTTTCTTCTTGTAGTCTTTTCCCTGGTATTCTTACTTGATACCCGCAATGCATTTGGTAAAATCGACATGTCGCCATCTTTTTTGCTACGGTGAATTACCGTGTAATGATGTTAATAAAATTTTAAAAAACCCCACCAAGTTAGTGTTGAACTATACAATATAACATTGAAAAAAGACGACGAATTTTACAGCATCATACATCACGCAAACAATTAACATTAGAAATGATTCACATACAACGATTTCCTCGCAACAGATTTTATTATAAATTTTGGTTTACCATGTGGAGTTGTGTATTTTTTTTTGAAAATTATTTTTAGCTCCACCAATGTTGCCTTAGATATAAAAGCATGTTCTGCGTATAATACTTTCTCAAATGTGAATAAGGGGAGTAGTATTATAGGTGCCGATCAAGCCGGATTTTTAAGGTGCCGCAAGCCCTCACAGGGTGCCGCAGAAATTAGTATGCAAGAACGCCGCGCGCTGATTGGTCGAACAGCGTTACGTACGCTATAGCCGTGCTTTGATTTGATAATTATAAGCGTGCTTTGATTGGTCGAGCAACTGCTTTTAGTATGTGCGTGACGTCATGGGTGTACGTGACGGGTGTACGTAACCGATGTACGTAACGGATATCGTTCACGTGTGACAGGTACTATATATGGTCTGTTTACGTCCGTTTTGGTCCTATAAGGCACTATGCGGTCCGATTCTTGGGTGAACGCCCTTCCCCTACGGAGATTGAAATTAACGATAATATACGAATACGATAAATCTACTCAACTGGCAATGAGTGTGTTATATGAGAACATTTTGCCAGATACTTTGTAGTAATGTGTATTACAAAAAAATACAAATATAACACCAGCAAACTTTGCACAGCTATTTTTAGATAAGAAATAGTTTGCAACCAGTTAATTAAATACTCTTTTCGCAATTTAAAGCTTACGAAAAAACCTAACGAAAACCAAAACATTTCAAAACAAAGCAAAACAAAACTAAATGCCAAGTGGAAAATATGAGAGCACATTTGAATCACCAACCGATCCGAACGTTGTATTCCAATAAAATTACTGGTTACAACGTTTGATAATTCCAATAGTTACTGGAATTGTCATTTCATGCATATAAAATGAACCCTGACCCAAACCCCAACCCTGACCCTAACCCTAACAATCCCAATAATTTATTGGAGACAATAATTTTACTGGGATACAACGTTCGGATCGGGTGGAATCACGTATGCAAACGAGAAGGAGGAAGAACACTTGGAAAGCAAGTTTCATCGCCAGGACAATAGAAATTTTGTGAACGTATAAAGAGTTGGTACATGAAAGAGGTTATTTTATAGCACCCACTGAGTACGCTGTAACCCAGTAAGATTATTATCAGATTATTGTATCCATAAATTATTATAAGTAATAACATGACTATAGTCGGGAAATTAGCGATTAAATTTCCCGACGCCGAGGGAAGTTTTGTGATTTCACAAATCTTTCCGAGGCGAAGCGAAATTTAATCAGTCGCTAATTTCCCGACTAGTCATGTTATTAGTTTGTAATATTATGATCGCCGAGGAAAACTTAAAAAGGTTTGCAGCAGAGATAAGTTTAGCTGTTTGATTTTGTATTTTTCAATGAAGTTGTTTATGAGTTTGACTATTGATTGAAATGAGTGTACCTTTGGAACATGCTTTGTTGTTGTGAGACATATGTAAATCACTGCATTTATTTTAAACTAAGTTTTCGAATATGGCTGCAACTGGAAGGTTCTATATTGTTGAGTGTTTTAGGTTTTCCGCTTGTTTAAATATGAAAGCGGAAAATTTAGTAAAAGACAAAGGACTTCTTTGTCTACTAATCATCCCGTGCATTTTTGATGAGGGAAGATTAGTAGACAAAGAAATCTTTTGTTTTTTACTAAATTTACCGAGGAAATTTACTAGACAAAGCGAAATATTCCCTGTTGCATGCGTAATGAGGAAAGTACGGGATTTAAATTCCCTATGAGAACAATAGAAAACGATATTATTGGGATCATCACGGTTAGAGTTAGGGCAGAATCATTTTATATGCATGAATTGACAATTCCAGTAAGTATTGGAATTATCAAACGTTGTACCCAATAATGTTATTGGGGTGCAACGTTCGGATCAGTTGAATATATAGAGAATGCATGATTTGAACTAATGCTATCTTATAAGCTTTTTATTAACCTCGCTTGCTCGGTCTGTACAGAAAAATATCAGAACTTGGCCTGACATTACTCTGTACAGAACTCGCGTTCGGTTAATAAGAACTTATAGTAATCGTATAGATTTCAGAAGCGCTATATATTTTTGTTGTTATAAAGCAATTTCAGTTCACTTCCTAGACATTTTCTTAGCTAATAAACAAAAAAGTTGCCTCAAGCAATAAGCATTAATATTTTTCTCGATATCCTGCATACATAATTGCTTTGCTAACAGTCAACTACATTTTTGAAGTCATGATCAGGAAAGCTGCTAAAACAACATGCTATGTTAGAAATCCTTCGCACGAGTTCGGTTAAACTGTAAAAATCTCGAGTCCAACAGCAATGGGGACTGTATTTCGTTTTTTCTTATTTTCATTTATTCAACACAACATTTACAACCAATTCAAGATAGCATTACAAACACAATCTGAAACAATCTCTATCACGATCTAAAACATTCTAATCACATTCCCTATACGTTCCCAATACATTTTTTCGCCCACAACAATATTTTCACACATATTTATACTCTAAGCTAGGAAGTAAATACTTTACTTTACACGTCATATTTTTACCACAGAAAGTTCCTTTCCTTAGTCATGTTTAAGGTGTGTCGTTGTTTTTTTTCTATCTACACATAGGTATCTACATTATTTGGGGTTTCTGCAACGCGCTTTTTTCTCATACTGTTTACGCGCAATTTATGCAATTCATGCTCGTGTGGTTGCTGCGCCCGCTTCGTGCCTTAATCTACATAGAAGTTCCTTAATACTTAGGTAATAAACAAAACGTTGCCCCAATAAGCATTAATATTTTTCTCAAAATCCTGCATAAATAATTGTTTTGCTTAGTCCATGGCAACAGTAACAGTCAACAACATTTTTTTAAGTCAGGGACGCTGCCAAAACAACATACTAAAACCATAGTCTGATAGTATTTGAAACCAAAAAGATAATATTCATTGGTAGAACTACTGGTATACTATCGCAAATCCTGTAACTTGATTTTCTACTCTACTCGCTATCTATTCCTCAATAGAGAGAGAGAGTAGCAAAACAATAACCATCCTGGTGTATTTTTTTACTCAAAGACAACTTGCAGTATTATTTGTAACAAAGTGGCTTAAAAATCTACTGAGATTCTACTAAAACATTTAGATTATTCGCCCTTAATTTCTATGCAGGTATAGTTCATTTGGGCATCGCCCTCATCAACTATCACCACATAGATTCAATATCGAACTCGTAATGTAATAAATTGTTAATTAGTGGACCCCCTTAAGGGGCTGATTATATGGTCCCGCTTACCCGGAATTAAGTGAAGCGTAAAACGATCTTGAGGTATTGAAAAATGTCATTTTATGAAACGAAACGACCAAAGTTCAAATGTTTTCAGCATTGATCAATACAAAGATAGATTTAACAAAAATTAATGCCGATATTCGCCATTTTGTTTACTTCATATTTCGCCAAAACGAAAATCTCAAGCAATCAAGGATTAAACATTTTTTGCAACGTAAACTATGACTTATTTCAATACCTCAAAAGCATGCTACGCTTCACGTAATCCCGGGTAAGCGGGATCATATAATCACCCCTTAAAGGATTACACTCACACCATGGTAATGTATTGTCTGCTCAATTTACTGCTGGCGACTTAGTTTTCATGAATCTTACCGATATTCAACCAACCAAGATATTTTTGACATGTTTTGTTTAGTTTCCAACAAAATAAAACAAAATGTAAACAACAACAAGTGAGGGCCCGCGATGCCATAGTTAGGCACTCAAGATGAAGCCAAAATAGAATTGCCCCTCGCATAGCAAATCAACATGCTTTTCTCAACCTCTGGACACGCTATAATAAACCTGCCTTTTGTACCTCTGTACCTAAATACACAGTAGGCTACTCGGTTTCCGAGATACGTTTGTAAGCACCTCCTTGACCTTCGGGGACTTCAGCAACTAACAAATGTGTTACGAGAATTTGCAGCGCTAGACTGGCCGCAGCGTAGGTATATAGCGTGACTGTTGTTCCTATTGTGGTGAACAGATAGCCAGTGACTGCGGTGCCAGTTTCTTTTCCTATGCCTTGGTATGCTAGACTGACTGCACCTGTTTAGAAAATCATTACAAGAAAGTTAATTTCATGCCAGAAATTGCCAGAAATTTAGTTTCATCAGTTCAGTTTTTAAAAAGGTGAATATCATAGGCAAAACTTTTTTACACTTGTATGCGTACAGCAATGAACATAATTGGTAGCTACCATAGATATCTCATATACACTAGATAGAGAATCTTTATATCAAAAAGTGAAGCCAAAAATCTCAGCGGTATCCCCTCATACAATAGGCGGCGGCCATATTGGTCGTTTCCACTCATCAAAGAAAATGTTACAGAAAACACTATACTTTTCTGCATTTGTGTATTAAATGCTTTTTAGCTGCATAAAAGAGGACTTACTGTCAACTTTGTCCATTTCCGCAATACAAAATTCACAAATTATCATGCTCCGTGTCAACTCTGTGGAAACGACCAGCGCCTGCGATATGGCTTCAATTTTCGCCTGTCCACAGTGTGGGATGCACCATGGCCGTCTAGTGTATATGAGATATCTATGGTAGCTACACGCCACTATTTTTTATTGCTTGGTTGCATGCAACATGGACATTTTTGGGATAGTGAATTCTAAACTGTAAATCCTAGTTTCAATTAATGCGTTAAAGGCAACAAAAAATTTTATTGTCTCATTTGAAAGAGACTCTAAAACAATAAATAGAAGTCTATTGCAAAATTTTTATATCTGTTTTACTTCGGGAGATATTCTCACTTAAATCAACAAACTGTCCGCCATCTTGGACTAATTTTTCACCTCATTGACAATGTTTTGGTGACGTCACAACAGGGATAAGCTTGTCGAAAATCCTCCTAAATACCTACCAACAATCAAATATTGTTTGAAATCTTCTCAGTCGATCCGTGCTGAAATCCGAAACACTTGCCGTACATGCGGTTATGAGAGCATATTTACCATTGTGTCGTAAGAAAAAAAATCGCGTGATTCCAGTTGTGACGTATTGCGCATATCCACAAATATCCAAGATGGTGGACAACTAAAGATTTCAAGGCAAAATATCTCACCAAATGAGGCAGATATAAGCATTCTGCAATAGACTTCTATATAACACACCATGGCGGAAAGTCACGTTTTGGCTGGCTCTGAGACTAGACGTTTATGTAAACGTTTTAATTGGAATCTGACGGAAATAACTCGTTATAAGGAAGAAAAGTGTTTCACTTACGATGGTAAACGAATCAAATGGATTGATTCCTTCGAAATGCTGCAAATATTCGTAAAATGTGCTATCGATCAGTCTGGCAATTGGCTGTCAAGTGGCGGCAAGTATAAGAAATTTACAAGTTGCAATACTGACTTAATCCTTACATGGAATTATGAACTTGGTTTGCTGTCCCTTAAAGGTAACACTGGAGCTAATCTAGAAGATCTACTTATTAATGTGTGTACAAAAACGGAGGTTAGTTCAACGGCTTCCGTCCACTGCTCAACGCTTACAGATCTGGAGGGATTTATCGATAAATCGTATCAAAGTCTGTTGCCACAGAGTGACAACGACAATATATCTTCTGCCCAATCCATTGGCCAGGCACGTAACTACGGGGGTGCGAGGGATGAATCTATCACATTAATCAATTCTAGTAAAAACACTAATATCGCATATAATCTTTTGGAAAATACGTCTCAACCAGTCGTTTCAGCGGAATTAAGTAAACTTAAAGATGGTTGTCGACCTACATCGCATAATATTGAATCTAAACCTGTACCGTCGAAAAGTTTTTCTGCTCGCCCTTTTGAGTCCAAAGTTACATCGCCGGAAAGTTTCTTGACTCGCCCTTCTGGTCCTGCTCGTAATCCTGCTTGAAAAATCTAGTAGAAAGAGGAATAAAGCAATGGTACCGTGCCCTTTCTTAAAAAGACGAGCTTATTGTCTGAAAGGAAATAAATGTGATTTTTTACATGAGAACGTTCATCAACAAAATCTACTTAAACGACCTCTCCCCTCAAATTTATCACAGCCAAATGCTAGCCAAGTCCCTTTTCCTTTCGATCTGAACTATTACCCTTATTTCCCTCCGTCCAGAAACCCAGTGGTCCACCCTCCTTTCCCGACGTTCCAGTACCTCACTTACCACCACTTATGTCAATACCACTAGCTCCTCTCAGAACTTGGCAGAGTCGCAACATCTGGACTTAAATTTCCCTCATCCATCACACGTTAATGAAGCAAACCACTATAGACATATAAGAAATTTTATCCGAAGTAACCGAAATTCGCCTAAAAACTATAAATCTAAGCAAAGCAGAAGTAACACCAGAAACTTAGTGACCATAAATTTAAAACGCGGACCCCCTTCTACTAAAGCAATTCCAAAATGTTTAGTTACTAACGCTCGTTCACTCGCCAAACCCGATGCACCATCTGCTCTTTATACAGAAATGATTTCAACCAATATTGACATTAGTTTTGTGTCGGAAGCCTGGTTACATAGCAACATTTCATCAGAACTAATATGTCCAAATGGATATGGCATACTAAGGAATGATCGTTCCACTCCCCGACGAGGAGGTGGAGTAGCTATCCTTTATAAAATTGATTGGAGAATATCAGATATAATTGCCAGCGAGACTTTTGAGTATTTATCATGTAAAATAAAGAGGGATAACGAGAATATCTTATTTCCGCTTTATACCACCCACCAAATCCAGATTACCAACAACAAGAATTACTTGATTACCTGTCTGGGAGATGTGAAGAAATTTTAACAACAAATTCGTCGGCAAGAATGATCATCGCGGGCGACATAAATCAACTTTTAATAAAAGATTTTTGCATTCAAAACAATGTATTACAATTGGTCACTAAACCAACAAGAGGTAAAAAAACTCTTAATGTATTTATAACTAATTATCCACATTTATGGAAATCACCTACGATTTTCAAGGGACTGGTAAGATCGGATCATATGGCGATTGTTGTTAATCCACAATCTCTTACGAAACCGGAAAGAAAGTATATATGTTTTAGAGATGTTCGTCAACACAGAAAGATAAAAATGGAGAAAAAATTGGCAGAATATGATTGGAGCACAGTAGCTAACGCACAAGATTTAGATACTGCCGCATGTAAACTCAGTGATTCAATCTTGTCCTTAGTAAATGAATGTTTCCCCCAAATAAAAGTCCGAATATCCTCACGTGACCCTCCATTCATATCACCACTGGTTAAACATCTATGCAATTTGAGAAATAAGCGAATTAAAATGGGAATAAATCCAGACCTACAGAATCAAATTAATAAATTAATCCGAGAGCATCAAATTAGAGCTGTAAGGCAAGAAAATAATAAGCACAAACAAGGATCACGGGGTTGGTGGAAAACAGTCGACAGAATGACAGGAAGAAAGACTAAAACTACCAGCATCAGTTCAACTATTGACCCAATATCAATCAACACTTATTTCCATAGTATAAATTCTGATGCCTACTATACAACACCAGAACGTATAGTAATACCAGAGGATACTCGCCTTCCTATGATTGAGGCTCACGCGGTAGAGAAATTTTTAATGAAGCAAAAAAGAACAGCTCCTGGCCAAGATGGAATACCTTATTGGATATGGAGGGATTATGCCCCATACCTAGCACCGATGGTTACGAAAATAGTAAAGTTGTCCCTTAACCAACAGCATGTACCTTTAACATGGAAACTTGCTAACATCACACCTATACCCAAAGAATCTCCCCTAGTGGATTGTTCTCAGCTTAGACCCATATCGCTAACAAATATAATCATGAGAATTGTTGAAAGAATCATCTTTAAACAAGAAATTTCCGTACAGGCTAAGATGTTAATCGATAAAGATCAACATGCGTATAAAGAAGGTACAAGTACAACAACGGCCCTAATTACATGTCAACATCATTGGCTAAAATGGCTTGATGAAGACGTTGATTTTGTTCGAATTATATCCTTTGATCTAAGTAAAGCGTTTGATTCTGTTCCACATGACATTATTTGTGAAAAACTGAAAGCAACGAATCTTAATCCATACGTGATCAATTGGATGATCGATTTTCTGATTGATAGAAAGCAAAGAGTTGTCGTAGATGGATTGGAAACGGAATATGTTGATATAACCAGGGGTGTGCCACAAGGTACGGTTCTAGGTCCATTTCTGTTTTCCTTAATGGTAAACGATATAAAGTCTGTGGACGGTGATAATAACCTACTTGTTATATTTGCCGACGACATCACAGTCAGTGCACCAGTGAAGAATGGTAACGATACGGCTCTAACTGAGGTAACTAACATTAAAGATTGGGCTAACGAAAATAGAATGATCGTAAACATCTCCAAAACATGGGAAATGGTACTGAGCAAAGGAGTTCTAAAACAACTTCCTCCTCAAATTGATGGAATTAAACGCAAGGAATGGCTTAAACTTCTTGGAGTATATAAGTTTTCAAGACGATCCTTGCCGTTGGCAGTTACACGTTGATAACGTACTATCTAAAGCTAGTGGACGGATGCATATCCTTAGAGTTTGTAAGTCTCACGGATATAACTTAGATCATCTGACCAAACTATTCGAAAGTTTAATTCTTTCGCTTTTCACTTACGCAATTGAAGTTTGGGGTCCAGCGCTTTTGAAAAAACATTTAGATATACTAATACTAAATATGACATGTCTTCTATAATAAGACAAAAATCAAAAATTTTATTTAGTAAAATTTCTAACGACAAAGAACATGTTCTTTATAAACTTCTTCCTGAAGAGAGGGAAAAAATTTTACGAAGACGTGAACATAATTTTATTCTTCCGCAAGTCAAGACTGAAAGATTTAAGCGAAGTTATGTAAATAGATGACTTTTTAATTATTTTAATTAACTAATTTATGTAATATAAATGTAAATAACATAATATTATAAATCCATTCATGTAAAGTCACACGTATGATATGTCTATAAATTTAAAAAAAAAGACTTAATAATAATAATAATAATAATAATAATAATAATAATAATAATAATAATAATAATAATAATAATAATAATAATAATAATAATAATAATAATAATAATAATAATAATAATAATAATAATAATAATAATAATAATAATAATAATAATAATAATAATAATAATAATAATAATAATAATAATAATAATAATAATAATAATAATAATAATAATGGAAACTTTATTTATTGATTATTAGATGATATACAACTACAATGATAAACCTCGCTTTACAGGTAGCTTATCAATGTCTACATGAATTGACGACATATTACAACATATAATTTCAAAAATTATTTTAAAATGATTATATTGTCATTAGTTTTGGATTATCCCACTCCTTGTTTTGTGTACAAAATATATAATACGATGTTCGTATACACATATTCACTATTTTCTTTTTTATATATTTACTATATTGAGCATCAAGTTTTAGACTTCTCAGCATTTCGTCAAAATTTTCCGCTGATCGACTGAAAACTCCGAGTGTACTCAAGGACAAGTTAATAAACTTGACTTTATCATAATTCGTTTTCTGCTCTTCAATTAAATCAAGGTACTTTTGGCGTTTGCGGTTGGCGTTGACTTGTAGATTGGATTCAAATCCGACAGTGAGCTCGAGAATGTATAGGCATTCGTTCTCAATCGCTAGAAGTAGGTCAGGTCGTAAATTGTCACCGGTGAGAACAGATGGGTTCACGAAGCCAGGTATGTCAACGTAAAGTCTGGAATTTTGCACAGCAGTAAGAGTTGATGCGAGGAAATTTAAAACAGAATCGTGTCGCCATGTAAACCGGCCTTCATTTAAGTATGTCTCACATCCAGCAACGATGTAGCGTTTCGGGTGAGGAGCAAAAAGAGCAATCAGATGTTGATGATAGTCCCCATTTTGACAGGTTTTTTCTTGTCGGAAGTGTGTTATTGATATACCGGATAGTGAAGTTAAAGATGTTTTTCGGAAGTTTGCTTTGAACGGATGACCATAAGGAGTTGAATGTGGATGTGGAATTATTAAGGATAGTTGAAAAGAAAGAACCTTGCGAAATGAGTTGGTTTTGGAGTCTCTCTTCATTCTCTTTTCTAACCGCCTTAAGAACATCTTTTGTGTCGTTGTAAATGTCATACTGTATGTTCTTGTTGGTGCTCGTGACCGCCCATAAATTGTTTATATCTACGTTCGGTGAAGATCTTAGAGCTACCCGAGAAACAGTTTGACACTGGATAAATTTTGTCGAAGGGAGAATAATATTCAGACCAAATTTATTTTGTGGAAGTAACATGTTGCTAAGGGTTGCAGAGACAGGAAGTTCTAGCCATTTTCGGAAATATTTGGACGCAATACCGTCTAACGTTTCGCAGATCCATGTCTTAGATATATCAGAAACAGTAAAATTCCAGGATATTTTTGACAGCAAATAACGACTGTATAAAAGAATTTTGTTTTTCGGGTGCAAGGGTAGCTCATCAATTTTGCTCATGATGTCATTAAACGCTTTAACTAATTCGGACTTGTGTTCCTCGTCAGACATATTTTAATCAAAATAGCGACCTAAGTAATAATAATAATAATAATAATAATAATAATAATAATAATAATAATAATAATAATAATAATAATAATAATAATAATAATAATAATAATAATAATAATAATAATAATAATAATAATAATAATAATAATAATAATAATAATAATAATAATAATAATAATAATAATAATAATAATAATAATAATAATAATAATAATAATAATAATAATAATAATAATAATAATAATAATAATAATAATAATAATAATAATAATAATAATGGAAACTTTATTTAAGTGAATATTTATATTGATATATACAATCGTAAATCTCACTACAATTAGGTAATTTACAATTGGCTACATAGGCACAAAACAATATATAGTCTATATGAAAAAAGAATTTACAATAATTTTATATCTATAATAATAATAATAATAATAATAATAATAATAATAATAATAATAATAATAATAATAATAATAATAATAATAATAATAATAATAATAATAATGGAAACTTTATTTATTTGATTTACTATACTTACATTGATAAACCTCACTTATAAAAGGTAGTCTATCTATGTCTACTTGAATAATGTTTGATTATATATATTAATAAAAAAAAATAATTGTAATAGTGCTTTTTTTTGTTACATTTGACTACTCAAATCTTTAAAAGTTCTGGGCTAGTCCAGTCTTTGTTTCGCTGCCAGAATATGTAGTAAGATGCTCGAATACAAGTAGAAATAACTTTCTTTTTAACGTATCTAATATGCTGTTCATCAAACTTCAAATCTTTAAGCATATCAATAAATGTGTTCGCCGATTGACCAAATACTCCTAGCGAACTTATGGATACATTAACGAATTTTACTTTATCAAAGTTATTTTCTTGATCAGAAATAAGTGGCAAGTATTTTTTCAGTTTTCGATCTGAGTTAATTTTTAGATTCGTTTCAAAGCCTACAGTCAGTTCCAAAATATATAATAATTTATTTTCAATTGTCAAGAGAAGGTCTGGACGTAACTCATCACCAATAATAATAATAATAATAATAATAAAAATAATAATAATAATAATAATAATAATAATAATAATAATAATAATAATAATAATAATAATAATAATAATAATAATAATAATAATAATAATAATAATAATAATAATAATAATAATAATAATAATAATAATAATAATAATAATAATAATAATAATAATAATAATAATAATAATAATAATAATATTGCTTTGGAGTCTCTTTCAAATGAGACGATAAAAAATTTTGTTGCCATTTCCCTTTAATGTCGTGAATATACAGCTATTTCAATTAAGGTTGTCTTTCCAAAAGCGTAAAGCTAAGGTTACGATTGTCCCGCGCTGGCAAGGCAATGGGTCCAATTTCATCGCATTGCTGGCGTGACTGAAATGGCAACGCGCGCAGTCGAATTTTTTGAGCGCATATTAATCAGACTAGTGCCTAGCCTTCTTTTTCTTTAGCACTGCTGTCTACTCCCAAGCTTGATTTAACCTTTCGACGCATTGACGTTCTGAGGCTGTGAATTTTCTTTGCGAGAATCTAGATTCTATATTTCTGGCCAACTGCGTTTATTGCGAATTTTCTATTGTTTGTTTTTTAAATACATGGTTTCTGTATTGTGGATGAGATTGATTCACAACGCAGGATTCTTTTGGTAGAATGAGCTTAAATTTCAAATCTTCAGGCATTATTTTCTGCACTCTTTGTGATATCTTAAATAATGTTGTGAGAACGCAAGAAACATGCGACACGCATCCGGAAGAACAGTTTTTAGCCTGCACTATTTGGGTACTCGAATTTCATTGGCTGATGTTTGAGCAGCCAACACGTGCAATATGATATTTTCTGCAATCGTTGCCGGAAGTTAAAATGATTTAACTTTCAGCAACGTTGCCAAAGAGATTAAATTACAATTGCGTTGCCACGCCGAACATGACACATGTGCATTTTTATCTCTTTTTATCTTTCTATTGCAATGAAATTTAACCCGTCGCCTTGCAGGCGCACGGAAAAAATCGCACGTGTAACAATAGCTTAATCTGTCAACTATGAGCGCGAAAGGGATGACGGGTTAATATTGTTTATTTAGGACCTGATACACACGGAATTACCTTTGTAGTAAGTAAAATTGCCGTCGTAAGTTTACTATGGGCTATAAGCAATAATCCGTCATGCTTTGCGTGCTCAGAGTTTACAGTTTACGCTAAAGACAGACCTTAAGTTTATTGAATTTTTATTACTTCTTTAGGGACCGTTGATTATTTAAGAGCAGGTGGGCTGGTAATTTTTCAACATCAATATATATCTTTTTCTTGACACTCCCCCCCCCCCATGAACAAGAATTTAATTTTTTTGGCCCTACCCTTGTTGTTTGACCCAAAATTATGACCCCCCCCAGAATTCAACTTTTTCTTTCAATATCTGTACATCTAAACATGGACATTTTTTGTTAAATATCAGCTCTGTCATACAACTATATTCTTTTAATATATTAAAATACAACTGTATTTCTATGTTGTATGAAACATTTTGGAATTTGGAATGTCAACCAAACTTTTTGATAGCACTTGTTTTAAACAGGATACAGATATTTTAAATGATAAACTAATGATAAACTGTTTTTTATAATGTAAATTTATATATATATATATATATATATATATATATATATATATATATATATATATATATATATATATATATATATATATATATATATATGTACATATATATATATATATATATATATATATATATATATATATATATATATATATATATATATATATATATTATATATATATATATATATATATATATATATATATATATATATATATATATATATGTATATATATATATATATATATATATATATATATATATATATATATATATATATATATATATATATATATATATTTATAATAATATAAGAAATATATGTAATAGCATGGATTGCATATACATATATTTCTGCACATGTTATGTAAAAACAAACTAAAAAAATAAATTACATGACAAGTGAAGTGAGATTTAGAGTCTTTCATAATTTATTTAAAATTTTAGTTGGCCCACCCCTTTCCTTATTAATAATTACATTGGCCCACCCCCCAAATCTATTTTTAAAACTCTGGCTCACCCCCCAAACCAACCAGCCCACCTCCCCCCTTCTAAATAATGAACGGTCCCTTATGTTGGTTCAACATTAGCCAACAGACGTCGATATAACGGCATGCATGATTGGGATATAATTACTCGATCTGAAGTTGTATTTTTGAAGCCTTTAAAATACTCGCAGTCCACGCTCGGCTGCGCTTGGCGTTTTACATTTGAGAAATGTATGTATGCAACTATGTAAAACTTTATTTCATGACGCAAGCCCCATCAGCAAATGCTGGTTTCCGCGGAGGGCGTCTTAACATATAGTTTTTACAAAACATCTACCTATCACTATAATACATTATTCTGGTGTGAGCCGTATGATATTTATAAATGAGTGGACAGAACTTGCTAATTTGGCATTCGGTGGAAAACTGTTCCACAGTTTTGCCTCACTATAATAAAAACTTTTTTGAGAAACTCCTTTTTGGTTTTGAGAAAGCTAAGTCGGTTTGGTTATTCCTGAGATCATAATTAGTTAGCCAGATGTTTCTCCTTATTAGAGATTCTTTTAGGTTAGGTCCTTTTAAAATTATCCCCCCTGCTCGCAAAATCTTACCTTGGAAAAAGACAGTAGTCGCTTTTGAACCAAAATTTGAGAAATGAAGCACGAATGATGCGTATGTCAAGATATAGGCCGCCGCTTGAGTGAAATCAAGCAAAATAATAAGCCAAGCGTTTTCCGTAAGCGCTAGTGCGAGAAACGTTGCAGCAAATATTAACAATCCAGCAGCAACCAGTGTGAGCTCATTTAAACAATTGAAGAAACTTGGAGACAACAAGTAGAACAAGGTAATAAATGATCGTTTTAACAATCTTGAAACAGCCATGACTACTGGGCTCCCACCAAGAACCTCTGTGTACCAGAACTCCCATCGCAATTGAAACATTCTGAACCAGCCACATAAGCCACAAATAACCAGCATGAAAATGTATTGAAACTTTGCTAAAAAACTCTTAACATCTTTGTAATCCATTACTTTGTGCTCGTGGTATTCATAGTGTATAAATGGCACCGTAAGTAAAGTGAGTAGTAGGTAACCCGTCACGAAAAAGAATATGATGACATAATTGGGAATTATTTTACCACAAACATTGTGTCGGATGTCGTTCAAAGTCAATCCACAGACGAACAGCGCAATACCCCCGCCGATCATTCCCCAACATGCATAATAACCAAATTTTGATTTATCTTCCTTTAAATGAGTCATTACGGCAACAGTCATCAACGCAATAACAAATCTCTTTGCTATTTCGAACACTCCTCGTGCAAGCAAAAATATGAAAAAAAACTCCACCCTTTGCGAGAGGAATTTCTCGTTCTTTTGATTTTTAGGAAGACCAGGAACAGTTTCGTTGTCATCTAACGCTAATCCATCAGAGTATATTGAGGGCTCCACGACCAAAGAGGTGTTGTTATAGTGGTACTGAGTTATATTCCACGATGAGACTATTGTGTTATCTGCCAGTGTAATGTCCTTTGCGGTCCCTTCGCAAATTGGTTTTGGAATTAGAAAAGCGAGAAAGATCAACACACTGGGAGCTGTAATGAGGACGGCGAGAAAGAAGCTTCTGCAAGGTAGCTAAGCAATGGTAGACCAAAGGTTTGTGTAGCAAGACCAAGGATTGGTGCCAGGCCAATCACAGTTTCGCTGTAACCAAGTTGTGCTAGGTATAGTGCTGCGTATTCGTCCACAATGTTCACACTGGGCACAAAGATAAAGTAAGCTAAGCAAACAGCAACTCCATTAACGGTAAGTCCAAGAAAAGACATTTCTTCTTAAGGATAACTGTTCTTCCTGTTCAGTATATTGGATCAAGTTAAAATAGAGTTGATGACATCATACACTTTTAACTAATTTTGTTTGTATTAAAACGTTTTGCGCCAATTTTAATAACTCTACAGGGAGTCCCAAAAATTTGACACGTTTGATTTCATGCAACGTAAAATCTATAAAATCGTTACACCAATTAGTAAAAAGAATTGTATTCACAAAGGCTTAACTTAAATTTCAATATATAACATTTTATGCGACATTGACAGAGATACAACGCATGTTTGAAATCCAAAGCGCTTTTGACGTCATGATTTCTAGGTCACAGCGTTATTTTCTTCATAAATGCATATTCTTTTAGCTAGTTTAAAAAAATCATGTAAAATAAACTGGAGTTTAGCGTGTTATTTCATGTCTTTTTTTACATTTTCAGAAATAGCAGCCTTGTGAATATCACGCCGAAGATTAAGCTAGCGTTATACAGCTCATTCAATAAAACTTGTCTTTCTGAAAGCGTAAACTGTCAAACTATGACCACACAAAGCATGACGGACTATTGCTTATTTTCACCTCCGAACACAGACTTCATTCTTTGAAACAGCATTGAGGACGTAGAAACTTACGACTGCAAATTTATACGCTACAAAGTTATTCCCAGAGTATCAGACCCTGTAAATAAACAAAAGTCCACCATCCCTTGCATGCAGCTAATAGTTCACAGTTTAGGCTATTGGAAAGACAACCTTAACGAAAATATGTAAAGCTATTTTAAATTTATTTAAAGGGGAACTACACTCCCAAAACAAGTTGTGTTTAAACAAAAGATAATACCTTCAATAGATTGTTTCCGAAATATCTCGGCCCAAATCGTTTTATTAAAGGAGAAATCGACTGTCAAAGTTCGCGATTTTTGCAAAATCCGACGCCATGTTGATCTTTACCGTGCAGACGCGAATTTGGTCAGCGCCCTTATTTTTGATGTCATTGAGTGCTTCTGAACTGTTGTTGCTTTCGAATTGCAAGTATCTTGTATTAGAGTTCATTATGAATGTCGATGCTGCACGTTCGTCGAGAGTTGTCTCATCAGATTCGGAAACTTCTAGTTCTTCAGGTGAGAGTTTAGATAAATTTCATAGGAATATTTTACAAGGTGGCAAAGCTCTAGGCTATCAATTTGAACCTAGACGAGATAGTAACAATGGCAGTGGTGAATCAGCTGACATCGAAGACGACCAAAATATGTCTTCTGACGAGGACGAATCTGTCGTTCGTTTGGGCAACCTTGACTGGTAAAACATCATACTTCATAGTTTATATTGACAAATTGTATTTTCGTGTTCGTCAATCGTGTCATTCCTAGTAAAATAAATTATTATTACTAGGTGTTTATGCGAAGATTGCCAGATAATGGATAGGGAAGAGGAATGAGTCTGTTGTCATGAAATCGAACAGGTCGCTGACAAAAATCAAGAAGTCATAGAATACACTAAACAAACCCTGACATATGATTGCATAACAGATAATCCAGGTTTCTACACAGTCTATTTAGATAGATGAGTTTTACAGGCTGCTTGGCTGGATTTTAAGCAGCAGTACAGAAGTACATCATATGAAGGTCCTGAGCACAAAATTTCTGGCCATTGTGCGTACCGTCAGCTAGTGCGGTGGTGTTGAGGAGTTGTTGGAAAAGAAATACGAGTTGTTAGCGACCTGCTTGATTTCATGACAACAGACGCATTCCTCTTCCCTATCCATTATCTGGCAATGTTCGCTTAAACACCTAGTAATTATAATAATTTATTTTACTAGGAATGACACAATTGACGAACACGAAAATACAATTTGTCAATATAATCTATGAAGTATGATGTTTCACCCGTCAAAGTTGCCCAAACGAACGACAGATTCGTCCTCGTCAGGAGACATATTTTGGTCCTCTTCGATGTCAGCTGATTCACCACTGCCATTGTTACTATCTCGTCTAGGTTCAAATTGATAGCCTAGAACTTCGCCACCTTGTAAAATATTCCTGTGAAATTCATCTAAACTCTCGCCTGAAGAACTAGAAGTTTCCGAATCTGATGAAACAACGCTCGACGAACGTGCAGCATCGACATTCATGATGAACTCTAATACAAAATACTTGCAATTCGAGAGCAACAATGCTTTTTATTTTGCTAAAATAGCTTTTATAGGTCTTACGTTCTATGAAACAGACAGTGTACAGTTTTTTGGGACACCCGGTATGAGTTTAAAAGTGGGCTGAATTGTATTACTCAAGTTTTTGGTGGTTTGTTTAAAAATACGAGGATAAAACACTTTCATAATCATGTGTTGTAAATAGTAATTACATAACCTGAATTGGGTCCCGCTACGAATTGTGGGTCATATTAAGCCTGATTATCACTAGCGACACAAGTACAAAGTTAACACAAGCTAAAATTAACAAAGGAGCCAAGGAAGGATCGCAGCGAGTGTGCGACAGAGGCATTGAATAAGTAAACGCACCAGCATAAGACTACGAGCACGAGCAATGGACCTTTAACCTTTTAGACGAAATTTTGAAACAGGCAAAAATATTACCACATCTTAAAAGAGCATCCTAAACTTGGTAAAACTGTAAAGTTTGCTTGTGAAATGTTCTAAAATATAGAAAATATAGCCATTCGAATTTGGCAAATTTTGTATACATTTGTATTACGGGTGGAAAATAATACCCAGTTCGCAGTTGATACCCTTGGGTATTCATTTTTCACTGATAAAACTACAGAAATTTTTGCCAAGCCTATATTCTCTATAGTTTATTACAACATTTTACAATCAAACTTTGCAATTTTACTAAGTTTAGGACACTCTTTCAAGCTGTGGTAATATTTTTTCCTATTTCGATTTTTTTCAAAATTTCGTCTAAAAGGTTAAAGGTCCATAGGAAAATCCAAAAGCTAAAATTTCTACAAATTCAAAAACAAAAGAAAATTCAAACAAAAATTCTTCGTTTTGTCTTGGTAAACCTCTGTTGGTATCTTTTAACAGTTGCTTATGCTTAAGCCAGTTAAGGCAGTAAGTTGCTTGCATTTGCGCAAGCTGATTGCTCTCGTTTGCGGGCGACTTTTCTAGAGATCTTGGTCATTATTTTGTGACATGGAAGCAAAAAATCAAACATGTTTGATAATTTCGCTTACGAATGACCAAATGCTTCGAGTGTGCGGGGGAAAGAAAGCACTTTTCTTACGGGTTGTTCTTAAAGCGCATGCGTCGTAAAAATTCAAGATGGCCGATTCAGACGATTCAACTACTAGAAAAATTATTACTTTTCATTCTGCTTTTGCGTCGCTGACGGCGTCGTGTAAGGGCTTTAAATAAAAACATGGACAAAACGGTAGATAATGAGGAGGCAAAGACATTTAAGGAGCCTACGCTAATTTGATTAGCGAATTAAATGTCGAAGACCCTGAAAAATTTCGGCAGTTCCGCAGTTCCATCGATTAGAAAGACAACATTTCGAGCAAATCTTGGCAATGGCTCCTCCCGTCATTTCAAAACGCAACACTTTTGTTATGAAACATGTATTTATTTCTGTTTTAATATTCATTGTGTCACTCAAATTCATGTGAATGTTGAATGTTTGTACAGACTTATTGTTAGATTAATTAATGTACATTTCACAATCTCCTACGTCATTCAACCTAAATATATCCACCTGTATTAGTGCCTAGTGATCAGTCTTGGATAGGGATTGTATGGAACTCCTACTTTCCCGTACCAACTCATTGTATTGTTAATTATTTGAAATAAAGACTTAAAAGTAAATTGTATTCACTCATTTGAGCATTCACTGATTAGAAGATCTCGCTTGGTTTCGAGGCCCTCGCGCAAAAGCTGAGTTGATCCCCAGAAGGCCTCGTAACACTTTAATGCGATCGGCAACCAGCTCAAGAGCGTTAACACTTTTCTATCACACTGCGTTTTCTTGCAACAGGTATATTCTTTTATTGTACTGTATTGATAATTGCATGTACTCAAAAGTTAAAATCGTGTTTTATTCATAGCTTATATTGCTCTTCAGGAGAAACTTTTAAAAGTTTATCTTAGCAATTCAGAGCGGCGAACGAACGATATCAATAATCATTGAAGAAACCTGCCTTGCCATTTACTAATTAAAGTAATGAAACCAAATAATTTGAAGGTATAGTAAGTTGGTAAGGTAGTTTAATACTTTATATAATTTAAATTAATTGGCAAAGAATTATACTCCACAAAAACAAAAACATTTAATGTAGAACAACTTCAACTTCCAAAACTTTCAACAGCAATTATATGACTAAAGGTAAAAATACATCCTTTATGATAGACTCATAGTATGACAGATCCTTCTAAGATAGTTCATAAAGGTTTTTATTAATAACTTTTAAGAGGAGATTTTTTAGAAAGTCGCGTATTTTTTGCGAAAACCGCTCAAAACTTAGCGACCAAGCCTTCGCGCGAAAAAATGTTCTGCCGCCATTTTCTGTTTTGAAAGTTTTCCAAAAATATTTGCGAAGAAAAACAGAATTTTACTGGATTTTTGATCAGGTCATGAGGCAAAACATTGCTAAATATAAAGAAGGATAACGTGGTAAGTGTAATATCGTATTTAATGGACGTTATTTGAATTATTATTATGTTAATATGCACACGTATCTGACTCAGGAGTGAGCATATTTTAGCTGCAAAATTATCTGCTATTTTAAATTAATAATAAAACTGATTGAAAGCCACTGCTTTCGTCCTCTAAATGATGATCAGCTTGTTCACAACTCGTTAATAACATAAGTACATGGAAAACGTTAAAGGATTTTGCATTTTTAAGGAAAATTTGAGCATTTGTAATTTTAAATCCCCTTACTTCAATTTACTAATTTTACAGGCATTCAGTTTTTTACTCATTTACAGGCATTCAGTATACAACTTCATGCCATAGGCTATATAATCTGAAACGCCCTTTTTAGGAATGAAAATAAAATTTTCAGTCATATGTTTACTGTAAAGTTTTGAATTACACCAGCATCGTGGATGCAACAATCTGGTAGGAAGGTTGCTGAACCAGGACTGGTCATAAAGCAGGGCCAGACAGTCAACTGAGGCAGCATGCATTGTAAGTAAAGACACCAGACAGGCTCAAGGAGCCAAGCATGTTGACATCAAAACAAAATTGCTTATATGGTCATAAGGGCCAAATATTTTATTTTTTTCTTTGATAATTGCCTGGGGATTAACTCAGACCCCCCCCCCCCAGTAACCTGAAGTAAATCAATTCCTCTACTAGTTAACCATGAAAGTATTTTTTTATAGATCTCTGTGATATTACTATTACAATCTTGAAGATATGATTACAGTATCTGAAAACATCAACCTCATTCTGTCAGTGCTGGGTGACAAAAACCTGCACATTGTGGAATATTCTGTCTACTGTATAAAGTTATTAACATTTTCATTATATTCACACAAGAATAGATTGTAGCATAAATAATAATCTGTGATTTAATAAATATTCATTTTCATCTTTCATTTTTTGTTTTCTTTAATAGCCTGCAAGAAAAGATCTTAGAAATTCTGATATTTTTGCACATTTATTATGATACACTGTATATGCATGATTTAAATTATGCCTGGCCGGGCAGAATCCCGATAATTAGGTCCCACCCACCCATGTGTTTATTTTCATGTGTTTAAAATGTGTTTTTATCATTTAAAATACAATGACCAAATTAATTTGAAAGGAACATGAGTCATGATTGTTGGTGTGGACAGTACCTGTTAATGGTAGCACTCAGACATAATTTGGTTGGTTTTAAAAATCATAAAAAATGGCCTAATCAATGAATAATGGTTTGAGTTGAAAATACCTTTTCTAGTTCATGCTTAGTTCCAATTCTCTTCCAAGACTGCTGGACTTTATGACACTCGTAAAATGTCACTGTGAAAGTAATAATACAAATTGAATACAATGTAACACAAATGGTAAATATTACATCATAACAGTAACATGGCTTGCGTTTAATGTCAATTTTCTTTTCGGCGTCCACTTCCGAATGACTTCAAATTTGAACTGGATGTGGTTTGTAAAGTCGTTTTGATTTTAAAATGCATTTTAGCATTGAGAAAGACATCCAGGCACAAAAAAATTGACATAAAGGAAGGTCATTTGCAAATATTACATCATAACAGTAACATGGCTTTCATTCAATGTCAATTTTCTTTTCGGCGTCCACTTCCAAATGACTTCAAATTTGAATTGGATGTAGTTTGTAAGGTCATTTTAATTTTGAAAGAAATTTTAGCATTGAGAAAGACATCCAGGCACAAAAAAATTGACATAAAGGAAGGTCATTTGCAAATATTACATCATAACAGTAACATGGCTTGCATTCAATGTCAATTTTCTTTTCGGCGTCCACTTCCAAATGACTTCAAATTTGAATTGTATGTAGTTTGTAAGGTCATTTTAATTTTGAAAGAAATTTTAGCATTGAGAAAGACGTCCAGGCACAAAAAATTGACATAAAGGAAGGTCATTTGCAAATATTACATCATAACAGTAACATGGCTTTCATTCAATGTCAATTTTCTTTTCGGCGTCCACTTCCGAATGACTTCAAATTTGAACTGGATGTAGTTTGTAAAGTCATTTTGATTTTGAAATGCATTTTAGGATTGAGAAAAACATCCAGGCCCACAAAAATTGAAATGATGGAAGGTTATTTGCAAATATTGCATTATATTATGAGTTGAACAATGCTTGGATTTAAACTAAATTTTCTTTTCGGCGTCCACTTCCGAACAACTTCAGATTTAAGCTGGATGTAGTTTGTGAAGTCATTTTAATTTTTAAAGACATTTTAAGATTGAGAAACAAGAGCAAACACATAAAAAAGGGAATAATGAGGATTGAGGGCATATACCTCAATCTCATAACAAGTGGACCAACTGCCAAGTGTGCAGGACAATAGATATTTATTTCCAATACACATTTGCATAATAGGACTTTTTCCTCATAATATTACAAATATAAGCTTAGATGATTGTTGAAAAAACTAGTGTAGTAGGGCAATAAGATAAAACAATAGCTTGCCCCTGGCTCTCAATGTATAGATTGTCAGTAGTTGACACAGCGGTAGAAATAAAATTTTAAATTAAAGAACAAAATACAAGTAAAAATTAACAGTATATCTTACCTCGATCATCTCCAAAGCCCCGAGGTAAGTCCATTGTAGGTATTAAAATCTTCGCGCGTGTTGTGAACTGAATGACTGAACTTAAATCGCGTCGTCGAATATCGAGCCAATTTCACCCAATTTTTTATTTCCCTTTCTCTGTCGATAATAAATCAGTATCCTAATATAACACATTTATTAATTAATTCAATTTTTTTCCATATAAATTAGCATATACGTCTTTATTTTTAAATATTCATAGCAGAACAAAACGAACACCGCTCTTTGACAGCCGCCATGTTGGAAAAATTCATTGATAACGACGTCATGGGTTTTGAGCGCGTATTACGCGACATAGAAAAAATTCTCCTCTTAAAAGTTTAATAACTTTTTTCATGACCACCCTCAACCCAACTTTCCTGTAGAGTGTTGGCAAAATTTACTGGTGATCTTGTAGCAAAATTAGGCAAACGCTGATTTGTTGGCCATCTATTCACATGAAACTGTGATAAATTTGATTCAAAGGTGCTCGGAGCAACATGTGAATTTGGTCTGGACCAGTTGTAATTCGTGAGCAAAATTATCAAACATGTTTGATTTTTTGCTTCCATGTCACAAATGACCAAGATCTCTAGAAAAGTCGCCCGCACACGAGAGCAACTAGCTTGCGCAAATGGACACGAATGACATTTTGCTAAGCACATAGCTCTATTGAAAATTTGAAAATTTATTTTCCCGTGTGCGCCGGCCTTCACATATAGGTTAAAGCACGAGGGAGAGGTTTTTATTTAACTGTGAAGACCGAGAGCCGTAGGCCCGAGGTCTTTGCAGTTAGATAAAAACCGATACCCGAGGGCTTTAACTTGTTTATATGCTCATCAGACCATATTCTTTTGTTTTTCGGAGGTTTTCTAATTGAAAATCCAATTCTATAGCGCGTTTCGTTAATTGTTTAGGCATAAATCTTTTATGAACTAGGGAACTATATATTGAATAGGTTTAATTTCAATGACACTCTGTATTGTTGTATTTGTAAAGGAAAGTTAATTCTATTGTTGCAATTGTCAATGCAACGCATCATGAATTCATGTAAAATAGGCGTTCATGCAAAGCTAGATCGCGTAAATCTTGTCCTACTAGTGTGCGGTCTGTCATGGACGACAGTGACGAAGATCTGATATGTAATATTTCATAAACGAGTGCGAGTGTTTTACCAGGATTTCCAAACACGCGAGAACAATAGAATACACGAGCTGTTTACCAAGCGACGTTTATTGTTCTTTAGAGCTTGTAAAGCACGAAAGACAATGGACATCACGAGGCCGTTTAGGCCGAGTGATTTTTATTGTCTTTAGTGCTTTACAAGCTCTGAAGAACAATAAACGTCGCGCGGTAAACAGTCGAGTGTATTCTATTGTTCTCAAGTGTTTGGAAACCCTGGTAAAACACAAGCCACGAGTTTATGAAATAACTTCTCAATCGTTTATTGTTTAAGTGGAACTCCCTAATTGCATACCGTTGCTTTAAAACGAGGTTCTATCCCATAAATCGTAACCGGCGGACTGACATGAAGGACGAACGCAGGCTCACCGGGAGTGACGTATCATCATTGAACCATGCGAAGCCATTCGGAGTAGACGTGTAGTTTTAACGCTCTTACAGGTGTGTCTCTTTCAAGTCTTGGCAGCGTTTTTCTTTTATGAATTTCCGTGGAATAAGGTATGTCTTTTCTCTCCTTGATTCGTTGTCTGTCATGTAGAATGTTTTATATTTTCATGACCTGGGTTGGCACGGATTTCTTCTCACAGCGTTCCTTCATGGGACTGCTGGTTTGTCTATGTCTCATGCCCGTTTTCATATTTGTCACTATATAAATAATGTCAAAGGCTGGTGACTCCTGTGCGAGCACACAAAATCTAATACAGCCTGCAGATCAGCCAGCGAGCGATCTCCTACCATTTGGGAACGACAGTGAACACGACATTACCAGCGAACGTGGTTCGCTAGGTCAAGCACTTTTAACTAGCATTAATCGCTTGAATAGTAATTTTCAAACTTTTACACAACAGTTCGAATTTGACGACTGTAACGACAACCCCAATGATGTTAACATTTTAGCCGATATTGATCATATTGCTTCTGGCGATAGTTCAGAAATTGCTCCTGACAATTTGAATGAGCATGATGTTGATGTTTTGCAATATGCAAGCCAACTGGACCTTGACGACGAGGTCAAAGGCCCAATAATTAATGAGAAAATCGCCGGTATTGTTAACAAATTACGATTACAAAGAATCACTCAGGAGCAATCAAAAGCAATTATGAAGCGGCATAATAAACCAGAAAATGTTGATATTCGGCTGCTCAAATGTGAACAGAGCATATGGAATGAAATTCCCGGGAAAGCTCGTGTGACTGATGTCAAATTTCAAACTATTCAGACTGCGCTATTAGGTGCGATTAACTGTCAACTTGAGGTGGCGAATGTTCTTTTAGCTCAGAAGTCGAGTAAAGATATCTTGACCACGTGTCTTGACGGTATAACCTTAGGCTTAGCGATGACTGCGAATTGTGACTTAAACTTGCGACGACGCGAGGCTATGAGACCCATGTTTAGACCTGAGTTTGCTAAAGGCTTATGTAGCTCCGCCAGCCCTGCCGACGAATTTTTGTTTGGTGGAGATACTGCTAAGCGTGTGAAAGAGATTAATGAGTTAACAAAATTAAAAGTGTTGTCGAAGTTTCCCCACGCATCGGGGCCGTTCCCAGCGTTGTCATCCATATCAACCACGTGGCTCTCGCAGTAATTTCCTCTTTCGTGGAAGGGGATCTCGTGGCCGTGGATTTACCTATACCTCGTCTAGTCAACGTCAGAATTTTCAGAGTCTGCCCCAGCCAGAAAAGAAATCCAACCAGAAGTCTACAACCAACTGGTGTGTTGAATTAGATCATATTCGTTCTTTAATCGCTCAGCAGCCACCTTTTACGGCTGGTAATACTCGAAACTGTTTGCATGTCTGGACACAAATTTTAGATTCTGTCGCACATCGTCATGTTGAATTTACCGACAATCCCGCTAATTACTCCTTGGGGGGACATAGAGATTTTAGTGCTATAGATAAACACGTAATTTCAACGCAAGTTACTAAACTTTTAGACTTGGGTGTTGTGTCTTCACACCATGAGCCAGGCGAGTGTATCTCCCCCATATTTGTCGTTTCGAAACCTGATGAATCTCATCGGCTAATTTTCAATTTCAAAAATTGTAACCAAGCTGTCCTTTATAGACATTTTAAAATGGATACTTTGGCTTCCATTCTCAGTCTTGTTACACCTGGGGCTTACTTGGCGACTACTAATCTTCGACATGCATATTATACCATTTCCGGTTGCCTTCGAGCATCAAAAATTTCTTAAGTTTATTTGGAACGGTAGTTTATACCAATTTACTGTTTTACCTATGGGACTTTCTAGCTGCCCCGTATTTTCACAAAGGTCATGAACCCGGTTTTGGCAGCGCTTCGTCAACTCGGATATATTAATAGCGGTTACATTGACGACTTTTACTTGCAAGGTAAACTATTCTCCGACTGTGCTGCCAATGTTTGTAATACTGTACAACGTTTTATTAGCTTGGGATTTTATCCACATCCCGATAAATGTTGTTTAATACCCACACAAGAGATTGTCGTCTTGGGATTCGTCATTAATAGCCTGTTGATGACTGTTTCCTTAACTGCTGATAAGAAGACACAGCTCTATGAGTTATGTAGCCATGTCTTAGGGCTGGTCAATTGTCTATCCAGTCCATTGCTAGTTTTATAGGGAAGCTTATTGCTGCCCTTCCAGGAATAGAGTTTGGTCGATTATATCATCGTCATTTTGAACGCGACAAGATCAAAGCTCTAGCTTTGAACAATGGTGATTTTCATGCTTCTATGTCCCTCTCTCAATGTGCTGTACAAGACATACAGTGGTGTTGCGATAATTTAATGACTGCTTCACGTAGAATTCGGCCACCTCCTATTACTTCTGTTTTTCAGACGGATGCCAGTGACAGTGGCTGGGGCGTAACGTGTGTTACTAATGCCTCTTTGGAGTCTCATGGTGTTTGGTCTGCTGAGCAACAGTCGTTACACATTAACGTAAGAGAGTTATATGTTGTCTTCATTTGTTTGGCTATATTCTGCGCCGCGATGTCTGAAGTACACATATGTTTTCACCTTGACAACAGCACTGCTGTTAGTTACGTTAATCAAATGGGCGGAATGAAGTCCTTAGCTTGTGACACAATTGCCCGCAAAACTTGGGAATGGTGCATCGTCCGAAATATCTGGGTGTCCGCTGTTCATATAGCCGATTTACAGTGTTACCACGGGACGCCTTCGGGCTTCGCCCTCAGGCTTTCCCTCGGGACTTTCACAAACCTCCTCGGTTCGCGAGAGATTTAATCACTATATTCTTGAAAACCATGGTATTACTTATAATAAATCGAGTGAAACATAATTAACATTTACGGTTCAGTTATCACGTAACGTACTGATTTCCCGAGAGTTCGGTAAATAAGCGCTTTAAACAAAGAACGCAAAATATGCTGATTTAACCCATGCACACCTCACTTTCGATTTTATTGTTGACTGGTCTACGCCGTGCTCGCCGGGCATGTGGTGCGCCTTCGTCAAAGCGGAAAACAAAAAAAAAAGAGTTTCGTTCGCATTAAGTTCGCGGTTGCTGCCGCGGACATAATAGACAAATTTAGAGATCTCAAAAATTTCAATGTAGGCAAAGAAACGAAAATCTACGTCAACAGATGAAAAGAGCTCTCCAAAATTAGTATGACTGTAAAGTTTCATTGAGAAATATTATAATATCAGAATATTATGACCATTCGAAGTTTGCAGATTTCATATAATTTATTATTGTATTGGGACACGCTAAATTACACCCATTTCAAACGGAAGTGGCTGCTCAATTACTTCCGCCGTCAGAACAGCGTTCATGGCCATAACATATGTATTTTATAGTATTTCAAAAAGTGACATCATAAATTGGGTCGAATATTAAATGAAAGCTATTAAAAAATTGTATTTGATGTAAAAAGTTTTAAGACTTTAGGTAAAAGAATTAAAACATCGTTGTTGTATTTTACAAAATGGCAGTTGTTTTCGTATTTTTAGGCATTCCTTGAAATATAACTTTTTAAAAACTTCGATTTGATATGCGGTTTGATCTTTTGGGTTAAGTATTTCGACTCAAAACATAGAAAAAACTTTGTATTGAGTTTCGCCCTAGTCAATAATTAACCATGCAAGATTTCAAAGAATTTGTGATGATCAACAACTTGTTGTTTTCGTAGGACATTAGGGACCTTACGATTTATAGGACGGCAACGCGACGGCAACGGCAAGAAAACACTGTATGATATGTTCTTATGAAGGACACGAGTTTTTTAATATCAATAGTATTAGTGTAATACATTTTAAAAAGTTGAGGACTTGAGTTACAGGTTTAGAATGAGTAAATAAACCGAATTTGCAATTCTACCGGTTGTATGCAATACGTCGGCGTTGTATACAGTACGGGAAAATATGTGATTTGCCGGTCTAAACAATACGAGAACCGCGTGTCCAATATTCAAATGAATTGTTTACAACCGTAATTATTCATTTCTTTTCAATTTACTCTTTGTCTTAAGACGTTGCCGTCGCGTTGTCGTTCTGTAAATCGTAAGGTCCCTAATGCCAACGAAGACAAGCCGTCGAGTTGGAACATTCTTAGAGAAGATTTTATGATGGGAGGGAAAATGAAAGATTGGGATCAAGACAGCGATGATATGGAGTACGATAACGAGGATGAACAACAAAATGTTAGCATAGATAAGGAGGAAAGTGACTGAGGTTAAGAATCTTGGTATGTGGAATGAAGCATATATGGCAATGAGTAACGTCATTGAGCAAAATTAAATCCCGGTTTACTTGGAGAAAGAGTAGCTGCATGTGATATGTGAGGAAGATAGTCGCTAAAACCTGGTTCCGACTTGTCATAGTATAGTCGTGGATGGCTCTAGAATACAATCTTATTTATCTGATCAGACACAGAAATGCCAGTAAGCTGATAAGATGTCATCAGAGAAGAATGTGAAATGTGGTATACCCCAAGGGTTCATTCTTGGTCCACTCCTCTTCCTGATATACATAAACGACTTTCCGTAATGTTTCAACCAGGCTACTTCTTGATTATTTGCTGACAATACGTATCTTAAGGTGGCTGGTGAGACTACAGGGGAAGTTGAGTTGGCCATGAATAACGACCTAACACGTATAAAGGAAGGGCTATTGGCCAAAATAAATCGAGCCTGAATGTTACGAAAACCGAATTAATCGGCTCTGATTAAAAAATAAACAATTTTGTCACTCAGCCAATTATCAAAATACACCAAACTAAAACTAGTAATAAACTCAAACCGATTGACCACATTGATGTCGTTGCTAATAAAGTTTCTTTTCCGCGGCCGGCGGAGCTCCGGCGGGTGTTACGAGGTTTACCGCCGGCTACTTTATTTTGGTACTTTTAATTAATAATTTTTAAGCAAGTTAAAAATGTCAGTTCTAAAAAACTTCTTTGCTTTTCCCTCTTTTCTTCACCCTGAACCATGTTCTTATGGCCTGGTTTGACCCGCTGATACATGAAACCACGTTTTTCTGGTATATTATGTGTTGTATGGCAAAACTATAAGCTTTCAGATTCGCCATCTTGGATCTTGGAGATTACGTTCTCTCACTGTTAATTGAAGTATTATTATTAATATTATTATTATACAACTTATTTATACACGGTAAAATCTACAGTAGTTAAATAAAAATTAAAAACAGGAAAAACAACTAATACTGTTTTACAAGATTGCCGTGTGGGGGCTCGTCTGTTCATTGTAATACTTATTTACTGCTTCTTTAAGTTTAGCCTGTGTTTGTAGCATTCTAATTTCTCGAGGAAGGCTATTCCACAACAGTGCACCACTGTAGCAAAAGCTTCGTTTTAAGTAATTTGTTCTTGGCTTAGGCACATTTAGTCTCATTTCAGAGTCTCTTAAGTTATACCTAGTTTCACGAATGGAAAAAGATTCTTGTAAATAACTGGGCACATTACTCTTAAGTGTTTTAAACATAAGACCTAGTAAACTTTTGTCGTCTTAAAGAAAAGTTATCCCAACGCAGAGTATCTAATAAAACACTTGCGTCGGTATCATAACTTGATCTCATGACGATTCTTGCTGATCGGTTTTGCAATTTTTGCAATTTAGTACTCAGTGTTTCCCCAAGGCCATCCCATACCGTACAGCAATAATCGAAATGAGGTTGAATGAGACTTTGGTGTATTTGTGTGGATGCATCTATAGTTATAAAAGATCTAACACGCTTTAGTGCACCAATAGCAAGATGCAACTTTCTTACATAGTTTATCAATATTATCATGCCATGCAAAATGTTTATCAATATAAACTCCCAAGGATTTCACCGAGTCAACTCTACCCTTGTAGAACCAGACATATTTTAAACCTATTTCAGATGTATTTTTTCCCTATCTCGCCCTATTTACTTCATATTTTAGGGAAAAAAATGCTATTTTATTTCTATTTAACTGATTTTGTGAAATAGCGTTTGCTATTTAAAAAGTATTTGAAACATACGTTATCCCTAATTTTAATTAAAATAGGTTTGAAATAGCTATTTAATTTCTATTTTGAGATTCATGATTTTGATGAATCAGCTTGACATAGGTTTTAAATAACTATTTTTTCACTATATTATCAATATTAATGAAAACTGATTGCTGAAATAGGGTTTAAATAGAAATTTTTACACTATTTTTCAGAGTTGTGAATCGAATTTCCTGAAATAGCTTTTAAATATATGAGTAATTATAGCTTTAAAACAAGTATTTAAATACTATTTTTAAACAGCAGCGATATACTTCAATTCAAGATAGCTTTCAAATAGCTATTTTGTTACTATTTTCAGTATTAAGGAATCGAGTTTCGCGAGATAGCTTTTAAATATGTGAGTAAATATAGCTTTAAAATAACTATTTAAATACTATTTTATAAACAGCAGCGATACTTCAATTCAAAATGGCTTTCAAGTAGCTATTTTGTTACTATTTTCAGTATTAGGGAATGGAATTCACTGAAATAGCTTTTAAATAGAAACACCACTTTGTTATTACTCCGCCTGACCGCAAGTACACACTCTAAATTTTCAAGTGTTCAGCCGACACCAAACATGTGTACGTTTACACAGTTTTTGTGTAACCAAAATAAGTTTTGTGCAATATGAAATTTTTCATTCCGTACTAAAAAAACATATTGACAAATAAGTTTCTTGACTCTAATTAATGGCACATTTTCACGTTTATCTGCATGTGAACATGCTGGGACCAATAGATTGTGTCCAGTTGCTATCATAGATCAGTGGCGGTTCTACGCGCGCAAAGCTTGCCGGGATAATTGCCACCATTATGATATTTTTTACGATTTATTTTGTAATGGCCATGCGGTTCGGTATAATAAAAAATAAATGCTATTTTTTATGAAAATGGACATAAAGTAACCAGTTATACATAAGGAAAGACAGTGTAACATTCAGGTAAGAATCTTATCATGTTTTCTGTATAGATAAAGACATTTTAACGTGTGAAATTTGCATCTTCGTTTGTTAATGTTTTCATAGCATGTGCGCCGGTTTATGTTAATTTAAATTTCGCACAACAAAACTTGATTCAAATTTATATTAAACGTTAATAGACATAAATATATTTCCTAGACACAAAGTCTTGCACTTGACTAAGTAGCTCTGAATTGTGTTCAGATTGACGGCAATATTGTATCCTGAAGGTGAATTTTATGTTTATGTTTGTTAATGATCTAGACACGTTTACAGTATAGACAACTTGCTGCTTATATTTGCTCAACATTGCTAATGTTTTAGTATTTAAATGTCTGTTAAAAGGTTGACGAAATGTGTTATTGAAAAACGTTATTAAACCTATTTCGTAATAGAATGTGTGCATATGCCCCAATAGTTAAATAATTTTTAGCCAAATGTTGGGTTTCATATGGTGATTATGCCATCATGGAGTGGACCTGGGTAAGGGTCAACCTAAACCACAGTATGGGGTATAAACAGTAGGGCCACTCAGCAGTGCAACATGTCCCCCTATTTTTATGCAATTGAGTGGCCAGAATAATGGCGGAACGGCCAGTTCAGCGTTCCTATTGGCCAGAAAAGGCAGGGCCAGAACCTGCATAATGAACATGCGTAATGAGACGTGCATGGAGACACAAACTTCAAAGGTTCCGACTCAAGTGGCCTTTCTGTTTATTTCTATTCTGTGCCTAAACTGTACTGATTCTCATGCTATTTTTGAATTGGCAAATGACATAAAAATGCACATTTTTACTACCCAACACAAAGCCAACACATCCATGAATATGTCTCAATTTAGAGTTAACCCCACAGAAATCTATGATGACCCATGAAATCCTAGAATATTAACAATGTTAACATGTTGTATTATTTTTAGTATTATTGTAATTTTTTGTTATTATGTAGTACTATTTTTAGCATTATTATTACTATTATTTCGACAAAAGATATTTGGTCTCTGAGCCCAAGGTCCAGGGCCCGTCAACTTGTATTTACACCTGTAGTGTGATTATTATTTCCGCTCAGGTTGCTTATTAAATGAATTATTGTTATAACATGCAACAATTAGCAGATTATGCAGTTGACTTCAGATATTCTTTAGTTGCATTTTGGGCATGTTGATGGTTAGCACAAAAAGTATTTTACCAATTCTAGTGTGGGTGCAAGCAAGGGTGGATGAGTAATATTGTCTCGCATGTTCCAATAAATTGGTTCCAAGTAATTGGGCTTTCTCTCTTTCTGGTGGGTGAAATTCTCTTCAGTAAAGGGCACAGGAAAATGATAAAGTACAGTAGGACACACAATTTCAATTTAAGATGCCCATCTTCCCCTTTCAATATAGAGAGTATCATATTATATTATAATATATTGTATACTGAGACCTGCTAGACAAGAAATAAAATTATGGAGAACTGCAAAGGCTTTCTGAAATGCTCCTAAATTTGGCCTGCAGGGATTAAGAGGATATATTATATTTCCTGAACTTCCAAGTAGGCACTTTACTTGAAACAACAAGTTCTTGTTTGTGTCAGGAAGTTAGTTATATTTACTTTTTAGCATTTGTTTGCATAACTTTCAAAAGCTCACAGCCTCATGCTATACAATTACCATTCTCTTCAATGATTAACTGATTACAATGTCTCCTATTCTATGCAAATAGTATGGTTTAAAAGGTTTGGAATTTTAAACATGCAGAAGCACTTTCTCTGAAATATTTTAGTGTCATTGCTTAATTTATTATCTGATATTAAGGTTCTGTTTTTTTCTTCAAATGTATTTTTTCATGCCAGAGGCAATGATTATTTCATGCTCAGGAAAGTAATATGTTCAGTTCAGTGCAATACAGTTAAGTTGAAAAACTGCTTTAATAGTGTTAAGAATTTATTATTTCCAGCTAAATTTATGGAGATTTTCACTTGTATCTTCTAAAGCATAAAACGTAATGAAAGTATGAATAATTAATGATACTCCCAAAAACGACAGGGTAATGATACTCCCAAAAAGTAAGACCTTGCGTTTTGTATATTATCTGCCATCATGTCATGTTACTTAGATATTAATGTACATTTCTAACATAGGTTGGAGATGATGTTTTCTCGGTCTGCCAGAGTACTGAAATGTACATGTCACCTTTCTTGATTATTGTTAAATCAATTGATGACCCAAATGGAGAAGTGGTGGTAGCAGCTAATTAAAAGCTGCTTAGCTGCTGGTGATGATTTACTACATATGCAACAAAGCATACTCAAGGGAATGTTTAAACACCTATTTATTTCTGCGACAAAGTGAACTTTGAGTTTTTGAAAACCACAAACTTCTAACAAAGGTTTTAATTTTATTGCCAGAACTTGCTAATTTGTAAATTTTGTGTATATTTAGGCTATATGTGTCAAACTGCTGGAGCCAGTTGCATGGAAGGCATTTAGCTTAGACAGTGGATATATTTTTTCGCCATATTTTAAAACTATTTATTATCTATTTTATACATATTTAAAAAGTAGCTATTTTAGACATATTTTAAAACTATTTATTATCTATTTTATGTATGTATATACAGGATCTATTTTGATATATTTTTCCATGTATATACAGTAGCTATTTTAGACATATTTTAAAACTATTTATCTATTTTTAAACTATATTTAATGACTATGTATCTGCTTTTTTCTAACTATTTATTAACTATATATATTGTATAATACGACTATTGGCGATATTAAACTGAAAAAGCAATTATATTTTTTCCCTATTTTTAATGTATATATTATCTATTTTTACTATATTGGAACTGTATTTCAACTATTCACAATCTATTTATGATGATTGTTTCGGTAATTAATTACTATTTAAGTACTATTTAATTAGTATTTCTGACTATTTTTCATATGTCTAGTACACGAGTACAAGCCTATTTCCACAATATTTTTAGTCTATTTTTATACTATTTTACTGAATTGAGAATTTTTTCAAAAGCAAAATATAGCAAAAAAATAGGGTTCCACTTATATAGGAAGAAAATAGCTTTATACATCAAATTTAATAGCATATTTAATAGGAATAAAATAGTATGCTACTATAATTGCATACAAACCTTGAATGTAGGAAATAAATAGTACCAGAATAGGAAAAAAATAGTTTCAAAAAATAGCAAAAAAATAGTTTTAAAATAGTGTTGGTTTCTACAAGGGTAGTTATTTCATTTTCGTTGATTTTAATATTTATTTCACTATCTATAGACCTTAATTTCTGCTGAGATCCTATTACCATAAATTCCGTTTTAACAGTGTTTAGACTTAATTTTGTTGTGCAGCTGAATAGCTTATACTCGTGTCATCAGCAAACATTCTAGGTGTAGCATGATTCAAACAATTCGGAAGGTCATTTATATAAATCAGAAAAAGAATGGGCCCCAGGTTACTACCTTGGGGAACACCACAAGTCACCGGGGCAGAATTTGACAAGTGGTCATTAACACGACACGTTTGGGTTCGGTTTGTAAGATACAATTCAAACCAGGTTAAACTCATTTCATCAATGCCATAGTTTTTTAGCTTTTGTAACATAATTTGGTGATCAATAGTGTCAAAAGCTTTTTTAAATCAATAAAAACTACCCCATTGATTAAACCATTGTCAATATTCATAGACCAATCACTTGTGGCCTCAAGCATTGCAGTTACCGTACTGTGTAGCGATCTAAAACCGGATTGGCAGGATGTTAAAATCTCATTTGCGCTTAGGTATTCATATAATTGGTCAGAAATAATTTTTTCAAAAATTTTAGCAATAGCAGGAATTATGGAAATTGGTCGGTAATTACCTGGATTACTCTTGGGACCACTTTTGAAAATTTGGTGTTACCCTGCTTGCCTTCCATTCGTTTGGGAATATTCCTGTACGTATCGATGCAGAAAATATTCCCGTCAGTGTAGGTGCAACAACCCGTGCAGCCATTTCAATAATTTGTTGGATATATTATCCAATCCAACAGCTTTTTTTTCATCAATTTCACTTAAAAGTTTAAAAACAGTTTCAGAGGTAGGAATTTGCAATGAAAATACCTTATCCGTTGCTTTAAGATAAAAGCTCGGATCATGGTCAGGGGTTGGTATAGTCGCTGCCAGGCTGTCACCAACACTCGATAAATAGTTGTTAAAGGCTTCGGCAATACTCATAGGTTCGGTTATTTCTTGATTATTAAAATTTAATTCTGACACTCTATTTGTCTTGCCAGTATTTTTGGAACTTAGTTCGTTGATTAATTGCCATGTTTTTTTCATATCACCTTTATGAAGATCAAGATTATTTGTAAAATAATTTCGCTTAACTTCCTTAATTTTATTGTTAATTTGATTTCTAGACTGTTTGTATTGCTGCCAAATTTGAGGGTCATTAGATAAATTCGCTTTCTTTTTTAAACTATCATGATGTCGTATCTTTTGTCTTAGTTCTTTTGTTATCCAGGGGGTTTTCCGCTTTTTAACCCACCTGGATGTCAATGGTGCATGTTTGTCGATAATGTCCATTAAGTTTTCTTTCCAAATTTTTCACATTGCATTAGGGTCCGTAGAACAGTACACATTATGCCAATTTTGTTGTTCAAGGTCTCGTAAGTAGTGTTCTCTATTAAATTGTTTCATTGACCTAATATGTACCATTCTTGGTACTCCTTGTACATAATGAGCCTTACGAATTGCATAAATTAGGCGAGTATCGGGTGTCATGTCGCGAACACATGCTTCAAAGCGCAGTGCGCAAAATACAAATAATTCTACAATAAAAACGTCCATCAAATCCAATCGGGACAAAATATCTGAAGCAGAGGCGTAGGAACGAATTAAAAGTTGGGGGGCCGAAGATACGAGCGCCGAAGGCGCGAGCTCTGTAGAGGGGTCCGGGGGCATCCTCCCCCGGGAAATTTTGAAAACTAGAACCCCGGAAATGCCATTTCCGGCGATTTGGGCACTTAATCTGGAGTTTATTTTGATTGCAAAAATGAGCTAAATTTGGCACATATTTTACAAAAAATGGGAATAATGTATAACGATTTCAAGAAAAAATGCATCAGTTGAAGTTTGGATTTTGATTAGTGAATGTGAATTTCTCATATCTATACAAAATGCTTATTGAAGTCAAATACTGATTTTATGGGTCCTATAACAATGTAATTAGATATTGACACGAGAACAGGGAAATTGTGAAACTATCTGTTTAATCTTGGTGTATTCTTCCAGGGAAAAATGTAATTTTTTAGGCTCTAAATTGCTCTAAGAACCAATCTGGGAACAATCTAACATTCTAACCATTCTAACACACTATCTAACACAACATTCACGTGGGGGGGGGGGGGGCTCGAGCCCCCCAGCCCCTCCTGTTCCTACGCCACTGCACAACATGGGTAGGTGTATTTGTAAGACATAAGTCAATCAGAGTTCTAGATGATATCGTAATTCTGGTTGGTTCATTAATCAATTGTTCAATGCCGTAAATATCTAATATCTCTTTTAATTTATTTTTTGTTGGTGATTCAGTTGTCGAAATAAGGCCAACATTTAGATCACCCAAAAGAAAATACGGTTACAATTCCATGACACGCAATAATACAGACTGATTGGTCGTCCTTATAAGAGCGACAAATTTGATTGGTCGTGCCCATTTCATGACTGCCTTATTGCGTGTCATGGAATTGTAACCGAAAATACTCTACATTTTTGGCATCAAATGACGCAATCATTTTTTCAAATTCAATAAATTGACTAATTGGTGAATCAGGGGGTCTATACCAAGTACTGACTAAAACAGACTTAGATGGCGGTTTTTTTATCTCCACCACCAAATTTTCGAGAGTTGCAAAATGCATATCATCTCTAACTTGGTAGTTCATGTTAGACCTAATATAGATGAAAACACCCCCACCATTGCGTCCATTTACATTTCGGTCCCTTCTAACAATTTCATAGCAAACTAAATATACCTCCCCATTTGTAACACATGTAATAGCGGTATAAAACAAATGTTTCATAATAAGATTCAAATAAGATTAAAAATCAACCTCGCGCGCCTGCGATGTGTGGAAACATATTGCCAGGTGACGACATTACCAAAGAGCAGAGACTACAAAGAACAGAGACATGCTCAGTCAAAAAAGCGTAAGGTGCTTTCGTGATGATTCGTCATGGGCGCCATGTTCCTAGCCAGTGCCCTAAACAGAGGCGTTCCCCCTGGTATTAGTAGCCCATCTTTAATGTTTCCGAGGGGAAATTGGAAAAAAAATTGGAAATCCCGGGAGGGGGGAGGGTTGGCAAAAAAAATCATGGCAAATAAAAATTTGGCGAATTTTATTTGGCATGGTTTGTTGCGAAGTCGTTGAGGTGTGACAAACGCCGCGGTACTCTATTTTCTTTTAGGGTTGTAAAAAAGCCACGCAATTTTACAGGTAGGTAAAATTACTTTAAAGCTCATTTTAAACACATGTAATAGCGGTATAAAACAAATGTTTCATAAAACAAATCTTCTAGTTTTATATACTTCACGTTCACACATACTTTTCGGTATTCGTGTTGTTGGTTTTTGCTTAAATATTTTAGGTAATTCAAAATATGAATAAACAAAACAAGCAGTTGAGGCTGTAAATTTTCAATTTCTGTCTGACTATGACTTTGAAATAATGTCGAAAATTTACAGTCGCGACTGCTTGTCCCGTTTTATTCACATTTTGAATTACATGATGTCTCTATTCTTTGAATTTTTTTCTTTTCATATTTTCTTAATATGCTTCCCATATGAGAAATAGGATAGGTGTGAAAGTGTCGGATATTCTGAGCAACACTCTGGGAAACATCAAGTTTACAAAGTTGGACATGTCGACCTGGCACTCGGCGCAGCTGTCACGGATAATTGTTTAATAAATGGAAAGCGCGAGAAAATAAAAAAAATTTACGACATTTTAGCGAAAAATAAACAATGCGCTGAAAGCACGCGATCATGTTGGCAGCCTTTTATTGAAATATAATGTCGAAAGTGAATATCGAACTTTTGACAGTTTCAGATTTTTTTGACAGAACTTTCGAAAGATGCTTTTTTAGGTAAGAGGTCACATCATAGATATTAGATATGGCGGGCGATTTCCGCCAATATTAAACTTGCTATTTTGTGATCTGATTTTAAATTTTCGGGTGTAATTTTGCTTTCTGTTCTTTCACATTTTGGGATTGATTTTATTTTTTCAAACAAATTTTGTATTTTCTGATACAAATTTGTGTACTCGGATGAACTTTGCATCTTCGGACTTTTTTCGGAAACTTTGTGTATTTTCGTGTATTTTTTGTATTTTCGGGTGAATCTTGAAATTTTTTGATGCATTTTGCATTTTTCATGATAAATTGCGCTATTTTCCGATGAATCTTGCATCTTCGCTTAAATTTTGCATCTTTGAATGAATTTCATATTTTCGGATGAATTTCGCATCTTCGGATGAATTTCGCTTACAACAACTACAGCGGGCTCGTCTCGTGCACATCATGTGACGTACTTCCGCTTCAGTTCCCGCATTTTTTCCGCTTTTCTAAGAATCATAGAGCGTGCCAAGAACCAATATGGCGAGCAGTAATCAAAATGATAATAGGTCCGCTTCGTCGACCGAAAACAAAGACTTTTCAACAGCTGTCAACCTACTTAGACAAGCGATCGAAATCCTGTGTTCATCAGACACGCTGCGAACCCAAGGTATTCAAGGTACTTCAACCGAAACCCTGTCTCGTTCATCAGACACGCTGCGAAGTATTCAAGGTACTTCAAGTGCATCCAATCGAGCAAACAATGGCCCAGTTCAGTCGAACAGCACAATACCCAACAGGCGAGAGCAGACAGCCATTGCTGAATTTCGAAATATGTTTGCTCCTTACAATTCAACCTCTGCAAGTACATCCTCTTCGACTTTTCAGAAGCCATGCCGTCCTACCAAACGCGGTAGTTGACACACTCCTTACTACAAACCGAAAGACACTTGGACGCACGAGTTCATATGTTTGGCCAATCCTCACCAGACAGAAGTGCCAAACAAGGCACAAAAACTGGATTTGCAATCGGCTGGTTTGGGAAGGAAAAAAATTGCATTCGGAAATAGAGATGGCCCAATGGAAATGAAGAAAAAGTTAGAAGAAATATATCCAAAACTATCCTTGCAAAAATAATAAATTGTTCATTCAACTTAAAATCCTTTCCTCAGTCTTGGAAATCTGCTAAGGTTATAGCATTATTTAAAAACTCTAGTACAGATGATTGCAACAACTATTGACCCATATGAATATTGCCAACCGTCAGCAAAATTATGGAACCTGCAGCGTATACGCAACTACACAACTATCTTCATGTTCACAACCTCCTACATATGAAGCAGTTTGGTTTTCGTCGTAAAGATCTACATCTACTGCTCTTCTCCAGTTTGCAGATGACATTCTTGGAAATATGGAGAATGGCCAAGTAACTGGAGTTGTGTATCTTGACTTGAAAAAGGCTTTTGATACGGTTAATCACCGTATCCTAATTCTGAAGCTACGTGCCATGGGAGTTGATGATTCGTCACTTGTACGGTTTAAATCTTACTTAAATAATCGTCAGCATAGAACTGTTGTGGGAAACGCCATGTCTTCTCCTCGGTTTGTAAACATAGGAGTTCCACAAGGTAGTGTTCTTGGCCCTCTATTCTTCTTAGTCTACATAAATGATTTAGTGGAGGTTTTACAAAACTCGAAAGCCGCATTGTTTGCTGATGATACCGCAATATATAGTTCGGCGATTTCTGCTGCTCAGCTACAGTCACATCTTAATTAGGACTTGAAGTTTGTTAGCAAATGGATGGAAATGAACAAGTTGACTTTAAATGTCTCGAAAACTAAATTAATGGTTATTGGAGGAAAACAAAGATTATCGCGACTAAATTCTATCGAATTATCAATCAACGAAGAGTTAATTGCCCAGGTAGATAGATTTAAATACCTTGGCATCATAATCAACGAAACGTTTGATTGGTCTGACCATATTGATTACGTCCACTCTAAAGTTGCAAAGAGGCTTGGCTTACTAAAACGTGTAAAGCATTTATTACCGAGAGAATATAGAACTATGATTCAACCTATATTGGAATATGGAGATATTGTCTGGGGTGATCGTTTTAATAACACATTGATGGAGAGGCTTCAAGTATTAGAAAATAAATCTGCAAAAGTAATTTTGGATAGACCAACATATTCCTCAGCTTGTGATGCAATTCAAACTCTTGGATGGAAGTCTTTATTAGAACGGAGAAAATTTCATAGAGCTTGCTTGGTTTTTAAGAGCCTCAACAATCTTGTAGATTTTAACTTTAACGAAATTCGTAGGTCGGACCTTCATCCCTATAACACTAGATCGAGAAGTGACTTATATATTCCAGTGTATAGAACAAACTGGGGTCAAAGTAGATCGGATTTTATATTTATTGATGAATTCAATAAACTGCCTAAGACTTTAATCGAAGAAGATTCACTTGCTCAATTCACTAAGAATTATTGGTCTCATTCTTTTTAACTCTAATTCAATACTTATTTTGCAATTTGAACTTACTTATTTGTAACATTTTTAACTATAGGCTATAATCTTATTTTATAATTACTAAATAGTTTTCTTATTGTATATCTTTGAGGGCTCTCATGAAAATCACTGTTTTGGTGACTGAGACCACCTCATAAAAGAATGTATAATAATAATAATAATAATAATAATAATAATAATAATAATAATAATAATAATAATAATAATAATAATAATAATAGTAATAATAATAATAATAGTAATAATAAGCTGGTGGTGGCTTTGATATACTGCGAAGTGGTATTGGCAACAAGCTTGTGTTTATACCTTCTTCTAATGGGTATTCTGCATGTCATCTCAGAGATAACGCAGGTTTGGGACAGGCTTTAGCATATGTAAGACCACTTCAAGAAGATCTTGACTTGACTTCTCTTGACAATGTTGGGGTAAGTATGCTAAAGTTGTGTTCATATGATCTCCCAGGGAGGCCAGGTAATGATGAGCATTATGTCAGCAACAGGAGTAGTATTGACTTGATAAAGAAAACAAAGTATTTAAATTTTGATAGCATAGAATAACATGAAAGTAAATTTTTTGAATTAATACAAATGGAAACACAGTTGTTTGATCGATTTTATAGTTTATTATAGGTACCTGAGTATTGAGCTTGTGTTTGGTAGCATGTATATACAATTTGGCGAAATTTGTTTGCTTCCATAGGGCACAAAGTGACCATATGTGTAAAGTTGACCACTAGGCATTGTACTATGTAAAAGTATTGACTGAAATCCACCTATAAAAGCGGAAATGAATACTGCATCATAAATAGTTCCACATCATTAAAAACTAGTAAAATTTCTTATCTACAGGGCTCTCACTTTTGGGGAAATTTCCCCAAAACGAGGAAATTAGCGGATTTCTGGGGAGCAATCTGGGGAATTGCATTTTTGGGGGAAATTTTTGGGCAATTTTTTTAAATATTGGTAATTCTAAATGGAAGAGATGTTTCAATCTTTTTGCGCAGTTTTGTGCACTTTGGATTGATCTATTGTTTAGTATGATAATTTTTATCACATGCGACAAACATTCAGTCAATTCACGTGTATAAATGCACTATATTATGTCTATTAAGTTCGATAATTTTATTTGCCAGTAACGGTTTATTAGCTAGCTGTTGTTTCACTAAAATAGCAATAACAATTCCAACTTCCAAGGTTCAAATTTTAAAAAATATATTTACTCGATACATTGTGTGCATGATAAAAATATCAATTAAGAATCCTCGTTCTTCTAGAAAAGTAGCTGATGTATGAACTACAAAATAACAAAAGTTTCTAATTTTTTTATCGAATAATGACACTTGAACAAGCGTCACAAGCCTTTCGCCACTTGCATTCTGGATTTATGGTTTTAAAAGTTGTTGGACGATTAGTTCATTCGCTTGTGTGTCAGTTGCATTACTTTTGCCGTTCTTAAGATGATTGGATAGTTCTTTATTGTAAGTCTGACATGTTAAATATTTCTTGTGGTGTTCCACAGGGTTCAGTTTTAGGACCTATTCTTTTTTTGTTGTACATAAATGATTTCAGTAATTGTTCTACAATTCTGGATTTTTATTTGCTTGCTGATGATACTAATATTTTCCATAGAGATAAAAGCTTATCAAATCTGGAATTAACTATTAATAATCAACTTTCATATGTAAATGATTGGCTTTCTTCCAATAAATTGACACTAAATGCTGACAAGTCTAGCTTTATTGTTTTTCATCCAACTCAGAAAAAAATTACTAACAGCTTTCAGGTATACTTTAACGGCCATTTACTTAAACGTGATTTTAAAATCAAATATTTAGATGTAATTATGGATTGCCATTTGAGTTGGAAGGATCATATCTCTCACATATCAAAGAAAATAAAACGTAATATTGGAGCGTTATCTAAGATACGCCATTTTGTTAGCTTGGACATTCTTAAAAGTTTGTACTATGCTTTGATATTTCCATTTTTAACCTATTGCTTAGTAGCTTGGGGTAATACGTACTTTTCGTCTTTGTTATCGCTGTATTTCGTCTTTGTTATCGCCAATTTACAGAAAAGAGTAATACGGATAATTACATTTTCCGATTATAATGAACATACAAACTCTTTGTTTTTGAGTCTTAAGATCATTAAGTTGTATGATCTTGTTTATTTTCAAACGGCGTTGTTCATGTACAATTACCATTACAATAATTTGCCTGAGTCCTTCAATTCTTTTTTTCATGTGGTAAGAGATAAACACGATTATAATACTCGATTCGCAGTTAGGTCAACATATTCTATTCCAAAGTTTAGAATCAACTATGGAAAATTTAGCATAAGATTTGCCGGTGTTAAGGTGTGGAATTCGATTGATGAGACTACTAAAAAACTTACAAAATCTCAGTTTAAAGTCAAATTAAAAAATGATATTTTTCAGTTGTATATCAAGTCCAATTGAGTGTCTCCTCCTATGTTTAATTTATTGTGTGTCTATTTTTCGAATCATCGAACTACTTAATATGATCATAATTTACTGGTTCTGATTTACTAGCTTGCATGTTTTGTTATTTGTTTGTTGTAAGATATTTAAATCTAATATTTTTGTTATTGATTTTGCCGTTTTCCTCTTATGCATTATTATAGTTATTTTGTTATATGGACCAGCTACCTGCCTAGATTAGCCCAATGGTTATTGCAGCTAGCTGATGACCTTGTATTATGTTATTATTTTTATTCATTATTTCTTTGTAAATTTTGGTGATAAATAAATAATAAATTGTATTGTATTTATTCACCGTCAAATCATGTGCTGAGAGAGAACGCACATTTAGACCTTCTTTGACGTGTATAAGACCAACAAGACTTTCTCTTTTCAAAGAGTTTCGCGTGGTAGATTTCACAAGCTTCAACTCGCTGAACAATCTTTCCACTGCTGCATTAGACGAAGGAAGAGACATCATGCACCCAACTACTTTCTTCAAATTTGGATATTTCTTTCTTCCGTCGATGGTATGCACGTCAAGCCTTCGCTTCCAGAATTGCAATGATGATTCATCCGGGTCAATTTCGTTTGACTCTTCAAGTGCTTGCTTTCTCCATTCGGAATCAACAAGCGCTTTGTCTGCAACGTTGGACAGGTACGGAAATTTATTGAAAAGCTGGAGTAGTGTAGACGGGTGGCAATTGACAGCATTCTGAGGTAGTAGGAAGTCCAGAAGAGTGTATGCAGAATCCGACAGATATAAACGCTGTCTAATTTGTCTTACGATCTCCAACATGAATGCCAAACAATTTTTCTTAACATCTTGACATCTTGGTACATGCAAGCTGCTTCTGGTTCATCTTCTATTAATTCGTGCAGGGTTTCCGTTGCATTGATACCTATGTAAACCTTATCAATAGGCACCATTAGATTTAGATCATCAATGGATACTGTGAACGGATCACAACTTCTAACGATGTCAAACTTCATGAAGTCAGACAAAATAGACCTAAGTAGCCTATCAACTTCGCCACGGAGATGATGCAGGACAGGGTCTGATGTTTGAAACATCGTGTTAAAATCGTTCAGTCTATGTAGCTGAGTGCTCAAAAACTCGAGTTGGGCTTTTAAGATACTTGTTTTTCAGGGAGCGAAGAATATTTTCCGTAGTATACGACGGGTCTCTTTTCTCTGCAACAAATGAAGTGAAGTAGAGTTGAAGAGCATGCCATTGCTCTAGAATCCTCGTAACACAAGATTCCAATGACAACCATCTGGTTTGAGCTAAACTTAACAGCTTGTGTGGCTCAGCTTCCACAAATTCTTGAAACTGTTGGTACTCTTTTTGTCTCAAACTTGATCTGCTAAAATGCGAATAAATATTTCTACACAGATCCTCCAGCGATGTAGACAACTTTTGGCATGCGTATGATGAGCATAAGTGAATCAAATGGCAGCTACATTTGACGGTTAGAACATACGGGACATCCTGCTTCAAAAGGGACACAACACTATGTTGCTCGCCAAACATGACATTGGTCGTGTCCGATCGATGAATATCCTATGATGTTTTCCATGGGAATTGCTTTTTCATTCAAAGCGTTTTTGATTGCTTGATAAAGCCCATTTGCAGTTGAATCTACGACAGATACTATATCAAAAAATCTGGTGACAATCTTCATGTCGTTTTCATCAAAATAGATCACGCATATTCCTAACTGTTTTTCAGTAGAAACATCAGTTGTTTCATCAGGAATTATGCTGAAATACGATTTTCGTAAGATTTTCGTAAGTTCCATTTGAAAATATAATCCAACACCTTGTCTTATAATGTTGGTACACCGTGTAGCTGACAAATGGATCTGTTTAAGTATCTCGACTTCTTTCCCATTGTTAGGTGCAATCGACTTGAACAAACTCATGAGATCACTTATCAAACTCAACGGCAGGTTGTGTTGTGCAAGGAAAGAACACACTCGAGCTTCTGTTGTTTCCTTATAGACGGTGCTTTCCGCTTGGCGTTGTAAACACTGAACAAGGTTTCCTTGTCTTTTCCCAGCCGCTGTTTAGGAAATTTCCTTTTTGTGCTGTGCAGATTGACTGTGCCGTCGAAGAGCAGTTTTTCTACACGATAGTGATTTGTTACACACTTTGCAGGAGCAAACATTTCCTCCTGGCCTTGGACGTACCAACCAATTCTTAAATTCTGGATCCTCCAACCACTGACTCCTGAATTGCTGTTTGTAGGCCTTTTTTGCTATCTTTTCAGGTGGTCCCGCGTCAGCTGCCTCTGAATCAGAGTCAGACACTAATGCGGACTCTTCGTCCTCTTCGTAAAACGTGCGATTCAAATCGCTCATGTTGGAAATATCTCATATTCTCAATTTCTCATTGTTTTTTTCAGATTTGAGTACGTAAATTACGTAATGTCAGATTAAATACTTCATGTTACCATTTTCTATTTGCTTAAGGAATTTTGTTAAAATCTGGGGAAATTTTGGGATTTTTTATACCAATCAAAGGAATTGGAAAATTTGATTGTGAGAGCCCTGCTTATCTACCCACTTTTGTCATTTTTAAACACTTAAGTCACTGCAGAAGGTTGACATGTCGCTGTTAATAAAAAACCAGGTGTGTTCTTTGAGATATCATAAATAGAAAGAGGGAAAATATCAGAAATAGGGAAAAAGCAAAAATTGTTGCATAACACAACATTATTAGAAAGATTTAGGTATTTAATTGTATATGAGGAAGCTGAGCTGGCCTGTTTAATAAGGCAGCTAAGTATACAAGGCCTCTTGTTGTTGACTTCATAAAAAGAATTATTAACTTTCTGTTAACAGAATCCAGAGGACAGACAAACCTCTGTTACTCCTAGGGTAGATTTCACACAATGTGGTCTTGAATTACCAGTCACATAAGTCAGAGCCCATCAGAGTAAATGTGGAATAAAAAAAAGGATGGTGAAGAAAGTATTACTGCAGATCAAATAACTATCTTTGATGAAGATGAAAACATGCTTCAGGTATATGCAAATAATTAAAAGATTTAACAATTATCCTCTATGCAAGGTACAACTAAACGTCAAACTGAGTACTGAAATAAGCAGTGAGCATTTAGCTTTGTGGGGTTTTTTGCCTTTTCAGCGAAAGAGCTTATAAATTGAAAAAATTTGGAATTATTGTGACAGCTGTACTGTAATAAGCCAATGTGTTATTTTTCAGGCAAACCAAGAAGATAACAATTTTGGGGGAGAAAACTCAGAGAACTTTGAGAGTTTGTAAAAAATAAATCTTTCATAATATTATTTACTAAATATTTTATCTCAAAATTTTGAAAAGGAAAATTTTTAAGGCTGCAATGCTGCATTCTTTTTATGTGTTTTTGTACGTGTGTAATATGCACATGAAAAAACTTAAGTACATCTCTAAACTTATTTATATTACTACAAATCGTACCCCCTCCCCCCTTTCGTTAATAGAGAGGTTTAGCAAAGACGACACAACGCCTTTGACAACGCCAAAGCGAGGTAAAAACGATGTGGAAATGCCGTGAGAAAATCTGGAGATGGGCAATCACGGCATTTTACGTCGCATTGACGTCACGCCTCTTTGCTAAATCTCCCTAGTATTTAACGCGATAGGCGCGTCAAACCTATAATAATTATTAGTATCTGCAGGGCTCCCCCCCTTTGAAAGTTCTGGCTACGTCCCTGAATCGTACACAAATCTAAGTTCTTATTTATTATATATCAAGTAATTTGATAAGCAGGGCTGCATAATATGGCAGACTGCAGGACCATTGGTCCTAGAAAATTTTTGAGGGTTGCCGAAAAAATGATGACTAAAATCAGAATAGTCTTGAAGGAAAAGTAACAGAAAGAAATTAGAAAATATTTCCTTACATTCACTCCATGCACCATTAAACAAATAGTTGGAATTTATGGTAGGGAATACGTGAATGATGGGGGTAGGTCATGAAAGAAGGTAGTTATGATTGAAGAAAGGATCACTTTTATAAAGGCAATGAGAGCAGGACTACTGTATTTACATTGCACTTTCGTATACAACATGTTTATCGGTGATAAGATTTTTAAAAAGAATGGTTTTTTGGTGCTTAGGCTTGCAGAAAATATTTTCATTGACTTTGTGGTCCAAGAAAGTAGAATATTTTATGCAGCCCTGTTGATAAGCAGCATAATTATAAAATTATGATTGGAATGCGGCCATGCACTACCTGAAAGTCATTCATGACAGAGACAGTCAGACAACATAAGAAAAAAGTGTTTTGATTATCGTTTAGTTGCTCAAAACAAATGCTTTTGTCGCAATACCAGTTGATGTGCTATGGTATAGGGAACTGTGCAATCTTAAGGTATAAAAAAGAGAAAAACTGCATGCAACTATTTCGATTTTCTTAATAGGCACAGTGGATAACCTAAAGTACCTCAAAGAAATTTTCCTGCAGCTAAATGAAGATACTCTGAAAAAGTCACTGGAGAGCAAATCCGGGAAAGTGTCAGATGTGATTGAAGAGTTTTGTGAAACAGGAAATTCTTCTGAGGAAGGTTTGTTGTCTCTAGTCATTGTAATAATTTTCATCTGTCAAGTCAGTTTGTGGATTGGAGCTTTGTTAGGAAATGGTCAGGGAGTTTGATAGACCTGCTTGTTAGTCAGTTTACACATTGTTTTTTGTTAACCCTGGTGAAATAAAATTGGTCAATTGATTGTGGATGAATCGACAAAGGAACGTGAATGCACTATTGTATTATAATTTATGTTTAGACGAATTTCTAGATTTTGGGACGATGATGCAAAATGTGGAAGAGCAACTCAACCTAGCTGAACGTGTACGATTGTCTGTTGACCGCAAAAGCGTATTTGAAGATAGCGTTTCTTTATTCAAAAAGTCAAGCTTTGATTTCAGATCTCCGGTAAGAATAGTGTTTGAGAATTAACCAGCAGTCGATGGTGGGGGACCACGACGGGAGCATTTTGCTCTCCTATTGAAATCCCTTGTTTCCCCTACCAATGCTGTAAGATTGTTTGAGGGAGCGGAGAACCGATTAATACCAATGCATAATACGGACGCATTAAGAGCTAGTTTGTTCAAAGTAGCTGGACGAATGATAACTGCGTCAATTGTTAATGGATGCCCAGGTTTTCCGTGCCTATCTCCAGCTGTGTATGCGTACCTGATCTCAAATTCATGTCAAGGTGTTGATATCGTTAAAGAAGACATAGTAGACTTGGAAATTAGACAAGTTTTATCACTGGTAAGGATTGTGAGTGTTGTTACAATATATAATATGCTAAAAAGTTATACATGTTTAAATAGTTGTAGTTTGTTTGCCATGCAAAGCTTTTTTTTTGCTGTTAAAGGACTTGGAAAGTCGGTGTAGGGAAAGGTTAATAGACAAACACAGAGTGGGTGGTTGGATGGGTGGGATGTAACTGGTTTGATGGATATATGACTATAGCCTATTTACTTTTTAACGGTGCAGATAGACGACTTGGAGGATTTTAATACTATTCCTGAGACCATCAACAATGCACTGGTGGAAACTGGATTCACCAAGAGGCTTAGCAAGGAAAATAAACTGGAAGCCATTTCAAGCATCATGCTTAACAGCGTTATCTTAACTCGAAAAGCTGAACTTGATCAATTCGCAGAAGGTCTTGGTCCAGTGCTGGTGGAAGCGCGGCTTCATCCCGACATTTTCGAACCTCTGTTCGTGCATAAAGAGGACGTCTGTATTACACCTGAAATTTTCAAAAATCTTTTGGTATTAGACCGCAGTTTGAACTCAACAATGCGAAATTATTTGTATAATTTTATTGATCAGCAAGGTAACATAGTATTTTGATTAAATACCATATGTATATGGTTATATAGATGGCAACAATTTAAAGAACAAACCTATGCACATTTTTAAATACAAAAGAGTTTTTGCACTATATGCATGCATGCGACTTGTTACTATAAATTGAATATAATCATACATGGCTCGTGCAGTGAATGCAGACGTTATAATATTTAAAAAAGTATATACCTTAAAGTTGATATATATAATTTATTTGAAGCCGCTAGTTTTGATAGCCGTTTAAAAGACCTGGTCATTGCATAGGCGTCGTCCATGTCATAGATTCGATTTTTTCAGTTTAAATAAAAAATATTGAATTGTCTTTTTTCTTCATTTAGATGAACGGTCTTGCAGCAGTTGTTAGCATTCTGTACAGGTACCGACCGTGTTTCCCCGATGGGATTTCATGATCCCGCTTTAATATCTGTTGGCACCGTTGATAGCATCTTGCCTAACGCAAACACGTGTCCTATGGAATTGGAATTACCAATGAAAGTAACAAGTTTTGATGAATTTTCAAGACAAATGAAGACAGCATTGGATACTCAAGCAAACGGATTTGGTATATTGTAAAGACTTATTTTGATACAGTTACGACTTTTGGGTTTTGTTTCATAGATTTTAAGCTTAAACGTTCAGTGAGAGCATGCACTATTGTACACTTATGAGCTTCACATCGACAGGAATGCATCGGATACTGATTTTTACCGTCCAGCCGGATATTTTATACACAAACCCTTATTATGAAAACACATACAGCTATTTCAATTAGGGTTGTCTTTTCGATAGCATGAACTAATAGCGGGCAAGGGACGATGGATTTTTGTTTGGTTAGGCCTTGTACTCAATGCGTTACCTTTGTAGTAAGTAAATTTCCCGAAATTTTACTGACCGGATACCGGACAGTATGATTTTGTCACTATCCGGCCGGATACACTTCCGGTGCACCCCTAATGTTAGATTATGGGTAGTTCGAAGGTTGTTTTGACTGACATTCCTAACGTATACTGTCTCTATTCTTTTAACAACAGTATCTTAGATCAAATTGTTTGACATTACTACTGGAGTTTAAACATTTTTATCGAACCATTTCTTTAACTATCCATGATCGAACTAAACACGTTGGCTTTAAAACAATGCATGCATTGCATAAAGATAAGGAGCTTTAACTATCATTTACTATGGCTAGACTGATTGTTGACATTTTGTTCAAAGTTTACATACACTAGTCCCTTCTAATTTGCATGTAGGTTGAAATAATTAAATTAATCATGGATGAGTAAACCTGCAGTCTTTAGGAAATTTGGGAAATTTGAATGCTATTTAATTCTCTTTTACTGGACGCAAAAACAAACTTGCAATCTCGCTAAGTTTATCCAATCAGAATAGTAGTAATCACCCCCATCGAGCTGTTTTTTGTGACAATAGACCATAACCATAATGACGCCATTTAGGTTGGCAAGTAAAACAATTTGAATATAGCAATATAATTGAATGGTTTAGGTAACGAAAAGATTAAAATTATTTGTTTCATTTTATGTTCTGGCCAGATAAGGACCATTTTTAAGTAGGTATACTCGCTTAACCACTACATGACCTCATTATGGGCAAGGTCTGTTGGAAAAGAAGCCTTATTCTTCAGACAAATGGTTTTTCAAATATATATGTATGCACTGTGGTATGCATTTAGGCGGTGATAAAACGATTGCTATAGTTGCAAATGTCAGTAACGTACATACAGTAGCGTATTTCATTACGCAGGGTGGGATCGAACGCAGGCTATACAATTGAAAGCATAATCTAGAAATCCTAGATATCTTTAAAATAGCGTTATAAGCTATGCTACAAGTGCTCTTTCAATAAACGCTAAAGTCTGAATATAAATGTCCACACCTTGGAATTCAGAATGTGCGCAGGGATCCACTATCGCAATAAGCTCTTGATACGATTCCGCCGAGAGCAGAACAACTGTCTCAGGGATTGTGATTGTTTCATGATCTGCACAGGAGGATGAAGGACCAGACCAGTCCACTCCATAATGGTTTAGATCGGCCTAGAGAAAATATATTGATTCAAGTAATCTATTTGAAATGATACTGCATTGGAAACTAACCTCCTCATTTTGGTATCCAAATTTGTCCTTTGAATAAATGAGTGACCATGTCTGCTTTGTCAATACAACTGTGTTTAGCCACAATATTGTGCCTGTAAAAATGGATGTCACTTCACTGCGAATCGTGTATTGTGAACATGATCGTATGGTTAGGTGACTATGTGTTATTTGTATTGTATGTAATTTGTATTATGTGCATGATATTATTTTCATTGTGAATGTAAGGTTCACCAATGTGTTATAGGCGTAATTAAATAGGGTTGTACAGGGTGCATCAAAAAAGTGAACCCTTCAAATTCAAATTAACCTATGTGTAAACTTTACAGCTTTGAATAAATGGTGCACAAAATTTAAGACAAGGTCTTACACACTTGAGAAATTTAATTATAACTTCTAAAACAGAGTTGTTGAACTAAAGGCTGTTTTACAGTTATCAATTTTTCACACGTACATAAAAAATTAAATGATATCAACATTAGCTAATGAACCATGTTGAACCACGTGGATGAATGTATTTGTGCGCACATGTGCGTATGAAAAATGTGTAACTGGAAAACAGCCTTATTACTGTGATACAATAAGTTATGGATCACTTGAATTTGAAAGGGTTTACTTTTAGTTGTTTTCTCTAGACCCTGTACATAAGCCCAAGTTGAATAACAATTTTGTCAGTTTTGTATTTTGGTTTCGAGAAGTAAAAGTGTGTAGAACTGAACCAATTTTGTCTTAACTTGTATTATATCGCAGCATAACGCGAATGTGATTGGGGTGTCAAGGTGTTTGGTGTGCTAAATGCTTAGTCTAGTGAACTGCTTTGAAATAAATTCTATTTTTGTGCGTTTTTATTTCCCCTTTTACTCAATTCCTCGATCACTCGATAATCTGATCCTTGCCCACAACTGAACAGGCGTTAAATTCCTTTCAGTGCTTATTGGTCCATCGTTGTGTCCAGATTTAAAAGTGCCGAGGCGCATATTAATCCGTGGCAAATAGACAAAATGTAGAGCAAACAAGTGGATTTTATTTGCAGGATCAAGAATTCCACTCTTTTCCATGTGGTAGAAAAGCTGATGAAAAACATACGTACAACCTGTATACAAGTCTCGCCAGAGTCTTTCGATGCGCCGGTTGTGTACGCTTCTTCCAGCTATATAGCTGTCTCTACCCGTCCTCGAAGTAGGTTTGATAACATTAACCATGCTACATCGACATTTTCGCCGCCTTTATCCGATCTAGCATGAGACGGTAAGCCAAAAGTGTGCACTGCTTCACGAAAAAGAGCACAAACGGTGGAAGCTGGGTTATTTGTACTGCAATGGAGATACACAATTAGTCTAGAGAAACCATCTATTCCACCATGGATGATAAACCTCCATCTAAATAAAATATATAATTCATTGTAACCATAATGCAAGTAACTTATTATAGGAAATTAACATTGCACTATATTAGATACCCACATGTTTAAATCAAAAATTGTTAAAATTGTGGTAGCAATGTTGATTTAAACATACAGGTACTGTAATTAATTTGGGGTGGAAGCTCAATATTTTCCTTTCAGTATTCGTATTAGCAATAGTCAAGCGGGTGTTTGTATTCAGAGTAATGAGTAATGAGTAATGAATTTTTGTATTTACATTATAAAGATGAACCATGAAAACATTGATTCACCGACTCATTGAGTCTACAAACGATCGTCTCCAAGGTGAATAACATGTTTGCAATAGTAGAATACCCAGTGAACCTGCTACTGGTGTCATGTAAAAGTTTTTATGCCATACATATAGGTAATATAAGGTTCAATGTGGAGAAGCGAATAAGCGTTTTCAATAGCCGTACGATTTTTTTCACTAGTGAAAATTTATCGTATCAGCATTTTGATTGGCTATACGGTTTTTCTGACTAATCAGAGGAGGTAGGACAGCTTATTAGGTGAATCTGGGCGAATGTCTCGCCAATCAGATCGCGCCATTTTCCTCATGCTCGCATGAAGCTTGTGTCGACGAAAATTTACATACCGCTCATAAATATCGATTTTTTTCGTATTTTTATGCAATTTTTTTTTTGGAAATTTCACTCTGTACTACTTTTAGAACAGTCAATCACCCACTGGAGCGATTTCTTGAAAGGTAAGTGTAATTTTCCAGTTTATTTTGACATTTCGCTTAGGCGCAATGCCATCGCCATGTAATTTAATACCGTTTCAGTTAACAATCTTTGAGGACAAAAATCTCAAATTCCCATGGTTCGATTTCGCTATTTTTTTCAAAATTAGTGAAACAAAAGTATAATATTTATTTCTATCCGGCCGCCCCCCCCCCCCCCCCTCGGCCACGGAACCGTTTTCGAGATATTCACCGTTGAATGTAGCCCTCTGTAACATATGCCGCTTTGTCGCTCAAATCATGAATAAACTGCAATTACTCGCTTTTTTCTAAAGAAATTTATATACTATAACAGTTTGAACATATTGTATATTATATTTATATTGTTTAAACACAAAATTAAACACAAAATAAAGCATCAAGTACCTATAAATGCTTAATGCTTACAATCATGTTTATTTAGGATCTGCATGCAGAGCCAAAGTAAGAAGTTTCCTGGTGAATAAATTCCCGACAATAGCTGATGCTGAGGAGGCTTATCAAATTACGTATATTGGTCCTTCCAATCTGTCCAGACCTGCATCTGCAAGAATTCCGATGCTAAGACTGTCTCCATCAATTGACGAAAACCTTGTTCACCTCCCGGGTAATGTTATTGATATGACGAATTGACATGATATGGCAAGGTCAACGGATGATGCTGAAGGAATCTTTGCATTCTTGCATGGGCTGCTTGGACCTACTTTTGATGAGAAGGGCTTCCATGATGCCTTTCCCAAAAGTTATTGCTGAGTACAAGAAGAAATGTGATCCAGACCTGCCCTTACTTATCACTACACGGGGCAAATGACAGATACAAAGATGGTTGATTACAATCATTCAACCTACCACTTGTAGTGGTGTAAAATGACTGGATCGTGTACACGTATGGAGAAGAGCTGATCCTGGGGTTTTTGTGGTAAATCGAGCAGGGATCCTCAGCGTGGTCAACAGCCCATTTTAAACCAGCAGAGAGCTTACCACCACCACCCGCTCCATAGAATACTGTACATACACACATATGGTAATGCTCGATATTTGTTGAAAGCTGTTGACATTAAAATATATAGTTGGTAGTTTATATTGCACATGCAGGAGAGTTAATGTGTGTGTACATCTGCAGCTGTTTGGTAGCATGCAAAAAAGCAACTTACAGTCATGTTGCAATGTTGTTCATATTCAGAGTAAATATAAGAAAATGTACAGTAACGACCTACATGTACATAAAAGAACCATGATTGTGCTAAAAAGCATTGACCAACCACCCAAAATATACAATCAGGTCAAAGAAGCTTGAGAAATTGTGGTTCTTGTATGCAGATTTGGTAGTTTGTATTCTCATTTAATGTACCACAGAGTATCAGCAGCATGTTATTGTGGGACATCTTTGATCAATCTGTACATGCAGTAAATATTAGAAATATTTAACCAAAAACTACTCACAAAGTGAACATATGAGCTGTTTATTTATTCATTAAGTTCAGCACTTGCATGAGTGTACATGACAGGCACTGTTTTAGTTATACAATTACAGACATTGTTTTAATGCTTAATTAAAATGCTGGAAAAAAATCTAAAAAGTTAGCCAATTGAAATAGCAGCATTAGTAGCTATTATATCAGAAACATCTGTCAACATACACTCATGCTCTTCCTTACCACCTGAGTCTCCCACCCACCATGTTGATTTATGCAAATTTTTGGATAAAATCCTATTTTAAAAAAGTCAGCCCTATACTTGATTTGCTCAACATAGACATCCAAGATATCTCCCGTGGCAATTAGTGGGTGCAAATACTTGCATAGTTCAGAAGCAATATAACTAACACATGCCCATCCAGTTCCCTAGTCTAGATCAATTGCAATTGCATTTGGGTCCATTGGATATAATGGCTCTGGCCGTATTACATTCACTGGTTTATCTTGTTCATTTTTCTTGTATGCCTGTGCCAAATGATATTGGTAGTTTTTCTCATAAGCAGCACCGATGCACTTAAATGGTACAGTGTAGGTGATTTCATCTTTGTCACTTTCATCTTCATCACTTGACTGGTCATTACTTTCTGCCCTATCACCTTCATTACCATATATATCCCGACCAGGTTCAAAACCAGCCAACCACTCGAGTAAATCTTTTTCTACAAAATCATAACAACAAATTTTTTATTATTTTATGCATGATTGTTATCTCTATAATTAGCAATTTGTAATTGGAAATTACATAACTGTAATCTCTAAAATTAGCAAGGTGTGTCACTATTTACAGTATTATTAGAACAACACACAAATATGGCAATATTTTACACATGAAAATTGAAAAATATCTAACTAATTGTATACACATATCATATGAAAAATCTATCCCCAACTAGATACAAACAAACATCATACTTGTAAATATCATGCAAAACATGTACATATGTATCACAGTGATACACTAGAACATATATAGACAAACAATTATACCTTCAGATTCATCTGAGAACCGATGTTCATCATCTGAATTATTCCTACTTTGTCCATCAAGATTGTTCTCATTTCTTTCTGTTCGTTCTGGAGAATTTTTTCTTTCAGGAGTCACATCTAAAGGAGGCAGTAAAATTTGGAAAGTTAGAGCAACTGCAACTTACCACATCTACAGCCATCAATGGGGTTTCAATAATTTTGTCGAAATCAGGCACAACAGCAGCCACTGCACTTGCATTCGCTGACAATATATGCTCGGTCTTTTTACTAGCAAACTCATCAGGAATAGGGTCAAACTAAAGGCATTATAAAACACAAAATTATATTACCCCACAATATATTACAGTACAAGAATAAAAACAACAAAGCAGGAATTTGACTGAATAACGAGGTTACTGTAATGCAGTGTATTATACCAACCTTAAATACTGCGCTTGTTTTCACGTTGATGATACACGGAGATTTGACGCCATCCAACTTGATAGACAGCAGAGCCTCGCTACACTCTAAAAACAGGTGTGTTTAATAACACACCATGGTGTGTTTTAGTACACACCAAGGTGTGCACAATGGCACACAAAGGTGTGTAATTTTAACACACCTTTTTACTTATAATCAGAAAACACACCATGGTGTGTTGGAAAACACATCAATATGTGTGAGAAAACGCACCAAGATGCGTACAAAATATTTATTAAACACCTTTGAAAAATACAAGCTGTGTTAGGAAACACACCTTGGTGTGTTTTGGAACACACCATGCACAAGTTTGAGAAACACAGCTAGGTGTGTTAGAAAGCATACCTTGTTTTTGGTATGTTGCGAAGCAAAAGTATGAAGAATTTCATATGGTAAATATAAATGATATATAATTTGTCATCATCACATTAACATGGTGTTAACTTCAGTTTATCCGTCCTAACATGGCGACTCAGAATATCAAGCTTAGTCTTAGATATTCACATCTGGATGTGTTAAAAATATTAGCCAAAATATGATTAAATCTCTCACAACACATCAAATCTATGCCGCCCGGTTGTCCAGTAGCAGTTAGATAAGAATGTTATGTATTTATTTTTTCCTCACCCGATAAAAATGTAAACTATTTCATTTTTCGTTCCGCGGGCAAGTAGGTTTTTGTGGGTAGCCGCGCATGCGTAGCTACCCACTATGTGAGAACCGTAAAATGTACAATCGTCTGTGGGGTTCGTGTCCGCAGTACTGATCCAGTACTAGACTGGATAGTCAAAAGTGAAGCAAATTATATATGCGAAAATCACTTCCGGCTACCAGGGAGCGATAGAATGCATGGCGAACGTGAACGAAGGTGAATTTTGCCGAATTTGAGATACTTTCCGGTATTATACCAAGCTGATCGCTCCACTGGTGTCTAAAAAATGTTACGTTAATGCTTTTGAAACGCCAATTATCCGGATTGTCCTAAAACATCGTCATTTTTGTTTGCATGGCGAACAACGTGAAGCAAGGTGAATTTTGCCAAATTTGAGATACTTTAGGAGGTTATACCGAGCCGATGGCCTCACCTTTGTCTAAAAGATCACAACAAAACTAAACTGAGATGTCACTGATTTCGAGGTAAGTGTTGACATTGTACTTTGATATGATATTTCACAAATAGTATGACCCCGCTGGCTATATTTTAGCAAGCTTGCTTAAGGAACTGTTAATTCTATATAATCCTTGTCTTTTCCTCAGGGTTGGATATAAGAACATTTTTTCAAAAATGTAATTTTCATATTTCTTATATTAATATAAGAACATTTTTTGTAATATAAGAACATTTTCAAAAACCTTGCCATCCAAAATCAAAAACCTACAAGCTGGTTGCATTACTCCACTAGGTACAATGGGCTTTCAAAGTTATAAAAATAGTTATTACTACAGTATTTACACAACTATTATTTGCATATCTTATTTTAAAGATGATTCTCAAGTGTGGAGATTTACAACCTTGAAGTAAAATAATTAATGAGAATAATATAAGAAAATATAAGAACATTTTTGCCTCCACAAAAATTTTTCTTATATAATATAAGAATATATAAAAACAACTAATATAAGAACATTTGCCAACCCTGCTTTTTCTAAATTTATAGGTAAATCCTGACGGTCATTGTGGAAATGATCCTGCCAGTATTTATACAGTGACCGCGAGAACACTTCTAACCATGGAGAATGGCATTATCAAAAAACATGAATGGCACTAATATCAAATTTATGGACATCTTCAAATTTTTGACATTTATGCTTATCCACAAGCATAAAATTAAATTGGTTCACAGAAAGTTAAAACAGTGTGGAACTTCAGCAACGAAGTATTTTGGAAAACAACAAACAACAACGAAATTTCGCTTCCATTGGAGAGGATCGGAAAAGCCGATTAAAGCTTATCTTCATTGTACCCATCCTACGCATTGAGAACTTTGAGAAAGTCATGGACTATTTATATACTCATCAATTGAAAAAACAAGAGTGAAGACCATTTGACACATTGACTACCTCACAACTTCTTGGATATGTTTATGCTTATTGAAAAAAATGTACGTACTTAAAGGGTAATGTTTTGTATGTGATTAAATGTTTATTTCCTGTAAACTGTGCCAATTTACTTAATTTCAATAACTTTAGCTTTTGAAATAGCCATTATCAAACACTGCAGGCTACCCACATGTACGCAGTGCGTACCTATTTTTATCCAGTTGTTTCTACAGATCAGTGGTAGAACTACGCGCGCAAAGCTCACCGGGAATCTTCACACTTGGAGTCTTGGACTCCATATTTTTGCACGTTGTATTATAAATGTTGGTGTTTATAGCAAAAGAAACAGTATTTTAACCAATATTGTCAAAGAAATAACTCCCAATACATCACAAATAACCAAAAATCAATGTCTGAGTGACTTGCCAAGCACTTTGTCCAGAGTCCTAGTAGGATTGCATTTTTTAGAATTTAATTTAAATTAAAGACTTTCATAGTACATATGTTAAACAAGATTCTTTTGTCATAATACCACCAACATATAGCTGTTTTATTTTGCAAGTAAAGAAAATTTTACTAAAAGTTTATACAATACATCAATATATTAACCTGATAGCATAATTTAAACCTATTCTGTAGCACACTGCCTGAAGTTTCCACGATATAATTTGTTGGGAACTTTAGACTAACATACGTATTTCTGGAATTGGAATGTAAAATGTCTCTTACCTTTTATAATTATATGAGATCCCACAAGCAAATAAATCATTTTGCACGAAATATTGTTATCTCAACATAAGTAAAAATAGAAAACCAAGGAAAGAAATCACAACGTGTTTAGAATTAGGAACACATCTCCTAGACTCACTCCTTAATCATGGAATGATGGAGTCTATCAAAATTTGCCGGTTTAAAACATTTCTGGAGCAATGTTTTGATAAAGAACCTTCCTGTCCCTTTTTGTTAACTATTACATGTTAAAAATTGTGTTTTGTATATAGATATTTCAGTAGAATTTGCATTTGATTTTTGCGCAGAAATACCTAAATTTCCTTAAAAGTAGGAACACAACAGAAAATAACGGAAACACGCTCTCAAAACTTCACCGCGATACATCGCTCCTCGCTAAAGTTTCGCGGTGGAATTTGTCGTTTTAAAACATTTTGCATGAGAATCTTTGCACGTAAAACCTTCTTGCGGTTTATATGTTCTAGCATACATGGTAAAATGCGTGTTTTGTTGACATATTCCGCTAGGAATTGAGTTTAAACGCCGTGTTTAGGTCGGCTCACGCGGCTTGTGCCCAGCGGTATCACCCATGAGCGCTGCACCGACTTCTGACACCGAAAAAAAAGAAGAAAAAAACAGAAACGGGGCGAATTTAAGACTCCGCCTCGCCTACGGCAGGCGGAGTAAAAATATCATAACAGCGCAGCTAGGGTCATCAGTGGAGCTAGCTATGAGACTCGATCTACTGACGTCTTGGAAAGTTTAGGGTGGGAGACACTTGAAAAAAGACGTCTTCGAAGTAAGACTATTTTGATGTATAAAATTCTCAATGACCACTCCGCCCCAAATCTAAAAAAACTGTTTAGCAAGAGAAATGAAATCCAAACTTCATATAATTTGCGAAACAATCAAACAGATATAACTCTGCCTAACCCAAGAACTGAATACTTGAAACGAACCCTAGGGTACAACGGCGCAAAGTTATGGAATAGTTTGCCGCAGCATTCGAAGGTAGCTGCCTCTATTTCCTCTTTTAAAAATACGATTGCAGATTTTGAACTGAACTGCACCTAGATATGTCATCTTTTCTACGTTTGTGCATGTGTAGTTTTTTAACTTTTTATATTGGCTTATGTTATTTTTCTTGTACTTAATAAGTATTCTACATATTCTATCTGTGTGACGGCCCTCGTGGAAAACAGCTGTAAATATTTGTCGAGGATAGCGTACTTAAATAAAGTTTTACATACATACATACACTGCTTAGATTTGTGTCGTTCGAGTAAAGACTTCCTGCCCCTCTAATCAAACTTGCTGTATAACTGGGAGGAAAGAAATAGTGTTTAATTCATGATAATGATAAAATATTGTGTGACATTGAAATGTTGTTAAAGGAAATTAAATGAGTTTTAGGGGGGAAGGTGCAAATGTCTAAAATTACATATCAATTTGCCCTAATTTACCATGAATTAGCCTCACTGCTCTTTCAGAGGCAGAGCATCTTGTGTTGAACAATAAACCTTTATGCCATAATGTTTTTTCCACACTTAGTGTCTTACATTATACAGTACTTGATTTTATAATGTCAATTTGCTTGACACCAAACAATTCCATTCATCAATGAAAAAGTGCTACTAGTCTAGTAAATCTGTTGAATTAAATGTAAAATTATAAACTTTGCTATTTTATTATTCATTTCTGATAAATGTACTAGGAAGAGTGCTGATACTTCTTTAATGCATTGTTTTTTTGTCAAATCAAATAATAGAATATTTTGCATAGAAGGGTGATTTATGATAACCTCATGTACAGTATTATTGCATTGAATGCCTAAGTTATACTAAGATATAATACTTATCTTAATATATGACTTATCTTATCATAGACCTACAAAATTTGGATTGCATGCATATAACTGCCTGGAAACAGCTTTGGGTAAACTTGCATGCGAAGTCAAAGCAAATGATGCAAGGCTTGGTTTAAAAGAGTTGAATCAAGTGCTGCAAGGCTTCAACAATTAGATGCAAGATATTTTGATTGATGATTCAGCCTTGGAAAATATGGGATTCCAGACCAGTAACTCCAGTAAGCAGTTGAACAGCATTCGAACATGTTATTTGAAAATGTGTGACAATAAAAATTTTGAACTCTGCACTAAGTAGTAATTATGTAGTGATTACCTATTGATATATGTAATAAACATACTAACTATACCCAAGACCATTGAATGGTTGATATACATGTCTGTGACACAACCAGAAAACTAATTGGTTGAATTATTCATAAATTTGTTGGTTAAAACAGCCAAAAACAACTATTTAGAGCAACAACAACAAAAAAAATTTACTTTGTGGACCATTTATTCCTTGGCTGTTTTAACCAATTACTTTTTTGTTAAAAAATAAACTTAAACTCGGATGCATCTAACTGTATGAAAACTGGCCTTGTCAGTACTCTGATAGATATGATCTCAGTATTATATGTCTTTGCCAAGTCCTACCCTCACAGTATGATTGTGGTGCTGTTTATTTTTTATGAAATTGTTTTGAACTGCAGTGAGAATGTTTATTGAGGTTGATGACTGAGTGATTATTACATATTTCCTAACTGCATGTGCTGTGTATATTCTGTAACTTGTGTTATTAGTCTGGTACAATAGAAATTAAAAGTGTCATTTATGAATTTACCAGTTAAAGAATAATACACTCTCAACAAGTTCATGTATCTGTACTTATATAACTATATATAGTGTGTTTTCTTCAGGTAAAACTGAATCATGTGCTTTTCAAAAGGTGTGTAAAAAAGCATGTCTATTGGTGTGTTATATTACACACCTTCTGTGAAGGTGTGATATAAAGCACTTTCTACGTGTGTAACAAAACCCACTAAGGTGTGTTTGAAAACGCACCATGGTGTGCTAGAAAACACACCGAGGTGTGTTAAAATTTTGACAAGCAGAAAACACACCATAAAGTGCGTTTTGCAACACACCTAAAGGTGTGTTTAGCAAATCGTAACGTGTGTTAAACACACCTTAAGGTGTGTTAAAATTTGGACAAAAAGGTGTGTTAAATTAACACACCTTTTTTTAGAGTGTACTGAGAATAACACAACTCCTTCGCTCAGACGGATTTATTTAAAAAGCTAAAATGACAGCACGTCTCATGCCATTTAAAAAAGGTAAACGTGGTATAGCAAAACACAAGCCATAATGAGGATCGCAACAATACAGCAATAACATGCTATTTTCACAAAGTATCGCAGCCTGACACTTTTCCCGTTCGAAAGCTTCCATATTGGTTTAATAGTCAGAGAGATGTTCACTCCTCGAAAGTCAACTGTCAATGAAGCCACGCGTGGAATTAGGCACTCAATAGACCTTTTGCGTAATAGCATCTGGCCGCAAAGCATGACGGTAGGAGGCTGTATGTTGCTTCGGCATGAAATGGCCACCGAACAGGCGTGCAATTTTGTTTGGAAGAAGAAATATCGGCTTTTTGCAAACAATTTGAACTGATCGGTTGTATGGAATATTAAGAGGGAGCTCATGGCTAAAAATATTAGAAAAATTTGTGCATTGACAGCGAAGAAAATGCCTCGCGATGCGGTCGTGTTGTGAACGTTCTTTGGGAGAATTTTGTTGCAAAAAACCGACTGCTTCAAGTTAGAAAGGTGAGTTAGCTTGTTCAGCCGCGATCGGTCGATTTTTTTTACAGCACTACAACTATTATTAAAATTAATATTCCTACCACCTAAAATTTTGTAATTTTACCTATGGTTTATTACAATCAAGTCAATTTTAAAAATTTCAAAGCTAAATTTAACTATATTTATTATTCTAAAATTCTAAAAATTACTTCAAATAGACTTACGATAGATTAAATAGTTTATAATGGAGAGAAACTAAAACACGTCTCAGGCAGAGGATGAACAACAGCAGTAAACCAAGAAAATCACTTTTATCAACAAATTACGTGTTATAAACTTTGTAAACGTATTAAAATTCAGATATTTTCCCGCCAAACAAAACCAAGATGTGTAATGTCAAATCCGAACAAAACCATGACAACATTTGTCGATTTAACAGGGCCTAAAATCACGTTTTAACATGGGTAAAAGTAAGTAAAGCCTATTTACTGCTGGGAAATATACCAGAGATACTTGTTTTTAAAAAAAATCGACCGATCGCGGCTGAACAAGCTAACTCACCTTTCTAACTTGAAGCAGTCGGTTTTTTGCAAGCAAATTCTCCCAAAGAACGTTCACAACACGACCGCATCGTGAGGCATTTTCTTCGCTGTCAATGCACAAATGTTTCTAATATTTTTGTTATACTTAGCCATAAGCTCCCTCTTATTATTCCATTCAAAAATACTACCGATCAGTTCAAATTGTTTGCAAAAAGCCGATATTTCTTCTTCCAAACAAACGCCTGCTCGGCGGCCATTTCATTCCGAAGCAACATACAGCCTCCTACCGTCATGTTTTGCGGCCAGATGCTATTACGCAAAAGGTATATACCCATGATGCTTTGCGGCACGCTGTCGAACCTCCTCTGCTCACTAATGAAGAAAATCGTATTGTTATTTTGCTCACAACATGGTCGCCGTGTTGGGGAAGGAGCGAAAGGGTTATTTGGCTTTTATATGTCTAAAAGAAGAAGAGTTTCCCCAATAAAAAACATGAAACGGAAAGAAGAACAGCTTTGACTCACTATTTAGGCCAAATAACGGAGAAACAAATGGTATGATTCTGTTTTGAGAGTTCAATATTTTGTTTCGACACTGTTCGCCTTTGACAGGTTTCCACTTTTAAAATAATCTCTATATGTTTGGCATAAACAAATTACTGCATGGTTGGCTTGTTTGTACGATTTTTATTATGCACTTGTTGTGAAAGATTGCTAAACTAACTCGTTCGCTGCGATTACTCGTTCGTTTAGCAATATTTCACAACTCGTGCATAAAAATCGTACGCACTCGCCAATTATTCAGTAATCTCTATATAATAAATTTTCGACCCCCATCATAGGTGGCCAAGAAATCGGTGCTTTTTAACCTTAAATAAATCAATCTTGTACATAATGTTTCTTTTAAAGCTGTCAGAAACTCGCGGAATTGTTTTTCTCTTTGAATTTTCCTACTTTCGCTTATTGGCTGAAGTGGCAGCAAAAATATGTGAGCCAATAAGGGAAGGCATGAAAATTCAAAAATATCACGAATTGGCCAATTAGGTGACCCCAGCATAGGTTTCGAAAAAAAATATTTCTGCCGCTGAAAAAACTTTCAAAACTCTCGCATTTTTCTCGTGCTTTGGAAAGGATTTGAAACGGGAAAATTGGTAAGAATGTAGTAAAATTATCCGTGTTCAACATGCTGTAGTTTTTATTTCGTGGTTGCTCTTAGTTTCCACAATATTTGTATGTTTTTAAAGTGTTTGCATTAACGGCAGACAATTTATTTACATTTACGCGCGAGACTCACCGACTGTCGCACGAGAAAAAACAATTCCGCGAGTTTCTGACTGCTGTAAAAGAACCGATTTCTGTGTCTACTATGATGGCGGTCGAAAATGTATTATAAACTTTTACAGGACACCAGTAGTAGCAGGTTCGTTTACTAGTATTCTACTATTGCGAACATGCTATTCACCTTGTAGATGAAGACCCAATGTCAATGAGTCAGTGGAATAAATGTTTTCATGGTTTATCTTTATAATGTAAGTAAAAAAATCATTACTCATTACTCATTGCTCATTACTCTGAATACAAACACCCTAGTCAAGCTTCCTGCCATCGATATCTGACTGAATAAGAGGCAACTAATCAGACCAAGTCTGAATCTTGTTAAATTAGAATATTCTATTCTTTTATTTTAAATATTCATATTTATCTCAGAAATATTCCTGTTTTAACTACAAATATTCATATTCCAACTAGGTTTAAACTCATTATTTAATATCCTGCTTCCATCTCCAAAATTAACAGACCAAAAAGAATGGGGATGGTTAAGAACGTCAGTAAAGGCACAATTTCATGAATTATACAAAATGTTAGGCACCTGATAAGTTTGTGGTCCCATCAATATGCCAGAGAGCAAGTGGACTTGGAACATTATATCGCCTTCTGTGGATTGTTCTTAGTTCAAGAGCGCGTAAACGGACACCGGCTGGGTTAACTCTGCGCATTGCTTCTCTTATTCTGCTCTGTTGGATTCACAACCCTCTGCTCATCAGAAATCCTGTCATTCGTTGATACCCAGTGTTGGGAAATTCGGTCAAAATGCCTCTTAAAATACCATCCAAGTCTACATCGGCTATGGAGGAAAACGTACTTCTTATGCTTAAGCCGTATTCTTGCAGGCGTCTTTCTACTGTTCGAACACTTACTCCGACTAGGCTTGCCATGTTTACAACTGAGAAACACCTGTCAACGTAGAATTCGAGTTGTTCCCTTGGAATGATGTACCTAGGACGTACACGTTCTCCCATGAAAGCAGATGCTGGTGTACAGCTACAAACAGCCTGACCAGTTGCAAGAATATCTCGTGCAGATCCAATTAATTGAACAAGCTGTTCGTTAACTCCCTCAATATTCGGAAGGCGGGGAAGGATTCCGTGCAACCAATCAAGTCTAAAATGAACTGCGTCTATTGTATTCGGATCAATATTACCACAGGAAACAGTACGAATAATACCAATAATAGTGTTCCGTAAAGCTCAAAAAGACTGTATGTCCTCCGCTGACAACACTGTCACTCGAGCGTCTTCCATAATTCCAGATATTTTCAATGTAAATATAGCGTCATGGTACCAAAACTCTACATGTTGACAGCTGTTGAAAAGTTTTTGTTTTCGGTCGACGAAGCGGACCTATTATTATTTTGATTACTGCTCGCCATATTAGTTCTTGGCATCATGCTCTATGATTCTTGGGAAAGCGGAAAAATTGCGGGAACTGAAGCGGAAGTACGTCACATGATGTGCATGAGACGAGCCCGCGATAGTTGTTGTAACCGAAATTCATCCGAAAATGTGAAATTCATCCGAAAATATGAAATTCATTCAAAGATGCAAAATTTAAGCGAAGATGCAAGATTCATCGGAAAATAGCGCAATTTATCATGAAAAATGCAAAATCCATCAAAAAATTTCAAAATTCACCCGAAAATACAAAAAATACACGAAAATACACAAAGTTTCCGAAAAAAGTCCGAAGATACAAAGTTCATCCGAATGCACAAATTTGTATCAGAAAATACAAAATTTGTTTGAAAAATAAAATCAATCCCAAAATGTGAAAGGACAGAAAGCAAAATTACACCCAAAAATTTAAAATCAGATCACAAAATAGCAAGTTTAATATTGGCGGAAATCACTCGCCATAATTAGAAAGGGGAATGGTTTGGCAACGCTATTCAATACTATACACGATCTTCGGTTCAGTTATTTTGAATAAACGGGAAACAAACATTGCACAACTCGCTATGGTAATTATGCGCATAAACGAAATTGAGTTCATGAGCATAATTACCATACAAATTGGGTAATGTTTGCTTCCGGTGTGCTCAACTGAAGATAAAATACAGATAACAAAAGAGTTGCCAATCCATCCCTTTTTCTAAAATCTATGGTCAGATCCAGATACTAATTACAAATTTAAAATTGAGTATTATATTTAGTATGAAGGCAGTCTATTGTACTATATACATTTGTTTTTAATATTTTTCGCAACTGTTGATAAAGCAAACTGAGGGCTTAATGGGGCCAGATGCTAAAGCAATAGCGTCAGAGTGAAGTCATAATATTGATTATTTGAACTCTTTGCATTGTAGTTGGCTGAAAACCAATCGGAAAAGACTAAACATTTTAAATAATCATGAGCTTGTTAAAAATAGTTACGCTATCACGCACGTACATCTATTTATTTATTAAAGTCAAAAGTCAAAGTAGAACGTACGACAGTCTTCAGGCATCATCTTTCTTGTTGAAACATGTTTGTGTTCAGGTAAGACGTCAGGGCTCGGTTGTATAAAAGGCGTTTAGCTTAAGCGGTGGATAAGCAAAAATTTAAAAGCGCTCCACTACTGAATAATTTCCAAATTTATCAATTTTTAAAATTTGCAGAAGATATTGTTCATGACGTTCTCTAAGCATTTCTAGAATTTGAAACACAAAAATTATTTATCAACAGAGAAATTGGGCAAAATGTATATCTTGTTAGGGTAAAACCATGATTTTACCCTTAACAAAAGGGAGTCTTTCATTGGCTTTGTTGCGCGCTTTATTGTTCTGCTCCATTGTTTAGCTTAAGCTGTTAATATATGCAAAAGAAACATTAAGCTATTTTCTCCGGCTGCTGAAAAGGCCAATTTTCCACATTTCAAACACAATAACTCGGTTGATACTCAATATTTAAATGTGAAACTTTCTGATCATGTAGTAATTAACATCCCTTCGCTAGGAGATAAACCTAAAATAAGCGATCTTTTCTATAATTTAGCAAAGGTACTGCAACGTTGAATGCACAGTTTTAACATTCAAGAATATAATTGTTGATTTCAGAGGTGCTTTTTGCATTGTTATGAAATAATTTAGGTTCACTTCCTAGACATTGTCTTTAGTAATAAACAAAAAGTTGTTTCAAGTTTTTATCATTTATATTTCTTTCAAAATTATGCACACAAAATTGCTTAAATTTAAGCCAAGAAGACACTCTATTTTGGTAACTATGGCAACAATAACACTTAACAACATATTTTTCAAGACAGAAAAGCAAGCGTAACAACATAGTTAAACTATAGTCTGATAGCATTAGAAACGAAAAATAATTAGTTTTTAGTAGTGGACCCCCTTAAAAGCGCTCCTATTCATCTTGCAAATAATTGAACTTAAATTTAATTTTATCAACTAAATATGTAGTTCTTGGCGTAGTTGTTATGTTCCGACCCAAAAGTTTAGTTTGCTTTCAGTCAGTAGTTCATAGGCCTGTGTTATATATTCGACTTATCCCCCGTTTAAGCTAAACGCCTTTTATACAAGCGGTCCCAGATGGAGACGTTAGGGACCGGTCATAAAGTATCTGTTAGGGTGGGCCGGAGTGATTTGGGATGGGCCATGGAAAATATTTTCGTTGTTTGGATAGGCCACCAATTTTTTTTGGAATACATGGCTGGGCCAGGTTATGAACTTATAATGTACCCATCTAGCAGGGTACTTTAAAGGAGCAGTGTCATATTTCACGCATACGCTTCTGCGCATAATAAATTTGAAAGCGTTGGGCCAACGTTTTCAAGTTCGGAATCCAAGATGGCGTCCTCAAAGGAGGGCGAGCATGGTCTGAAATTCGATATTTCCGGATGATAAAAAAGCAACTGAATGACAAACTCAAAGGAAATTATGCGAAAATTAACGCAAAAGAATTATTTGGTGTACAATGTATTTAAAGCATGGAGAATGCAAAAATTGAGGCGGGATGTAACCGTTGGAATTGCAGTGTTTCACCGCACATCTGTTGCTCTTGCATACAGAAGAAGGTAAAAATAATGCAATTTATATGCTTTAATCAAGCTGAATCTACAAGAAATTCGTAAAATAGCAAGGAAATAAAGAAGTAAAATATGCGTGAAATGTGACACTGCTCCTTTAAGACTGATCCCTTACTGTAAATTGAATTCGCGTTTTAACTGAAAGCATACTTCAACGGCAACAAAATGAAAGAGCGGGAAAATAGGCGGCTCCATAATATTTAAACATGAACGAAGAAAAGCAGTTTCGAATGTCAATAACTTCTAACTTTAAATTAGGAAGCCTCGATAATATACTTTCATTCTGTGTCAAATGCAGTCAAACATAAAAGTTTTGCACGAAGCTAAAAAGTATATAGCCAAAACTTATTTAAAGTTTTGTGAAATTTATTTAAAGAGCATCTGGCATTGCGCGCATACAAATAATACAAATATTTTATTGAGCTTTTTTCTCATTTCAGCGTTCATAGAAGATCTGCGTTCTATACTTTTCTCGCTGTCGTTATTATAACAAGCTTTGTATGTCAGCGAGTCTCGGTGAATTCATACATGGTTGAATTGAACAAAGCGTTGCAAAGCAAGGCGATGACTGATTTCACGTTCCGTAACCTTACAATGAAAACTGTTATCGAATGTTTCTTTGCTTGCTTGGAAGACTGTCTGTGTCTTTCGTTTCAAATGTGCAACGAAACAGAATGTCAGCTGTTGTCATCCAATCAATTCCAGTCAACACTGGTAACAATGACAGAGTGTACTTATTACGACATGCATCCAACTGCGTCACAACAAGTAAGAACTTTAATTGCTTTTAGTGTTCTAAACTTTAGTATTAGTATTTTTACGAATACTACTGCCTATAAATTTTAATTTAAAGTGAACAGCCTAATATGATGTATATCTTGTGAGGAACGAATAATTCCACCAACAATTTTCAAAAATGAGAAACGTAGTGAAGGGCGCGTTCAGAACTCTAAATAAAGTCTCGCGAGTGATTCTAAATTATGGAGACATCAAAACAAATCTCAAGTTGAGAATTTATATTTCTGAGGCATTTTAGAATTTTGCATTTAATTCAACTTTGTAAATCATATTTTAATTGGGTTTTAAAATGCGACTCATTGAGCTTAATTGGCGAAATGGATTGTATCTGGCGGAATTTATAATGCATTGTATCTGGCAGAATTTATGAATAGCTTGTATCTGGCAGAATTTATAATAAGCTTGTATCTGGCGTAAATTATAATGCCTTGTATCTGGCGGAATTTATAATGCATTGTATTTGGCGGAATTTATAATGAGCTTGTATCCGGCGGATTTTACAATGAGTTTGCATCTGGCGGAATTCATAATGCGTTGTATCTGGCGGAATTTTTAATGAGCTTGTATCTGCCGGAATTTTTAATGAGCTTGTATCAGGAGGAATTTATAATGAGCTTGTATTTGGCGGAATTTATGAATAGCTTGTATCTGGTGGAATTTATGAATAGCTTGTATCTGGCGGAATTTACAATGCCTTGTAGCTTCCGGAATTTATAATGCCTTGTAGCTGGCGGAATTTATAATGCCTTGTATCTGCCGGAATTTATAATGCCTTGTATCTGGCGGAATTTATAATGAGCTTGTATCTGGCGCAATTTTTAATGAGCTTCTATCTAGAGGAATTTTTAATGAGCTTGTATCTGACGTAATTTATAATGCCTTTTATCTGGCGGAATTTATAATGAGCTTGTATCTGGCGGAATTTATGAATAGCTTGTATCTGGCGGAATTTATGAATAGCTTGTATCTGGCGGAATTTATAATGCCTTAATTGTAGCTGGTGGAATTTATAATGCCTTTTAGCTGGCGGAATTTATAATGCTTTGTATCTGGCGGAATTTATAACCTTGTATCTGGTGGAATTTATAATGAGCTTGTATCTGGCGGAATTTTTAATGAGCTTGTGTCTTACGTTATTTATAATGCCTTGTATCTAGCGCAATTTATAATGCCTTGTATCTGGTGGAATTTGTGAATAGCTTGTATCTGGCGGAATTTAGAATGAGCTTGTATCTGGCGGAATTTAGAATGAGCTTGTATCTGGCGGAATTTATAATTCGTTGTATCTGGCGGAATTTTTAATGAGCTTCTATCTAGAGCAATTTATAATGAGCTTGTATCTGACGAAATTTATAATGCCTTGTATCTGGCGGAATTTATAATGAGCTTGTATCTGGCGGAATTTATGAATAGCTTGTATCTGGCGGAATTTATGAATAGCTTATATCTGGCGGAATTTATGAATAGCTTGTATTTGGCGGAATTTATAATGCCTTGTATCTGGCGGAATTTATAATGAGCTTGTATCTGGTGGAATTCATAATGAGCTTGTATCTAGCGGAATTTTTAATGCGTTGTATCTGGCGGAATTTATAACGAGCTTGTATCTGGCGGAATTTATATTGAACTTGTATCTGGAGGAATTTATAATGCCTTGTAACTGGGGGAATTTTTTTGAGCTTGTGTCTGACGTCATTTATAATGCCTTGTATTCGGCGGAATTTATAAATTCTTCTATCTGGCGGAATATATAATGAGCTTGTATCTGGCGGAATTTATAATGCCTTGTAGCTTGCGGAATTTATAATGCCTTGTATCTGGCGGAATTTAGAATGAGCTTGTATCTGGTGGAATTTATAATGAGCTCGTATCTGGCGTAATTTGTATTGAGCTTGTATCAGACGAAATTTATATTCAGCTTCTATAGCCTATGATATGACATGGGCTGAACATGGGTTAAATATGGGGTAAAAATGGGGTGATGCAAGGGGTGGGCATCATAATATATGCATGATGTAAGTCAAAGCGAGCTCGGGCAAGTTCTTGCGAGAACGTCATTAAAGTTTTATGCCATGAAAGGCTGATTTCCACTGTTACGTTTCGTGTGAGCACGGAAAAGCTTAAATCTTTTTAAATTCTATCCAAGTACTAATTAATATAAGGAATGTATATAATAACATTCATGAAGTTTTGTGCTGTCCTTTTGTAATGTAAATAGCTACTAAAATGAATTAGGCATTATTTGTTCGTGGTCATAACATAGCATATTGCGGCGAGCATTCCCTTTCCGTACCACGCGCTTCCTCTGCGTAGTAAATGTAAATCACGCAAGGTCATAGTAAACGCCCTAGACGGTAGAGTATAAATGTGGAGAAGTTATCAAAAATAAAATAGATTCTAACTGGTATTAGTGTGTTATTGGAAGTCTCGGTACGCTACACTTATGTTCAATCAATTATTTCATAAGACAAATTAAACGGGTATAAAGTTTTATGTGCGTGCGCACACGTGGAAAAGAATTCGACAGTGGAAAGCAGCCTTAGCGAAATATTTCATCGCGTGGATATATATAATGTAATCTGTACAAACAACCTACGGCATTTACATTGTAGAATAGTACAAATTGTATGAAACTACATTTAAATTATGCAAAATGCATTCAAATTTTTATATCCATTTTACTTATTCTTCAATATTTCAAAAGTTTTTAAAATAAGGAGGTTTTAGCTAACCCCTATAATGTCCGCTAAGTCGCACCTTAACCATTTGAGATAAGGGACTTTTTTCGATAGTATCTAAGACTTTGGAAGTTGTACGTTCATGAGATGAATTTTTGTATATTTTTGTTTGCTTTTTTGCCAACAAAATTATAAAGAAAATATCAAAAAATACAAGCCATTCTGTATAGATTCATGGCATCTTAGTGTATCAGTCAAAGTACCAATGTGTTCAGAGCACGCCTTCAAAGCACAGCTCATCTATATTTGTGTTACTGTTATCACTGAATTACGCCACAATGGAGTTAACTTTGGTTTTCTGGCTTAAACCTCAAATAAGGCATTTAGCAATTAAGCCTAGTTTCTATCTGGGCGCAACTGTCGTAGCAAATTTATTCTCAACCATGTGATATAATGTATCTCTTTTGATCTAAGTTTGGATCAACGTACATACTCTACGTCACTTCGATATATTAACGAAATTCACCAGTTAAAGAAAAAAGGGCTTTACTTAGATTCCAAATTATCACATTTGCGGATACATGTACGCACAGCGTGCCTATTTTTAGCGTGCTTTTCATGTTTATCTCTTTTTTGTTTGCATCTTTATCTTCTTATTCTAATTTTACTCCATTTTAATCATTTTCTTCGTCCTGCCGTATCCATCTTGTGGACCAGGGCGACATGATTTGACAGTCTGGCAAGACTGGTACTCCTACATCAACTCCTAAACCATTATTCAAAGCCAAATTTCTCACGAAAAAAGCAAAATGATGAACTTCTGTAAGAGAAGTTACCAACCCATTTTGCGTTAACTTTACACTGAGGCCATAAAACTTTGGGGTAAAATTTTGTTGCATAAACACTTCAACCTTACGAAGCGGCTTGAAGTATGGAGTTTTTTATTAATTTACATTGCTTGGGTACTTACGGTGTAGAATAAATAAAAATATTCTGAAATTCAAATGTGTGGGTGTGTGCGTATAATGGGGTGTGCGCATTTTGAAACACATTAAAAATGACTTGCGCCAAAAATTTAAATGCTTAAAAGTAATTTTGAGTTGTTAGGTAGAAAATATGTTAGGTGCTTTATTGCTGTTCAAAGTTTCAATAAATTTGACTGAGTTTAAGCCATTTAAAACGTCGTGCAAACGTATGTTTTTCTCAATAAGAATCGTTTTTGTAAAGAAATGTTCCAATTTTAATGAAATCTCCGTTAAGAGTTGTATGCAAATTAAGTAAAACATAATTAAACATGCACAAAGCTAATTTTGCTAAAAATATGGACGTTCGCGCGACGTTCTGAACAGCTTAGACTCGAGCAAATTTTCTGAAATTTTGTACAGCAATACAACACCCGAGAAATCTTCCATCTACCAAGTCAAAATTACTTTTAAGCATTTACATTTTGCGCGCGAGGCATATTTAACTTGTCGTAAAAGCATTGACATAAATAGATCTGGACTGCCTGCTCGCAATATTTTCGCTTGAATTTTGCGTTATCAATTGAAAATCACGAAGACTGACGAATACTGACGAATATGAAAGAAATTGAACATCGCTGGCTCTTAAATAATACAAAAAATAATGGTCAGCAGTGAACTTCGTGAGCAAACGCTCTCATATTTCGGCCATCTTTGGTAACGCTTTTCAAAGCCGAGCTGGCAGTCCAAATGTATATATGTCAATGCGTAAAAGACACAACCCCCCTGGTATTGAAGTTTTTTCATTTCTCATTTTTTCGGTTTATTCTAGATTATAAGTACAAAGACAAGCTATGTTAATAAAAAACACGATCGTACATTGACACGCTTCGCGAAACAGAGAGCGATTTCAGATTTGTCTACTTTTTTTATACACCCTGTATAGAGATTATTTTGACATAGAGAAGCTGTCAAAGTCGAAACAATCTATTGAAATCTCAAAACAAATTCATAACTTTAACTTCATTACTTGCTCTAAATTTTGAGTCAAAGCTGTTCTTCCTTCCGTTTAACGATTTTCATTAAAAAAACTCTTCCTCTTTTTGACATAAAAGCCAAATAACCCTTTCGCGCCTTCCCCAACACTGCGGCCATGTTGTGATCATTTTTCTTCGCTAGTGAGAAAAACCGTACAGCCAATCAAAATGCTGATACGATAATTTTTCGCTAGTGAAAAAATCGTACGGCTAATGGAACCGCTTATTCACTTTCTCGACAGTGAAAATACGGGTTTTATTTCACCCGTTCACCTCGGATAAATCTTTATATGTATGGCATAAAGTAAAGTATCTGGAGAAGGAAACCAGTTGAACAAATTCTACCAAGGAATTTTACACTGTGGTTTTAAGCAAACTTTGCAAAGCGATAAATAAATAGTCTGTTTCATAGGCACTTTTTAAAGTGTTAGAACATTCATATTGACGACTTAGATCAATCGTGTAGAAGGGAAAGTGCCATAACATAACTGAACAAAACAATTTTTTTGAAAAATATTTGCTATACTTGCAACATCTTCAGAGTAATTAAATTATTATAATATGTACAAAAGCTTATATATAAAGCACAAAATTCTAAGGTTACAAAAAACGATTACAGATTTAAAATAGGCAAATCATAGTGATTTAAAAATAACAAAACTAAGGACATATAATATTACAGTTTACTATACAAAGGTGATGCAAGTATAGAACGAAACGTTAGCTAGCTTCATTAAATATTTTTCAAAAAATTTGTTTTGTTCAGTCATGTTATGGCTCTATTTGAAGCTGTTGTCTGGGCTTTGATATTCCTAGCGAAGTTAACATTCCCGCCCGGAGGCGGAGTATTTATTGCTATTGTTTTGAAAGATCGTATTGAATTTGTTTCAGAAAATCTATTCCACAACAACCGAATCTTTATATTGGGAGATGCTCGTTGTTAGCTGTCAGTTAAAATAACATGATGCAATTCTAAAATAAAAGAAATTACCCGCAATGGAAGTAGGAATCTACACCAGTTAAGACAGTGTAGAAAGGCATATAGCCTATACCCACAGTTGGTCTCAATTTACTTAATGTGCCAAAATGGGTCAAACTTCGACCCATGCTCGAATACGTTGCTCCAGTCTGGGGTGACCCTCTACTTAATGTATGACGCGCTATCACTTTACATCGCTTTACCGTGGGCACCTTCATAGATAGACATTCAAGTCATTTCACTTTGTCATTGACCCTCGTTATTGAGACGATATGGCTAATGTGCGGTAATGCCCAATACAGACTCCCGGCTATCATGATTATTAGTTTCTACAGACCTCCCCCCTTAAAATTCGGGCAACGTCAAAATAATCGCAATCAACTTAAAATTTACACCAAAATGGCAGTTTGTCCATATTTTTCGATAAAATATTCGCGAAATAAGAGAGTAATAAAAATCTGTAACGGAAATTATTTAATATGTTCTAGCAAATGCAAATCATAGGGTCTCTTATTATTAAAAACACGAATCTTTTATAGTTTTATTACAGCTGCATGTTGTCCATTTTTCTTCTTACGTTGTTGCAGCATTTCATTTTTGTTTCATTTTTAATTACAGGTTGGCGTAGCTTCATCTTCTTCGTGCTCTCCAGCTTGTCTTGTTAACCCATGTCATAATGGCGGGAGTTTCGAGCCACTGTTTCCTATAGATTATATAACACCACGTTTCAAATGCGACTGTCCGCCAGGTTATGCAGGAAACCTTTGTCAACATGGGGTTAAATCGTGCCGCGGCTACAACAATGGCAGTCGGATTCCCGGAATATACAAGATCTTCGATGATAACATGGAACTTTTTGACGTTTTCTGCGATTTTGATTTGAATTCAACAAACGCATGGACACTGATCCAGTCGTATGAACTACAAAACAAAAACACATTTGCCCAGATGTTTCCCATCGATTTTGCTGTCAATTCGACGTCTCCTCGTTGGGATGCATATCGTCTTTCTAAATCAAGAATGCAATCTATTCAAGAAGATTCAAGCAAATTCCGCGTGACTTGCAACTATGATACTGATGGTGTTGTTTATCGTGATTACCTTCAAGTGGCTACAGATCAAGTTGATATATTAACCCACGCGTCTGGTGGCTCGTGTATTTTGGTTGAGCAGATCGATATAAGAGGAGAAAGTTGTAAAAATTGCACCGCGCTTATTTTCCAAAATTCCCATCTCCCTTTACATAGTGATTCGTATAACCTCGCTTCATGGAATTGCGAATTTCAACCCACTGGAGGTCTATCCTGCCGTGGTAGCGGCGAAGATAATTTTGGTTTTTATGATTGTGCCAATCTAGCTCACAGGTGTTCTTCTGCTCAGTCATCCACGACACAGACTTGGTTTGGCAGACACTAATTTCAAACGAACAGTACAGTCATTTTTTGAGCCGGTCCACGTATTGTTTACATTTTATTGTTTTATTCTTCTTATTGTTAATTACATGGCATAGTAAGGTAAAAGTACACAATTTATACAAAATATATAGACGATTTATAGACTAGAAAATGGGCGTTTTTCAACAAAAGGTCAGTTAAAGTGTACATGGAATAGATTAAGGATACATAGATATGCAACTCGGGGTATTTCTTGTCTTACGTGGATGGCTTGGGTACGTCATACGCACGCTCATTTCTAGCAAGTACACATGCGAGATTTTATAAGGAATTAGACAGGGAAATGTCAAATAAACGGCGATATTTTAAGAAAACTTTTCGCTACATTACTTTGTTTCGCGGAAATATATAAAAAGAAGTTGCCCTGTATATTTCAAGCAACAAATGAAGCTATACTTTTGTCCTAGGCGCATTCAAAACGGCAGAAACCATTTTTCTGTATAGGTACTTTTATATTGAAATTCGAACAAATGTACTTGCCAGAAATGCGTGTTGATAATGATATGACGTAATCCGCGAGACAGCGAAATCACGGGTGAAGCTAAGTATAGCCAGTGGAACATCTATGTATTCTCAATTTATGTACAGGGTGAATAAAAAAAATCTGAATGAAATCTGAAATGTTATCGCTCTCTACTTTGTGAAGCACCGCATCGGTGCAGGAAGTATTATTAATATTGAAATAGATTGTTTGGGAGCTGATAATGTAGAATAAATTGAAAAGATAAGAAATTAAAAACTTCAAAACCTGTGTCTTTTACACTAAGTTAAATACGGCTTGCAAAACTTTAATGTCAAAAAATAATTTCGACTTGGTAAGTGGGTAGACAATATATCAGTGCAGTTGTATTGCTTATCAAAATTTCAAAAAAGTTTCTTGAGTCTAAGCCGTTTAATTAAAACTTCGCGCAAACCTCTATATTTGGAGCAAAATCGGATTTGCGCCTACTCAATTTATACATTAGCCTAATTTGTATAATAACTTCAGAAAACATTTATGTGAATTACAGCTTTACTTAAGAAAATTAACGATTCCTATTTGGAAATAAAGTTTGAGCGCTGCGTTTTGAATGACGTAAACACTTTTTAGAGCTATATTATACTTGTTAAAACTGACTCTACTGTATGAACAAAGTATGTTAACCTTGCCATCCTGCGTAAATTTGTATTATCGCCTGATATGACTGTAAATTTCGGTGTCCGGGCCGAGGCTATTTGATATTGTTATAACCTTAATTGGGTAAGAATTCTTAGGACGTTTAAAGTGGAAGGTAACTTGTAATTACCGTGTAATGTTGTTAATAAAATTTTAGAAAAACCTCACCAAGTTAGTGCTGAACTATAGAATATAACACTCAAAAAAGACGACGAATTTTGCAGCATTATAAAAATCTGAATGAAATATGAAATGTTATCGCTCTCTACTTTCTGAAGCTCCGCATCGGCGCAGGAAGTATTATTATTATTGTGTTTTTTATTTAAATTATCTACAGCTTCACCCCGCAAACAATTAATATTACTTATATTAGAAATGAATTTCCTACAATAATCCCCTCGCCACTGATGTTGTTATAAAATTTTGGATGTGCCATCTTGTGTAGTTGTGTATTTTATTTAAAATTATCTACAGCTTCACCAATGTGGCCTTAAATATAAAAGCATGTTCTGCGCATAATACTTTCTCAAATGAAAAAGGAGGGTAGTATTATGGGTGCCGATGGAGCCGGATTTTTGGAGTGACGCAAGCCCTCCCTCACAAGGTGCCGCATAAACTAATATGCGAGAGCGCCACGTGCTGATTGGTCAACATCGTTACGTACGCTATAGCCGTGCTCTGATTTGACGATTATAGGCGCGCTTTGATTGGTCGAGCAACTGCTGTTAGTATGTGTGTGACGTCATTGGTGTACGTGACGGGTGCACGTAACTGACGCACGTAACGGGTATCGTTCACGTGTGACAGGTACTTTATATGGTCCGTTTACGTCCGTTTTGGTCCTATAAGGCACTATGCGGCCTGATTCTTGCGTGAACGCCCTTCCCCTATGGAAATTAACGATAATATACGAATATGATAAATCTACTCAACTTGCAATAAGTGTGTTATGTGAGAACATTTTTTCAGATGCATTGTAGTGTATGTAACGTCCTCTATTGTACGCTGTTTATGTGTTGCTCATAACGTGTGCCTCTAATTTGTGTTTTATGTGCGTTGCTATGTGTTGTCAAGTGCAAGTAATTAAGGTGGAGGTGATTTGCCCGAATTTGCATATTCGAAAGTTATTAGCTTGTACATTAGCAAGATCATGTCCTCTTGACTCGGAGCCGAGCTTCTTAGAGTGTCTTGTGATGTAGGTTATGGCAGGAACATTTGTGAGTGAGATGGGTGTTTGAGGGATGGAAAAGGGAAGTGAAAAAAAGCATATTAGAAATATACGAGTGATTTGGTGAGTCATATACTAAAACTGGCGACGACGATAAAAGAATTTCATGGCAATAGTTCTAGATTTACGCGCTGTACGACCCTTCTCGGTATCGGACCACGAAACTCTTGCTCAATGATGGGAAAAGTGGAAATAAGCTCTGGATCATTATCTCCTTGCGTCTGGCGTTACCGACCAGAGAAAAAAACGTGCTGTTTTCTGGCATTTTGCTTACCCTGACTTGCAAGAAATCTGACTGCCCTTGAAAAACTGAACGAATGCTTTCATTCGCGCACTTTTCGCACACATTCTGACCATTTTTTAATCAAATAAACTGATTTTTTAATCCACTAAAAATAAAGACAGTTGTTGAAAAAGATCTTTTCTTTTTTAAAAGATTAAATGCAGGTATGATATCTACAACACGGGGATTGAAATAAAAAAATATAAAATACAACATTTTAAACCACCATGATTTCATCCAGGTTCATTTTCCGCTAGCTTTTCCACATCACAAGTCGCCTTCAAAACAAAAAACTTAATCTCGCTAATTCTTTAGTATTAATTCTAAAAATTTGATCTGTTTTCAAGCATTACCTTGGCATCATGTTCCCTCCTTGGAATTACCACGCGGCAATGTCGCAGCTGAACTGGACGTAAAATTTGGCTTCATCCACTCATTTAAAGTTTAACTGAAATTGAGTCCAAGTAACTTTTAGTTTACTGGAAAAAATAGATTGCTTTGCTTTGTTTTTGGCTTCGGCGCTTCTTCGAGGAGACCTTCTCCAGATATATAGGCAGAACTCATTGGACCGGCCAGTCCATTAAGGCAAAACTTAGAATGACTGCCGAAAAAGTTTTTTTGAATTTTTATACTTTTGACGAAATTAAACAAACGAAGGAATGTGCATGTAGAAAATTTTTGATATCGCCTATAAATCTCTCACTTTTCACTCGTAATTTAAGCTTAAAAGTCCAAACTTTTATTTACAAAATTAATACAAAATATATCAAAACAATTGCATCCGCCATGTTTGAAAATTGTTGGCAAAGATGCGTTTCATTTCAGTGGTTAGCATGGAAAATTTATGTAACCAATGATCTGGTGTGCACAAAATAGCAGCTTAACGTTGCGAAATCCTATTTTTCACAGAAGAATAACCGAAAAACTGCGGTTTTTTGAACGTGACAACCGGTGTATTCTGATTTAGTGTGTTAAAGTCTATGTATTTCAGGTACAAAAAAGTATTCTCCAACCCATGGCAACGAAACTCTTTTTCTAAACAACTTTCTGTGCCTCAGAATACGGGCTATTTTATAGATTTGTCTAGCAGAACAAATTTCGACATGCTTAGCAAGTTGCTTGGTATTTCTAATAATTTATCTGTTAGTGTTGAAACTGCCGATTGTCGGTTGAAAACGAACGGCAGCAAGGCGTGGCAGAAAGAGAAGAAAAAACCCGCAATAAAACAGAATAAAGGCCGGATACGAATGCAACTGTGAAAAGCACTTTAAGGACAATTTCACAAATTTCCCCAACCAGCCGCCCATAATCCAATTTATCGCTTAATAGTTGTTTATTGGTTTCTTTTGACATATTTCTAGTCAAATAAATCATCACTTTTTAATTTTATGCATTGAGGGATATTATTAGGCATATTTAGTGGTCGTTTTAACGAGTTGGGGACATCAAAAGGTGGTCGTTGGTCGTATTAACGAGGTGGTGGTATTAACAGGGTAACTTTATTAGGAAATGTATTAACATTTTGCCGGGACAAAAAAAAGATGGCTGTAATAACGAGGTGGTTTAACGAGGTGGTTTAACGAGGTGGTCGTATAGCGGGGTTCCACTGTACTAATATGGTAAATTTGTCCAACATATTTTTAGTATTGACTCTATTAACTTTTCGTACTGCAATTGGCTGCAAACCAATCAAAAAGAAAAAACGTTTTAATTAATCATGAGCATGTTAAAAATAGTTTCCCAATCACCCACATCTATTTATTAAAGTAAACTATCAAAGTAGAAAGTACCACAGACCTCAGGTACAGTCTTCAGGTATCATCATCAAAGTAGAAAGTACGACAGTCCTCAGGCATCATCATCAAAGTAGAAAGTACTACATTCTTCAGGCATTATCTTTCTTGGTGAAACATGTTTGTGTTCAGGTAAGTTTGAGTTCGCGCTTTAATCAAACTTCATACTTCAACAAAATGAAAGAGCGGGAATATAGGCGGCTGCATAATATTTAATAAATTACATAAACGAAGAGAAGCAGCTTCGGATGCCGATAACTTGTTACTTTAAATTAAAAAACCTCGGACAATATATTTTCACCCCGTGTGAAATGCAGTCAAACAAGAGTTTTGCACGAAGCTAAAAAGTACATAGCTAAAACTTATTTGAAGTTTTTTTTTCTCATTTCAGCGTTTATAGAACATCTGCATTCTATTCCTTTCTCTCTGTCGTTATTATAACAGGCTTTGTATGTCAGCGAGTCTCGGTGAATTCATACATAGTTAAATTAAACAAAGCGTTAAAAACAAGGCGATGACTAATTTCGCATTTTGTAATCTTACAACGAAAACTGTTGTTGAATGTTTCCTTGCTTGCTTGGACGACTGTCTGTGTCGCTCGATTCAAATGTGCAACGACACAGAATGCCAGCTGTTGTCATCCAATCAATTCCAGTCAACACTGGTGACAATGACAGAGTGTACTTATTACGACATACATCCAACTGCGTCACAACAAGTAAGAACTTTAATTGCTTTTAGTGTTTCGTCGTCTTTCTAAATTCAGAATGTAATCTATTCAAGAAGATTCAAGCAAATTCCGCGTGACCTACAACTATGATACTGATGGTGTTGTTTATCGTGATTACCTTCAAGTGGCTACAGATCTAGATCAAATTGATATATTAACCTACACGTGTGGTGGCTCGTGTATTTTGGTTCAGCAGATCGATATAAGAGGAGAAAGCTGTAAAAATTGCACTGCGTTTATTTTCCAAGATTTCCATCTCTCTTTAGCTACATAGTGATTCGTATTTCTCCGCTTGGTCGAGTTGTGAATTTCAACCCACTGGGGGTCTATACTGCCGTGGTAGCGGCGAAGATAATTTTGGTCTCTATGGTTGTGTAAATTCAGCTCACAGGTGTTCTTCTGATCAGTCATCCACCACACAGACTTGGTTTGGCAGACACTAATTTCAAACGAACAGTACAGTCATTTTTTTAGCCGGTCCAAATATTGTTTACATTTTATTGTTTTATTCTTCCTATTGTTAATTAAATGGCATTGTAAGGTAAAAGTACACAATTTATTCAGAATATATAGACGATTTATGGCCTAGAATATGTACATTTTTCAACAAAAGGTCAGTTATAGTGTACATGGAATAGATTAAGCATACGTAGATACGCAACTCGGGGTTTTTCTTGTCTTGCGTGGATGGCTTGGGTACGTCATACGTACACTTATTTCTGGCAAGTGCACATGCGAGATTTTTAAGGAATTAGATAGGGAAATATCAAATAAGCGGCGATTTAAAGAAAACTTTGTGCTAGGTTGCCTCAGTTCACATAAATATATAAAAAGAAGTTGCCCTGTATATTTCAAGCAACAAATGAAGTTATGCTTTTGTCCTGGTTGCTTTTTAAACGGCAGAAAACATTTTTCTGTAATACTTTTATATTGAAATTTGAAGAAATGTACTTGCCAGAAATGCGTGTGAATATGACGTAATCCGCGAGACAGCGAAATCAAAGGTGAAGTAGACCCAGAAAACTCTTGAAATTTTTGTGCCGCCGTTTACTTGGAATTACAGATTGTTAGAATTATAATTGTTAGAACTGACTCATGAACAAAAGTATGTTAACCCTGTTATTTTGCGTAGAAAAACGTAAGATTGTATTATCGCGTGATGTGATTGTAAATTTCAATGTCCGGGCCGAGGTTATTTGTCATTATGATAAACTCAGTTGAGTTAGAATTGTTAGGACGTTTAAAGTCAAATTTAACTTGCAATTCACCGTAGCAAAAAGATGGCGGATGTCAATTTTAACAGAATGCATTGCGATCCAAAAACGTTTAAAAAGCCAAATTAACGTATTTCGAAATGCAGACGGAAGACAGCAGCTTATGTTCACACTGGTGTTAAAATTTCAATCCAATAGCTTTGCTTCTTGTAGTCTTTTCCCTGGTATTCGTACTTGATACCCGCAATGCATTTGGTAAAATCGACATGTCGCCATCTTTTTTGCTACGGTGAATTACCGTGTAATGATGTTAATAAAATTTTAAAAAACCCCACCAAGTTAGCGTTGAACTATAGAATATAACACTGAAAAAAGACGACGAATTTTACAGCATTATACATCACGCAAACAATTAATATTAGAAATGATTCACATACAACGATTTCCTCGCAACAGATTTTATTATAAATTTTGGTTTACCATGTGGAGTTGTGTATCTTATTTTGAAAATTATTTTTAGCTCCACCAATGTTGCCTTAGATATAAAAGCATGTTCTGCGTATAATACTTTCTTAAATGTGAATAAGGGGAGTAGTATTATAGGTGCCGATCGAGCCGGATTTTTAAGGTGCCGCAAGCCCTCACAGGGTGCCGCAAAAACTAGTATGCGAGAACGCCGCGCGCTGATTGGTCGAACAGCGTTACGTACGCTATAGCCGTGCTTTGATTTGATAATTATAAGCGTGCTTTGTTTGGTCGAGCAACTGCTTTTAGTATGGGTGTGACGTCATGGATGTACGTAACGGGTGTACGTAACCGATGCACGTAGCGGATATCGTTCACGTGTGACAGGTACTTTATATGGTCTGTTTACGTCCGTTTTTGTCCTATAAGGCACTATGCGGCCTGATTCTTGGGTGAACGCCCTTCCCCTACGGAGATTGAAATTAACAATAATATACGAATATGATAAATCTACTCAACTGGCAATATGTGTGTTATGTGAGAACATTTTGTCAGATACATTGTATACGTAGTGTATGTAACGTCCTCTATTGTACGCTGTTTATGTGTTGCTCATAACGTGTGCCTCTGATTTGTGTTTTATGTGCGTTGCTATCCGTTGTCAAGTGCAAGTAATTAAGGTGGAGGTGATTAACACGAATTTGCATACTCGAAAGTTATTAGCTTGAACATTGGCAAGATCATTTCCTCTTGGCTCGGAGCCGAGCTTCTTATAACGTCCTGCGAAGTAGGTTATGGCAGGAACACTGGGAGTAAGAACGGTGTTTGAGGGATGGAAAAGGGAAGTGAAAAAAAGCGTATTAGAAATATACGAGTGATTTGGTGAGTCATATACTAAAACTGGTGACGAGGATAAAAGAATTTCATGGCAATAGTTCTAGATTTACCCGCTGTACCACTTTTCTCGGTATCGGACTACCGAACTCTTGCTCAACGATGGGAAAAGTGGAAAAAACCTCTCGATCATTATCTCCGTGCGTCTGGCGTTACCGACAAGAAAAAATAATGGTGCTGTTTTACGGCATTTTGCTAACTGCCTGCCCTTGAAAATCTGACCGCCCTTGAAAAACTGAACGAATGCTTTCATTCGCGCACTTTTCGCACACATTCTGACCATTTTTTAATGAAATAAACTGATTTCTTAAGCTCCTAAAAATATATACAGTTGTTGCAAAAAGATCTTTTCTTTTTTAAAAGATTAAATGCAGGTATAATATTTACAACACGGGGGTTGAAAATTAAAATATAAAATACAACATTTTAAACTACCCTGATTAACAAGGGGGGAAAACGTTGACCAATCAGCGCGTTTGTTTATATTTTGTGCTTTAGGCCAATCAGATTGCGTAAAATTCGCAAAACGTAAACAAAAGGAGCGAGGAAATAGTATCTTACTGTAAGCCTCCTGCAGCATTTAATTTTTTGTTTTTTATTCTAAAGCTAAAAAAATATGAGAAAGCGATTATTTTTCTACAATTTTGCCGTCGGATTTTTTCAGAATCGATCTACAACGAAAATTATTCGTGGTTGAATTATCACGAATTGACTTACTGCAAATGACGGGTCTACGTGTAAATTTCTTCACAGAAATTGTACAATTTATAAGCTTATTCTTCTAAAAATATAATCATTACCAAAACAATAGTTATATGTACGAGAAGGACTATATATAGTACTAAAATATTGATGGTAATATATTATATAAAGTATATATTCAAACTACTGTACATATCTGATCTTATTACATATTCACTGCACAATTTTAGCGGGAAACAATCGCGCGCTTTTCCTGAAAATGTTTGGGTTTTTTTCTCTGCGAATACAAAAAAACACTTTTGAAATCGATGAATCTGTTAAAATGCCTAAGTTTAAAAAGCAATGCAACAACCCTTTTCATGAAAAATGGTCAGGCCGAGAAGGAGATAAGGTTGTCAATCTTCGGAATCGCGGTTTTCTTGTTCTTTCAGTTGTTTTTGAGCAATACGTCCAGGCAGAACTAGGGGGAAAATCCTCTTATGGAATACAAAATCTTTGCATTGCGTGTTTGAAGAAATGCTTCACCAAACGCAAATTTACTGCATTGCTTCCAAATCAACAAGCTGAAGAGTTGAAAAACAACGTACAAAGACAGGTATGATCCACATGATCTACGGATCTATTATGATAAAAAAGATGAAAACGTTTTTTAAAATTTGCTTACAATTGTTTTCCTGTATTATTTTTTTAAATGCTAGCTGGTATTTGTCTCCTGTCTATATTAACTTTTATGCTAGTAATGTTTTAAAAATTAAATCAACAAGGTGATTACACATAAAATATGTTTAGCAAGGGAAGTTTTCTGAGACAAAGGGTTGCTGAGACAAGAGGGTAGGTGACAACTTAGTCTGGGCTGGGAGTAGCCCTGCACTTTGAAAGCATTTTGGGGAAAGGTGGGGGACCCTTTGTGGTTTTCTGCTGAAGTACAGTAATACATTAAAAACGATTTCCATGTATAAAAACAATTGATTGCACTTCTGCATTTAGCTGGGGGCATTGGAATCTTCAGCTGAACACATTACTACAAGCCAAAAATTAGAGGAAGAAAGGGTCTGCACTCAAGAAGGGGAAACATCAACAACTGTGAACTCACCCAACGTAAATAGCCAGTTAAGTGGTGAAGAAACAATTTCCTGCTGCTCCAGTCAAACCATTGAAATTAGCACGAGTCAGGAGTTGGAAGGCAATCCCAAAACCATTACAGCTTAGCAAGAGTGCCAAACTGATGATGGTGTTTTTCTGCCCAAAGAAAAATATGAAGAACTTGTACATAAAGCATCTTCCCATCCCAACTTCAAGAATGACCTAAACAAATTAAGACCTGTCATATCAAAAATGCCCCAACCTGAAATGGATCCGGAAGCATTTGAGATTATATGCAGAGATGCAGGTGCCAGTGAATTGTATTCATGCATACAAGAAGTAATAATGTTGGATCAGATGTCTGAAAAACGTAGAAACCTTAACAAAATGCGAACAATGGTTATAATGTATATCATGCTGTACCCACAATCACAAAAATGTAATTCATTTCAAGTCACACTATCAAGGACACTGCAGAAGTTTGGTATAAGCAGGCAAGGGCTTGAATCTCTTCGGAATCTTGGAATTGTTGCACATCCCAAGACAACCAACATACTAACAAAATTGTCCTCTTCAAGCCACACAAGTCATGTTGTTACATTTATTGAGAATGCCATTAAAAAGAACCAATTCCTGATTTTCGGCATAGATGACTACCACAATATACACACACAACACCGACCTGAAACAAAAACACAGACTAAAGTAGTTCACATGTCAACTTTGCTATTGAAAGTGTTTCCTGAAATCAAAGCAGTTCAACAACTGGAAAATGATATACCAGTACTACCAAAAAGTCCAGTTGAAATTCTAGATGTGAAAAAATTTCTCTTGGAAAACATATCGAGTTTGTCCAAAACATATGCTGAAAATATGCCTAGCTGGGCATCAGCAAAATATTTTGACCAAGAAGCTGAGAGGCAAAGGCTATTAATTCACGATTATCAGCAAACTGAAAATCAGCAGATAAGATGCATGGATAACAGCAAACTGGTTGATAGCATTGAGTTGCCTCTTAAATCTATTGAGAATGCCCTTACAGCTATAAACAAAATGCTTACCAGTGGCCTGGAAATTTATCTGAAGGACTTTATTGCACCCTTTGTTGGCGATTGGCCAATGCAGTTTTTTATACGACAACTTGTGTATTCATCTGCTCCTAATGTTCCAGCTGTATTGAAGAATGTGGTTCCGCTGATTGGTCCACTTCATATATCTTTGAATGCAAGAGAATGTGTCTTGTTAAAATTTTATGATATTTTTGCTGATCTTTACACCTTTATCTTCGGAAAGAAAGCAAAGTTGGCTAAGAAGCCAAAACCTTGGCGTATATCATTGCTGCTTGAAGTCATTTATGGTGGATGGACGTTGATCAGGGACATTAATCTCTCTATGTTCTACAAAAGCAAAGATGTCCAATTCCTTACACTATTGAATCTTCTTGACAATTATGTACCACTAGTGTTAGGTATTTACTCTATTGCTTTCAAGTGCAACAAATTTGAACTATTTGTCCAGTCCTTGCGTCATTGCTGGGTTATGTTCGTGATATTCCGAAGGCGTCACTATAACAAGGCCTTATTAATAACTCTGTCAACAATTATTTATTGGCAGGAAAATGGTACTTCTATGTTTGAAACCATTCATCAACATTTACCTTCATTTGATGAATATCCAGTTGAAAACTTTCATTCAGCATTGAGAAAACAAACCAAAGAAACTGATACAGCTGATGAAATCTCCCACAAGGCCAAAGAAATTGATGCTTGCAAGCATGAACTTCACTCCTTCCAGTCGGCGTTTGTTCCCCAGAGAAAGTTCAGTTACAGCCGAAAGCGCATCGATTCCCTAAAAGTGAAAGCAGCCGAATTCCTCACTCTGAAGTTTGAATCCATTTACAACGACCCCAACATGGCAATGGAACTACCCCGTACTCGAAGACAGCCAAAGCACACCAGTATGTGGACGCTTTCCCACCTGTTTGGTGACAAGATCGTAACCAATCAAGTGCTTCCACTGGGATTTACTTCCATAAAAAATCCACCAAACCCAAACAGGTACTCGATATATTATAAAAGTATCATCGAGAGACAACTGGATTGCAATTTTTGGGTTTGGTTTGTAGCAAACCAGTTGGGGTGAATTTAGACCCTGTGCATATACATGTATGTGACTGACATTGGGGGTTATTAGAGCAGAGGGGGCAAATTACACAGGGTCCAAACTACTGAAGTGGGCCCAGCTGAGCTAAATGTAGTCCAGTCCCAGACAGCATAAATACTGTACAATCGGCAGTTAGAAGTCCATGCTATATTACAAATTTGTACTGAGCCCTTTAATTTAGTGCCACACTGCCCTTGACAGTTTAACATACAAGTGCATGTTTTGACGTTCAAAATAGACCATAGCTAATATTCTACTGTGGATTATTATTTGCCAGTTTTAATTGTAAATAAGTCCATGCATAATTGCATAAAAAGTAAGGCATCTAGTATCAAAATATTCAGATTATAATATAATACTTACTCTTATATAATAATCTCTGATTCAGAAAATGCGACTTGATCAGCTGCGAGAAACTTAACCCTCTCTGGAATGTTTTCCGCGGATGTGGCCACTCATTTCATATTGAATGTGTTCTGCCAAATATTACACGATGCCCTGTTTGTGAGGAAACATTGTTGTCGAGCGTTGAAGATCTTGGGACGACTGCAAATAATGCTGTATTCACGCCTGCGACCAAAGATTTGGAAACAGATTCTCAAAGTGACGAAGACAATATTGGCGATGAAGAGGATAACGATGATAGTGACGACGTTGAACAAACAGAAACCGAACAAAATGAAACAACTGTAAACGAACTGTTGCAAAAAATAAGCCATTGGCACAGGCCATGTGATGCATTACTGTAGAAGTAAACGGATATGTCATGCTGTGACGCGTTTCCGCATGTTTACCGCTCCAGGTTTAAAAATATAACAATAATAATTCTAAACCGAATTCTAATGTACATTAAAAAACGGCATTAACGACATTCAATTCGTGATAATTTAACCACGAATAATTTTCGTCGTAGATCGATTCTGAAAAAATCCGACGACAAAATTGTAGAAAAATAATCGCTTTCTCATATTTTTTAGTTTTAGAATAAAAAACTAAAAACTAAAAGCTGCAGGAGGCTTAGAGTAAGATACTATTTCCTCGCTCCTTTTGTTTACGTTTTGCGAATTTCACGCAACCTGATTGGCTTAAAGCACAAAATGTAAACAAACGCGCTTATTGGTCAACGTTTTTCCCCCTTGTTACCCTGATTTCATCCACGTTCATTTTCCGCTAGCTTTTCCGCATCACAAGTCGCCTCCAAAACAAAAAACTTAATTTCGCTAATTCTTTAGTTTTAATTCTAAAAATTTGATTTGTTTTCAAGCTAAAAAAATTTTATTGCCAAGCAACAACACCAGCTTGGCATCATGTTCCCTCCTTGGAATTACGACGCGGGATGTCGCAGCTAATCTGGACGTAAAATTTGCTTCATCCACTCATTTAAAGTTTAACTGAAGGTAGAGTCCAATTAATCTCTAGTTCACTGGAAAATAGATTGCTCCGCCATGTTTTTGGCTTCGGCGCTTCTTCGAGGGCTCCTTCTTCAGATATATAGGCAGAACTAATTGGACCAGCGGCCAGTCCATTAAGGCAAAACTTAAAATGACTGCCAAAAAAGTTGTTTTGATTTTTGATACTTTTGACGAAATTAAACAAACGAACGAATGTGCATTACAAAAAATACAAATAGAACAGCAGCAAACTTTGTATATATACAACTATGTTTAGGTAAGAAATCGTTCGCAACTAATTAATTAAATACTCTTTTCGCAATTTAAAACTTACGAAAAAATCTAACGAAAACCAACACATTTCAAAACAAACCAAAACAAAACTAAATGTCAAGTGGAAAATATAAAAGCACATTCGAATCACGTATGAAAACGAGAAGGAGGAAGAACACTTGGAAAGCAAATTTTATCACCTGGACAATAGAAGTTTTGTGAACGTATAAAGAGTTTGGTATATGAAAGAGTTTTTTTTATAGCACTCACTCAGCACGCTTTAACCTAATAAGATTATTATCAGATTACTGTATCCATGAATTATTGGGATCATCACGGTTAGAGTTAGAGCTGGGGTTTAGGTTATAATTCATTTTACATGCATGAAATGACAATTCCAATTGGTATTGGAATTATCCAACGTGGTACCCAATAATGTTATTGGGGTACAACGTTCGGATCGGTTGAATATACAGAGAATGCATGACTTAAACTAATGCTATCTAATAAGCTTTTTATTAACCTCGCTTGCTCGGTCTGTAAAACTAAGAACTCGGCCTGATATTGTAGAAAACGTTTGATATCGTCTCCAAATCTCTCACTTTTCACTCGTAATTTACACTCAAAAGTCAAAATTTTTATTTCCAAAAAAACCCAAAATATATCAACCACAAAAATTGTCACAAAAGTTTTACGAGCCCAGTAATAAATGGAATAACAGTTATATCTCTCATGTTAATGTCACGTGAACACAGTGAACTCAATATAACTGGAAGGCTACCTGAGGCGGGAAATTTGAAGCCAAGTTGTTAGAGTCCTTCCCAGTCTTCCCACGCAGTTAAAACTCGGCCAAAAACAAAACAATGTATTGCGAAATCATTTAATCATTTGCAAAAAATATTGCAAAAATATACAAAAAAAACCCTCTCGTTTTGCGAGTATGTAAAGCTCTTTTATTGATACAAGTACTCAAGTACAACGCATACGGCTATCTTATAAGACTTTACAACTGTTTGTACAGAAATGCTCATCCTATGTCTTTTAATAGGCTTTTCTGATGAAAATATAAATCAACTTGCACAATCAGCGAGACATTACAGCGTGAATGATTTTGCATGTTTCTCACACTTTTTAGCCATGGACTCAATTCATAAAGAGGTTAATAAAAGCAAGCCTTTCAAAAAAAAATTAATATTAATCCTAATAGAACTGTAAGACTTAAAAATTGTGTATAGTGCAGATTTTATACGTCATCTTTTTTCATCGTCAGAGCGTATTTATTGTAGCTGTTTTCTAAAAAACTGTTCAAAAGTTATATAAGTAGAAGAGGCAACTGTAGTAATCAAGAGGTACTGTTTGGGGAAACATGCCAAACACATGTGTAATTCGTGGATGCAAAAACAGGGGAGTTCCTGGGCAAAAGGAAGAAATAACTATTGCTTTTCATAGGTAATGACAATTATGTTAATACATTAAAGAATAAAATGACAACACTTGGATAAATACAGAGATTTAATACTCTAATATTAAAGCACTATATGGGCAAAATACACAATTTTTTAGTGTAGATTCTACAGTCAACTACAAACACATCTTTGTTACAGCTGGAGCACTACCCATTAGTGAATACAGAAATATTTCCTTTCATGCATGTGTATAAGCAAAAAAGATGAATCTTTAACTTTATACTTAAAAACAAGACTTAAGTCATTAAGCTGCATAGCACCACAACTGTGCCATACTTTTTGTACTTGTTAATGTGACAGCTGTGCAGCCTAATAAGTTAAAGTATTTTGAGAGAACAAGAGACACTCCTATCACCAAATTCCCAGAAATCAAGGGTAAATTAGCTAAGTGTTTTATTTAAAAGTAACATGCAAATTTACCACAATTCCTGCTAGCATAAGTGGCATATTTGTAACTACTACAGGTTTCCTATGAAGAACAAGACAATATGTGAGAGTTGGGAGAGGTTTGTTCAGCATACCAACAAACTACCAGAGCCATGGAAAGCAGCAAGTTCCTGTCGCATATGTAGTGACCATTTCCAGCTTTCAGATTACATTCTTCCCCCTTCTTCGGAAGGAACATGCCGACTGAAAAAGTATGCAATACCATCTACATCCATTTCAGCAAATACAACCTCATCAGATGAGTTACACAGCATGGTTTATTCCAACAAGAGACCATTTCCCTCTTTGGATCCCGAGAATCTCCCACCAGCAGCAAAAATTCGAAGAACTGCAACTACAGATCAAAGAGAGGAGTTAAAATCAAAGTTAGTACAAAAAATTAGAAACCTACAACAACAGCTACGGCGTACAAAACAAAAAGTGAAAACTTTTGCAGAAGTCATTGAAAAACTTCAAGAGGCAAAAATTGTCAATTCAAAAGAGTCTGAAGCTCTTCACTCCAATTTTGAAAATATCCATCTGCATTTTTTGAATAATTTAAAAGATAATCTTAAAGCTTCACCCTCTGGTAGAAGATACACAGATGAAATAAAGGAATTTGCAGTAACTCTTCACTACTACTCACCAAGTGCATATAAATATGTGAGATCCATTGTTCCACTGCCACATCCATCACTTGTACGGAAATGGTCGTCATCATTTAAGTGTGAACCAGGATTTATTGATGAGGCATTTACATCACTCTCAGACAAGATTACCAGCTCTCCAAATGACAAGGACTGTTGCCTAGTAATAGATGCCATGTCAATACGCAAGCAAAGTCTTTGGAATCCTGAAAAGGATCAATATTCAGGATTTATAGACTTTGGAGATGCTATTCCAAATAGAGGGTCAGAGAAATTGTCGACAGAGGCCATAGTCTTCCTCTTGGTGGGTTCCAGGAGTCACTGGAAATGTCCAGTAGGATACTTTTTGGTTGACAAAATTACTGCTAAAGACCAAGCAAAGTTAATACTGAAATCCTTAGAAAAGGCTGCTAATGCTGGTTTAAAAGTTTGGTCAGTCACTGCAGATGGCACTGCAGTCAACCTTAAGACATTTGAATTACTTGGTTGTAAATTTGCTGGAACATATGATGAATTTAAAACTTCATTTACTCACCCTTCAACTGGCGAAGAAGTTTTTGCAATATGCGATCCTTGCCACATGTTGAAATTGGCTCGAAATGCCCTGGCACATCTTGGGTCCTTTATCGATAGTGAGGGTTCAAGGGTACATTGGCACCATATCGAAGAACTGCAAAAACTCCAGCAACAAGAAGGCCTAAATCTTGCAAACAAACTTTCTCAAAATCACCTAAGATTCGAAAATCATAAAATGAATGTACGTTTAGCTGCACAAACATTAAGCTCTTCTGTAGCCAATGCCATAGAATTTCTGGGAAAATCAGCCAAATTACCAAATTTTAGTGACAGTCATGGAACAGTAAAGTTTATCCGTACAATCGATCACTTATTCGACATACTCAACTCACGAAATCCTTTGGGCAAAGGTTTTAAGGCACCTCTGCGTCTTAAAAGCAAGGATTCCTGGGAAGAAATATTACTCTCTGCTGCAAAGTACCTACTCTCCCTGAAAACAAATACACAAACACCACAGCTACTTTCCAACTCTTTGCGAAAAACCTTTACCATTGGGTTTGTAACCTGTATTAAGACAACAATTGCTATGACCACTCAAATGCTTTACCTGCCTAGCAACCCTTTCAAGTATGTCATGACTTACAAGTTCTCACAGGACCATATTGAACTTTTGTTTTCATGTATACGGTCAAGAGGAGGTTGGAACAATAACCCAAACTGCCTACAGCTGAAATATGCTTTACGCAACATGTTGATGAGAAATGCTATCACAGCATCAAGAAATGCTAATTGTGTTGACTTTACTGGGTGCAACAACATCATTCCCATATTCCACACACAAAAGCACAGAAAACCAGATGACCAAGAAGCCAAGCAGGCCTCTGCAATTCAACCAAATTCAACTGATAAGATAAATTTCATTTGTAACCATCTAAATGAAGAGAGGCACAGTGAATTCGTTCTAAACGTTCTGTTTTACATTGCGGGATACATTGTCTCCAAGACAATTGAGAAGTTACAGTGCCCACAGTGCAAAAAAAGCCTTCTCCCACTTCCAACACAAACACCAGCTAATGGACATGATTACACACCAAACATCTACCACGACACTGGCACAGCTTCGTCGTTTACTACATTTGTCAATAAAGGCGGTTTGCAAATCCCTTCAACTTCGGTGTTTAGAACAGTAGAATACTGTGAACACGTATTTAAGGCAGCGGTATGTAAGGATGGCAAATGCATCTCTAGCGAAGGAAATTTGAAGAAAAAAATGATACTAAATGTCTGTCATCATTTTGCCCTGGATACAACGATTGATCTGTTTCCAGACCACGAAGACGGTGCCAATGAAATTCTCGTTGAAGATGATCACAAGACAAAACTAGTCAAGTGCATCGCAGATAAATACTTCACACTAAGGCTGTTTAACTATGGAAAAAAATACACCAAGGAGATCGCAAACGAGGGAAAACAAAGTGATCGCCAACGGCTCAACAAACTAATATTGTTTAGAGGTCAATAGTTTGAGTAAAAGATTAAATGAGAATTTGTTATATACTCCCTGTTTAAAAAAAAGTTGTTGTAGCTTGTATAACTGTTGACTCGATGAAATTCGAACATTGAACATTTGCCTTTTAACACAGCCATCTGCCTTTCTACATTCGTGGTAATTAATCATTTCGATTAAACAAATATATTTGTTTCATATTGTGAAGTAAAAATAAATCTTTAAAAAATAAAAATTCGCTCTCCAACTCGCGTTCTTACAAGCTTCGCCGTCGATCGTCTTGCCAAAAACATTCTGCATTCCTGCAGAGTTCTCGCGGGAGTGATGGGCGCGGGACATAAACACGCGTTTCTGGAAGTCAAACACGCGTGTCTGGAAGTCAAAATTGGCTTCAAATCCTGTATTACCGGCTTCACTGAAGGTAGCCTTCCAGTTATATTGAGTTCACTGCGTGAACATCACGAATATTACACTCCCCACAGTTTTTTCAACTCCATGATAAACTTTAACAAAACTAAACAATGTAATAGTTCATCTTAAGTCACATTCTCTTCGAACAATCTCACAAATCACAGCAGAATTACGCCTAGGTCTTGCATCTCCTTCGGCAGCTGGAGTAACCGGATCAACCACAGGTGCTTGGTCGTTTCCCCTTTCCTCCTCATTTGCTTTAACTTCGATAGAAATGAGATGTTGCACGACTCTGCCAAGATAATCGCTCGCTTACCGATGCTCGAAACTTTCACTATTGCTGATCGAATCTTGCCGTCCGCCCCGGGAATCAGCTCTGGTATCTTGGCAAGTTTCCACATGCACCTTGCTGTAGAATCCTTCGTTAACAACACAATATCTCCGGCAGATATTGTACGATTATTAGTTTTATGTTTTACAATGGATTGCTCTCTCAAACTCGTGAGATACTCTCGTTTCCACGGTTATGTCAATTGCGATAACAAGTTTTTATGATGGCGAGCTCTTTTAGTGAACAATTGCCGTAAAAAAATGAGCGAAGACAGACATTGAGATAGCGAATTTATGAAACTGAGCATATCAATTCCAAAGTAATTTTTTTCTACTTGTGAGTTTATTTACGAAGAAATTAAAAATATAGATGTTGTGTAAGCCGGGAAAACCAAGGCGAAAAGGGGGATTAAAGCCAATTTGATTCAGTTTTTCCTGGGCTTTTAATTGAAATACTTGACATCTAAATTGGGTCGAATATTAAATGAAAGCTATCAAAAAATTGTATTTGATGTAAAAAGTTTTAAGGCTATAGGTAAAATAATTAAAACATCTTTAACATTGAAGGGAATTTTATTGTATTTTACAAAATGGCAGTTGTTTTTGTATTTTTAGGCATTTCTTTTTTGTCTAAAGTCTGAATTATCTAAATTATCTTATATGAAATATAACTTTTTAACAACTTGATATGCGGTCCGATCTTTAGCGTTAAAGCGCTAATGACACGAAATTTTCGATTTCGTGATTTTTACTCATTTTGATAGAGATTATTGCGTTGATTTCAAATCTGAGAACCGTTTTTAAAAACACCTCGTAGTTTTTTTTTTCTACAGATTTTCAAAGTCACGAAATTTGACACTTTGCATGCGAAAATTGAAGTCGAGCTGTGACGTCATAACGATGACACAATTCTTTGTCCCATGTGTTTTGTTATAACAATATCGCAACACTTCGCGAATAAAAAATGTAGACTCTTGTGTTGCTGGCGGCCCAGGTCGTGTTAGCATCGTCAATAGACTTTATACACAAGGTATATCTTTTGCACGGCTTCCCTTCTGATGAAAAAGACCGCAAACGAATGCGGGAGAGGAACAGATTAAAGCACTGACCGAATTTCGTGTTATCTGCGCCTTTGTATTGACATGTTCGACGCACTTTGAAGAGACGAAGAATCTTGGAATCTTTGCTGCAGTAGGTTTGACAACAAAGCTTGTAGCTGATGCTATTCCGTCAATCGATGTAATGCTAGGCTTTTACCGCACAACTGAATGTATATCCTCGCGCGATCGAAGATAGGCAAACAACTACTGAACTACATGCTGTTCATTATTTATCATTTTCACATTTATTCATATATGTTTAATACCCTGTAAACGTATTTGCGTGAAACGAGTGAAACCACTTATGTTGTGAATATCTTGACAAAAGGCTAATGCGCGTTATTAATAATCTACTGTTTACACTTTACAGATTCTAGAACCAAAATGAATGTTCTTATGTGAGTAATATTTCAACATTTTGGCTCTATTCAAGCAATTTGCTGGGCTTGAATAGTCATTTACCAGTTTCATTTGATTGGGACTTGAAATGGTACCGAGGTTGAAATAGTACAAAATAAAACTAGGGGGGGTGTTACTAGCTATATTGGTTGCACAATTTATTATTCAATTAAAACTCGAAATGTTATTCTATTTAGAACAAGAGCAAGTACAGCAACAACAGGCTCACTAAGCTTCTACACTAGCTTCTGCATCACAAACAGGAACCAGAAGACAGCCAATTAAAATGCACAAAATATCTCTTTCGTTGTAAGATGTCAACACCTGAGTGATTGACTAAATAGAGTTTTCTGATAATTTTATGACATATCTTTTGTCCAGTGACAATGCTATAACAATAAAATAAGAAATAGTCTATTGATCGTCAGCTGGTCTGCATGTTATCTATAGTAACTTACAGCAGATTATTTTGCTATTATGTGTGGTAAATTACTTAGAATGTTTGCATATCTTATGACTAAACCTAACCCTATGCTAGTGCTAATCTTGTCTTGTAGTACCTTATTACCTAGTTATGTTGTGCAGAATATGATATGATATATGGAGATAATGTCCAGGTTGAGTCTGATGCTAAACAAATAAATGATGTACAAATTTTGCGCATAGGTCTTTGTTAATATGTTAAAACCCTTTAAGTGGCAGTGTAGCAAATCTGCTACAAATAGAAAACCGAGCGATTTTTTTGCAGGCTGGGCCTGGTTGCTACTTTTACCCACAACGCTATGCAGCCCCTGTTGTTTACATTGTGGCAATGGCGAAAATTTTTAACAAAAGTGGTTTTGTATTGAGAAAATGATGGTCAAATAGGAGTGATTTCGGTAAGTTTTAAGCCTCTAAGTTTGTTACAATGTTCTATCTTTGTAACGGGTGCTAGGGTATAAGTTTTTGTGTATTTTATTTTGCAATAAGACATTCTTTTCCTATCCTATTTGTGTGTACGTATAAATTCGTTTGAGCGTGTAGAATAATTTCATAAAAGTATTTGTAGCATATATGCTACATTGCCACGAAGTGGTCACTAAATCTAGAATTACATAAACATTATATTTTTCATATTACGAATAGCATGTGCTATATTTTACTGAAATGTCTTTTCAATATAGTTTATATAAGTTAATATTCCTGCTTGCATCTACACAGGGGCCTCTTTGATGCAGACTTCACCATATTTTAGGTCTAAAATCATGCAGGAGTCAATTCTATCATTGCCCATCCTCCCCCCTCGGGACACTCCCGGGAATTTGCAAGCAATTTTTGCGCGGGGGGGCGGAGATTGTAGTCGGTAGTCTTTTTCCGGGGGCTGGGAATTGTATTCCTCCCGGGCATTACGCGCGTGTTTGCGTTTGCTGTCGTCTGAAAGTGTGAATGAGGACGTGCACGTTTCGATGGACCTTATTTTCCAATGTTTATTACAAAATTGAAGGTGAATTTGTTCCACAAAGTTGCAATATATGTATATTTAACTAGTTTAAGTATTTCAAATCAATTCCAAACTGTATCTCGTCTGTGCGCCGAACGAAACGCGAGCGTGTTTACAATGATTGCAAATTCCTCCGAGCAACTTGCACATCAATTATTAAGGGTAGTTTACATGAATCCGGATTGAGTTACAATCCGAATCGAACTCATTCCCTTTCTGTTGTTACCGTAGGGGATTGAAGTATATTTGTTTGCACGGATCTGGTTGATTTACAACTTACTCATGTAAACAATATAAGTCAATCCCCTATGGTTTCAGCAGAAACGGAATGAGATCAATCCGGATTCGAAATCAAATCGGATTCATGTAAACTAGCCCTTACAATATTGCTCGCAAAAGAACATCCGGTTTGACTGTAAAACTGTATATTTGTTACATTTTCGTTCATTTGTTGATATTAGGCATTTGACATGTTCATATTAAGATAATGAAAGGTGTGTTTGAAGTTCAATTAACTGGTTTAAAATTCACTGCCACACTTAAAAACATTTAAAACTTGTTTATCTTATTGTTAAGAGTATTGTTATGATTCACACATGGAAGATATTTTGAAAAGCGCCCCCCCCCCCTCTTCGATTGAGCGCCGCCCTCGAAATGCTCGAATATAAAGCTCTAAAGCCGGTTTTCCACTAGCGAATTTTTTCGCGCGAAGCGACTTTTCTCTTTTGTCTAAGCTCAATTAGTTCCGCATGGTTGCAGCTGAAAGCTCAAGAACAAAGGGAAAAAGTCGCTTCGCGCGAAAAAATTCGCTAGTGGAAAACCGGCTTAAAGCGAATTTTTTCGCGCGAAGCGACTTTTCTCTTTTGTCTAAGCTCAATTAGTTCCGCATGGTTGCAGCTGAAAGCTCAAGAACAAAGGGAAAAAGTCGCTTCGCGCGAAAAAATTCGCTAGTGGAAAACCGGCTTAAAGCGAATTTTTTCGCGCGAAGCGACTTTTCTCTTTTGTCTAAGCTCAATTAGTTCCACATGGTTGCAGCTAAACGCTCAAGAACAAAGGGAAAAAGTAGCTTCGCGCGAAAAAATTCGCTAGTGGAAAACCGGCTTAAAAATTGTACGAGCGCTGCAGGCTGCTGCGCTCAAACGAGTAAAATGCAGTATAGCTCATTGCAAAACCAATCTGGGATGAGTGTAGCAGCTTGTTTAATAATAATATCTGTAGTTATTGACTTTATCGTCGGTTTTAAATAACAGGACACATGTACATTTACTTTTTATGCCATTGTTAATTTTCCCCCTTTTCAGGCCATTTGGTCAATATTCAATAAGTCGGTGTGTCCCAGGGCCGGGCAATTGTAATCATTTCTTTGCCCAGGGCCCGTGCCTTGCAAAGCTTTTCTTGCCCGGCAGAAGGGAATTGTACACTTAAAGAAAAAATACATGCAAATTCCCGGGGGAAATGGGCAATGATAGAATTGACTCCTGCATTATATATATTTGTGTTTATGGACATATACTGTGTACACACTATACATCAGCAGAACTATGCTAAGGTTCATTTATGTTCATAACCATAGTGTTGTGGGAAATGTGCTGAATAATCAAATGTATGTATTTTTTTAGAAAATGCAGCAAAGAAATCCTAAAAAGCTGTCTTGAGGATGCTTTTGAGAAGATCTTCAATGGAAATGAGTTCGAGGTAGAAGACCTAAGCTCTGATAAAGATGGCGATGATATTGATTATTTCATCCATGCTGGACATTGTTTTAGAAATTTCTGAGAGCTTGATAAGCACCAACAAATAGGGGTGCACCAGAACCCGTTTAGTTCCGGCCGGAACACAGATTTTCAATGGTTCTGGTTCCAGTTGGAACTGATGTAAAAAGAACAGCCGGAACCGGAACTGTGTTTGGATATAAAAAACAACTAATAAGCAGAGATACTTTTTCTTACAGCAACATAGGATATGAGATAATTTATCTTACAACAACATAAGATAAGAGATACTTTATTTTATTACAACATGAGATAAGGAATACTTTATCTTGCAACAACATAACAATCATAGAGTCATTCTTGGCATATATGTGCATGAGTGGTGATGTTAATATATGGTTAAGTCAGTTCTGGTTCCAGCAAGTTCTGGTTCTGGCCAGAACTCAAAATATTGGTTCCGGTGCACCCATACCAACAAAATTGTTTGAATGGAAGCGACCAGTGATAAGCAAGGCACGCCAAGTAAGTGAAGATCTCCTGAGGAAATCGATCCATCTACAGGAGTGAAAGTTGGTTGTAAACACACCAACTACACCTTACCATCAAATGATGCATGGTATGATCAACTTGGGCCTTGACCAAACCCCACAAAAGGAAACAACAGTTGGTGTCGCTTTTGCAAAGATGGTTTTTCTGAAATCTTTCGCAGCAAATGCAAAGTATGTCTTTGAAAGAGGGGGAAAACTGTTTTGTGGACTGCCATACCAAATAGTAAATAATTTCTATTGAGCCTTTGAACTAATTCTAAATAGTGGATTTTATTGAATGTTTGAACTTGGGGTTGTTGAACTTGTTTCGTATATTATTATATATATTTAGTGGGGGTTGTTAAATATCGGGGAGTGTATGTAGTTTTATATATACTTTTTATATGCTTTTTCAGATATAGTAATGTAATTCTAGGTAAATAAATAGTAAAATCAACAAAAAATCTCTTGTTTCTTCAATAAAATATATTGTCCAGTTATTGTATTTTTTTACCCTTATGCGGCAATGTAGCATATACGCTACAAATTAATCGCCCCCTTTGAATATCAAAAAAATTTTTTTTCTTTTTTATTGGAATTCTAGGCTTACATGAAGGTTAATTTTGCCAGAAAATATTTTTTTAAAAAAAATTAAATATTTGCCACCTTTGTATTGACATTTGCTTCTTATAGTATGGTATATACAAACTGGTAATGGTCTTGTATTGCCCCATGCTATTATTTATTCCGCACACCACATGATGAGCTATCTAAAATCAATTGTCCTCAGTTGTCTATAAAAATATATCACACTAAAATTATGTTTAGCTCACATTTTTGTCTTTAAAAAATTGGCTTGCCCAAAAACTAGCATTTAACCATTGCTAAAAAAACTCTATGCTTTGTGAAGCAATTTGATTTCGCACCATCACAATACATCAAAGTGACAGTAGGTAACATTTTCTTGTAATTGACATTTGCACCTGAATTCAACACGACATTTTTCCATGATTGTATTTGGCAAGTACGGCCATGCAAGTATATATCAAGCAAAATGCCAGTAAATTGTTTCAAATGCTTATCAAATACAAATTATATAAATGCATAATTAAATTATCAGTAGTAGATGTCTTTATTTGCACCAAAACATCCAATAAGATACCTGGTATATGTGTTATTAAGAAACAGTTACAGGTGTCATATTTTTTATACAGCAACATGAACTAATATTCAGATGTCATTTTGTCTTTTGTGTACTATTAAATCGTAACACATCTTACAGGTCATTTAGCGGAATTCTAACTTCACTTCGCATCTCTAAAGTCAAAGGAGAAGCCCACCTTCGTCGTTTTGTTCCACTTCGACATCACGAGGCCGAGCAGGAGGTTCGCTCCCACAGTGCCGTAATCCGAGTCTTTATCGTTTCCTTCGCTGATCCTGGACTATTTGCGTTTAAATTATCAGAAGAAGTTTCCCAATTATTAGTCATTTCTCGTGATTAAGACTCAAAAATTAGCTTAATGTAAGCCCGAGCACTCGTGTAAACCATAGTGTTAACAAAGCAGAGCCTGGCGTGTGTCATGGTTATGACGTCACATGACAATTTACATTTTTCGCATCTACTAGCCATCTTCAAACGTAAAATTAATCAACTTCTATATTGAATTAGAAGGCAAATATGGTATCAAATGATCAGAAAGATTGAAATTTTATATTTTGAAAAAGTCTCAACATCGAAAATTTCGTGTCATTACTACTTTAAGTATTTCGACTCAAAACTCAAAAAAAACTTTGTATTGAGTTTGCCCTTAGTCAATAATTAACCATGCCAGATTTCTAAGAATTCGTGATTATCAACAATTTGTTATTTTTGTAGGACAATGCCAACGAAGGCAAGCCGTCGAGTTGGAACATTCTTCGAGAAGATTTTATGATGGGAGGGAAAATGAAAGATTAGGATAAAGTTACGATGATATGGAGTACGATAACGAGGATGAACAACAAAATGTTAGCATAGATAAGGAGGAAAGTGAATGAGGTTAAGAATCTTGGTATGTGGAATGAAGCATATGGGGGCAATGAGTAACGTCATTGAACAAAATTAAATCCCGGTTTAGTTGGAGAAAGAGTAGCTGCATGTGATATGTGAGGAAGATAGTCCCTAAAACCTGGTTCCGACCTGCCATAGTAATCTTGCATGGCTCTAGAATACAATCTTATTTATCTGATCATACACAGAAATGCCAGTTGGCTGATAAGATGCCATCAGAGAGGAATGTGAAATGTGGTTATATCCCAGGGGTCCATTCTTGGTCCACTCTGTAATGTTTTATCGCATTTTATTTAAAGTATGTAACTATCTAAAATATAAAGACTTCTCTCTCGCTCACTTAATCCCCTGACCACATGCATATCTCGGGTCCCGGATGTAATCACGTGATCACTACATCACTCGTTCCTTAAAAGAACAAAATACCAAACCTGACAAGGTAAATGTCAATAAATAGTAAAACCACCTGATTGTTTGTTGTTACAGTTTATGATATATGAGCAGAGTCGATATATAACCTGTCCGTAGTGCTCTGTATGCTTCCTATTCCTTGCTGATCTCCTGACCATCAACTGTGCATCTCCCTGCTGCGGCTGCTCTAGGACAACTTCACCCTGCTGTGGCTGCTCAGGCACAACTTCGTTCCTTGGTCCAAGAATGTCCGTCCCTTCATCTTCTTCGTCTTTCGCCAGCGCTTGAGGAACTTTTCTGAAAAATGACGAATTTCTGGTGATAATGTGACCATTCCGTTCCACCTTAATTTTGGAACCCTTGATCTCTTTCACTTTATACGGATGGGGTGAGAAATTAGTTGACAGTTTGTTGCGTTTTTTTGCTTGACTAGTACCAGGTCACCTACTTCAATGTCGCTTGAGCGCGCTCGGCGTCGTTAGTTTAGCCTCATGTCTATGCTGTTCCTGGTTATGCTTGGCTTCTTTGTGCCGATTAACGACTAACTTTGATTTAATTGTGGGAAGTTTGCCCTGTATATTGCGGTTAAAGAGTAGTTGCGCAGGCGGAATTTTGGTTACCGAGTGTGGTGTTTGTCGGTAGTTAAGCAAAAATTTTGAAAGCTGTTGTTGCCACGGTCTGTGTTCCACCTGTGCTGCCCTCAGAAATTTGCCTAAGGGTTTCATGAACGCTTCAGCCTCTGCGTTCCCTTGGGGCCATAATGGTGTAGAAGTTGTATGCTTTATATCCATGTTCACCATGTACTGTTTGAATTCTCGTCCCTGAAATGGTGGCCCATTGTCAGATGCTAGTTGGGCTGGGATCCATGACGTGCAAATATTGTATCACGTTTGGGAATGACGTGCTTGGCTGATGTTGACTTTAAAATCTCTACTTCTGGATACCATGAATAGCAGTCAATAATTATCATTTATATACCCGGAGCGAGGGGGATTCGGTGAAATATTTCCTGAAGTGATGATATGTATTTTTATAATGAGAAGTACAGAAAATTCCTTTTAATTTTTTAAATATTTGTGTTTTCAACGTCCTTGTCCTCCAAAATACTTTATAATTCTTCGTGAAGTTCGTCAAACTTTTCGCACATTCCGCCATTTTTGTTTACGAAAACTTGCCAGTCTGTGCTTGCGTGTACAAGCGTTGCCATGACAGCGTGAGATATTTACTGTATCTCACTTTAAAAGTGAGATACAGTGAGAAATCTCCTCATCACGTGGTGGAAATACGATATTTTGATTGGACAATTTGAATTTGAGGTATAATATGGACGATTATGTAATGTCCTGATGGAAGTGGCCCGTAAAAATCAACTTTTACCTGTTGCCATGGTCTGTCTGGCCCTGGGGGGGGGGGGGATTGTAATGGCTCTGGTGGGTTGGGGTGTGCATTTGCTTGACACGATAAACAGTGTTAAAGGATGTTCTTTACTGCCTTATCCATCCCTGGAAACCAAACTGATTCCTGCAGAAGTGCTTTAGTTTTAGCTTGTCCCTGGTGCCCTTCATGTGCAATATTGATAACTTTCTGTTGCAGGGCTGATGGAACTAATATTCAGGTACCTCGGAGCAATATGTTGTTGTTGCGATCAATTGTTATTTCATCCTTAATGTGTTTGTAAGGTCGTAATGCACTAGTGTTTGCCCACTGTCCTGTTCGGATAGCATTACACAGGGCAACAAGGCTGGCATCTTCCTGTGTTGCAGTGCTAACTTCATTTATAGTAATTGCACTTGGCAGTGCTGTTGTGGTTAAAAAATTGACATATGTTCTTGTTTTGCCTAGCAAGCTTTAAGGACACTGGGTGCCGTGACAGAAAATCAGCAGGGTTATCTTTGCCAGCTTTATACACCACATCAAAATCATACTGCTGTAACCGCAATAGCCATCGTTCTATCCTGGCTGGTGGTTTGGAGACTGGATTTGCGTAAATAAGAGCTAATGCCTTCTGGTCTGTATATAGTGTGAAGGGTGCCCTATATAAATACATGCGAAAGTGTTCAATACCCCACACAATGGCAAGTGCTTCTTTCTCAGTTTGTGAGTATCGCCTTTCAGTGGCTGTGAGTGCTCGACTACCATATGAGATTATTTTTGCTTGTGTAGCCCCCATTGGTCTTTGTGCCAGAATTGCGGAAAGACCTACTTGGCTTGCATCAACTAACAGGAGGGTTTCTTTAACAGGATCAAAATAGTTCATAACTGGCTGGCTTATTAATGCAGCTTTGAGTTGTTGGTATGCGTTTTCATGTGCTGCATTCCAGGTAAAGACTGTGTTTTTATGAGTCAGCCTACGTAGTGGCTCGGCTATGGTGGCAAAATTAGGGATAAATTGTGCACTAAAGTTTGCCATCCCCAATAGGCTCCGTATTTCGCTTGCTGTGGCTGGAGTAGCACTGTTGGCTAGAGCTGATAGTTGTTTGGGATCCGGGCTAATCCCTTCCTTACTGAATACCAAACCAAAGAATTCAAGATGGTGCTTTAAAAACACACACTTACCCAGATTGAAAGTTAGTCCACTGGCTTCCAAACGCTGTAGACAATGTTCCAAGGCAGTATTGTGTTCTTCATACGTAGCACCAAACACTAAAATGTCATCGGCGATATTCCGAACACCTTTAATGCCCTGGAGTACTTTCTGCAGTGTGTGTTGAAATATTTCTGCTGCCGAATTCGTGCCATAATTCAACCGTTTAAACCGATATAAACAGGTGTGTGTAGTGAAGGTCGTAATGTATCGACAACTTGGGGCCAGCTCTAACTGATGATAAGCTTGGGATAAATCAAGCTTAGAGAAAAATTTTGCTCCATTAAGTTCCAGTGAGATGTCCTTGACTGTTGGGATAGGGTGACGGACACGATTGATGGCATTATTAGCCGCTCTCGTGTCAACACAAAGCCGGATGTTGTTATCTTTCTTTGGAACAATCACAAGGGCGGAGATTCACGCTGTTTCTTCAGTTTCCGGTACCGGTTCAATTATGTCGTCATTTTGTAACTTTGTTAGTTCCTGTTCCACTTTAGCTCTTAAGTGAAATGGGATTCGACGTTGTCGTTGAGCGACCGGTTTGACAGCTTGGTCAATAATCAGCTCAATCTGTTTACTCTGCAGTTTTCCTTGTCCCTGGCCTGGAACACTCTGCAGTTTTCCTTGTCCTTTGCTGGCATTCGAGCAGGGTGATTGTTTGTTGTTATTGTGTTGAGGTGGAGAGTGATAAGCCCTAACTCTTGGGCTGTGCCTGCGCTGAGAAGGCACCCGCCATTCGCTTCAGTGACATATATCGTAGCCACTGTCATTTTTCGTCTGGATTCCAAAACTGTCTGCAACTTGCCTTTCATGCGCACGGGCTCACATGTGTTAAAGGGATAGGCTTTAACCTTGGTCTTTCTAAGCTGGACTGATGGGAGTTTGTGAAATGTAGCTTGATCAATGACATTGATTGTTGATCCAGTGTCCACTGTAAATTTTACCTTAAACCGACGTATCTGTTAACAACAGGGTTCGCCTTGTCCCTGGTGTTGACCGCATAACAGTAACTGGACTCGTCACTAGAGCTGGACTCGCCAGTTGTATTGTCTGGTATATGTTCTACAGGCTGAATTTTTTCAGCAGAGCGTCTGTTCTGTCTCGAAGCTTCAGGATCAGGTTTTGAGGATCTGCAAAGCTTGGCAAAATGGTTGAGCTTGCCGCACTTGCGACACTCTTTACCGCGGGCAGGACATGGGTTGGTTTCATGCGGCCATTCTTTACCACAGTTTCCAGGGCGTAGGAAGCATGCCAAAACTGGGGGGGCACGAAGTTCCAGAGGCACTTTTGGGTAGTAAAAAGGACACTTAAATTTTGATCGGAAAATGGGAAAGCTGACTGCCAAAGCCGCGTTTTGTAAAGTTTGGTCACAAGGCTAATAGTCTGGTTTGTAGTCTACCATAGACTGTGAATTATTTGGGAACTGACAAATAGTAGCGTAGCTAGCTCAACGATTTAGTCCTGCCATGCAAACATTTCCGTGTTCATTGACTGTGAAATCAATAAATTTCAAAAGAAATGAGTAATAATAATAAAGTTGAAACAGCAATAGCAGGACTGAATTGTTGGGCTAGCTACGCTACTGCTGACAAATCAATACAGACAAAATATAAATCATTATACCATTTCATAACATTATATAACATATGTATTTTAGGACGAATAAATTCTCATGGTTCCTATAGCCAATATTGTTTGGACTTACGTGTGCGGCGCGAAAACATAACGATTGTTTTATATGCAATATCAATAATTATCACCTCCAAAGTATCAATAATTGTCTCCTCCAAAGTTAGAATGTGCCAAAATATCGTAATCGCCTGTCATTTTTCTGAGCAAATTCTCTAGCAAGTTTGATCAGATCAATATTATCTGTTTTCTCCTTGTGAATATTAAGCACCAAGAGATTGTTATATCTTTTTTCTGACATCGTATTTCTTAGGTAACTCTTTATTTGTCGTTGTACTGAAAAGGACCTTTCAGCAGACGCTGCACTTATTGGGGCCAAAAGATATATTTGAATCAAATGCACAACACTTGGCAAGATTAATCGATTTTGACCATAGTTTATATACCACTGAAATCACCGTATCTAGCGACGTTGCACGTTTGACGTCAGGCAAACATTGCTTCATTAAACTATGTAGAAGTTTCAGTTCAGCTATGACTTGATCAAAATCAATTTTGTTACTGTACGTTTTCCTCAGAGTATCGCTGAATTCAATTGGGTCTTGGTTTGCAGCATTCAGGAAAGCGATTTCAATTTGTCGAAGTAATGCATAAGATTCTTCATCGAATCTTCGATTCAACTCACTCAGGCAGGCATCGATTGCCTCGAAATATTGTGCGCGAAACATGGATTTTTCTGATTCGAAATGGTGCTGCTCGGCATCGCCATGCTGCAAACGACGAGGCACTTTGTGTGGACGAGGAATGACTGGCTCTTTTACCATGCTGAGGACTGCCGCCTTTTCAGATATTTGCTCAAAGAAAACGCCGTAATCGTTTCTTTGCTGCTGCAAATTTTCTTTTAAAGCCTGTACTCCTGCCATGGCAGTTTGCGCCAGGATACCCTTCGTTTGCATTGAAATGGACAGCTGCTCTGAAACACTGAAAATGTTAACGGCAAAATGTAGTCCAAAGAATGTTGTAAACTTGGTCATTTTTGTTGCAAGACCTTCGGATTTATCATGACTTTCACGAGTTGATGCGGTTTTTGATATACTCAGTAACGTATCATACAAGGCTTCATAACTTTTCAACACTGCTAATATCGCCTTTGTTCTCACTGTCCAACGAGTAGGACAAAGAAGATGTAAGCTTTGAACATGCTCGCTGTCTCCCAAGGACTCGCAGTTGCTTGCAATGCTCTCATAAGTAGACATTCTCAAAGGAGAGTGACGGATAAAAACTGCCAAATCTTGGACAAAGCTTAGAGTATCGCTAATAATCTTGCTCTCATTTGCACAACCTTTTAATGCCAAATGTGTGGTTAGCACAATGGATACGGAAAGCGGTCGGGTTTTCATTCTGTAGCCGAGCTGCCACGCCACTAAGATGGCCGCTCATGGTTGCCGCCCCATCGTAAGCCTGCCAGAAACAGTCGTCTAGGTCGAGACTACATCTCAGCAAAATGTCTTTCAGTGAAGCTGCTATAGTTTCTGCATCGGGTTTGTCAGTCAAGTACATGCCAATAAAATCTTCATGGGTCGTTAGATCGGACAGCGATACCTATCGAAGTATACACGTTAGCTGTTCTTTATTGCTGATATCGCGAGACTCGTCTGCAATTAACCCAAAGAAACCAGAGTTATCCCGAATGTCCTCTAAAATTGATCGTAAGACTGCTTTACCCATCATTTCAAGCAGCTCGTTGTTTATAACGGGACTTAAGTATTGTTTATTTTCAATCCAGTTGGTCAGTTCAGGAACATCTTCGGCCCTGGTTTTTAGCAATTGAATAAGATTACTGTCCATTTGATCGTGACCTCGTAACGCCACGCCCTGGCGTGCGAGACACTTAAGACTACTCAGCTGTTTCAACAATAGATATCGATGAAGTTTTTGGTCATCTTTATACTTGCTATCAAGCTGAGCCCCAACATTCATTTTACCATTGTTCAAAAAACCAATTTTTTCTACTGCCTCGCTGTGGAAATGAGATTTGTTATGCTTTTTAAGTTTTTCTTGCCATTTTTTCCAATTGCTAAAAGTTCCTGCACAAAACACGTTCTCCTTATAATTAGTAAATATTATTTGTCCCTTTTCGCTTGTCCTTTTGCAATAAAAACACGCTATTCCACCTTGCGTTAGACAATACGTAGCCCATGGATATTTCAAAAAAATTGACGCTGGACACTGCCGCTGTTTCCCAACAGAGGACGTCTACCTGACAGATGTTTTCTTCAATTCATCAACAGTCGGGTGGTATATACGATTTTGTGTGCAACGGGGTAACTGGCAACTTGGACTTGGAGCATTCGAACATTCAGTGCTGCACGTAGGAGTTGATTCTGGGACAAACGTATCATCTAATTCACTTTTGAGTGTGGTTTCGTCACTTTCGTTTGGTACAAAAATGGCTGGGAAAACGGAAAAGGAATCACTTTTTGTTTCAGAGCAATCGGGATCGTCAGCCACTGCAAAATAATTTTCCTCATTGCTGTCTGTTGCAGGCTCTTGGACTATATCTACTACAAGCGAATTCGAATTGTCATCGTCACTACTGGTTCCAGAGTCGTTGTTTACTGGACTTATACATGTAGATATAATATCTTCCCTGGACGTGGAAGGCTCCGAGACGGATTCGAAGTCATCTTTCCGGTTGTTTTCTTGCAAGTTTCCCTGCGTTATATTTGTGAAACCAAAGCTACTAAGTTTTGGCACATTCAAAGCTGCTGCGTGGAGTTTCGCTTCTCGCTGTCTTTTGCACCGCTTTTTATTTGGCATTTTTCATTGATCATTAGTCATTACCATTCTTGGTTATTCATTACATTTAATGCAAAAAATGATATCGTATTGTATCTTAAACACATCGAAAAGCAGTCATTGTTTACACAAAAAACGTGAATTTAAAACGTTCAGTGTTTCCACTAGTGTTTCCAGGGTACATCTGAAATTCCTTTAGTTTCCTAAAGGATTACCGATACACTATTATATATATATATATGGTATCAAGGGGCTTTATTATTGTTTAAATTCTGTTTAATTTTGTCAAAAATTAGAAATGATGTCAAAAAATAATTTTTTTATGGCCTTTATGCGTTTATGGCTGCTATAAACGTTCTTAGAAAACAAATAGGGCACCTTCATTGTTTTTAGGTAGGTAAGCTTCAAAAGGACATATGTTTCACAAAAAGGGCACTTTTGCTTCTCAAATTTTTTTTAGGGGGGCATGTGCCCCCCCGTGCCCCCCCCGGTTCCTACGCCCCTGACAGTTTCGACACTGCGATGCACGAGGTGTTTGACGTTGACGTGGTGCTCTCCGCATAACGCGCAGTTCTTCTTGGTCGTGTTGTTTCTGCTCGATAGCGGCTGCTTGGAAAGCGCTCATTTCAAGTTGCCTCCCCGCCACTAAAAGATCTTTTAGTGTTATTTTGGGGTCCCGGAGTGCTTGCTTCCTGAGGCGACTGGAGGATCCTTTTACAACAATCTGAATCATAATTTCAAAATCGGCGTCCCCGAACTCACATCGTTCTGCTAAAGTCCGTAAGCGGGTATAATACTGGTCAATCCATTCAGTCGGCGCTTGTGCCGCTTCGCGAAATTTGTAGACTTCATAGAGTCGGTGTTTTAGGGGCTCAAAATGCTCCGTTAACTTGGCAATGGCAGTGGTAAGATCGTCGTCGTCACCGTTGTCTGGGATCTGACGAAATATCTTTCGAACGCTTGGTCCAACTTGGTAAAGGAATATCGCACGTTGTCATTTCTTATCCGTGATTCCTGTTGCAACTAAATAGGTCTGAAATTCTTCGATCCATGTCTTCCACTTCGGTGCTAGATTGGTGCCTATTTCGGCATCAGGGTCAAACGGAGGCATGGGTTGTAACATAGTGGTGTTAGACGTGCCCATCCTCGTCGCCAATGTAATGTTTTATCGCATTTTATTTAAGGTATATATCTAAAATATAAAGACTTCTCTCTCGCTCACTTAATCCCCTGACCACATGCATATCTCGGGTCCCGGATGTAATCACGTGATCACTACACACTCTTCTTTCATATATGCATAAACGTTTTAACCAGGCTACCTCGATTGTTTGCTGACGATACTAATCTTACGGTGGTTGGTGAGACCATAGGGGATGTTGAGTTGGCCATAAATAACGACCTAACACGTATAAATGAAAGGTTATTGGCCAATAAATTGAGCCTGAATGTTACGAAAATTATACATTGATACATGAAACTACGTTTTTCTGCTCTATTATGTGTTGTATGGCAAAACTATAAGCTTTCAGATTCGCCATCTTGAATCTTGGAGAATACGTTCTCCCACCGTTACTTGAAGTATAAGATTAAAAATCAACTTCGCGCGCCTGCGATGTAAGGAAACATATTGCCACGTGACGACATTGCCAAAGAGCAGAGACTACAAAGAGAGACAGGTTCAGTAAAAAAAGCCTAAGGTGCTTTCGTGTAATTCGTCATGGGCGTCATGTTTCTAGACACTGCCCTAAACAGAAGCACATCCCCCTCCGAAAATGTTAAAGAGGGCTACTGATACAGGGGGGAAGCACCTCTGTTTATGTAGCGTAGCGAGGCACCGTAAATTACACTCGGTTTTAATAGTTTCTTTACTCAATATATTACATGTGCAACCCTTTTCTCTCGGGGTGCATGGTCACTCTGTCTAGATTACAACAAAACGTCTCTTTTAATATTTGGCTAATTAAAGTATCATGTTACACCATCCCTCAACAATAATATTCTTGCCCACAAGAATTACAAATACAATTATGTTTCCTCTGGGAGTATTACTACACAGCAAAGTCGTACCGATCAGGCGCGTGAGCATTTTGCCTGAGGTTCCTAGGCCTAACCCGTGGGATATGCGGAGCATTGTCGCAATCACTGATCTGAAAATAGATAACCTGGATAGAGTTTCTATACCTACAAAATCGTGGCCACTTTTGATGTCGAACACCCGATTCTTGGGACCACAAATGAGCACCCCAAATCGGTAAATAGTGGCAAAATAACCAGTGCTCTGCATGTTTTCTACTTAAATTTGAATCTACTAGCTCAAAACAGTGCAAATTGCTCCGATACAGGCATACAACTATGAATGCACGCCTTGTTTAGATGCCATAAGTGGTCCCAAGAATCGGGTGTTCGACATCAAAAGTGGCCACGATTTTTGTAGGTATAGAAACTCTATCCAGGTTATCTATTTTCAGATCAGTGGTCGCAATGAGGTCGAACGTTGCCTGTGGGACCACCCTGGTCACCCCCGAGTTCTGGAGCAGGACAAACAACCTTGCTGCCATTCACTGGTGCATAGCCACGCTTTAGCCGATCATGTTGAGCCACCGTAATCTTTCCTTGGTTCGATCTTATTTTGTAGTCAACACCCATCCTACAAACAATTTCAAATGGCCCAATCCATTTGGCCCCTAATTTCCATCGTTTCGGTCTGCGCAGGTACACTGTCTCCCCCGGGGCGAATGGGCGCCATGTCTGAATTCTTTCCTCGTTATTTTTCCTCTGTTTTTTCCTTGCTTTCTCTAAATTCTGCCTTGCTACCTCCCTTACTTCCTGAAATACCTTCCTAAGCGACTGAGTGTATTCTGATTGCGTCCTGGGGTCTTTCAGTGGCAGTCCTAATTCTAATTCCAACGGTAATCTGGGAATCCGTCCAGAAACTATTTCGTATGGGGAGGTTTGTAATGATTCCTGCCGGCTAGTGTTGTATGCGAAAACTGCTGCGTCTATCCATATGTCCCAATCATTGTCATGTTTTGTACAAAATGCTGCTAACATATCTTGTAATGTTCTGTTCTGTCTCTCAACTTGCCCGTCACATTGAGGGCGATACGCAGTTGTTCTGGTCTTTGTAATTCCCATTACATCGCACACTTCATGCATTAACGTGCTTTCGAAATTTGCCCCTTGATCAGAGTGCAAGACAACTGGAGGACCGAAACGGCTGAAAACTCTATCAACAAGTATTTTTGCGACCGTGGATACCTTTTGCCAATATGTGTTTGTTACCGCGATGTGTTTCTGGTAAGGGACCCATGTAATCTAAAGCCCAAAATGTAAATGGCTCGCTAACTTGTAAGCTTTGCAGTGGGGCCGTGCCATTGTTGGCCGTCGGTGCGGGTGCTTTTCTTTTGGCGCAGATGTCACATTGGCGAATGTAATTCTCAACTGCATTAACCGGAAACTTAGTGTTAGCAACGGCTTCTTGCTCAATTAGGGGGCAAAATTCCGCTAATTTGCAGCCTTTCGGTAATTCGATTTCGTTTGATGTAGTATTAGCTATTCGTACTGGTACGGTTTTACCTGCAGGGGTGACAACTAAATGGGCTACATGTATTCCTTGTAAGCGTCTAATACTATCTGCCTGACTAACTGATATCATGCCAACCTGGGAAATATATTTCGCCTGTATCTTACCTTCAGTTACCATTTCCGATCGAGCCGGAATTGCCACTACTTCATGCACAATCACTTTACTGACACCTTTCAACTGAGATTGCACGAGTACCGCATTGCTTTTGCTCGCTTCACTGGGGGAAACGACCGGTGAGTTCGCTTCTGTCATCACAACTCCGTTCGATTCTACATTCATTGCTGGATGCTCCGCATGTATTGGGTTTTTCCCATAGGTCCCCACTAACTGATAATGACTTCGCCCTCCCAAGAAATCCCCTCGAATACTTAATTTACGCTGTGTAATAAAGTCCCATCCCAAAACACAATCGTACGGTATATTACTACTCACAAGAAAAGAACTATGATAGTTGTGTTTAGAACGTGAAAAAGTCACGATTGTAGATATGGTTCCTGCAATATTTAAGGCGCCTCCGGTAATTGAGGTACAACGGTGCGACTGCGATGTATCTAATCTACCACCGTCAAAATCAAAGATATTATGAATTCTATCACTAATAAAAGACTTCATTGATCCAGTATCTAACAAAGCATTGACAGGTACACCGTCAATGCAACAGGCAACAAATGGATGTTCAGGCAAACTGTCATTGGAAACATTAAATATTACTAGATTTATTAATAAAGTCACAGTTCTTACTTGTTTTGGGGCTGTCTACCGGCCTGTGGTTCCTCGAGACGGCCCTTGGAAGTTTAATGGCGCATAATTTCCACATTCACGGGCGAAGTGTCCGTACCTCCCGCATTCGTAGCATTGCACGTTGGAACGGTCTTGGCGTTGGCTGGAGTTGCGGCATTCTCGAGCAATGTGGCCTTGTTTTCCACAACGAAAACACGTGACATTAGCTCGTGGACGTTGTTGTTGCTTGATTGCTGCGGTATACAACTGCTGGGAAGTGGCAACTTGGTCTTCACGCGTTTTCTGTCGAGTTACTAGTTCGGTCATTAAACCCACGAGTTGGTCGATGTCCGCTGTCTGTTTGTGTGTAGCCGTACTTGCGCTCGTGTGTGCAGGGACTTCGTGGTCTTCGATCGTGCGATAGCGTTGAACAAAACTCAGCATCTCGCTTAAGGTTGGTGTGGGGTTGTGAGCCAAAAGTTTTCCACGTATAGAGCTTGGAAGACCACGCATGAATTGGTGGGACAAAAGAGCAGGCTTGGCTTCTACAGTTAGGTTCGGATCGGCTTTTTCTAGAAGTTGTTCCAACTCCCATTTATAAACCGACGGGTCTTCACCAGTGCGCAGCATTCGGTTATCAAATTTCGCGTAGTAGTTTTCCCTTTCGACTGGTGGGCATAGGGCTTGCTTCAGCTTTTTTTGTTGCGGCATCGTAGGCAGTGGCGGATCCAGGGTAAGTCAAAATACATTATTGTAGCTCAATTTTAAATTCAAAATAACTTTATAACAATGTCATAGGTTATGAATTTCAAAAGAGTAAAATCTAACCAATGAAGTTGCTTTGAAGGTATTTTAAAATGTAAATATATCGTAGAATGAGCTGTGGTAATTTATTTTGACTTACGCTAGATCTGCCACTGATCGTAGGTAGCTCTTTCTTCGGCAGGGGTGGCGTAGAAATGTGTAGCTGCGCGTCCTCGTAGAAACGCAGGCAACTTCTTAATTTTGTCCTCGTCTTTCCAACCATTGGCTAAAGCGCACGCATCAAACTCTCGTAGCCACAACACAATATCGTCACCGCCTAATCTGGATGGAAGAATGCTCGCTGTAGCCATTTTTGTTAACGTTGTTTTTCTCCGACTTATTTCACCGCTGCCACCAGTTGTAGCGTAGCGAGGCACCGTAAATGACACTCGGTTTTAATAGTTTCTTTACTCAATATATTACATGTGCAACCCTTTTCTCTCGGGGTGCATGCTCACTCTGTCTAGATTACAACAAAACGTCTCTTTTAATATTTGGCTAATTACAGTATCATGTTACATTTTTGGCAAAGGCTAGAAACATGGCGCCCATGACGAATCATCACGAAAGCAACTTACGCTTTTTTTTTTACTGAACCAGTCTCTCTTTGTGGTCTCTACTCTTTGACATTACCATTAGCATTAAGCAATTTTTATTTGACATGCTTTGTTGCGAAGTCGTTGAAGTGTGGGAAACGCCGCGGTACTCTATTTTCTTTTAGGGTTGTAAAAAAGCCACGCAATTTTACGGGTAGGTAAAATTACTTTAAAACTCATTTAAACAACACATGTAATAGCGGTATAAAACAAACGTTTCATAAAACAAATCCTCTAGTTTTATACGCTTCACGTTCACACATACTTTTCGGTATTCATATTACCTTGTTGGTTTTTGCTTAAATATTTTAGGTAATTCAAAATATGAATAAACAAGACAAGCAGTCTGTTAAGAACATTTAATTATAGATCAGTCAACGAAAACATCGAACTATCCAGATATCATAATAGATCAGTGTATGGTCACGTGCCCCTTTTGGCAACACATGTTTTTATATTTTTTGGTTCGCGTTAATAAATACACTAAAAATGTAGTCGTTCTTTGTTTCTTTTCGCGATTGTGGTCGTAATTCCAGTTAACTTTAACACAGTCGAGGCTGTAAATTTTCGATTTCGGTCTTACCATGACTTTGAAATAATGTCGAAAATTACAGTCTCGACTGCTTGTCCCGTTTTATTCACATTTTGAATTATATGATGTTTCTATTCTTTGAAATTTTTTCTTTTCATATTTTCTTAATCTGTGCCCCATATGAGAAATGAAATAGGTGTGAGAGTATCAGATATTTTGAACAACCTTCCGGGAAACATCAAGTTTACAAAGTTGGACATGTCGACTTTCCACTCGGCGCAGCTGTCACTGATAATTGTTTGATAATATACAAGGAAATGTTTCTGGGCTGTGATTGGTTGATTCGAGTGCAGTTAATCCCAAACATCACCCAGAACAGTGAAAAAACTGTAACACAGTGCAAAAATCTGCAACAACAGTCCAAAAATCTGTAACAACAGTGCAAAAATCGGTAACAACAGTGCCAAAATCTGTAATAAGCACTTTGAGCGATGGGATTTACTCGCCGAAAAACCAAAAATATGGCCGCCGAATTTTCACGTTTGCTTAAAGATTTCGTCGAAATTTCAACACAATTTGGGATTCTTCTCTGACAATTATGATCACAAAACAAGCTCTAAAGTATGCTGGAACTTTGTACATAAAATTTTTAGCCATGGCTTTTATAAACATGAATTTTTTAAGCGAAGAAATTCGAGAATGAGTGCACTTGCATAACGCGAAGTTGTAAGCACAAAATGCTTGTTTGAACATTTTCTTTTTATATTATTAATAAGTAATAGTATAATTTCTCGTGCAATTACGGAAAACAAGCACTCGTGAGTTTTTAAAAACTCACTCGTGCTTCTTTATCCGTAATTGCACTCGAAATTATAGCGCGAGAAAATGTACGACATTTTAGCGATAAATGAACAATGCGCTGAAAGCTCGCGATCATGTTGGCAGTCTTTTATTGAAATTATAATGTCGACAGTGAATATCGAACTTTGACAGTCTCAGAACTTTTTGATAGAACTTTCGAAAGATGCTTTTTTAGGTAAAAGGTCAGATCATAGATATTAGAAAAAGGAATGGATTGGCAACGCTATTCAATACTATACACGATCTTCGGTTCAGTTATTTTGAATAAACCGGAAACAAACATTGCACAACTCGAGCTCATGGGCAATGTTTGCTTCCGCTGTGCTCAACTGAAGATAAAATATAGATAACAAAAGAGTTGCCAATACATCCCTTTCTTTAATATCTATGGTCAGATCCAGATACTACTTACAAATTTAAAATTGAGTATCATATTTAGTATGAAAGTAGTCTATTGTACTATATACATTTGTTTTTAATATTTTTCGCAACTGTTGATAACGCAAACTGAAGGCTTAATGGGACCAGATGCCAAAGCAATAGCGTCAGAGTAAAGTGATGATATGAACACTTTGTATTGTAGTTGGCTGCAAACCAATCGGAAAGGAGAAACATTTTAAATAATCATGAGCTTGTTAAAAATAGTTACGCGATGACGCACATCTATTTATTGAAGTCAACAGTACGTCAAAGTAGAAAGTGCGACAGTCTTCAGGCATCCTCTTTCTTGGTGAAACATGTTTGTGTTCAGGTAAGACATCAGGGGTCGGTTCTATAAAAGGCGTTTACCTTAAGCGGTGAATAAGCAAAAATTTAAAAGTGTTCCTATTCATCTTGCAAATAATTAAACTTAAATTTTATCAACTAAATTTATAGTTCTATGCGTAGTTGTTATGTTCCGACCGAAAGGTTTAGTTTGCTTTCAGTCAATAGTTCATAGGCTTGTTTTATATTTTCAACTTATCTCCCGTTTAAGCTAAACGCCTTTTATACAAGCGGTCCCAGATTGAGATGTTAAGGCGGATTTCCATTCAGTGCGATTTAATTTAGCAAGCGCTCGATTTTGTGCGATAGTTTTCTTTTGAAATGTGTGAAGTCAAGTAGAACGAATTTCATCAGATATGGCTGACTGAATACACTTCAAAAGAAAGCGATTGCAAAATTCCACGCGCTCGCTAAATTGCACTGAATGGAAATCAGCCTTTAGGGACTGGTCATAAGGTATCTGCTAGGGTGGGCCGGACGGAGTGATTTGGGGTGGGCCATGGAAAATATTTTCATTGTTTGGATGGGCCACCATTTTTTTGGAATACATGGTTGGGCTAGGTTAAGAAGTTATAATGTAGGTAAAAAACCTTGAAACATGAAAACAAGAACAGAAATCTCTATTGACTGTCCTTGATACAGCCCATGCATCTAGCAGGGTACGTTATGACAGATCCCCCAAATTCAATTCGCGCTTTAACTGAAAGCATACTTCAACAAAATGAAAGAGCGGGAAAATAAGCGGCTCCATAATATTTAAGTAAATTACATGAACGAAGAGGAGCAGTTTCGAATGTCAATAGCTTCTAACTTTAAATTAGGAAGCCTCTTTATATAATAACTACAGTGAAACACGCAATGTGATTAGTCAATACCCGTGCATGATGGGGCAATCCTTCATGCACCGCGGGAATTAGTTGACATCGCTTCAAAATCAACGGGTTTTAAATTGCCGACAAAAACCATTTCAACTCCTGAAATTAGCAGAGAATTAAGGAAAGTCTAATACCAAAGCACAAAGTACAGAAACTATAATCATTTATGATGTCAAGCGTTTATAATGTGCTGTATACTCGTTGTTATCAATTTAGCAGAAATACGTTTTTTTGCATTTGCATATTTTTGTTTTAGTTTGTGCTGTAGTCAGCATCAACGTTGTCTATAAGAAACGAAATTATATTTGTGCACATTGCATACTAGCACAGGTCTGTACTTCAAATGCTGGTATTTTTTAGTTTTTTGTTTACATAAAAATACAAAATGAAACTTACATATCGATCCGCCACTTTTGGCCGTTTATATTGATATCAGTTTATGTCTCTGCTTAGGTACCATATTTTCACCAAGATTTAGAGCAATACAGGACAAAACAAAAAAGTTGTGGGAAAAGTTTTAAAATTATGTTGGTTTTAGCGTACGGCCGAATGTCGAGTTACGATTCTTGGGAGAATTGCGTACTCCATCAATGCCTTACAAAATTCTAAAAGTTTTTTCACTGTAGTTATTTTATAAAAAAATTACCAAATTGTTTTCCTTTAATAATAAAATTATTTTCATTCTGTGTCAAATACAGTCAAACATAAGAGTTTTACACGAAGCTAAAAAGTATATAGCCAAAACTTATTTAAAGTTTTGTGAAAGTTATTTGAAGAGCAACTGGCATTGCGCACATACAATTTAATGATACAAATATTTTATTGAGCTTTTGTCATTTCAGCGTTTATAGAAGATCTGCGCTCTATTCTTTTCTCGCTGTCGTTATTATAACAAGCTTTGTATGTCAGCGAGTTTCGGTGAATTCATACGTGGTTGAATTGAACAAAGCGTTGAAAAACAAGGCGATGGCTGATTTCGCGTTCCGTAATCTTACAATGAAAACTGTTATCGAATGTTTCTTTGCTTGCTTGGAAGACTGTCTGTGTCTCTCGTTTCAAATGTGCAACGAAACAGAATGTCAGCTGTTGTCATCCAATCAATTCCAGTCAACACTGGTAACAATGACAGAGTGTACTTATTACGACATGCATCCAACTGCGTCACAACAAGTAAGAACTTTAATTGCTTTTGGTGTTCTAAACTTTAGTATTAGTATTTTTACGAATACTAGTGCCTATGAATTTTGAGCGCCTTAAAAGTGAACAGCGTAATATGACAGGCTATATTTATTACTAGACTAGAATTTGTTAAACACATTTATTATTCATTGAAATTATTTTAGGAGTTTTGATTGGTTAAGAGCTAAAGGTGAAATCGTCATATCCGCTTGGTAGGTGCCCAAATTTTAGGTTGAAAATAAACATACCACGTTATGAGTCATTTCGTCTTGTGTTGAAAACAAATATGCGACGTTATGACTCATTTCGTCGTATATTCAAACAAGAGATTACGTCACGCTATGATTTATGCGGCTTTGCAATGACTGACCTTGCAATCTGAGAATTGTTTAAAGAATATTTTTTTCGTAGTCTGATTGGCGTATTAAAGTTTCCTAACAATTTCACGCCGTTCCATTCTTAGCAGCTTGTGACTTGTTACTTACAAAGCAAGCGTTTAAAAAAAGCAAGCGTCTAAACTGAGTTTAAAATTTTTTCAAAAAATAATAAAACAATTCTTGAATTCGCTTCTCGCAGGATATGAGGAATTATTAAGGTATTGTAAATTAATTACACACCTCTGCCTTAATAATTCCTCATATCCTGCTTGACCTGATTCAATAATTGTTTGGTATATCTTGTGAGGAACGAACAATTCTACTGACAATTTTCAATTTCAAGGGTTAAAAATGAGAAACATCGTAGAGGGCGCGTTCAGAATTCTAAAAGTCTCGCGAGTAATTCTAAATTATGGAGGCATCAAAACAAATCTCTAGTTGAGAATTTATATTTCAGAGGCATTTTACAATTTTGCAATTAATTGGGTTTTAAAATGCGGCTCAGTTGAGTTTAATTTGCGACATGCCTTGTATCTGGCGGAATTTATAATGAGCTTGTATCTGGCGGAATTTATGAATAGCTTGTATATGGCGGAATTTATAATGAGCTTGTATCTGGCGGAATTTATGAATAGCTTGTATATGGCGGAATTTTTGAATAGCTTGTATCGGGCGGAATTTATGAATGGCTTGTATATGGCGGAATTTATGAATAGCTTGTATATGGCGGAATTTATAATGAGCTTGCATCTGGCAGAATTTATGAATAGCTTGTATCTGGCGGAATTTATGAATAGCTTGTATCTGGCGAAATTTATGAATAGTTTTTACCTGGCGAAATTTATGAATAGCTTGTATCTGGCGAAATTTATGAATAGCTTGTATCTGGTGGAATTTATGATGAGGTTGTACCTGGCGGAATTTATGAATAGCTTGTATATGGCGGAATTTATGAATAGCTTGTATATGGCGGAATTTATAATGAGCTTGCATCTGGCAGAATTTATGAATAGCTTGTATCTGGCGGAATTTATGAATAGCTTGTATCTGGCGAAATTTATGAATAGTTTTTACCTGGCGAAATTTATGAATAGCTTGTATCTGGCGAAATTTATGAATAGCTTGTATCTGGTGGAATTTATGATGAGGTTGTACCTGGCGGAATTTATGAATAGCTTGTATATGGCGGAATTTATGAATAGCTTGTATATGGCGGAATTTATAATGAGCTTGCATCTGGCAGAATTTATGAATAGCTTGTATCTGGCGGAATTTATGAATAGCTTGTATCTGGCGAAATTTATGAATAGTTTTTACCTGGCGAAATTTATGAATAGCTTGTATCTGGCGAAATTTATGAATAGCTTGTATCTGGTGGAATTTATGATGAGGTTGTACCTGGCGGAATTTATGAATAGCTTGTATATGGCGGAATTTATGAATAGCTTGTATATGGCGGAATTTATAATGAGCTTGTATCGGGCGGAATTTATGAATAGCTTGTATCTGGCGGAATTTATGAATAGCTTGTTCTGGTGGAATTTTTGAATAGCTTGTATAAGGCGGAATTTATAATGAGCTTGTATCTGGCGGAATTTATGAATAGCTTGTATATCGCGGAATTTATAATGAGCTTGTATCTTGCAAAATTTATGAATAGCTTGTATCTGGCGAAATTTATGAATCGCTTGTATCTGGCGAAATTTATGAATAGCTTGTATCTGGCGAAATTTATGAATAGCTTGTATCTGGCGAAATTTATGAATAGCTTGCATATGGCCGAATTTATAATGAGCTTGTATCTGGCGCCACCGAGTCTGGCGGAATTTATGAATAGCTTGTATATGGCGGAATTTTTGAATAGTTGGTATATGGCGGAATTTATAATGAGCTTGTATCTGGGGAAATTTATGAAATTTATAGCTTGTATATGGCGGAATTTATGAATAGCTTGTATCTGGTGGAATTTATAATGAGGTTGTATCTGGCGGAATTTATGAGCTTGTATCTAGGGGAATTTATAATGACTTGTATCTGGGGAAATTTATAATAAGCTTGTATCTGGCGGAATTTTGTAATGAGTTTGTATCTGGCGGAATTTATAATGAACTCTTATCTGGCGGAATTTATAATGACTTGTACCTGGGGGAGTTTATAATCCTTTGTACAAGGCGTAATTTATAATGCCTTGTATCTGGCGGAATTTATGAATAGCTTGTATCTTGCGGAATTTATACTGAGCTTGTATCAGACGAAATTTATAATCAGCTTCATAGTCTATGATGTGACGTGGGGTGAACATTGGGTAAACATGGGGTAAAAAGGGTTTGAAGGAATGGGTGGGCATCATAATGTATGCATGATGAGAGTGAAAGCGAGCTTGGGCAAGTTCTTGCGAGAAAGTTACTAAAGTGTTATGCCATGAAATGCTGATTTCCACTGTTACGTTTCGTGTGAGCTTGGAAAAGCTTAAATCTTTCTAAATTCTATCAAAAAAAACATATAAGAACATTCATAAAGTTGTGTGCTGTCCTTCTATTCAGTCAATTATTGCATAAGACAATTTAAAAGGGTATAAACGTTTATGTGCGTACGCGCACGTGGAGAAAATTCGACAGTTAAAGAAGCCTTAGCGGAATATTTCATCGCGTGGATACTTATATAGTGTAGTATAATACCAGTATAATAGAATAGTACCAACTGTGTGAAACTGCATTTAAATTATGCAACATGTATTAAATTTTTATATCAGTTTTACTTATTCTTTAATATTTCAAAAGTTTATAAAATTAGGAGGTTTTAGCTAACCTCTATAATGTCCGTTGAGTCGGACCATTTGAGATAAGGGACTTTTTTCAATAATATCTGAGGCTTTGGAAGTTGTCCGTTTAGCAGATGAATTTGTGTATATATTTTGTTTGCTTTTTTTCCACCAAAATTATAAAGAAAATTTTAAAAAAATACAAGCCATTCTGTATAGATTCATGACATCTTAGTACATCTTTGTGTCTCAGTGAAAATACCAATGTGTTCAGAGCACGCCTTCAAAGCACAGCTCATCTATATTTGTGTTACTGTTGTCACTGAATTACGTTACAAAGGAGTTAACTTTGGTTTTCTGGTTTATACCCTAAATAAGACATTTAGCAATTAAGCCTAGTTTCTATTTGGGCGCAACTGTCGTAGCAAAGTTATTCTCAACCATGTGATATAATGTATCTCTTTTGATCTAAGTTTGGATCAGCGTACATACTCTACGTCATTTCGATATGTTAACGAAATTCACCAGTTAATGAAAAAAGGGCTTTACTTAGATTCCAAATTATCACATTTGCGGATAAATGTAGGCACAGCGTACGTATTTTTAACGTGCTTGCCATGTTTATCTCTTTTTTGTTTGCATCTTTATCTTCTTATTCTAATTTTACTCCATTTTAATCATTTTCTTCGTTCTGCCGTATCCATCTTGTAGACCAGGGCGACATGATTTGACAGTCTGGCAAGATTGGTACTCCTACATCAACTCCTACACCATTATTCAAAGCAAAATTTCTCACGAAAAAAGCAAAATGATGAACTTCTGCAAGAGAAGTTACCAACGCATTTTGCGTTAACTTTACACTGAGGCAATAAAACTTTGGGTTGAAATTTCGTTGCATGAACACTTCAACCTTGCGAAGCGGCTTGAATTATGGAGTTTTTTATCAATTTACATTGCTTGGGCACTTACTGTGTAGAATGAATAAAAATATTCTGAAATCCAAATGTGTGGGTATGTGCGTATAATGGGGTGTGCGTATTTTGGAACACATTAAAAATGGCTTCCGCGAAAAATTTAAATGCTTAAAAGTAATTTTGAGTTGTTAGGTAGAAAATATGTTAGGTGCTTTATTGCTGTTCAAAATTTTAAGAAATTTGATTGAGTTGAAACCATTCAAAACGTCGTGCGAACGTATATTTTTCGCGAACGTAAGAATCGTTTTAATTTCTAAAGAAATGTATGTGTTGCTACTCTGAGTGTATATCCACACCGGGCAAGCTTGAAAAATATGCCTGGCCACGGTGAGACTCGAACCTACGACCTTTGGAATGCTAGCCCAAAGGTCGTAGGTTCGAATCCCACCGTGGCCAAGCATATTTTTCAAGCTTGCCCGGTGTGGATATACACTCAGAGTAGCAACACATACATCATATTAACCTGAGTACATAACATCATTATAGAAAAAGAATTCTAAAGAAATGTTCCAATTTTAATTAAATCTCCCTTAAGAGTTGTAAGCAAATTAAGTAAAACATAAATCAAACATGCACAAAACTAATTTTGCTAAAAATATGGACGTTCGCGCGACGTTTTGAACAGCTTAGACATGAGCAAATTTTCTGAAATTTTGTGCAGCAATACAACACCCGAGAAATCTTCCATCTACCAAGTCAAAATTACTTTGAAGCATTTACGTTTTCCCTCTGGTATTGAAGTTTTCTCATTTCTCATTTTTCGGTTTAATCTAGATCATAAGTACAAAGACAAGCTATTTTAATAAAAAACATCGTACATTGACGCGCTTCGCGAAACAGAGAGCGATTTCAGATTTGTCTACTTTTTTTATACACCCTTTATAGAGATTATTTTGACATAGAGAAGCTGTCAAAGTCGAAACAATTTATTGAAATCTCAAAACAAATTCATAACTTTAACTTTAATACTTGGCCTAAATTTTGAGTCAAAGCTGTTCTTCTTTCCGTTTCATGATTTTCATTAAAAAAACTCTTTTTTAATCTTACCTCTTTTTGACATAAAAGTCAGATAACCCTTTCGCGCCTTCCCCAACACTGCGGCCATGTTGTGAGCAATTTTCTTCGCTAGTCAGAAAAACCGTACAGCCAACCAAAATGCTGATACGATAATTTTTCACTATAGTGAAAACATCGTATGGCTAATGAAAATAAGCTCTTATTCGCTTCTACACAGTAAAGAATTACTTAATACGAATTACTCGTGCTCAACGATGGGAAGAGTGGAAAAAGCCTCTCGATCATTATCTCCGTGCGTCTGTCGTTACCGACCAAAAACGAAAACGTGCTGTTTTACGGCATTTTGCTGGCCCTGATTTGCAAGATATCTGACTGCCCTTGAAAAACTAAACGAATGCTTTCATTCGCGCACTTTTCGCGCACATTCTGACCATTTTTTAATCCAATAAACTGATTTCTTAATCCACTAAAAATAAAGACAGTTGTTGCAAAAAGATCTTTTCTTTTATAAAAGATTAAATGCAGGCATAATATTTACAACACGGGGGTTGAAATATTAAAGTATAAAATACAACGTAACATTTTAAACAACCCTGATTTCATCCTGGTTCATTTTCCGCTAGCTTTTCCACACAGGCGGTTCGCAAGAATCTAGCCAGTATAATTACTCTCAGATTTGTCGGCAGGCGCAGTAATTATACTGACAGATTGGAGTTCTGCCGTATCCATCTTGTAGACCAGGGCGACATGATTTGACAGTCTGGCAAGATTGGTACTCCTACATCAACTCCTACACCATTATTCAAAGCAAAATTTCTCACGAAAAAAGCAAAATGATGAACTTCTGCAAGAGAAGTTACCAACGCATTTTGCGTTAACTTTACACTGAGGCAATAAAACTTTGGGTTGAAATTTCGTTGCATGAACACTTCAACCTTGCGAAGCGGCTTGAATTATGGAGTTTTTTATCAATTTACATTGCTTGGGCACTTACTGTGTAGAATGAATAAAAATATTCTGAAATCCAAATGTGTGGGTATGTGCGTATAATGGGGTGTGCGTATTTTGGAACACATTAAAAATGGCTTCCGCGAAAAATTTAAATGCTTAAAAGTAATTTTGAGTTGTTAGGTAGAAAATATGTTAGGTGCTTTATTGCTGTTCAAAATTTTAAGAAATTTGATTGAGTTGAAACCATTCAAAACGTCGTGCGAACGTATATTTTTCGCGAACGTAAGAATCGTTTTAATTTCTAAAGAAATGTATGTGTTGCTACTCTGAGTGTATATCCACACCGGGCAAGCTTGAAAAATATGCCTGGCCACGGTGAGACTCGAACCTACGACCTTTGGAATGCTAGCCCAAAGGTCGTAGGTTCGAATCCCACCGTGGCCAAGCATATTTTTCAAGCTTGCCCGGTGTGGATATACACTCAGAGTAGCAACACATACATCATATTAACCTGAGTACATAACATCATTATAGAAAAAGAATTCTAAAGAAATGTTCCAATTTTAATTAAATCTCCCTTAAGAGTTGTAAGCAAATTAAGTAAAACATAAATCAAACATGCACAAAACTAATTTTGCTAAAAATATGGACGTTCGCGCGACGTTTTGAACAGCTTAGACATGAGCAAATTTTCTGAAATTTTGTGCAGCAATACAACACCCGAGAAATCTTCCATCTACCAAGTCAAAATTACTTTGAAGCATTTACGTTTTCCCTCTGGTATTGAAGTTTTCTCATTTCTCATTTTTCGGTTTAATCTAGATCATAAGTACAAAGACAAGCTATTTTAATAAAAAACATCGTACATTGACGCGCTTCGCGAAACAGAGAGCGATTTCAGATTTGTCTACTTTTTTTATACACCCTTTATAGAGATTATTTTGACATAGAGAAGCTGTCAAAGTCGAAACAATTTATTGAAATCTCAAAACAAATTCATAACTTTAACTTTAATACTTGGCCTAAATTTTGAGTCAAAGCTGTTCTTCTTTCCGTTTCATGATTTTCATTAAAAAAACTCTTTTTTAATCTTACCTCTTTTTGACATAAAAGTCAGATAACCCTTTCGCGCCTTCCCCAACACTGCGGCCATGTTGTGAGCAATTTTCTTCGCTAGTCAGAAAAACCGTACAGCCAACCAAAATGCTGATACGATAATTTTTCACTATAGTGAAAACATCGTACGGCTAATGAAAATAAGCTCTTATTCGCTTCTACACAGTAAAGAATTACTTAATACGGTTTTTATTTCACCCGTTCACCTCGAGTAAATCTCTATATGTATGGCATAAATTAAAATATCCAGTTGAACAAATTCTATCAAGGAATTTTACACTGTGGTTTTAAGCAAACTTTGCAAAGCGATAAATAAATAGTCCGTTTCATAGGCACTTTTTAAAGTGTTAAAACATTCATATTGATGTCTTAGATCAATCGTGTAGAAGGGAAAGTGTGGTAACATGCAGGATGTCTTAGACTCTGTGCAAAATTGCTCAGATACTAACAAATGTAGTTGAATGCGATGAATTCTAAAGAGATGGGAATTTTTTAGAAAATCTATTCCACAACAACCGAGTCTTTATATTGGGGAGATGCTCGTTGTAAGCTGTCAATTAAAATAACATGATGTGAATTCTAAAATAAAAGAAATTACCCACAATGGAAATAGGAAACTACACCAGTTAAGACAGTGTAGAAAGGCATACCCACAGCTGGTCTCAATTTACTTAATGTGCCAAAATGGGCCAAACTTCGACCCATGCTCGAATACGTTGCTCCAGTCTGAGGTGACATATCCCTCTACTTAATGAATTACGCACTATCGCTTTACCGTGGGCACCTCCATAGATAGACATTCAAGTCATTTTACCTTCTCATTGAGACGATATGGCTAGTGTGCGGTAATGCCCAATACAGACTCCTCGGCTATCATGATTATTAGTTTCCATAGAGCTCCCCCTCCCCCCCCCCTGAAAATTTTGGCAACATCCCTGCATCAAAATAATCGTAATCAAATTGAAATTTACTCCAAAATGGCAGTTTGTCCATATTTTTCGATAAAATATTCGCGAAATAAGAGAATAATAAAAATCTGTAACGGAAATTATTTAATATGTTCTAGCAAATGCAAATCATAGGGTCTTTTATTACTAAAAATACGAATCTTTTATAGTTTTATTGCAGCTGCATTTTGTCCATTTTCTTCTTACGTTGTTGCAACATTTAATTTTTGTTTCACTTTTAATTACAGGTTGGCGTAGCTTCATCTTCTTCGTGCTCTCCAGCTTGTCTTGTTAACCCATGTCATAATGGCGGGAGTTTCGAGCCACTGTTTCCTATAGATTATATAACACCACGTTTCAAATGCAACTGTCCACCAGGTTATGCAGGAAACCTTTGTCAACATGGGGTTAAATCGTGCCGCGGCTACAACAATGGCAGTCGGATTCCCGGAATATACAAGATCTTCGATGATAACATGGAACTTTTTGACGTTTTCTGCGATTTTGATTTGAATTCAACAAACGCATGGACACTGATCCAGTCGTATGAACTACAAAACAAAAACACATTTGCCCAGAAGACGTTTCCCATCGATTTTGCTGTCAATTCGACGTCTCCTCGTTGGGATGCATATCGTCTTTCTAAATTCAGAATGCAATCTATTCAAGAAGATTCAAGCAAATTCCGCGTCACCTGCAACTATGATACTGATGATGTTGTTTATCGTGATTACCTTCAAGTGGCTACAGATCAAATTGATATATTAACCTACGCGTTTGGTGGCTCGTGTATTTTGGTTGAGCAGATCGATATAAGAGGAAAAAGTTGTAAAAATTGCACTGCGCTTATTTCCCAAGATCTCCATCACTCTTTACATAGTGATTCGTATCACCCCGCATCGTTGAATTGTGAATTTCAACCCACTGGGGGTCTATCCTGCAGTGGTCTGGGCGAAGATAATTTTGGTTTCTATGTTTGTGCCAATCCAGCTCACAGGTGTTCTTCTGCTCAGTCATCCACCACACAGACTTGGTTTGGCAGACACTAATTTCAAACGAACAGTACAGTCCTTTTTTGAGCCGGTCCAAATATTGTTTACATTTTAATGGTTTTTTCTTATTGTTAATTACATGGCGTTGTAAGGTAAAAGTACACAATTTATACAAAATATATAGACGATTTATGGACTAGAATATGTGCATTTTTCAACAAAATGCCAGTTATAGTGTACATGGAATAGATTAAGGATATATAGATATGTAACTTGGGCTATTTCTTGTCTTACGTGGATGGCTTGGGTACGTCATACGCACACTCATTTCTGGCAAGTACACATGCCAGATTTTTTAAGGAATTAGATAGGGAAATATCAAATAAACGGCGATTTTAAGGAAACTTTGTGCTAGGTTGCATTAGTTCACAGAAATATATAAAAAGAAGTTGCCCTGTATATTTCAAGCAACAAATGAAGTTATACTTTTGTTCTTGTCGCTTATAAAATGGCAGAAACCATTTTTCTGTAATACTTTTATATTGAAATTTGAACAAATGTACTTGCCTGAAATGCGTGTTGATATGACGTAATCTGCGAGGCAGCGAAATCATGGGTGAAGTATACCCAGAAAACTCTTGAAATTTTTGAAATGCATTTGAATGCATTGCAGTCTGAAATCGCAAATTAACGTATTTGGAACTACAGACAGAAGACATCAGGTTATGTTCACATTGGTGTTAAAATTTCAATCCATTATCTTTGCTTCTTGTATCTTTTCCCAGGTATTCTTACTTGATACCCCCAATGCATTCTGGTAAAATCTACATGTCGCCATCTTTTTTGCTACGGTGAATTAGCATGTAATGATGTTAATAAAATTTTAAAAAACCCCACCAAGTTAGTGTTGAACTATAGAATATAACACTGAAAACGACGACGAATTTTGCAGCATTATACATCACGCAGACAATTAATATTAGAAATGAATCACACACAACGATTTATTATAAATTTTGGTGTGCCATCTTGTGCAGTTGTGTATTTTATTTTGAAAATTATTTTTAGCTCCACCAATATGGCCTTAGATACAAAAGCATGTTCTGCGTATAATACTTTCTCAAATGTGAATAAGGGGAGTAGTATTACAGGTGCCGATCAAGCCGGATTTTTAGGGTGCCGCAAGACCTCACAGGGTGCCGCGTAAATTAATATGCAAGAGCGCCGCGCGTTGATTGGTCGAAGAGCGTTACGTACGCTATAGCCGTGCTTTTATTTGACAATTATAAGCGTGCTTTGATTGGTTGAGCAACTGCTTTTAGTATGTGTGTGACGTCATGGGTGTACGTGACGGGTGTACGTAACCGATGCAGGTAACGGATATCGTTCACGTGTGACAGGTACTTTTTATCGCCCGTTTACGTATGTTTTAGTCCTATAAGACACCACGCCGTCCGATTCTACCGCCCTTCCCCTACGGAGATTGAAATTAACGATAATATACGAATATGATAAATCTACTCAACTGGCAATATGTGTGTTATGTGAGAACATTTTGTCAGATGAATTGTATACGTAGTGTATGTAACGTCCTCTATTGTACGCTGTTTATGTGTTGCCCATAACGTGTACCTCTAATTTGCGTTTTATGTGCGTTGCTATGTGTTGTCAAGTGCAAGTAATTAAGGTGGAGGTGATTTGCACGAATTTGCATACTCGAAAGTTATTAGCTTTTACATTAGCAAGATCATGTCCTCTAGGCTTGGAGCTGAGCTCCTTGGCTCGAAGCCGAGCATCTTATAGTGTCCTGTCATGCAGGTTATGGCAGGAACACTGGGAGTAAGAATGGTGTTTGAGGGATGGGAAAAGGAAGTGAAAAAAAGCATATTAGAAATATACGAGTGATTTGGTGAGTCATATACTGAAACTGGCGACGAGGATAAAAGTATTTCCTGGCAATAGTTCTAGATTTACCCGCTGTTCCACCCTTCTCGGTATCGGACCACTGGACTCGTGCTCAACGATGGGAAGAGTGGAAAAAGCCTCTCGATCATTATCTCCGTGCGTCTGTCGTTACCGACCAAAAACGAAAACGTGCTGTTTTACGGCATTTTGCTGGCCCTGATTTGCAAGATATCTGACTGCCCTTGAAAAACTAAACGAATGCTTTCATTCGCGCACTTTTCGCGCACATTCTGACCATTTTTTAATCCAATAAACTGATTTCTTAATCCACTAAAAATAAAGACAGTTGTTGCAAAAAGATCTTTTCTTTTATAAAAGATTAAATGCAGGCATAATATTTACAACACGGGGGTTGAAATATTAAAGTATAAAATACAACGTAACATTTTAAACAACCCTGATTTCATCCTGGTTCATTTTCCGCTAGCTTTTCCACACAGGCGGTTCGCAAGAATCTAGCCAGTATAATTACTCTCAGATTTGTCGGCAGGCGCAGTAATTATACTGACAGATTGGACCAATCTAACCAATCTCGACAAGAAACATACAATCTAGTCCCAGATTCCCGTAAATACTAAATAGCGCGGGCAATATGGCGGCTAAAAAGTATGGAGGCGCGGAGAGAGAAAAACTTCCTTCGGAGATTCTGTGGATTCAATGCCAAAGTAGAAATTGATTTATCGGCTGAAATGCCAAACAACTGAAAGACTTTTAACTGTTTTAGCACTGTACTGTGTAGATTAGAGGAATCTAAATTTTAAAGACACAGCGATATTTAGCAAATGTTTTTATACTAGAAATGTGACTTCTATACAACATCATGGTCATATAGATATCGTTATGGAAAACTATTCCTGCAAAATTCCAATCAGAATAGATTTTATTGTAGTGTATGTGATCGTCTATAAACGAAGTAACCGCTGTGAATCTATTTTGTAGACATTGCCCATTGGTAATCCATTGTATTTATGTGTTCATATATTTATTAACAATTCTGCCATAATTTAGATATTCTGATAGAAACATTAATACTGAGTCTTGATGCATATTTTTATGCTTGTATAGCGCAAGCTCAAACGGTTTAAGAGTATTTTATGTAAGTATTACTATGAGGGTATCCGGTCGTTTCGCCCCCAAGTCGATTCGCCCCAAGTCGTTTCGCCCCCAAACCGATTCGCTCCAAGTCGTTTCGCCCCCAATATTCATTCGATATCAAAGCCGTATGTTTACATATTACAAACTATTACTATTATATAGTTATATTTCAAAGTGATAGATAATGTTATGAAGAGAAAAACCAAATCCCACTATGTTGCTTTATTTTGTTTGTTTATACTACATTGAGCATGATACGTGTGGTGCGTGTGTAACTGATTATATATACAAAAGCTATTGGTTGTTTCCATAATTGTCTCTTTAGCTTGGCAGTCGTTCACTGTATGCTTTAGTCTCCCGCTTTGCACACATGTTGCAATAGCAAACCTTTTTTTTATTGTTTTAAATATTAAATAGTGATTTGAAAGTTTTAAAATAGTCGAGAATAGTCCGCGCTTAGAACTATATTTAAGCTATAACGACGTCTAAAACGTAGTATGAATGTTGGGGGCGAAACGACTTGGGGCGGATCGGTTTGGGGGCGAAACGACTTGGGGCGAATCGACTTGGGGGCGAAACGACTTGGGGCGAATCGACTTGGGGGCGAAACGATTTGTATTCACTATGAGATTTTATTTATGCTCATCACTATATTGAATCATCAATTAGCCTGTAAGAATTCCAATCTTGTATAATATAAATACTGTGATTTGGTTTATGGTCATGTCAATATCACCATATTGAGCCATGACCCAGTAAGAATTCCAATCTTGTCTAGCATTGATACTAGGAGTTTGGATTTCATTTTCACATCACCATATGTGGAGAGATTGGTATTCTTATGGCATCATGGTTCCATATAGTGATACTGGCATGACCATAAATCCATTCTCAGTATTTATATTAGATGAGATTGAAATTCTTACAGCGTCATGGTTCTATATATTGACATCAGTGACAAGACCATAAATCCAATGATGCAATGTTGCAGTACTTATACATGATTTGATTGGAATTCTTACTTTCTAATAGTTCCATATAGACAATATAGTGATATAGACATGACCATATAAATCCAATCTAACAGAATTTATACTAGATGGGATTGGAATCTTAAAAGCGTCATGGTTGTATACAGTGACATCGACATGACCATAAAAACCCAATCTTAAAGTAATGCTAGATGAGATGGGAATTCTCACAACCTAATCGTTCCATATAGTGATGTTGGTATGACCATAATAAATCTAATCTCAATGTCTCATTATTTATACTGGACAAGATTGGAATTCTCACAACCTCATTGTTGCATATAGTGATATCAGCATGACCATAATAAATCCAATCTTGTCTAATGTAAATACTATGAGATATGCGTTATGGTCATGTTGATATCATTATATTGAACCATGAAGTTGTGAGAATTCCAATTTTGTCTATTTATCAATACTGTGAGACTGGATTTATATGGTCATGTTGATACCACTATATTAAACCATGAGATTGTGAGAATTCCAATTTTGCCTAATATAAATACTATGAGATATGATTTATTGACATGTTGATATCACTATATTGAACCATGAGGTTGTGAGAATTCCAATTTTGCCTAATATAAATACTATGAGATATGATTTATTGACATGTTGATACCACTATATTGAACCATGAGGTTGTGAGAATTCCAATTTTGCCTAATATAAATACTATGAGATATGATTTATTGACATGTTGATATCACTATATTGAACCATGAGGTTGTGAGGATTCCAATTTTGTCTAATATAAATACTGTGAGACTGGATTTATATGGTCATGTTGATACCACTATATTGAACTATGGAGGTTTTGAAAATTCCAATCTCGTCTAGTATAAATACTACGAGATATGATTTATGGTAATATCATTATCACTATATGGAATCACGACGCCATAAGAATTACAATCTCGTCTAGTGTGAGACTGGATTTATGGACATGTCTGTATCGCTTTATGGAACCACGAGTTTTTGAGAATTCCAATCTCGTCTAGTATAAATACTGAGATTGGATTTATGGTCATATCGTTATTACTACATGGAACCATGATGCCGTAAGAATTCCAATCTCGTGTAGTATAAATAATACGAGATTGGATTTATGGTCATATCATTATCACTACATGGAACCATGATGCCGTAAGAATTCCAATCTCGTGTAGTATAAATAATACGAGATTGGATTTATGGTCATATGATTATCACTACATGGAACCATGATGTCGTAAGAATTCCAATCTCGTGTAGTATAAATAATACGAGATTGGATTTATGGTCATATCATTATCACTACATGGAACCATGATGCCGTAAGAATTCCAATCTCGTCTAGTATAAATACTACGAGATTGGATTTATGGTCATATCATCACTACATGGAACCATGATGCCGTAAGAATTCCAATCTCGTGTAGTATAAATAATACGAGATTGGATTTATGGTCATATCATTATCACTACATGGAACCGCGACGCCGTAAGAATTCCAATCTCATCTAGTATAAATACTACGAGATTGGATTTATGGTCATATCATTATAACAACATGGAACCATAACGCCGTAAAAAATTCCAATCTCGTCTAGTATAAATACTATAAGGTTGGATTTATGGTCATATCGTTATTACTACATGGAACCACGACGCCGTAAAAATTCCTATCTCGTTTAGTATAAATACTACGAGATTGGATTTATGGTCATATCATTATCACTACATGGAACCATGGCGCCGTAAGAATTCCAATCTCGTCTAGTATAAATGCTACGAGATTGGATTTGTGGTCATATCATTATCACTATATGGAACCATGACGCCGTAAGAATTCCAATCTCGTGTAGTATAAATACTACGAGATTGGATTTATGGTCATATCATTATCACTATATGGAACCATGACGCCGTAAGAATTCCAATCTCGTGTAGTATAAATACTACGAGATTGGATTTATGGTCATATCATTATCACTACATGGAACCATGATGTCGTAAGAATTCCAATCTCGTCTAGTATAAATACTACGAGATTGGATTTATGGTCATATCATTATCACCACATGGAACCATAAGCCACCAGACTATATATGGAACCATGATTCCGTAAGAATTCCAATCTCGTCTAGTATAAATACTACGAGATTGGATTTATGGTCATAACATTATCACTATTAGTCCGGTCACTTAGCGTCAAAAATTTGCAAGATCGTGACAAAGCTGAAAAAGTCAGTATTCTCTTTCCCCGCGACTCCTCATGACAATTGAAATGTTTTTGGGGGTGTAATGAAGAAGTTCAAAAATTTATCACTCCGGGGGGGGGGTGAAAAAAGTACTTGTTTGAAATAGGTTGCGAACGTTTGTTCATGTCACACTTAATTATCAAAGTATTTAATAATAATGTGTTTGGTTGTTTTCTCAAAGACATGGACCTATAGGGCATATAAAAGTCTGTTTGATGCTTTAAAATTAAATATTATTGACTGGCAGAGAAAAATTGCCAACCGTTAACGTGCCATCTCATTGAGGTAACACCCCCCTGACTTGAAAATTTTAGGCACCCTTTCTTAAATGCATAGTTAATCAATTGCCCAAGTTTGTCACCGCCAGTAACCATTTTTACCATAAGCCACCAGACTATATATGGAACCATGATTCCGTAAGAATTCCAATCTCGTCTAGTATAAATACTACGAGATTGGATTTATGGTCATATCATTATCATTACATGGAACCACGAACCCGTAAAAATTCCAATCTCATCTAGCATAAATACTACGAGATTGAATTTATGGTCATATCATTATCACTATATGGAACCATGACGCCGTAAGAATTCCAATCTCGTCTAGTATAAATACTACGAGATTGGATTTATGGTCATATCATTATCACTACATGGAACCATGATGCCGTAAGAATTCCAATCTCGTGTAGTATAAATACTACGAGATTGGATTTATGGTCATATCATTATCACTATATGGAACCATGACGCCGTAAGAATTCCAATCTCGTGTAGTATAAATACTACGAGATTGGATTTATGGTCATATCATTATCACTATATGGAACCATGACGCCGTAAGAATTCCAATCTCGTGTAGTATAAATACTACGAGATTGGATTTATGGTCATATCATTATCACTATATGGAACCATGACGCCGTAAGAATTCCAATCTCGTGTAGTATAAATACTACGAGATTGGATTTATGGTCATATCATTATCACTATATGGAACCATGATGCCGTAAAAATTCCAATCTCGTCTAGTATAAGTACTACGAGATTGGATTTATGGTCATATCATTATCACTATATGGAACCATGACGCCGTAAGAATTCCAATCTCGTGTAGTATAAATACTACGAGATTGGATTTATGGTCATATCATTATCACTATATGGAACCATGACGCCGTAAGAATTCCAATCTCGTGTAGTATAAATACTACGAGATTGGATTTATGGTCATATCATTATCATTACATGGAACCACGAACCCGTAAAAATTCCAATCTCATCTAGCATAAATACTACGAGATTGAATTTATGGTCATATCATTATCACTATATGGAACCATGACGCCGTAAGAATTCCAATCTCGTCTAGTATAAATACTACGAGATTGGATTTATGGTCATATCATTATCACTACATGGAACCATGATGCCGTAAGAATTCCAATCTCGTGTAGTATAAATACTACGAGATTGGATTTATGGTCATATCATTATCACTATATGGAACCATGACGCCGTAAGAATTCCAATCTCGTGTAGTATAAATACTACGAGATTGGATTTATGGTCATATCATTATCACTATATGGAACCATGACGCCGTAAGAATTCCAATCTCGTGTAGTATAAATACTACGAGATTGGATTTATGGTCATATCATTATCACTATATGGAACCATGACGCCGTAAGAATTCCAATCTCGTGTAGTATAAATACTACGAGATTGGATTTATGGTCATATCATTATCATTACATGGAACCACGAACCCGTAAAAATTCCAATCTCATCTAGCATAAATACTACGAGATTGAATTTATGGTCATATCATTATCACTATATGGAACCATGACGCCGTAAGAATTCCAACCTCGTCTAGTATAAATACTACGAGATTGGATTTATGGTCATATCATTATCACTACATGGAACCATGATGCCGTAAGAATTCCAATCTCGTGTAGTATAAATACTACGAGATTGGATTTATGGTCATATCATTATCACTATATGGAACCATGACGCCGTAAGAATTCCAATCTCGTGTAGTATAAATACTACGAGATTGGATTTATGGTCATATCATTATCACTATATGGAACCATGACGCCGTAAGAATTCCAATCTCGTGTAGTATAAATACTACGAGATTAGATTTATGGTCATATCATTATCACTATATGGAACCATGACGCCGTAAGAATTCCAATCTCGTGTAGTATAAATACTACGAGATTGGATTTATGGTCATATCATTATCACCACATGGAACCATAAGCCATCAGACTATATATGGAACCATGATTCCGTAAGAATTCCAATCTCGTCTAGTATAAATACTACGAGATTGGATTTATGGTCATAACATTATCACTATTAGTCCGGTCGCTTAGCGTCAAAAATTTGCAAGATCGTGACAAAGCTGAAAAAGTCAGTATTCTCTTTCCCCGCGACTCCTCATGACAATTGAAATGTTTTTGGGGGTGTAATGAAGAAGTTCAAAAATTTATCACTCCCGGGGGGGGGGAAAGTACTTGTTTGAAATAGGTTGCGAACGTTTGTTCATGTCACACTTAATTATCAAAGTATTTAATAATAATGTGTTAGGTTGTTTTCTCAAAGACATGGACCTATAGGGCATATAAAAGTCTGTTTGATGCTTTAAAATTAAATATTATTGACTGGCAGAGAAAAATTGCCAACCGTTAACGTGCCATCTCATTGAGGTAACACCCCCCTGACTTGAAAATTTTAGGCACCCTTTCTTAAATGCATAGTTAATCAATTGCCCAAGTTTGTCACCGCCAGTAACCATTTTTACCATAAGCCACCAGACTATATATGGAACCATGTTCCGTAAGAATTCCAATCTCGTCTAGTATAAATACTACGAGATTGGATTTATGATCATATCATTATCATTACATGGAACCACGAACCCGTAAAAATTCCAATCTCATCTAGCATAAATACTACGAGATTGAATTTATGGTCATATCATTATCACTATATGGAACCATGACGCCGTAAGAATTCCAATCTCGTGTAGTATAAATACTACGAGATTGGATTTATGGTCATATCATTATCACTATATGGAACCATGACGCTGTAAGAATTCCAATCTCGTCTAGTATAAATACTTCGAGATTGGATTTATGGTCATATCATTATCACTATATGGAACCATGACGCTGTAAGAATTCCAATCTCGTGTAGTATAAATACTACGAGATTGGATTTATGGTCATATCATTATCACTATATGGAACCATGACGCTGTAAGAATTCCAATCTCGTCTAGTATAAATACTACGAGATTGGATTTATGGTCATATCATTATCACTATATGGAATGATGACGCCGTAAGAATTCCAATCTCGTCTAGTATAAATACTGCGAGATTGGATTTATGGCCAAATCAGATTTAGAATTAGGGTTTTAATCGAGAATTTATTTATTCATATCACCATAAATACAATCACACATTTATATATACTAGACGAGATTGCAGTTCTTACAAGCAAGACGAACAAATTCTCAATGAAAACCCCAATTTTAAAACTAATGACCACTTAGTAATTGTACTAGACGAGATTGGAATTCTTACGGGGTTATGGTTCCATATAGTGAAAATCATATCACCATAAATCCAACCTCGTAGTATTTATACTAGACGAGATTACAATTCTTACGGCGTCATGGCTCCATATGGTGATGATCATATGGCCATAAATCCAATCTCGTAGTATTTATACTACATGAGATTGGAATTTTTACGGGGTCGAGGTTCCATGTTGTGATAATGATCATATGACCATAAATCCAATCTCGTGGTATTTATACTAGACGAGATTGGAATTCTTACGGCGTCCTGGTTCCATGTAGTGATAATGATATGACCATAAATCCAATCTCGTAGTATTTATACTACATGAGATTGGAATTTTTACGGGGTCGTGGTTCCATGTAGTGATAATGATATGACCATAAATCCAATCTTGTAGTATTTATACTACATGAGATTGGAATTCTTACGGCATCCTGGTTCCATGTAGTCATGATATGACCATAAATCCAATCTCGTAGTATTTATACTACATGAGATTGGAATTTTTACGGGGTCGTGGTTCCATGTAGTAATAACGATATGACCATAAATCCAACCTCATAGTATTTATACTAGACGAGATTGGAATTTTTACGGCGTCGTAGTTCCATATAGTGATAATTATATGACCATAAATCCAATCTCATAGTATTTATACTAGACGAGATTGGAATTCTTACGGGGTCATGGCTCCATATAGTGATAATGATATGACCATAAAACCAATCTCGTAGTATTTATACTAGACGAGATTGGAATTCTTACGGGGTCATGGTTCCATGTAGTGATAATGATATGACCATAAGTCCAATCTCGTAGTATTTATACTAGACCAGATTGGAATTTTTGCGGCGTCGTAGTTCCATATAGTGATAATTATATGACCATAAATCCAATCTCATAGTATTTATACTAGACGAGATTGGAATTCTTACGGCGTCATGGTTCCATATAGTGATAACGATATGACCATAAATCCAATCTCATAGTATTTATACTAGACGAGATTGGAATTTTTACGGCGTCGTGGTTGCATATAGTGATAATTATATGACTATAAATCCCATCTCATAGTATTTGTACTAGACGAGATTGGAATTTTTACGGCGCCCTGGTTCCATGTAGTGATAATCATATGACCATAAATTCAATCTCGTAGTATTTATACTACATGAGATTGGAATTTTTACGGCGTCATGGCTCCATATAGTGATAACGATATGACCATAAATCCAATCTCATAGTATTTATACTAGACGAGATTGGAATTCTTACGGCGTCCTGGTTCCATGTAGTGATAATTATATGACCATAAATCCAATCACGTAGTATTTATACTAGACGAGATTGGAATTCTTACGGATGACAACATGATCTCAACATGACCATAACGCATATCTCATAGTATTTACATTAGACAAGATTGGATATCTTACAACCTCATGGTTCAATATAGTGGTATCAACATGACCATAAACCAGTCTCATAGTATTTATATTAGACAAGATTGGATTTATTATGGTCATGCTGATATCACTATATGCAACAATGAGGTTGTGAGAATTCCAATCTTGTCCAGTATAAATAATGAGACATTGAGATTAGATTTATTATGGTCATACCAACATCACTATATGGAACCATTAGGTTGTGAGAATTCCAATCTCATCTAGCATAATTACTATAAGATTGGGTTTATATGGTCATATCGATGTCACTATATACAACCATGACGCTTTTAAGGTTCCAATCCCATCTAGTATAAATTCTGTTAGATTGGATTTATATGGTCATGTCTATATCACTATATTGTCTATATGGAACTATTAGAAAGTAAGAATTCCAATCAAATCATGTATAAGTACTGCAACATTGCATCATTGGATTTATGGTCTTGTCACTGATATCAATATATAGAACCATGACGCTGTAAGAATTTCAATCTCATCTAATATAAATACTGAGATTGGATTTATGGTCATGCCAGTATCACTATATGAAACCATGATGCCATAAGAATTCCAATCTCTCGGCATATAGTGATATGAAAATGAAAACCAAACTCCTAGTATCAATACTAGACAAGATTGGAATTCTTACTGGGTCATGGTTCAATATGGTGATATTGACATGACCATAAACCAAATCACAGTATTTATATTATACAAGATTGGAATTCTTACAGGGTAATTGATGATTCAATATAGTGATGAGCACAAATAAAATCTCATAGTAATACTTTAATAAAGTACTCTTAAACCGTTTGAATTTGCACTATACAAGCATAAAAATATGCATCAAGACTCAGTATTAATGTTTCTATAAAGAATATTTAAATTATGGCAGAATTGTTAATAAATATATGAACACATAAATACAATGGATTACCAATGGGCAATGTCTACAAAGTAGATTCACAGCTGTTACTTCGTTTACAGAAGATCACATAGACTACAATAAAATCTATTCTGATTGGAATTTTGCAGGAATAGTTTTCCATAACGATATTTACATGACCATGATGCTGTATAGAAGTCACATTTCTAGTATAAAAACATTTGCTAAATATCACTGTGTCTTTAAAATTTAGATTCCACTAATCTACACAGTACAGTGCTTTAACAGTTAAAAGTCTTTCAGCTGTTCGGCATTTCAGCCGATAAATCAATTTCTACTTTGGCATTGAATCCACAGAATCTCCAAAGGAAGTTTTTCTCTCTCTCCGCGTTAGCCGCCATATTGCCCGCGCTATTTAGTATTTACGGGAATCTGGTACTAGATTGTATGTTTCTTGTCGAGATTGGCGAGATTGGTCCAATCTGTCAGTATAATTACTGCGCCTGCCGACCAATCTGAGAGTAATTATACTGACTAGATTCTTGCGAAACGGGTGTTCCACATCACAAGTCGCCTTCAAAACAAAAAAAACTTAATTTCGCTAATTCTTTAGTTGTTTTCAAGCTAAAAATTTTTTATTGCAAGACAACAACACCAGCTTGGCATCATGTTCCCTCCTTGGAATTACGACACGGGAATGTCGCAGCTGATCTGGACGTAAAATTTGGCTCCATCCACTTATTTAAAGTTTAACTGAAGGTAGAGTCCAATTAATTTTTAGTTCACTGGAAAATAGATTGCTCCGCCATGTTTTTGCCTTCGCCGCTTCTTCGAGGGCATCTTCTCCAGATATATAGGCAGGACTCTTTCGACCGGACAGTTCATTAAGGCAAAACTTAAAATGACTGCCAAAAAAGTTGTTTTGATTTTTATACTTTTGACGAAATTAAACAAACGAAGGAATGTGCATTACAAAGAATACAAATATAACAGCAGCAAACTTTGTATAATTATATGCAAGTATTTTTAGGTAAGAAATATCGTTTGCAACTATTTAATTAAATGCTCTTTTCGCAATTTAAAACTTACGAAAAAATCTAACGAAATGCAACACATTTCAAAACAAACCAAAACAAAACTAAATGTCAAGTGGAAAATATAAGAGCACATTCGAATCACGTATGAAAACGAGAAGGAGGAAGAACACTTGGAAAGGACAATAGAAATTTTGTGAACGTATAAAGAGTTTGGTATATGAAAGAGTTTTTTTATAGCACTCACTCAGCACGCTTTAACCTAGTAAGATTATTATCAGATCATTGTATCCATGAATTATTGGGATCATCACGGTTACAGTTAAGGCTGGGGTTTAGGTTGTAATTCATTTTACATGCATGAAATAACAATTCCAATTGATATTGGAATTATCAAACGTTGTACCCAATAATGTTATTGGTGTACAACCTTCGGATCGGTTGTATAAATAGAGAGTGCATGATTTGAACTAATGCTATCTAATAAGTTTGTCATTAACCTCGCTTGCTCGGTCTATAGAACTCAGAACTCGGCCTGATATTGTAGAAAATGTTTGATATCGTCTCCAAATCTCTCACTTTTCACTCGTAATTTACACTCAAAAGTCCAAATTTTTATTTCCAAAAACACCCAAAATATATCAACTACAAAAATTGTCAAAAAGACTTTACGAGCCCCGTAAATAAATGGAATAACAGTTATAATTTCTCATGTTAATGTCACGTGAACGTCACGAATATTACACTCCCCACAGTTTATTCAACTCCATGATAAACTTTAAAAAATTAAACAATTTAATACTTCATCTTAAGTCACATTCTCGTCGAATAATCTCACCAATCACAGCAGCATTACGCCTACGTCTTGCATCTCCTTGGGCAGTAGGAGTAACCGGTTCAACCATAGGTACTTGGTCGGTTCCCTTTTCCTCTTCATTTGCTTTAACTTCGATAGGAATGAGATGTTGTACGACTCTACGAAGATAAATCGCTCGTTTATCGCTGTTCGAAACTTTCACTATGGCTGATCGAATCTTTGCCGTCCGCCCCGGGAATCAGCTCTGGTACCTTGGCAAGTTTCCACATGCATCTTGCCCTAGAATCCTTCGTTAACAACACAATATCTCCGGTAGATTTTATACGATTATTGGTTTTATATTTTGCAATGGATTGCTCTCTTAGACTCGTGAGATACTCTCGTTTCCACTGTTCTGTCAATTGCGATAACAAGTTTTTATGATGGCGAGCTCTTTTAGTGAACAATTGCCGTAAAAAAATGAGCGAAGACAGACATTGAGATAGCGAATTTATGAAACTGAGGATATCAATTCTAAAGTAATTTTTTTACTACTTGTGTGTTTATTTACGAAGAAATTAAAAATATAGATGTTGTGTAAGCCGGAAAACCAATTAGGCGAAAAGGGGGATTAAAGCCAATTTGATTCAGTTTTTTCTGGGTTTTTAATTGAAATTCTTGACATGAAAATTGGGTTGAATATTAAATGAAAGCTATTAAAAAATGGTATTTGATGAAAAAAGTTTTAAAACTCTAGGTAAAAAAATTAAAACATCTTTAACATTGAAGGGAATTTTATTGTATTTTACAAAATGGCAATTGTTTTTGTATTTTTAGGCACTTCTTTTTTGTCTAAAGTCTGGATTATCCAAATTGTCTTATATGAAATATAACTTTTTAATAACTTGATATGCGGTCCGATCTTTAGCGTTAAAGCGTTAATGACACGAAATTTTCGATTTCGTGATTTTTACTCGTTTTGATAGAGATTATTGCGCTGATTTCAAATCTGAAAACCGTTTTTAATTACAGTCGATCTGTGACGTCATAGCCATGACACAATTCTTTGTCCCATGTTTGTTATAACAATATCGCAACACTTCGCGAATGAAAAATGTAGATCTTGTGTTGCTGGCGGCCCAGGTCGTGTTAGCATCGTCAATAGACTTTATACACAAGGTATATCTTTTGCACGGTTTCCCTTCTGATGAAAAAGACCTCAAACGAAGGCGGGAGAGGAACAGATTAAAGCACTTAATACCGAATTTCGTGTTATCTGCGCCTTTGTATTGACATGTTCGACGCACTTTGAAGAGACGAAGAATTTTGGAGTCTTTGCTGCTGCAAGTTTGACAACAAAGCTTGTAGCTGATGCTATTCCGTCAATCGATGTAATGCTAGGCTTCTAGCGCTGAATTTATATCCTTGCGCGATCGAAGACAGGTAAACAACTACTGAACTACATGCTGTTCATTATTTATCATTATCACATTTATTCATATATGTTTCATACCCTGTAAACGTATTTGCATGAAACGAGTGAAACCACTTATGCTGTGAATATCTTGACAATAGGCAATTTTTTTCTAATGCGCGTTATCAATAATCTACTGTTTACACTTTACACATTCTAGAACCAAAATGAATGTTCTTATGTGAGTAATATTGCAATATTTTGGCTCTTTTCAAGCAATTTGCTAGGCTTGATTGAGACTTGGTTTAAATAGTACACAATAAAACTAGAAAAATATTACTAGCTATATTGCTTGCACAATTTATTATTCAATTAAAACTCGAAATATTATTCTATTTAGAACAAGAGCAAGTACAGCAACAACAGGATCACTTAGCTTCTACACAAGCTTCTGCATCACAAACAGCAACCAGAAGACAGCCAATTAAAATGCACAAAATATCCATTTTGTTGTAAGATGTCTACACCTCAGTGACTGACTAAATAGAGTTTTCTTATAATTTTATAACGTATCTTTTGTCCAGTGACAATGCTATAACAATAAAATAAAAAATAGTCTATTGATCGTCAGCTGGTTTGCATGTTATCTACAGTAACTTACAGCAGATTATTTTTCCATTATGTCTGGTAAATTACTTAGAATGTTTGCATATCTTATGAATAAACCTAATCCTATGCTAGTCCTAATCTTGTCTTATAGTACCTATAACCTAGTTATGTTGTGCAGAATATGATATGATATATGGAGATAATGTGCAGGTTGAGTCTGATGTTAAACAAATAAATGATTTACAAATTTTGCGCATAGTTCTTTGTTAATATGTTAAAATATATTAGCCCTGGTATGTGACGGTTTGTATTCTCATGGGCTTGTATTGACATTTGCTTCTTATAGTATGGTAGATACAAGCTGGTAATGGTCTTGTATTGCTCCATATTATTATTCCGCACACCACATGATGAGCTATCTAAAATCAATTGTCCTCAGTTGTCTATAAAAATATATCACACTAAAAGGATGTTTAGCTCACATTTTTGTCTTTAAAAAATTGGCTTGCCCAAAAACTAGCATTTAACCATTGCTAAAAAAACTCTATGCTTTGTGAAGCAATTTGATTTCGTACCATCACAATACATCAAAGTGACAGCAGGTAACATTTTCTTGCAATTGACTTTTGCACCTGAATTCAACACAACATTTTTCCATGATTGTATTTGGAAGTACGGCCAGGTATATATCAAACAAAATGCCAGGAAATTGTTTTAAATGCTGTATGTTATCAAATACAAATTATATAAATGCATAATTAAATTATCAGTAGTAGATGTCTTTATTTGCACCAAAACATCCAATAAGATACCTGGTATATGTATTATTAAAAAACAGTTACAGGTGTTATATTTTTTATACAGCAACATGAACTAATATTCAGATATCATTTCGTCTTTTGCGTACTATTAAATCGTAACACATCTTACAGGTCATTTAGCGGAATTCTAACTTCACTTCGCATCTCTAAAGTCAAAGGAGAAGCCCACCTTCGTCGTTTTGTTCCACTTCGACATCACGAGGCTGAGCAGGGGGTTTGCTCCCACAGTGTCGTAATCCGAGTCTTTATCGTTTCCTTCGCTTCCTGGACTATTTGCGTTTAAATCATCAGAAGAAGTTTCCCAATTATTAGTCCATTCCCGTGATTAAGACTAAAAAATTAGCTTAATGTAAGCCCGAGCACTCGTGTAAACCATAGTGTAAACAAAGCAGAACCTGGCGTGTGTCATGGTTATGACGTCACAAGACAATTTACAATTTTCGCATCTATTACCCATCTTCAAACGTAAAATTAATCAACTTCTATATTGAATTAGAAGGCAAATATGGTATCAAAATGATCAGAAAAGATTGAAATTTTATATTTTGAAAAAATCTCGACGTTGAAAATTTCGTGTCATTGAAACTTTAAGTATTTCGACTCAAAACTCAGAAATAACTTTGTATTGAGCTTTCCCCTAGTCAACAATTAACCATGCCAGATTTCAAAGAATTTGTGATGATCAACAGTTTGTTATTCTCGTAGAACAATGCCAACGAAAGCAAGCCGTCGAGTTGGAACATTCTTCGAGAAGATTTTATGATGGGAGGGAAAATGAAGGATTGGGATAAAGACAGCGATGATATGGAGTACGATAACGAGGATGAACAAGAAAATGTTAGCATAGATAAGGAGGAAAGTGAATGAGGTTAAGAATCTTGGTATGTGGAATGAAGCATATGGGGCAATGAGTAACGTCATTGAACAAAATTAAATCCCGGTTTAGTTGGAGAAAGAGTAGCTGCATGTGATATGTGAGGAGGATAGTCGCTAAAACCTGGTTCCGACCTGCCATAGTAGTCGTGCATGGCTCTAGAATACAATCTTATTTATCTGATCGTACACAGAATTTCCAGTTGACTGATAAGATGCCATCAGAGAAGAATGTCGAATGTGGTGTACCCCAGGGGTCCATTCTTGGTCCACTCTTCTTTCATATATACATAAACGATTTCCGGAATGTTTTAACCAGGTTACCTCGATTATTTGCTGATGATACTAATCTTACGGTGGCTGGTGAGACCATAGGGGGATGTTGAGTTGGCCATGAATAACGACCTAACACGTATAAATGAATGGCTATTGGCCAATAAATTGAGCCTGAATGTTACGAAAATTATACATTGATACATGAAACTACGTTTTTTCTGCTCTATTATGTGTTGTATGGCCAAACTATAAGCTTTCAGATTCGCCATCTTGAATCTTGGAGAATACGTTCTCCCACCGTTACTTAAGTATAAGATTAAAAATCAACTTCGCGCGCCTGCGATGTAAGGAAACATATTGCCACGTGACGACATTGCCAAAGAGCAGAGACTACAAAGAGAGACAGGTTCAGTAAAAAAAGCCTAAGGTGCTTTCGTGTAATTCGTCATGGGCGCCATGTTTCTAGACACTGCCCTAAACAGAAGCACACCCCCTCCGAAAATGTTAAAGAGGGCTACTAATACCGGGGGAAGCACCTCTGTCTACGGCACTGGCTAGAAACATGGCGCCCATGACGAATCATCACGAAAGCAACTTACGCTTTTTTTTTACTGAACCAGTCTCTCTTTGTGGTCTCTACTCTTTGACATTACCATTAGCATTAAGCAATTTTTATTTGGCATGCTTTGTTGCGAAGTCGTTGAAGTGTGACAAACGCCGCGGTACTCTATTTGTAGGGTTGTAAAAAAGCCATCCAATTTAGCAGGTAGGGAAAATTACTTTAAAACTCATTTAAACAACACATGTAATAGCGGTATAAAACAAACGTTTCATAAAACAAATCCTCTAGTTTTATATGCTTTACGTTCACACATACTTTTCGGTATTCGTATTATCTTGTTGGTTTTTGCTTTAATATTTTAGGTAATTCAAAATATGAATAAGCAAGACTAGCAGTCGAGGCTGTAAATTTTCGATTTCTGTCTGACTATGACTTTGAAATAATGTCGAAAATTTACAGTCTCGACTGCTTGTCCCGTTTTATTCACATTTTGAATTAAATGATGTTTCTATTCTTTGAATTTTTTTCTTTTCATACTTTCTAAATCTGTGCCCCATATGAGAAATTAAATGGGTGTGAGAGTATCAGATATTTTGAACAACCCTCCGGGAAACATCAAGTTTACAAAGTTGGACATGTCGACTTTGCACTCGGCGAAGCTGTCACTGATAATTGTTTAATAATATACAAGGAAATGTTTCTGGGCTGTGATTTGTTGATTCGAGTGCAGTTAATCCCAAACATCACCCAGAACAGTGCAAAAATCTGCAACACAGTGCAAAAATCTGTAACAACAGTGCAAAAATCTGTAACAACAGTGCAAAAATCTGTAATAAGCTCTTTGAGCGATGGGATTTACTCGCAGAAAAACCAAAAATATGGCGGCCGAATTTTCACGTTTGCTTAAAGATTTCGTCGAAATTTCAACACAATTTGGGATTCTTCTCTGACAATTATGATCACAAAAACAAACTCTAAAGTATGCTGGAACTTTGTACATAAAATTTCTAGCCATGGCTTTTATAAACATGAATTTTTTAAGCGAAGAAATTCGAGAATGAGTGCACTTGCATAATGCGAAGTTGTAAGTACAAAATGCTTGTTTGAACATTTCCTTTTTATATCATTAATAAGTAATAGTATAATTTCTCGTGCAATTACGGAAAACAAGCACTCGTGAGTTTTTAAAAACCGCAAATAGCGCTCGTCCTTCGGACTCGCGCTATTTTGCAGTTTTTAAAAACTCACTCGTGCTTGTTTATCCGTAATTGCACTCGAAATTATACTATTACCTATACTAATAAATGGAAAGCGCGAGAAAATGTACGACATTTTAGCGATAAATAAACAATGCGCTGAAAGCACGCGACATGTTAGCAGTCTTTTATTGAAATATAATGTCGACAGTGAATATCGAACTTTTGACAGTTTCAGAACTTCTTGAAAGAACTTTCGAAAGATGCTTTTTTAAGTAAGAGGTCAGATTATAGATATTAGAAAAAGGAATGGATTGGCAACGCTATTCAAAACTATACACGATCTTCGGTTCAGTTATTTTGAATAAACCGGAAACAAACATTGCACAACTCGCTATGGCAATTATGCGCATAAACGAAATTGAGTTCATGGGCAATATTTGCTTCCGCTGTGCTCAACTGAAGATAAAATATAGATAACAAAAGAGTTGCCAATACATCCCTTTTTTTAATATCTATGGTCAGATCCAGATACTACTTACAAATTTAAAATTGAGTATTATATTTAGTATGAAAGTAGTCTATTGTACCAAATACATTTGTTTTTAATATTTTTCGCACCAGTTGATAACGCAAACTGAAGGCTTAATGGCCAATTAGCAATACCGTCAGAGTGAAGTGCTTATATGAACTCTTTGTATTGTAGTTGGCTGCAAACCAATCGGAAAGGAGAAACATTTTAAATAATCATGAGCTTGTTAAAAATAGTTACGCGATCACGCACATCTATTTATTGAAGTCAACAGTCAAAGTAGAAAGTACGACAGTCTTCAGGCATCTTCTTTCTTGGTGAAACATGTTTGTGTTCAGGTAAGACATCAGGGGTCGGTTCTATAAAAGGCGTTTACCTTAAGCGGTGAATAAGCAAAAATTTAAAAGTGTTCCTATTCATCTTGCAAATAATTGAACTTAAATTTTATCAACTAAGTTTATAGTTCTATGCGTAGTTGTTATGTTCCGACCGAAAGGTTTAGTTTGCTTCCAGTCAATAGTTCATAGGCTTGTTTTATATTTTCAACTTATCCCCCGTTTAAGCTAAACGCCTTTTATACAAGCGGTCCCAGATTGAGATGTTAGGGCGGATTTCCATTCATTGCGACTTAGCAAGCGCTCGATTTTGTGCGATAGTTTTCTTTTGAAATGTGTGAAGTCAAGTAGAACGAATTTCATCAGATATGGCTGACTGAATACACTTCAAAGAAAGCGATCGCAAAATTCCGCGCGCCCGCTAAATTGCACTGAATGGAAATCAGCCTTTAGGGACTGGTCATAAGGTATCTGTTAGAGTGGGCCGGACGGAGTGATTTGGGATGGGTCATGGAAAATATTTTCGTTGTTTGGATGGGCCACCATTTTTTTGGAATACATGGTTGGGTCAGATTAAGAAGTTATAATGTAGGTAAAAAACCTTGAAACATGAAAACAAAAACAGAAATCTCTATTGACTGTCCTTGATACAGCCCATGCATCTAGCAGGGTACGTAATGACAGATCCTTCAAATTCAATTGCGCTTTAACTGAAAGCATACTTCAACAAAATGAAAGAGCAGGAAAATAGGCGGCTGCATAATATTTAAGTAAATTACATGAACGAAGAGGAGCAGTTTCGAATGTCAATAGCTTCTAACTTTAAATTAGGAAGCCTCGTTACATAATAACTACAGTGAAACACGCAATGTTATTAGTCAATACCCGTGCAGGATTAGGCAATCCTTCATGCACCGCGGGAATTAGTTGACATCGCTTCAAAATCACTTCGTTTCTTTGAGATTGTTATACGGGGCTGACAAAAACCATTTCAACTCCTGAAATTAGCAGAGAATTAAGGGAAGTCTAATACCAAAGCACAATGTACAGCAACTATAATCATTTATGTTGTCAAGCGTTTATAATATGCTGTATACTCGTTGTTATCAATTGAGCAGAAATACGTTTTTTTGCATTTGCATATTTTTGTTTTAGTTTGTGCTGTAGTCAGCATCAACGTTGTCTATAAGAAACGAAATTATATTTGTGCACATTGCTTACTAGCACAGGGCCGTACTTCAAATGCTGGTATTTTTTAGTTTTTTGTTTACATAAAAATACAAAATGAAACTTACATATCGATCCGCCACTTTTGGCCGTTTATATTGATATCAGTTTATGTCTCTGTTTAGGTACCATATTTGCACCAAGATTTAGAGCAAAACAGGACAAAACAAAAAAGTTGTGGGAAAAGTTTAAAATTGTGTTAGTTTTAGCGTACGGCCGAATGTCGAGTTACGATTCTTGGGAGAATTGCGTACTTCATCAATGGCTTTAAAAATTCTAAACGTTTTTTCACTGTAGTTATTTTATAAAACAATTACCAAATGGTTTTCCGTGAAGGATAGCGTTCAACCATGCACTTGGGATATTGCTGGACTTTCGGAAAGCGAAAAAAACACTCGCCGCTTTCCGAAAGTCTCACAACATCCCGCGTGTATGCATGACGATATCCTGCACAGAAAACCATGTGGTATTCCTGTAATAATATATTTTCATTCTGTGTCAAATGCAGTCAAACACAAGAGTTTAGAACGAAGCTAAAAAAGATATAGCCAAAACTTATTTAAAGTTTTGTGAAAGTTATTTGAAGAGCATCTGGCATTGCGCACATACAAATGATACAAAATATTTTATTTACCTTTTTTGTGATTTCAGCGTTTATAGAAGATCTGCGCTCTATTCTTTTCTCGCTGTCGTTATTATAACAAGCTTTGTATGTCAGCGAGTTTCGGTGAATTCATACGTGGTTGAATTGAACAAAGCGTTGAAAAACAAGGCGATGGCTGATTTCGCGTTCCGTAATCTTACAATGAAGACTGTTATCGAATGTTTCTTTGCTTGCTTGGAAGACTGTCTGTGTCTCTCGTTTCAAATGTGCAACGAAACAGAATGTCAGCTGTTGTCATCCAATCAATTCCAGTCAACACTGGTAACAATGACAGAGTGTACTTATTACGACATGCATCCAACTGCGTCACAACAAGTAAGAACTTTAATTGCTTTTGGTGTTCTAAACTTTAGTATTAGTATTTTTACGAATACTAGTGCCTATGAATTTTGAGCGCCTTAAAAGTGAACAGCGTAATATGACAGCCTGTATTTGGGACTAGAATTTGTTAAACACATTTATTATTCATTGCAAATATTTTCGGAGTTTTTATTGGTTAAGAGCTAAAGGTGAAATCATCATACCCGCTTGGTAGTTTCCCAAATTTGGGGTTAAAAATAAACGTACCACATTATGAGTCATTTCGTCCTGTGTTGAAAACAAATATACGACATTATGACTCATTTCGTCGTATACTGAAACAAGACATTACGTCACGCTATAATTTATGCGGCCTTGCAATGACTGACCTTGGAATCTGATAATTGTTTAAAGAATATTTTTTTCGTAGTCTGATTGGCGTAAAAACTTTCCGAACAATTTCACCCCGTTCCATTGTCAGCAGCTTGTGTCTTCTTACTTACAAAGCAAGCGATTAAACTTAGTTTAAAATATTTTCAAAAAATAATAAAACAATTATTGAATTCATATCCTGCTTGACCTGATTCAATAATTGTTTGATATATCTTGTGAGGAACGAATAATTCTACTGACAATTTTCAATCTCAAGGGTTAAAAATGAGAAACATAGTAGAGGGCGCGTTCAGAATTCTAAATAAAGTCTCGCGAGTAATTCTAAATTATGGAGACATCAAAACAAATCTCTAGTTGGAAATTTATATTTCTGAGGCATTTTACAATTTTGTTTTTAATTAACTTTGTAAATTAGCTCTTAATTGAGTTTTAAAATGCGGCTCAGTTGAGTTTAATTTGCGACATGCCTTGTATTTAGCGGAATTTATAATGAGCTTGTATCTTGCGGAACTTATGAATAGCTTGTATATGGCGGAATTTATAATGACTTGTTGTGACATTTGACATTCTATTTTTTTAAAAAAAACTTACGTTGGATATTGATATTCAGGGGGCGGGACTTAATACTAAAAATAGCATAAGAATAGCTTAAGTCAACAAGAAAGGAGGAGTCGTAAACATATAGAAATTTGTATTCGCTTTTGATCATATATTTAATAAAAACTTTTGATGTTTTCTTGAAAACTTGTCACATATGGTGTCAGAAGTGGGATGCTGTCAATAGTAGGCGACTAGCAGAATTCACTGAAGATAAAATTGTCAGTACGTGAAGCCCACGGGAAAATATACGCGACATTGTTTACATTTGTTGTGCGAATACGGCAATTATTGAGCGAAATATTATAGCGTTATGGCGGAGACGAGAAGCAAGCGAACAAAAGAATCAGGCGACACGGACGATACATCAGAGGGAGGTACGATGACAGAACTATTGAAATTTTTTATGGACGAAAAAAAAGAAGAAAAACTACGTCAGGAAATGCGTGATCAACAATTTTTGAAAATTATCGAAGCGATTACTACGAAGGGACAAGACGAAGATAATAGACGTGAAGAAGTTCGTATAGCTGAAGCTAGAGAACGAGATGAAAGACTGTCGGAGGAAAGGAGAATATTCGCAGAGCGGTTACAGAAAGAAGAAGAAGAAAAACGCTTTTGGCTCGAGCAGCACGAGAGAGAAAAGAGGGAATGGTTCGAACAAATAAAAGCGAGCCTTCCAAGTGGAGATTCGGGGTCGGCGGAGAGCGGAGAGTACGGAAAACCGCGAGAAGCGCGACTGCAGAAATTAACTGAGACGGACGATATCGAACATTTCTTGACAATGTTTGAGAGAGTAGCTAATGCATACAAATGGCCGGATGATGTCTGGGTGTTAAGGTTAGCCCCTCTGTTAACAGGAAAAGCACAACCTGCTTACGCCAACATGGATGCAGCCAAATCTAAGGAATTTGAAGAAGTGAAGCAAGCCATTCTAAAGAGGTACAACATAAATGAAGAAACGTATCGACAACGATTCCGAAATACCAAGAAGAAAATAGACGAGAGTTATGTTGAAACAGAAGTACGGTTAAAAGATCTTGCAGCAAAATGGTTAAAGCCAACGGAACGGACTAAAGAAGGTCTAGTGAATGTTATCATCCGAGAACAACTGGTGAATGCTATGCCAAAAGAGTTGCAGCTACGTGTGAGAGAACGGAAGCCAAAGACCTCAGAAGATGCCGCGACATTGGCAGATGATATTATTTCGGCGAGGGATAGCATATTTAATGCTAACGACGGCGTCCGAAAATGTTTGAATTGTGGAAAACCGGGTCATTTAGCACGGGACTGCAGACACATACAAGGAAAAAGGGATGGTTCGGGATCTGGAGAATTAAGAGATGACCGGAAGCGAAGTGACCTGCCTCAAAAACGTGAAACCCAACTGACATGCTATAACTGTGGAAAGATTGGACATATTGCAAGCAAATGTTCCTTCCCAGCAAAAAGGGGTAGCGGACGGAATAACACGGGAAATTATTTCTACGATAATACCAGAAGTCCATCGATTGGGGCGTCAGTAGAAAATACAGAATCAAGGGAGAGAGAATATATGTGTCAAGGGTTAGTTGAAGGCAAGCCGGCAGAGCTATTGGTGGATTCAGGATGCCTCGCCATTGTATGGGCCGTGCAGACTTTGCGAGTATACCTTTTTGGTCAATGTTTCACGATTCAAACCGATCATCATCCGTTACAGTGGTTACAGCAGATGAAAGATAAGAACAGTCGTTTGACCCGCTGGAGCCTTTCACTGAAACCTTACAAGTTCAAGATTAACCATCGTAAAGGAAAAGAGAACAATAACGCGGACACATTGTCTAGGCTATTGCCGTGAACAAAATAGAATTTTGTTCATGGAGAAAAAGGGGGATATGTGACATTTGACATTCTATTTTTTTAAAAAAAACTTACGTTGGATATTGATATTCAGGGGGCGGGACTTAATACTAAAAATAGCATAAGAATAGCTTAAGTCAACAAGAAAGGAGGAGTCGTAAACATATAGAAATTTGTATTCGCTTTTGATCATATATTTAATAAAAACTTTTGATGTTTTCTTGAAAACTTGTCACACTTGTATATGGCGAAATTTATGAATAGCTTGTATCTGGTGGAATTTATGAATAGCTCGTATCTGGAGGAATTTATAATGAGCTTGTATCTGGCGAAATTTATGAACAGCTTGTATCTATAATGAGCTTGTATCTGGCGTAATTTATAAATAGATTGTATATGGCGGAATATATTTTGGAATGTTTGAATAGCTTGTATATGGCGGAATTTATAATGAGCTTGTATATGGCGGAATTTATGAATAGCTTGTATATGGCGAAATTTATGAATAGCCTGTATATACGGAATTTATGAATAGCTTGTATCTGGCGGAATTTATAATGAGCTTGTATATGGCGAAATTTATGAATAGCTTGTATCTGGCGTAATTTATGAATAGCTTGTATCTGGCGAAATTTATGAATAGCTTGTATCTGGCGTAATTTATAATCAGCTTCATAGTCTATGATGTTATAAGGGGTTAACATGGGCTAAACTTGGGGTAATAAGGTGTTCAAGGAATGGGTGGGCATCATAATATATGCATGATGTGAGTCAAAGCGAGCTCGGGCAAGTTCTTGCGAGAAAGTTATTAAAGTGTTATGCCATGAAATGCTGATTTCCACTGTTACGTTTCGTTTGAGCACGGAAAAGCTTAAATCCTTCTAAATTCGATCCAAGTACTAAGTAATATAAGGAATGTATGTATAAAAATATTCATAAAGTCGTATGCTGTCCTTCTATTCAATCAATTATTTCATAAGACAAGTTAAAAGGGTATAAACGTTTATGTGCGTACGCGCACGTGGAGAAAATTCGAGAGTTGAAAGCAGCCTTAGCGGAATATTTCATCGCGTTGATGCTTATATAGTGTAGTATAGTGCCAGTATAGTAGAATAGTACCAGTTGTGTGAAACTGCATTTAAATTATGCAACATGTATTAAATTTTTATAACAGTTTTACTTATTCTTTAATATTTCAAAAGTTTATAAAATAAGGAGGTTTTAGCTAACCCCTATATTGTCCGTTGAGTCGGACCATTTGAGATGATAAGGAATTTTTTCAATAATATCTGAGGCTTTGGAAGTTGTACGTTTATCAGATGAATTTGTGCATATTTTTTGTTTGCTTTTTTGCCGACAAAATTATAAAGAAAATATCAAAAAATACAAGCCATTCTGTATAGATTCATGACATCTTGTGTGTCAGTCAAAATACCAATGTGTTCAGAGCACGCCTTCAAAGCACAGCTCATCTATATTATTTTGTGTTACTGTTGTCACTGAATTAGGCCACAAAGGAGTTAACTTTGGTTTTCTGGCTTAAACCCTAAATAAGGCATTTAGCAATTAAGCCTAGTTTCTATTTGGGCGCAACTGTCGTAGCAAAGTTGATGATGATGATGATGATGATCGACTTTATTTAAACACACTAATTCTTTTCAGCAAAAGCTGATTTACAAAAGAGGTGTGATAACTACTATTAAACTATACTACTTACTAAAATATACAAATGAAATAAATAATTAATATAATACACACTAAAACTAAGAGAGATCAAAGGTCGAGGAAGAAAGCTTACGGCAAAACGAGGGCAACGATGCCGAATTTCTTATTTCATCAGGTAACTGGTTCCAAATTTTAGCTCCATCATAACAGAAACTTTGTTTTAGGAATTCTGTTTTTGGCATTGGGGTATAAACTCTTGTAGAAGAGCCTCTTAAATTATAATCATTAATTTTGTTGACGTTTTGAAACAGATCACACAGTCTACTAGGTGCTAGCTTATTGACAGTTTTGTACATAATTCTAGCTTTCATTTCAACTCTGCGTTTTTCTAATAATTTCCAACCAAGAGAGTTACGAGCTAGGACAGAATGACCATGTTCATTTTTTAAATTCATGATCAGTCTTGCCGCTCTATTCTCCAATTTTTGTAGTCTTTCACTGAGACCTTTTCCAAGTGTATCCCAAACCTCGCAACAATAATCAAAATAAGGTTGGATTAAAGCATTGTATACTAAAACCAAAGTGCTTGTGTCGATGAATGTTCTTAATTTCCTTATGGCTCCAATACCTGACGATATTTTATTTGCAATATACTCAATATGTTGGTTCCAACTTAAATGCTCATCTATTTGAACTCCAAGCACTTTGGTACATTTCACTCTTTTAATATGTTGACTATTAATTTTAACTGTAGGTTGGACATCTATTCTAGTTATCTTATGTCGCGAGGCGATTAAAATGTATTCGGTTTTTGCAATGTTTAAACTAAGTTTATTAAGGGAAAGCCATTTTTGGACATTTCTCAGGTCAACACCCGCCCTCTCCTCTGCCTCACCCAGTGTTTCGCCCACTGCCGTTAGATTTGTGTCATCGGCGAACATTCTAGGTGTTGTGATTTTGAGACAATTTGGCAGATCGTTGATATAAATAAACAGGAGAGGGCCAAGTATACTTCCCTGAGGTATACCACATGTCACCTCCTTCCGATCTGAAAATAAGCCCTTCAGCTGACACCTTTGCATTCGGTTTGTTAAATAATCACGCATAAAATTGAGTGCCCTAGTTTCAAAACCATACAATTGAAGCTTATGTAAAAGTATTCCATGATTTACAGTGTCAAACGCCTTTTTCAGATCGAGAAGAACAACTAAGTTATAAAGGTTATTCTCAACCATGTGATATAATGTATGTCTTTTGATCTAAGTTTAGTTCAACGTACATACTCTACGTCACTTCGATATATTAACGAAATTCACGAGTTAAAGAAAAAAGAGCTTTACTTAGACTCCAAATTATCACATTCGCAGATACCTGTACGCACAGCGTACCTATTTTTAACGTGCCTTCAACCTTCGTTCTGCTGTTTCCATCTTGCGGACCGGGGCGACATGATTTGACAGTCTGGCAAGATTGGTACTCCTACATCATCTCCTACACCATTATTCAAAGCCAAATTTCGTTGCATAAACACTTCAACCTTGCGAAGCGGCTTGATTATGGAGTTTTTTATTAATTTACATTGCTTGGGTACTTACTGTGTAGAATGAATAAAAATAAAAATATTCCGAAATATTCAAATGTGTGGGATGTGCTTATAATGGGGTGTGCGTATTTTGGAACACATTAAAAATGGCTTGCGCGAAAAATTTAAATGCTTAAAAGTAGTTTTGAGTTGTTAGGTAGAAATATGTTAGGGGGTTTATTGCTGTTCAAAATTTTAAGAAATTTGATTGAGTTTAAGCCATTCAAAACGTCGTTCGAGCGTATATTTTTCTCAATAAGAATCGTTTTTCTGAAGAGATGTTCCAATTTTAATTACATCCCCTTAAGAGTTGTATGCAAAATCATATTAAGCATGCACAAAGCTAATTTTGCTAAAAATATGGACGTTCGCGCGACGTTTCGAACCGCTTAGAATCGAGCAAATTTTCGGAAATTTTGTACAGCAATACAGGTAGATAGATAGACAGATAGATAAACCTTTATTTAAACACATTAATCTTCTAAGCATTAGCTGATTTCCAGAAGGGATGTGCATATAAAAATCATTACATTTTATAAATAATAATGGAAATAATAATTACAAATTTATTAGATGTATTAACTACTAAAATTACTCTGTTGTACGTACGTGTAGACATATCTCTACATAACTAAATTATTATTACAACTTAGGAAACAATTAAATTATGGTTGAGGTCGAGGAGGAAAGTTTGTTAATAAAGATGTTATAGGATGTCGAATTTCGTATCTCTTCAGGTATTTTATTCCAAAGCTTAGCCCCGCTATATTGAAAACTGTTTTTTAGAAACTCTGTTTTCGGTCTTGGAATATGAAGCTTTGTCGATGAGCCTCTTAATTCATATTCATGAATTTCATTTACTTTACGAAAAGCCTCACATAGTCGTTGTGGGGCTAAACCATTTACTATTTTCTACATTAACCTTGCTTTTAGTTGAGCTCTGCGCTCTTCAAGAGTTACCCAACCTAAGGATTTTCGAGCCAAGATAGACTGACCATGCTCATTATTCAGGTTCATGATCACTCTAGCCGCTCTATTTTGGAGTTTTTGTAGACGTTCACTTAGTCCTTTATTACATGTATCCCATATTTCGCAGCAATAATCGAAATAAGGTTGAATTAAGGCATTATAAACTGTTACCAGAGTGCTTTGCTCAACATAATCCTTTATCCTCATAATTGCCCCTATACCTGATGTTATTTTACTGCTGATATGGTCAATATGCTTTTCCCAACTCAAATTTTCATCTAGTTTAACTCCAAGTACTTTGGTGTTTCTCACTTTCTTAATCACTTGGTTTTCTATTTTAATCCCTCGTTCGGTATCTATACTATTTGTTTTATGCCTTGATCCAATTAAAATATACTCGGTTTTCCCAATACTTAAACTAAGCTTATTTGCACACAGCCATTTCCGGACATTCCCCATATCAATATCCGCCCTCCCTTCCACCTCGTCCACTGTTTCACCAACTGCCGTTAAGTTGGTATCGTCAGCAAATAACCTAGAAGTGGTGCCATTAAGACAGTTTGGCAAATCGTTAATATAGATGAGAAATAGGAGAGGGCCTAGAATGCTCCCCTGAGGAATGCCACAAATGACTTCTTTCTCCCCTGAGAGCTTATCATTCAATTGACATCTTTGTGTTCGATGCGTCAAATAACAACGCAAAATATTTATCGCTTTCTCTTTGAAGGCATACATTTGAAACTTGCTTAACATAATTTCATGATTAACAGTATCAAATGATTTTTTCAGGTCGAGAAAAACAACTAAGCTATAAAGTCCACGGTCCATGTTGGCATACCATTCGTTCGTACAATCCAACAATGTAGTAGTAGTAGAATGACAGGGTCTAAATCCAAATTGTTGTTTTGAAAAAAGTTTCTCCTGATTGAAATATCCATAAATTTGGTCATATAAAATTCGTTCTATAAGTTTACTTACTACAGGAAGGATTGAAATCGGTCTATAGTTATCCAACATAGTCCGCATACCTTTCTTAAAAGATTGAATAACTTTTGCATTTTTCCATTCCGAAGGAAATTGATCCGAGTCAATTGACATATTGATAATCTCAGTAAGAGAAGGCGCAATGGCTGGAGCTGCCGTCTTCAAAACTTTAGCTGAAATTTTATCCATTCCAGTCGCTTTGGAGATAGATAATTTCTATAATAGATTGTATACTAACGTCACACTTACTGGCTTGAACGAGAAACCACTACCTGTTTGCGGTGTAATAAAATCTCGGAAACTCACATCATTGTCACTGGGAATAGTCTCGGCAAGTTTTGGACCAACATTACTGAAATAATCATTAAAAACCTCAACTAATTCCTCAGTCGTTGTCACTATTTTTTCGGAAAGTTTAATTTCATTGATCGTAGTTCGCTTTCTATTCCGACCAAGTAAATTATTTATTGTCCTCCAGGCTTGTTTAGGAATTTGATTTTTACCTGCAAATTTATTAGCATAATAGTCCTTTTTAGCGCAGCGCAAGGCAATATTTGCAGCATTCCTAGATGACCTATATGACAACCAGTCTTCTTTTTTATTGGTCTTAATTGCTTTACGCTTGTAAGCATATCTTTTAAATAATTTTGCCTTAACTTTGCGGTTTACCCATGGAATATTGCCTCTTTTTCTTAATCTTTTCTTTCTCATAGGAGCATGTATATCAAAAACACTTACAAAAAATGTTTTCCAAAATTTCCACATTTCATCTACATTTCTTTTAAACCTTATTTGTTCCCAAGGTATGTTACACAGGTCATCCAGAAATGATGAAAAATTGAAATTTTTAAAATTTCTAAATTCAAGAAAACTTTCCAATTCATTGCTTGATCTTGCGTTTATTTTCCGAATCGCATAAATGAGTCTATGATCACTGATTCCAATATGAACTACCCCTGAAAAAGTAATTTTTTCAGGCATTGATGTGATAGCCACATCCAACAATGATCGACTAGAATCAGTGATGCGTGTAGGACCATGTATAATTTGTGTTAGTTGATATAATTCCAAAATTTCCTGAAGCCTTTTTGTGGTGGACATTGTTGATTGTAACATGTTACAATTTAGATCTCCCAAAATATAAAATTCTTTGCATTCGTCATCAATTGATTTGATCAAATTCTCAATTTTTGTAAAAATTTCGCTTGGAGAACATGGTGGTCTATAAATACTTGAAACTATGAAGGACTGAGTATTGGTCAGCTTAATTTCCACACACACCGCTTCAAGGCCATTTGGAACTAGATCAGAACAATTTTTATAATTTAAATTACATCTTACGTATATACACACACTTCCCCCATTTCTATCCCGATCATTCCGCAGTACATCATAACCGTCAATGCTGACAAAACCATCGGGAATAGTTGGATCGAGACGTGTCTCATTAATTGCCAAGACATCCAATTTTTTATCAGAAAGTAATATTCGAATTTCGTCAAGGTGTTTTACAACGCTAGCTACGTTTAGCATTGACATTTTAAAACCCCTTGTTTTAGGGATATTAGAACAAACGATATTATCATCACTCCTCGGCCCAACCTCATTTCAATTATACAAGTTTAAAAACTGCAAGATGTTAGTTTGAAGCACAGAGGTGCCTTCTTTGTTAAGATGTAAGCCTGTACTATTTAGATGAGAGCGACCGATATTGCTATTATCTAAAAATGCTATGTTGTTTTTTAAGCATTTTGCCTTTAACATATTGTTAGTCTCGTTTACCTTCTTTCCAATGTCTTCTTTGTCATATCTAGTGACTATAGATGAGATTATAACTTTCGTGTGCTCGCAATCGTTTTGAAAATCCTCTGCTAATTCAATATCTAATCGAAGCTGTCAAAGTCGAAACAATCTATTGAAATCTCAAAACAGATTCATAACTTTAACTACATTATATACTTGGCCTAAATTTTGATTCAAAGCTGTTCTTCTTTCCGTTTCATGATTCCCATTAAAAAAACTCTTCTTCTTTTTGACATAAAAGCCAAATAACCCTTCTCCAACCCTGCGGCCATGTTGTGATCATTTGTCTTCGCTAGTGAGGAAAACTGTACAGCCAATCAAAATGCTGATATGATAAGTTTTCACTAGTGAAAAAATCGTACGGCCAATGGAAACGCTTATTCGCTTTCTCCAAAGTGAAAATACGGTTTTTATTTCACCTGTTCACCTCGAGTAAATCTCTATATGTATGACATAATGTAAAATATCTTGAGAAGGAAACCAGTTGAACAAATTCTACCAAGGAATTTTACACTGTGGTTTTAAGCAAACTTGTAAAGCGATAAATAAATAGCCTGTTTCATAGGCACTTTTTAAAGTGTTGAAACATTCATATTGATGACTTAGATCAATCGTGTAGAATCGTGGGAAAGTGTGGCAACATGCTGGATGTCCTAGACTCTGTGCAAAATTGGTCAGATACTAACAAATGTAGTTGAATGCGATGAGTTCGAAAGACATGTGGATTTGTTTTAGAAAATCTATTCCACAACAACCGAATCTTTATATTGGGGAGATGCTCGTTGTTAGGTGTCAGTTAAAATAACATGATGCGAATTCTAAAATAAAAGAAATTACCCGCAATGGAAATAGGAAACTACACCAGTTAAGACAGTGTAGAAAGGCATACCCACAGTTGGTCTCAATTTACTTAATGTGCCAAAATGGGTCAAACTTCGACCCATGCTCCAATACGTTGCTCCAGTCTGGGGTGACATATCCCTCTACTTAATGAATTACGCGCTATCACTTTACATCGCTTTACCGTGGGCACCTCCATAGATAGACATTCAAGTCATTTTACTTTGTCACTGACCCTCGTTATTGAGACGATATGGCTAATGTGCGGTAATGCCCAATACAGACTCCTCGACTATCATGATTAATAGTTTCCACAAAGCTCCCCCCCCTCCCTGAAAATTCTGGCAACGTCCCTGCACCAAAATAATCGTGATGAAATTGAAATTTACTCCAAAATGACAGTTTGTCCATATTTTTCGATAAAATATTCGCGAAATAAGAGAGTAATAAAAATCTGTAACGGAAATTAATTAATATGTTCTAACAAATGCAAATCATAAGGTCTTTTATTACTAAAAATACGAATCTATTATAGTTTTATTGCAGCTGCATGTTGTCCATTTTCTTCTTACGTTGTTGCAACATTTAATTTTTGTTTCATTTTTAATTACAGGTTGGCGTAGCTTCATCTTCTTCGTGCTCTCCAGCTTGTCTTGTTAACCCATGTCATAATGGTGGGAGTTTCGAGCCACTGTTTCCTATAGATTATATAACACCACGTTTCAAATGCAACTGTCCACCAGGTTATGCAGGAAACCTTTGTCAACATGGGGTTAAATCGTGCCGCGGCTACAACAATGGCAGTCGGATTCCCGGAATATATAAGATCTTCGATGATAACATGGAACTTTTTGACGTTTTCTGCGATTTTGATTTGAATTCAACAAACGCATGGACACTGATCCAGTCGTATGAACTACAAAACAAAAAAACATTTGGCCTGAAGATATTTCCCATCAATTTTGCTGTCAATTCGACGTCTCCTCGTTGGGATGCATATCGTCTTTCTAAATTCAAAATGCAATCTATTCAAGAAGATTCAAGCAAATTCCGCGTGACCTGCAACTATGATACTGATGGTGTTGTTTATCGTGATTACCTTCAAGTGGCTACAGATCAAATTGATATATTAACCTACGCGTCTGGTGGCTCGTGTATTTTGGTTGAGCAGATCGATATAAGAGGAGAAAGTTGTAAAAATTGCACTGCGCTTATTTTCCAAAATCTCCATCACTCTTTACATAGTGATTCGTATTTCTTGGCTTCATGGAATTGTGAATTTCAACCCACTGGAGGTCTATACTGCGGTGGTCTGGGCGAAGATAATTTTGGTCTCTATCTTTGTGCCAATCCAGCTCACAGGTGTTCTTCTGCTCAGTCATCCACGACACAGACTTGGTTTGGCAGACACTAATTTCAAACGAACAGTACAGTCCTTTTTTGAGCCGGTCCAAATATTGTTTACATTTTAATGGGTTTTTTTCTTATTGTTAATTACATGGCGTTGTAAGGTAAAAGTACACAATTTATACAAAATATGTAGACGATTTATGGACTAGAATATGTGCATTTTTCAACAAAATGCCAGTTATAGTGTACATGGAATAGATTAAGGATACATAGATATGCAACTTGGGCTATTTCTTGTCTTACGTGGATGGCTTGGGTACGTCATACGTACACTCATTTCTGCCTTCTGGCAAGTACACATGCGAGATTTTTAAGGAATTAGATAGTGAAATATCCAATAGACGGCGATTTTAAGAAAAATTTGTGCTAGGTTGCCTTAGTTCACAGAAATATATAAAAAGAAGTTGCTCTGTACATTTCAAGCAACCAATGAAGTTATACTTTTGTCCTGGTCGCTTATAAAACGGCAGAAGCCATTTTTCTGTAATACTTTTGTATTGAAATTTGAACGAATGTACTTGCCTGAAATGCGTGTTGATATGACGTAACCCGCGAGGCAGCGAAATCATGGGTGAAGCATACCCAGAAAACTCTTGAAATTTTTGTGCCGCCATCTTTTTTTTGCTACTCGTCGTATTCGAGGTAATGTCTTAGGAATATTTCAACCCGTCGAATTGTAGAATAGCTCATATACGCTGGATAACTTTTAAGAAATTCATTATATTATATAATTTATGTGTCATATAGGCCAAAATGTGTGATGTGCAATAAACTGTGTATATATAGGTCAGAAACAATTCCATGTTTACTTAGAATTACGGATTGTTAGAATTATAATTGTTAGAATGTTAACCCTGGTATTTTGCGTAGTAAAACGTAAGATTGTATTATCGCGTGATATGATTGTAAATTTCGATGTCCGGGCCGAGGTTATTTGTTATTATGATAAACTCGATTGCGTTAGAATTTTAGGACGGTTAAAGTCAAAGGTAACTTGCAATTCACCGTAGCAAAAAGGATGGCGCATGTCGTTTTTAACAGAATGCAGTGCGGTCTGAAATCGTTTAAAAAGCCAAATTAAGGTATTTCGAAATACAGACGGAAGACAGCAGGTTATGTTCACACTGGTGTTAAAATTGCAGTCCAGTAGCTTTGCTTCTTGTAATCTTTTCCCAGGTATTCTTACTCGATACCCGCAATGCATTTTGGTAAAATCGACATGTCGCCATCTTTTTTGCTACGGGGAATTACCGTGTAATGATGTTAATAAAATTTAAAAAAAAAACTCCACCAAGTTGATGTTGAACTATAGAACATAACACTGAAAAAAGACGAGAAATTTTGCAACATTACACGTCACGCAAAAAGTCTTTCACTACGTAAACACTTAATATTAGAAATGAATCACATACAATGATCCCCTCGCAACAGATTTTATTATAAATTTTGGTGTGCCATCTTGTGCAGTTGTGTATTTTATTTTGAAAATTATTTTTAACTCCACTAATGTGGCCTTAAATATAAAAGCTAGCATGTTCTGCGCGTAATACTTTCTCAAATGTGAATAACGGGGGGGGGGGGTAGTATTATAGGTGCCGATCGAGCCAGATTTTTAGAATGCCGCAAGCCCTCACAGGGTGCCGCTTAAATTAGTATCCGAGAACGCCGCGCACTGATTGGTCGAACAGCGTTACGTACGCTATTGTGTCGTGCTTTGATTTGACGATTGTATACGTGCTTTGATTGGTCGAGCAACTGCCTTTAGTATGTGTGTGACGTCATGGGTGTACGTGACGGGTGTACGTAACCGATGCGCGTAACGGATATCGTTCACGTGTGACAGGTACTTTTTATCGCCCGTTTACGTCCGTTTTGGTCCTATAAGGCACTATGCGGTCCGATTCTTGGAGATTGAAATTAACAATGATATACGAATATGATAAATCTAGTCAAATGGCAATACGTGTGTTATGTGAGAACATTTGGTCAGATACATTGTATACGTAGAGTATGTAACTTTCTCTATGGAACGGTGTTTATGCGTTGCTCATAACGTGTGCCTCTAATTTGTGTTTTTTGTGCGTTGCTATGTGTTGTCAAGTGCAAGTAATTAAGGTGGAGGTGATTTATACGAATTTGCTTGCTCGAAAGTTATTAGCTTGTACATTAGCAAGATCAAGTCCTCTTGGCTCGGAGCCGAGCTTCTTATAGTGTCCTCTGATGTAGGTTATAGCAGGAACACTGAGGAGTAAGAACGGTGTTTGAGGGATGGAAAAGGAAAGTGAAAAAAAGCATATTAGGAATATACGAGTGATTTGGTGAGTCATATACTAAGACTGGCGACGAGGATAAAAGAATTTCATGGCAATAGTTCTAGATTTACCCGCTGTTCCACCTTTCTCGGTATTGGACCACCAAACTCTTGCTCAACGATGGGAAAAGTGGAAAAAACCTCCCGATCATTATCTCCGTACGTGCGTCTGGCGTTACCGACCAGAAACAAAAACGTGCTGTTTTACTGCATCTTTCTGGCCCTGGTTTGCAAGATATCTGATTGTCCTTGAAAAACTGAACGAATGCTTTCATTCGCGCACTTTTCGCACACATTCTGACCATTTTTTAATCAAATAAACTTATTAAATTTTATAGATTTGGCGAAATTAAACAAACGAAGGAATGTGCATGTAAAAACGTTTGATATCGTCTATAAATCTCTCACTTTTCACTCGTAATTTACACTCAAAAGTCCAAACTTTTATTTACAAAATTAATACAAAATATATCAAAACAATTGCATCCGCCATGTTTAAAAATTGTTCGCAACAATGCGTTTCATATCAGCGGTTAGCATGCAAACTTTATGTAACCAATGATGTAGTGTGCACAAAATGGCGGCTTAACGATAGCGAAATTCTTTTTTTCACAGAAGAATAACAAAAAAAACTGCGGGTTTTTGAACGTGACAACAGATGTATTCTGATTCAGTATGTTAAAGCCTATGTATTTCAGGTATAAAAAAGTATTCTCCAACCCATGACAAGGAAAGTCTTTTTCTAAACAACTTTCTGTGACTCAGAATACAGGCTATTTTATAAATTTGTCAAGCAAAACAAATTTTGACATGCTTAGCAAGTTGCTGGATATTCCTTATAATTTATCTGTTTGTCCTGAAAATGCCGATTGTCGGTTAAAAAGGAACGACAGCAGGGCGCGGCAGGAATGAGAAGAAAAAAAAACGCAATAAAACAGAATAAAAGCCGGATACGAATGCAACTGTGAAAAGCATTTTAAGGACAATTTCACAAATTTCCCCAGCAAGCCGCACATAATCCAATTTTTCGTTTAATATTTGTTTATTGGTTTCTTTGCACATATTTCTAGTCAATTAAATCATCACTATTTAATTTTATACATTAAGGGAATATTATTAGGCATATCTAGTGCTCGTTTTAACGAGTTAGGGACATCAAATGGTGATCGTTGGTCGTATTAACGAGGTGTTCGTATTAACAGGGTAACTTTATTAGAAAATGTATTAATATTTTGCCGGGACCAAAATAAAGATGGCCGTAATAACGAGGTGTTTTCACGAGGTGGTCATATAGCGGGGTTCCACCGGTACTAATGCGTCCAACATGTTTTTAGTATTGACTCTATTAAATTTTTGTATTGCAGTTGGCTGCAAACCAATCAAAAAGGAGAAACGTTTCAATTAATCATGAGCATGTTAAAAATAGTTGCCCAATAGCGCACGTCTATTTATTAAAGTCAACAATCAAAGTAGAAAATACGACAGTCCTCAGGCACAGTCTTCAGGCATCATCATCAAAGTAGAAAGTACGACAGTCTTCAGGCATCATCTTTCTTGGTGCATGAAACATGTTTGTGTTCAGGTAAGTTTGAATTCGCGCTTTAACTGAAAGCATACTTCAACAAAATGAAAGAGCAGGAAAATAGGCGGCTCCATAATATTTCATAAATTACATAAACGAAGAGAAGCAGCTTCGGATGTCGATGTTACTAAAAAACCTCGACAATATATTTTCACTCTGTGTGAAATGCAGTCAAACAAGAGTTTTGCACGAAACTAAAAAGTACATAGCTAAAACTTATTTAAAGTTTTTTTCTCATTTCAGCGTTTATAGAAGATCTGCATTTTATTCTTTTTTCTCTGTCGTTATTATAACAAGCTTTGTATGTCAGCGAGTCTCGGTGAATTCATATATAGTTGAATTGAACAAAACGTTGAAAAACAAGGCGATGACTAATTTCGCCTTCCGTAATCTTACAATGAAAACTGTTGTTGAATGTTTCCTTGCTTGCTTGGACGACTGTCTGTGTCTCTCGTTTCAAATGTGCAACGAAACAGAATGCCAGCTGTTGTCATCCAATCAATTCCAGTCAACACTGGTAACAATGACAGAGTGTACTTATTACGACATGCATCCAACGGCGTCACAACAAGTAAGAACTTTAATTGCTTTTAGTGTTCTAAACTTTAGTATTATCATTTTTTATTATCTTATATTTGGGACTAGAATTTGTTAAACACATGTATATCTTGTGAGGAACGAATAATTCTGCCAACAATTCTAAATTTCAAGGGTTAAAAATGAAAAACATAGTGAAGGGCGCGTTCAGAAGTTTAAAAAGGATCTCGTGAGTGATTCTAAATTACGGAAACATCAAAACAAATCTTCAGTTGAGAATATATAGGCTATTTCTGAAGCATTTTACAATTTTGTATTTAATTTAACCTTTTAATTAAATTATCCTTTTATTTGGTTTTAAAATTTAATTGGGTTTTTTTAATTGGGTTTTTTTAATTGGGTTTCTTAATTGTGTTTAATTTGCGACATGCGTTGTAGTTGAGTTTAATTTGCGGTGCCCGTTGCATGAGGTCTTCATCTTTTGGGCATAAAAGCCAATGACACTTTTGCGCCTTCCCCAGTACTGCGGCTATGTTGTGAGCAATTTTTGTTCCCCAGTGAGAAAAACGGTACAGCCAACCAAAATACTGATATGATAATTTTTCACTAGTGAAGAAATCGTACGGCCAATGAAAACGCTTATTCGCTTCTCCACAGTAAAAATACGGTTTTTATTTCACCGGTACGGTTCACGTTAAGTAAATCTCTATATGTATGGGATATATCTTGAGAAGGTAATGAGTTAAACAAATTCTACCGAGGAATTTTACACTGTGGTTTTAAGAAAACTTTCCAAAGCGATAAATAAATAGTTGGATAAAATTTCGTTTCATAGGCACCTTTTTAGTGTTAACACTTTAGTGCACGACGTCCAGTGTACTGGACATGGCATTTTGAGCTGTTGCGCTAGAATAAATTGCCGTAATTTTGCGATTTCTTGATTTTCCACGCGTGGGCATGTGAACTCGAGAAACAAACGGAAATGCTTTATTATTTCGAATTCAAGATGGCGCCGAAGTTCAATGTATGCGCAAGGTAAGAATTCTCCTTGTAAATGTCTCTTAAAACAACAAGTTGCTGTCAAAATGTAATGAACTATGTATAGATACTTAAAGGAATGTTTGTAGGTTGTTTGTATATGATTCTCAACCGATAACGGCCAATATTTCCGAAAAAAATTGAATGTTTTGTCGAGGTCCAATGTACTGGACATCGTGCGTTTATGGAATCAATATACTGTGCAATTTGATACTTTACTACAGTCTATAATGATATTGAAGAAAAGGCATAAAACATTAATTTCTTACTAGATTTAATGTTTTCTCACTGGTATGCTTTTAGTAAGCCTTTTGTGTATTTAGGTTATATTGTGGGTCTAACAAAGATCCTCAAATTGGATGATTTCAATCATATCATGAGGTGGTATGAAGAGAAGCTCTACCAGACAATACCACAACCCCGGCAAAAGCTATGGCAGTGAACACTCCTGATCATTCTGTGTATGATAAATGTCATTATAATATAGCATTTGTAAATTCTGAACGCTGATTGGCTAAGAGCCGTGTTGATGTAACTCTATGTCAACACGAAAAATTTCCCGCCACTCTTCTGTTAAAGTTCTTTGTGCTATATTATAAAAGAAATATAAAACATCTTTTCCGTGTTGATATACAGTTATATCAACACTCGTGAAAATTGGAAAAACTCGGAATTGTGTGAAAACACTCCGCCCTGCGGGCGTCGTGTTTCCACACAATTTCTCGTTTTTCCAATTTCCACTCGTGTTGATATAACTGTATATCAACACGGAAAATGTTTTATATTTCTTAATCATCAGCTTACTTTATGACATCAGCTTTACTGTTTGTCACATCACAGTTAATAGAAGAAGATGGTTAGGCTAGCTGTACCACGTGACAAATTATGTTATTCAACCGTGCTTTGACGGGTCACGTAGTCCGGTCCCTGCATCAAGTTTCAATCGCTTAATTAGATCATTTAAAAACCAGCTATTCGAAAGTTCAAATAAAGTGGTTCCTTTTTATTTTATTCCTCTATTTTCGCTTGGATTGCGGTTGAATGCCATGGCTTGCGAATGCTACCTATTACGTGGTTATTCTAGCAGTTAAAAGATCAGGTTTTTGGTTTTTGAAACTGGCTTCAGCGCGTCAAGACGAGAGTAAACACACATTAAAATTAGAAAAAACGCAAGAAAAGAACGACTAAATTAAACAACAAAGACATGAGAGTTGTCGACGAACAATAAGAAACCAAGATATGCGTTGAACGAGGCAATATGTATGTTTGCGAGCATCATTTCAACAAGGCAGAATGCATATTTGATGCGCGTGTGACATGTAACTTAATGTATTTTCTATAATCTTCAGTGAACAGCACATTCACTGCATGTTATTACAGCAAAAAATTAGCTACACGATTCACAATATCTATTTGATATTTACATCGCATATCCGTCTTCTTCAAATGTCAAGTCTGGTCCATGAGAGCAACAAAAATCGATCGCTCGTTGATCCGACGAAATTGTGCCATATACTATAATATATCCATAACATGGTCATAGAAAGCTTATTACGTACATATTTAAAAACATCGTAATATATGATAAAACAATCTAACCAGAAATCCTTACATTATAAGACCTGCAGTAAGCTATGCAGATGTAATATATATTAGTTCACTGAAATTCTGTATATTTTTCCGAACTACTCAATCCTGCATATAACATAAAAAAATTTTTACATTTCGTCTTTAATTAAAGTTTCAGTTATCCGGTTTTATTAATAATAAACGTTCTGTAATTACAAATAACCTGAGTTTTGAGAACCGATGCAGGCTTGATCCACACTATTGTTCAGTCCAGTCTCGTAAAAAAATTTTCGCCATTGACGCACATTTAATACTATGCTGTCCCATAACAGATGTAACTGTTGTTGCGTTTGTTTTGCAAGGACCACATTCTCTGTACTTCCAGCCCGTGTATCTCATTTTGAGTGGTTTGACTATTAATACAGAGTACACGTCAGTCATATTTTATGACAAACAACTGACATCACACGGTGAATTTCCCTCGAAGGGTCAGTGAATTCTGTCCGTATATCGTCTCTTTCAGCTTTGCTCATATCCACGGCAACTTGTACATGATAAATTCATCATTTCAAACATTTTCAGATTCTTCTAAGTAAATTTGAGACTTGCTTTTCCTCAATACCTTTCAATTAGCCGTTCGTCTGTCATACTTGACCTCGGGGCTTTACACTCAAACTATCGTAATTTGATCTCTTAGACTGTTCTTGGTGCCTGAAATCCCAGCGGAACATCCGTACAAACCGTAATAATAAAAAACTATACATTTTACTAACGAAAAAGTTTTAAAGATCGCTTAAATTTAACAAAATACTCTACATCCTCTATTATTTTCCTAGTATCGCTCCTTCGCTGATGCAGGCACGGGACCACGTGACCGTTATTTTAGCGGGCTTCAACATCATTTTAGAATCCCTTAGAAGTTTGCCGGCAAGCCTAACCATCTTCTTCTATTAACTGTGGTCATATGTAGCTGAAAATTGGAGGACATGCCGAAAACCATTCCCATATAAGGATGGGCATTCCTATTTATGCTGTAGCGAATGCACCTTTTTATAAAATTTTAATTAAATTTATTTGTATTAACATCTAGTTGCATTTAGTGTAATTGGTCAACAGATTTTGTAAGAATATTATTTTATAAATATATTTTATAATATTGTAAATTTTTGTGGTTTCATTCCTAAAATGCACATTGTCCAGTGTACTGGACAAAATTTCCTCCCCCCCCCTGGAAGGTATTTTTCCAATTCTTTTTTATATTCTTAAAATATGATAGAAAATAAGCATTTTTAAAACATTCATATTGATGACTTAGATCACATTAGATCAATCGTGTAGAAGGGAAAGTGTAGCAAAATGAAGGATGTTTCAGACTCTGTGCAAAATTGGTCTGATACAAACAAATGTAGTTGAATGCGATGAAAGCGAAAGACATGTGGATTTGTTTTCGAAAATCTATTCCACAACAATCTAATCTTTATATTAGGGAGATTGCTCGTTGTTAGCTGTCAATTTTTAACATGATGCGAATTGTTATTACCCGTAAAGGAAACAGGAAACTACACCAGTGCGGAAAGGCATACTTCATGTGCCAAACTTCGACCGCTGCTCGAATACGCTGCTCCGTTCAGGGGTGGCATATCTCTCTACTTAATGAATTACGCGCCATCGCTTTACCGTGGACACCTCTGTGGATGGACATTCAAGCCATTTTACCTTGTCATTTACCCCACTGAGCTATGATAATATTACTGATTAAGAACCTGCTCCTATCTTCCTTCAGTCAAGCAAGTGAAGCCGAAAAAATGGCCGGTTTTGGTGCCATCTCCATGACAACTGGTCCACTATTCTCGTGCGAATTACCACTGACCAGGCTGTTTATTAAAATCGCAATGCATCTAGTAGATTAATGATATTTTGCAATTAAGTTCATTAAACAGTCTAACCTAATAATGTATAGATATAGTACTTTAAATATTATAAAATAATGCTAATTATTAATTATATTTAATCGTAACAAATCTCCTGAACCGTTCTGTCCGAGGATTAACTAGTTTAATCGGGTTGTTATTCCGAAGATTATATTCATGAACAGGATCATAGGAGGCTTCTTTAACGATATTAACAAGTGGATTACTATCATATTTACATTCTCTCACTTTACTAATAAACTTCATACAACATTCATGTCTACGATTAGCTAAGGTGTCCAAACCAGAAACAACCAGGGCATCTATATACGACAGCACTAGTCAGGGAGGCAGAGGTAATTTTGCCTACCTTCTCGAGGGAAAAATCAATTTTGGTCTTAAATTGTCCGTTGGATGCCTAATATCACAATTCTGAATGTTGTTTGGCCCGATTTATCTTGTGGGCTTCGATCAACACGTTTTTCTTCAGTTTTATTATAAAACTATTATGTGTTCAAAAACAGTAAACTTTCAAATTCGCTCATTTGAAAAATAAGTTGTAAGTGGTATCATAAGAAAGCTTATAAAAACAACATATAAGACATAATTACGGGCACCCTTGTTTTTTGAGCCGTTTTTGAGTTATTGCTGTTCCAAAATGGGAAAGTGTCCTAAAATGGCGCTAATATCCTGGACACTAGGCAAAAAATAAGTTTTCAAACGCTCATAACTCAACAAAAATGTGAAACATAAAAGTAACCATAATAATGTGTTATGTAATTTTTTATTACCTTTTTGATAACGTAAGTGGTTTTTCCTAGAAATAAATCTGAAATTTCGCCTTTCTTAACAATAATATAGTTTTATAGAAAATGTCAGGAAAAACGTGTTGGCTAGAGCCCACAAGAAATTTTGTCGCGTTCAACATGCAGAAATATATTTATTAGACCTAAAGGTACAATATAAACATAAAATGAAATTGCGGTCCCTCGCTATGGTAAGTAAACATATATTTTTGTACCTCTGCCTTCCCGACTAACCAGGTACCAGGGTAAACATATCTTAACGCACGTCGTTGTATAGGCTCAATATCTTCAGATAATGTTGCAGACAGAGAGGCCCACGAGGGAGAAGCATATTTCAAACAAGTTCTAACAAGGGAACAGTACACATTAACCAAATCGGATTGTTTCAGGCCAGCTCTTCGCAGCTTCCGTAGGGCATAAAGGCGTGAATTAGCTTTCTTCAGGACGTAATCGACGTGAGCTCGACTCTGGCTTCAGGACGTAATCAACGTGAGATCGACCCTGGATATTTCAACCTCCCTAGTTTTCTCTAAAAAATATTAGTTTTTTCAAGTTTTTGCTTCAACGAAGCTGGTTTAGCACTGGCGAAGCTGGTTGTTCTGTTAAAAAATCTGAAAGTGATGAACCATTTCCTGTAAAAAAGTTATACATCAATAATCATTTAGACGACAAGAAGTTTGCGAGTAAAATTTACGAGCAAGATTTCTGGCATCTTCAAGTTTTCATGTCATATTGAGGGTACGTGTTTTGTCATGTTTTTAATACTTCCATTTGCATCTGAGACTATTATAACATTCGTAATATGGTATAGACTCCTAGATCTTAATCAAACACCAGTCACAAGTTTTCTAAATTCCAATTTTGTACAGACACTATGACTGAGACACTGGGTCTTCTCATCTAATATCTTTCAAGTCATCATTTTTGACCTACAATTATTATTCGTGGCTATTGAAATACAGGACCCAAGTCTCAAGAAATATGTGTAAGGATTTTAAAATGGGGAATTTCTCAAAGCAAACAAGCAATGTATTTTGTGCATCAGTATGAACTAGTCACTTTTTACTATATAAATTTGTATGTGTTTTAAATTATTTAGACCAGCTGCTAATATGACTGTAAGACTTGTATCTTTGGGGTGTTTACTATTGTTAGATATTCTTTGACTTGTTGCATAACTAAGAAGGAACATCCTTGTCCAATCAAACTGGCACAGTTTATACCTATTTTGTATTGAGTAAATATTTAAGAGTGGGTATGCAATTGCTGGTTTAATTTTTTACTGATTGCTTTCAGCATCTCATTTTACTTTTCCTCTAATTTCATGATTCATAAGTGGCCCTAAAATACCTTACTAAATTGCCATATATATTGAGCTTTATCAATCCCCATTGGCAAAACCCTTCATGGCAATGTTTTGTATTTCATGTACATGAATGCATGCATAATTACCTTTCCCTTTGAGTGTAAAATTTCTTGTATCTTCTCTGTAGTCTGTATCGTTTTAGATCCATGTTCCATTGATCATCACCAATTTGGTTGAAAAAGAAGTTGCAGTCTACAGTTCATGAATTTCATTACACATTCATATTTATATATTTAAAATACACATTATTCATATTCAAAAGTAATTATTAACTATTGGCATTTCAAATGTTTAATAAAGCTTGAATGCATTTTTTATATGTGTAACAAATAAACAAATAGATAATATTATTTCATTGTCTGTCAGATGTTTCTATAATAATCTTGCATAAACTTGCTGCTTCATCACTAAAATTGTCTTAATTTGTTAATATTATTTGCACTGGACCATGAGACATGTCATTTTTTCATCCCCTGGCAATAATCTTATTCTTTCCTACCTGAATATAAAAATATTGAATAATAAAAGCAAAAATTTCATGCACTATTAGCAGCAAACTGCATTGGATATTTGCTAAAAAGCTCCATATTTCCTAAAGGAAATTATATTAGGAAATTGAAAATTATGCCCCCCCCCCCCCCCCCACACAAGATAACTCATAGAAAGGTCTGAAAACGTTTAGTTTTCCCTCACCCAACCTTGCGCGCCCATAATCTTTAAACAAAAGAATTGTTATCAACAAACTTTTTGAAATAGATTTCGAAACAAACGTAAGCGATAAAAGTTTTATTGAAGAACAACGTTTCGAAGCCATCATGGCCTCATTATCAAGTTCAAATAACAAATATAGATGATTTTTACAGTTAAAATTGTTTAAATGACGTTTACAAATGACGTTGACAAATGACGTTTAATCAATTGCGCAAGTTAATAAGTTCATATTTATGCCTAAGACGCGCCAAAATACAATATATATGGGTATAAACAGACAAACAGATAGACTAAGACAAAGACAGACAATCTAAACTAAAATACAAAAAATATTTAAGCTAAGTAAATAATTCGTTTAATCAATTGCGCAAGTTAATAAGTTCAAATTTATGAGCTAAGACGCGCCAAAATACAATATATATGAGTATAAACAGACAAACAGATAGACTAAGACAAAGACAGACAATCTAAACTAAAATACATAAAATATTTAAGCTAAGTAAATAACTTAGCACGTATCGAGTCCGATTGTTTGTTCATAGATAGTTGAATGTCTTTTATGAAGAGCATTTCAAACAACAGACACTCGAACTTGCTTCGACATTTTTTTAGTACTTTAAAGCAACCATCGACTCTCGCGGTATTTTCACCATGCTCTATCATGTGTTGACCAATCATGGACCCCTTGTGCTCTTCAATGCGTTGGTGTAAGTGTCCGCATGTATAGCCGACATAATCTGCGTCACACAGATCACATTGAAATTTGTACACAACGCACTGTCGATTCACAAGAGGTGGCTTCGTTTCTTCGATTCGGTATTCTTTGGCGATCTTTTTGCTCGAAAAGACTGGTTGAATTCTTGTACCAACGAGATTTCTTGTACAACATTTTATAACTCTTAGCAGTGAGAAGAAACATTTTCTCTCATCTTTCTTCGACGGCATCCATACACCAGACAAAATTGACCTATTTGTTGAAATGCAAATTTATTTTTGAAAAACAAATATATACCTTTTATACCTGTTTTCCGGAGGGGGAGCCTCTGTGAAATCATCAGGATCGCGGTTGCTCAGTGGTAATTCGCATGAGCATAGTGAACCAGTTGTCATGGAGATGGCATCAGCAACAACCAAAATCCGCCATTTTTTCGGCGTCACTTTTTATCCACGAGCAGGTTCTCCAGTAATATCATAGCTCAGTGATTGACCCTCGTTATTGAGACGATATGGCTAATGAGCGGTAATGCCCAATACAGACTCCTCGGCTATCCTGATTATTAGTTTCCACATAGCTCCTCCCTAAAAATTCTTGCAACGTCCCTGCACCAAAATAATCGTAATCGTACCAACTTGAAATTTACTCCAAAATTGCAGTTTCGCATATTTTTCGATAAAATATTTGCGAAATAAGAAAATAATAAAAAATCAGTAACGGAAATTAATTAATGAGTAATTTTGTAAGTTTTAACAAATGCAAATCATGGTGTTTTTATTATTAAAAAAACCCGAATCTTTTATAGTTCTATTACAGCTGCATGTTGTCCATTTTCTTCTTACGTTGTTGTAATAATTTTTGTTTCATTTTTAATTATAGGTTGGCGTAGCTTCATCTTCTTCGTGCTCTCCAGCTTGTCTTGTTAACCCATGTCATAATGGCGGGAGTTTCGAGCCACTGTTTCGTATAGATTATATAACACCACGTTTCAAATGCAACTGTCCACCAGGTTATGCAGGAAACCTTTGTCAACATGGGGTTAAATCGTGCCGCGGCTACAACAATGGCAGTCGGATTGCCGGAATATATAAGATCTTCGATGATAACATGGAACTTTTTGACGTTTTCTGCGATTTTGATTTGAATTCAACAAACGCATGGACACTGATCCAGTCGTATGAACTACAAAACAAAAAAACATTTGCCCAGAAGATGTTTCCTGTGGATTTTGCTGTCAATTCGAAGTCTCCTCGTTGGGATGCATATCGTCTTTCTAAATTCAGAATGCAATCTATTCAAGAAGATTCAAGCAAATTTCGCGTGACCTGCAACTATGATACTGATGATGTTGTTTATCGTGATTACCTTCAAGTGGCTACAGATCAAATTGATGTATTAACCCACGCGTCTGGTGGCTCATGTATTTTGGTTGAGCAGATCGATATAAGAGGAGAAAGTTGTAAAAATTGCACTGCGCTTATTTTCCAGGATTTCCGTCACTCTTTACATAGTGATTCGTATTTCACCGCTTCGTTGAATTGTGAATTTCAGCCCACTGGGGGTCTATACTGCCGTGGTAGCGGCGAAGATAATTTTGGTTTCTATGATTGTGCCAATCCAGCTCACAGGTGTTCTTCTGCTCAGTCATCCACGACACAGACTTGGTTTGGCAGACACTAATTTCAAACGAACAGTACAGTCATTTTTTGAGCCGGTCCAAGTATGGTTTACATTTTATTGTTTTATTCTTCTTATTGTTAATTACATGGCATAGTAAGGTAAAAGTACAAATATATAGAGGATTTATGGACTAGAATATGGGCGTTTTTCAGCAAAAGGTCAGTTAAAATGTACATCGAATAGATTAAGGATACATAGATATGCATATCGGGGTATTTCTTGTCTTACGTGGATGGCTTGGGTACGTCATACGCACACTCATATCTGGCAAGTACACATGCGAGATTTTATAAGGAATTAGACAGGGAAATGTCAAATAATCAATCAAGAGGTTCAATCAAGAGGTTTTATTTTAAAATCGTCGCGCTCGAAAGCGAATTGCGAAATTTTAAGAAAACGGCGATTTTAAGAAAACTTTTCGCTACATTACTTTGGTTCGCGGAAATATATAAAAAGAAGTTGCCCTGTATATTTCAAGCAACAAATGAAGCTATACTTCTGTTCTGGTCGCATACAAAACGGCAGAAACCATTTTTCTGTATAGATACTTTTATATTGAAATTCGAACAAATGTACTTGCCAGAAATGCGTGTTGATAATGATATGACGTAATCCGTGAGACAGCAAAATCATGGGTGAAGTACAGCCAGTGGCACATCTATGTATTCTCAATTTATGTATACAGTGAATAAAAAAAATCTGAATGAAATCTGAAATGTCATCGCTCTCTACTTTGTGAAGCGCCGCATCGGTGCAGGAAGTATTATTAATATTGAAATAGATTGTTTGGGAGCTGATAATGTAGAATAAATTGAAAAGATAAGAAATTAAAAACTTCAAAACCTGTGTCTTTTACACTAAGCTAAACACGGCTTGCAAAACTTTAATGTCAAAAAATAATTTCGACTTGGTAAGTGGGTAAACAATATATCAGTGTAGTTGTATTGCTTATCAAAATTTCAAAAAATTTTCTTGAGTCTAAGCCGTTTAATTAAAACTTCGCGCAAACCTCCACATTTTGAGCAAAATCGGCTTTGTGCCTACTTAATTTATACATTAGCCTAATTTGTATAATAACTTCAGAAATTATTTATGTGAATTACAGCTTTAGTTAAGAAAAGGAACGATTCTTATTTGGAAATAAATACAAGTTTGTGCGCTGCGTTTTGAATGACGTAAACACTTGTTAGAACTATATTATAATTGTTAAAACTGACTCTACTGAATGGAAAAGTATGTTAACGTTGTTATCCTGCGTAAATTTGTATTATCGCCTGATATGACTGTAAATTTCGATGTCGGGGACGAGGTTATTTGATATCATGATAACCTTAATGGGGTTAGAATTCTTAGGACGTTTAAAGTGGAAGGTAACTTATAATTACCGTGTAATGATCATGTTAATAAATTTTAAAAGAACCCACCAAGTTGGCGTTGATCAATAGAACATAGAATTTTGCAGCATTAATACATCCCGCAAACAATTAATATTAGAAATGAATTTCATACAATAATCCCCTCGCCACTGATGTTATTATGAATTTGGATGTGCCATCTTGCGCAGTTGCGTATTTTATTTAAAATTATCTACAGCTTCACCAATGTAGCCTTAATATAAAAACACGTTCTGTGCATAATACTTTCTCAAATGAAGAAGGAGGGTAGTATTATAGGTGCCGATCGAGCCGGATTTTTGGGGTGACGCAAGCCCTCCCTCACAGGGTGCCGCATAAATTAGTGTGCGAGAACGCTGCGTGCTGATTGGTCGAACGGTGTTACGTACGCTATAGCCGTGCTCTGATTTGACGATTATATAGATGTGCTTTGATTGGTCAAGCAACTGCCTTTAGTATGTGTGTGACGTCATGGGTGTACGTGCCGGGTGTGCGTAACTGATGCACGTAAAGCCTGGTCCTCACTAGTGACATAAGCATAAGCACAAGATAAAACAAAAGACAAAACAAAGAAATCCACTGAAGCGTACGACATAAGCATTCACATAAGCATAAGCACAAGCATAAGACTACGAGCATAAGCTATGGCAGAACAAAAGCAAATTTAAAAGAAAATTCGTTTTGCTTTGTCGTCGCAAACCTCAAAGAAAAATTTATCCTTTGTTATTTTGCTTGTGCTTATGTCGCTAGTGAGGACCAGGCTTAACGGATATCGTTCACGTGTGACAGGTACTTATATGGTCCGTTTACGTCCGTTTTGGTCCTATAAGGCACTATGCGGTCCAATTCTTCGGTGAACGCCCTTCCCCTACGGAGATTGGAATTAGCGATAATATACGAGTATGATAAATCTACTCAACTGGCAATGGCAATGAGTGTGTTATATATAGGTTAAAGCACGAGGGAGAGGTTTTTATTTAACTGTGAAGACCGTTGGTTTTCTGCATTAAAAATTCATATAATTGTATTCATGTACATTTTTGAAATTACAATATCCAGTGAAAAATCATTTGAGTTCATATGCAAGGAAGGCGAAATGGCAGAAAGTGACGAAGAACTGTTTATTACTCAGAATACTTTTATAACTGAAGAAATAACTGAGAGTGATGTGATATCAGAGGGAGGATCAGATATTGAGGAAAGGTTTGATCGCTGGGCGATGTAGAAATACAGGAACGTGTTCGCAAGTCTGTTCCTGTGGCCATGCGATACAAGGATGGATGGGCGGTGAAAACTTTCGAAACGTTCAGCAATTTACGTACATCACTCGATACTGTAATGAAAGAGCAATCGGCGGCTGGAATAGGTGTAGAGTCCAAAAGAGCTGAAGTCATTTCATTGGATGAAGAGAATCGATTATGGGCAAAAAATATCATTGGGGAAGACAGTGGCACTCAGTTGGTCGAGACGTTAGTTTACTTGTTTGGACTTCATTTCGCATTACGGGGTGGAAAGGAGCAACGTCGTCTGCGTTGCGTTAATCCCCAAATTGTTTTGAAGTACGACGATAAAGGGAAGAAATATCTGGAATACACGGAGGGTATTAGTAAGACCAACGCTTGTGGCCTTAACAACCGAAAGACGAGAGGGAAAATTACTCGTCCACATGAAAATGCTGACCCATCGCAATGCATAGTTCGTTTGTATGAAAAGTATTGTTTATGTCTATGGTAAGAGTCTATGGTGAGAGTTTGTTTTATTTAATCTACGGTGTGTGTAATTTTTAATATGTAAATTCGGTTTAGTCAAAATAGTCTGTATTTAGTGTTTATAAAATATTTTTGATTTATCTAGTCCGAAAGAAAGAACCAGTGATGTTTTCTACCTGACTCCGTTAAGAATTCCAAAGAATGATTGTTGGTATTCTACAGTTCCCTTGGGCCACAACAAGTTAGCAAGCACGGTTAAGCGATTGTGTGAGGCTGGGGGAATACAAGGTTTTAAGACAAATCATAGCTTACGAGCGACAGCCGCAACGAGACTGTACGACGCGAAAGTAGACGAACAGCTAATTTGTGAAAAAACAGGTTTGTTTGCTTTATGGTTATAATAGTTAGAGACTTAATAGGATGTATTTTTGGTAGTTTTTTACACACTATTTTAACGTGGCCCATATATTATAGAGTTTAGTTTCTGTGTAGGTGCATGGTATTTTATTGTGTTAAATTTGACGTGTGGGATTAATTTCAGGTCATTGAAGTCTGGCTGTGCGAGCGTACAAAAGAACCAGTAAAGAGTTAGAAGAAAGCGTTTCGTCTGTATTATACGGTAATTTGACAGAAACAAAAAAGACGTGTACAACGCCGATTGAATTAAAGGAGGTGAACCCGGAGCCTGTCGAAGTGAAGAAGAAAGTGACTCACGAGCCTGTTGAAGAAAGTGAAAATAAGAAATAAGCTTTTGAGCAGCATGATGGAGGACATGAAGATAAAAAAAAACCTTTCAACATTACTATTAATTTTAACTTAAACTCTTGAATGCAATAATTTTGACTTTATAGTGACAGTTTTTGTGCTTATATAATGACAGCGTTGTGTGTTAAAGTACGCATACATGAGTGCAATTTTTTGTTTTGAATAAAATTTATAATGTTGTGTTATGTTAATTGAAAGGAATTAGCGGTAGGTTATTATTTTCAAATAATAACCTGGTATCAACACCGCGGAAAAACGTCTGCGCATGCGCAAGTACTTGAAAATATTGTGGGGAATTTAAATCCCGTTTCCTGAAGCAAAATCATTCCTTTTAATTGCTGAAGATAAGTAAAACAAACAAAACAACATTAGGACAAGTAGTTTGGCTATTAATAAGTAGTTTTCTAAGGTTAAGAACACAAAATTTAATTTGAAAATTGACGTTTGAGTCCGAGAGGTGTGCGAGTACTTCTTGAAAAATTCTCGAACACCGGATTAAAACACAAGAGTTTTGCAAACTGTGAAAGAGTTTTGCATTTGCATATGCTTAAGTTGTATAGCAGGTCATTCCCTTTAAATACAGTCAACGCAAATTTTTTTCATTCTACGCAAAAAATGTTATTGGCAAAAATGTGTATAAAATTACCCTATGGAAAATTTCCTTGTTCATTCGGTCGAGTAGCTTTCGTAAACAATAAATTTTTCATTACTCACCTTTGGCCTGCATCTAAAATAATATTATTTTCTAGGAATGTAGACTACAATTATTTCTTGTTTTTAAGTTCATACGTTCGTTGGTTAGCGAATAATTTTACTCCAAAGGCACATATATGTGAGGTACTTCTTTTCACCGCCATATTGCGAAATAAACAAGCTTGAAACACCCGATTCATCAAGCTAATCTCAGTAAAATTGACGCATGCGCAGACGTTTTTTGTGCAAACGCGGTGTTCCTGGTATCCGGTTTTTATTTTTTAGTAATAACCTGTTACCCAGTTTTTGTTTCATGTAAAATGTTTCTTTCAACCCCGCCTTTCCCTCGGAATATTCAGATACCACCGCCTACTTTCAGACACCGGTTATTACGCCGAAATTAAAAACAGACGGAAAACAAAAGAATAGGGTGTGGCGAGTTTATAAGTGAGAACATTTTGTCAGATGCATTGTAGTGTATGTAACGTCCTCTATTGTACGCTGTTTAAGTGTTGCTCATAACGTGTGCCTCTAATTTGTGTTTTATGTGCGTTGCTATGTGTTGTCAAGTGCAAGTAATTAAGGTGGAGGTGATTTACACGAATTTGCATACTCGAAAGTTATTAGCTTTTACATTAGCAAGATCATGTCCTCTTGGCTCGGAGCCGAGCTTCTCATAGCGTCCTGCGATGTAGGTTATCGCAGGAACACTGGGAGTAAGAACGGTGCTTGAGGGATGGAAAAGGGATCGGAAGTGAAAAAAAGCATATTAGAAATATACGAGTGATTTGGTGAGTCATATACTGAAACTGGCAACGAGGATAAAAGAATTTCCTAGCAATAGTTCTAGATTTACCCGCTGTTCCACCCTTCTCGGTATCGGACTACCGAACTCTTGCTCAACGATGGAAAAGTGGAAAAAACCTCTCGATCATTATCTCCGTGCTTCTGTTGTTACCGACCAGAAACAAAAACGTGCTGTATTACGGCATTTTGCTGGCCCTGATTTGCAACAAATCTGACTACCCTTGAAAAACTGAACGAATGCTTTCATTCGCGCACTTTTCGCACACATTCTGACCATTTTTTAATCAAATAAACTGATTTCTTAATCCACTAAAAATAAAGACAGTTGCTGCAAAAAGATCTTTTCTTTTTTAAAAGATTAAATGCAGGTATGATATCTACAACACGGGGATTGAAATATAAAAATATAAAATACAACATTTTGAACTACCCTGATTTCATGCCCAATTCCGCTAGCTTTTCCACATCACAAGTCGCCTTCAAAACAAAAAACTTAATCTCGCTAACTCTTTGGTATTAATTCTAAAAATTTGAGTTGTTTTCAAGCACCACCTTAGCATCATATTCCCTCCTTGGAATTACCACGCGGCAATGTTGCAGTTGAACTGGACGTAAAATTTGGCTTTATCCACTCATTTAAAGTTTAACTCAAGGTAGAGTCCAAGTAACTTTTAGTTCACTGGAAAAATAGATTGCTTTGCTTTGTTTTTGGCTTGGGCGCTTCTTCGAGGAGATCTTCTCCAGATATATAGGCAGAACTCATTGGACCGGACAGTCCATTAAGGCAAAACTTAAAATGACTGCCAAAAAAGTTGTTTTTAATTTTTATACTTTTGACGAAGTTAAACAAACGAAGGAATGTGCATCTAGAAAACGTGTGATATCGTCTATAAATCTCTCCCTTTTCACTCATAATTTACACTCAAAAGTCCAAACTTTTATTTACAAAATTAATACAAAATGTATCAAAACCACTGAGCTTTACTAATATATCTGAAGGAGCGGCTCCTATACTTGCTTCAGTAATCGGAGTGTCGCCAAAAACATGGCGGATTTTGGCCTTTGCTGACGCCAGATCCACGCCATATGGTTCCTCAGCCTAAAGGTATTTGCCACTGACTGGGCTCAATTGTAAAGCAGGCTCATCTTTTATACCCCCCTTTTTGTTTTTTTTTTTTTCAAAATTTTGTTTTGTCTTTTAGTTTTCGCTGTAAATTTTGGGGGTTTTAAAAGCTTTTTTCACGTTTGCTGGATGCTTCACCAACTTTTGAAAAACATGCGCAAGTTTTAAAAGCTATCGCGGCCAGGAAAGGACAAAAAACCTCGAAATATATTGGCAAAACCAATATTTCAAGGGACAATTGGGTTGGTATAAAAACCGAAGAATTTTGCTGTTTATATTCGCAAGGAAAAAATATTTCCAGTTAAATTGTTAAAGGGAAATGGCAACAAAAATTTTTATCGCCTTATTTGAAAGAGACTCCAAAACAATATATAGAAGTCTATTACAGAATTTTTATATCTGCCTTATTTTGTGAGATATTTTGACTTGAAATCTTTAGTTGTCCGCCATCTTGGATATTTGTAGATATGCACGATACGTCACAACTGGGGTCACGCAATTTTTTTATTTTTTCTTACGACACAATGATTAATCTTCTCCAATAACCACACACATGGTAAGTGTTTCAGATTTCAGCACGGACTGAAAAGATTTTAAACAATATTTGATTGTTGGTAGATATTTAGGAGAAGCTTTGAATGGCTTATCCCTGTTGTGACGTCACCAAAACATAGTTGAGGTTAAAAATTAATCCAAGATGGCGGACAGTTTGAGTATTCAGGTGATGATATCTCCCAAAGTAAAACAGATATAAAAATTTTGTAAAAGACGTTTATATATTAGTTTTAGAGTCTCTTTCAAATGAAACAATAAAAATTTTTGTTGCCATTTCCCTCAAGTAAAACGTATTTTTAGCAACGAGTGTTTGCAACGAGTATTTTTGTCTTTTAAGTCCGCTTTGTTGTACATCAGCATTTGTTATATGGCTGTTTTTACTTGGTTTTTACAATTATGCTTTACTGTTTTTAAAATTTAACTCTCAAAGTTCATGCAAGCATAGTTCAAACACGCTTGCTTGAGACAAACTTTCTTTCATTTTCCCCTATGTTTAAGCTTATGCCTTTTTGAATAACAAGTATAAGTATATAATCTGACTATTATACTTGTTTACCTCAGAATTATTCCACAACAATACAGCTGAAAGATGTATTATTTGTTTAAACTATTTAAATAAGTAAGATTAGATAAAATTTTTCACTACTTATACTCCAGAGATAAATATGGATGGTATGGAGTGAGGGAATTGACTGCTGACAATAAAAGTCCTGTACTAAAATGCCTAATCCCCAATTGGGTGGAAAGGATGAAGCTCACATTAACATTTCTCCATTATCCATCTTGTGCATTCCCCTCCTTTTCCCATCATGATTTCTACTGCTTTTGACTTTTTTGAACAAATTTTCCAAAAATGTATTTTTGCTTACAACAAAACCAATCCACAGTGATACACTTCATAGTTGTATTATTTAAATTGAAAAATTTCAAGGTTTAGTAATTTTAACTAACAATGAGTCATTGAAGAAAAACACTAACCCCACATTTAGCAAGAGTAATCCTAGGATTATTCCACTTGAGGCTGAGCAATATATGCTTTCTGTAGTGGGATGAGGATATTAATTATGCTGATACTATAATCTATAGTAAAAATGCTAAATCATCTGATGGTAGAGAGGCTGACATGAATCTCCTATCTCTGCATTGGTGGTGCAGATGTTTTTTGAAATTACAATAATGCATAAAACTACATTGTATACTATTATGATTATGACATAACTATCACTGTGTTGTCCAAATGGGCTTTGATTTCTGATCTCTTCTCAATTTTGATGTGGTATTGATAACAGATCATTAGTGCAACATTTGAAGAAAACAGTTGTACTGCACAAAATATTAGACTGACATATATGACAAATATCCATGTTGACTGTACATATATAAGTTAGAATGGGAGTGTTTTGCTCTAGTTCTTTGTACATCAATAAAATGAGAAACAAATTTACCACCTTGTTTGTGTTCAGTTAATGTATAGAAACGTGCTAGGCATTAATTAAAACCACTGAGTGTCCAGCACTCCCCATGATGAATAATCATCAGGTGTTAGACAGCAAAATAAGAAATAAGATCCACAATGCATCTTACCCAACACATTAAATTACTCAAAAAGGAAAAAAACCCAGCTGAATGTAAATTTTATGGGGTTTATACACCCAAAATGTTATCTTTTATGCACCACTGAGGCACTGACACTACAATTTGCATTTTAAAAACAAGCTGAATTAATTGACTGTTTATCTACACTTCAATCCACAATTACTATGCCAACAGAGGTCACAGAGGCATGGATGTTTTTATCAAGCACAGAGATTGTTCCACACTGTCAAGTGATATAATTAACTTCAGTATTAAACTGCAAATGGGCAAACACTAAATCATGGATACATGACTATAAACATTCATCAAGGAAAACTTGTTGTCTATATAAAAAACATAAAAAACAGCTCTATTAAAGTAAAAGTCAGTACCTGATGCTGAAGACAGAACTGTTTATACGGATATACGCTATAAATAAACAGACTTTGCATCAGTATTTGACAAAATTTTTTTACGCATTTCTGTAAACTTTGGGAGTCAAAATGCAAACTTAGCCAGTAAAACGATATAAAATTGAAAGTTTCGAGAGTCTTACCGGCTAGAAGAAACATTTCCACATCATTTCTACAAATCCTTGCGTTCACGAGCGAAAAAAAAGCTATTTTATCTTTGATTTTTTCCCGAAAACAACCAAGCCATAAAATTTTTTTGCAAAAGCCAGGGGAGCGAAGGTCTTTTTAAAAGCTTGGGATCGCGGTTGGTCAGTGGTAATTAGAGAGCTTAAGCAAGCGACGTTTTTGTCAACACGGACGGCAGCCGGAAGTAAGTTACGTCGTTATAGATGGCGAATGATGGCGTCAGCCGTTCTCGTTTGAAATCAACAACGGCAGTCAGTCAAAAGTCAGTCAACTTTCACGTTCATGATTTCAAACGAGAACGGCTGACGCCATCATTCGCCATCTATAACGACGCAACTTACTTCCGGCTGCCGTCCGTGTTGACAAAAACGTCGCTTGCTTAAGCTCTCTAATACCTGTAGGCTGAGGAACCATATGGCGTCAGTAAAGGCCAAAATCCGTTTCATGCCGAGCCGCTCCTCCAGATATATTAGTAAAGCTCATAGTCAGGGAGGCAGAGGGAATTTTACTTACTTTCTCGAGGGACTAATTCTATTGTTGATAATATTGTAGTTTAGATGCCCCTTAATATGAATTCGAATGTTGTTTCGGCAGATTTTTCTTGAGTAATGTGTTAAACATGGTTTTCTGCTTGACTTCAAAACATTCGAAAAGGCGCCATTTTGTTTCTAATTTTAGTACAAGAAACGAGCCCACGATATTTTCGATCAGCGGGCCACATTGGTAACTTCATGTATGCACATTAATACGCAAAATATTCATGCTTTCGCATGGGTAGTCATAGCGTTAATGCTCAAAATATTTGATATAATTTATAGTTATCCTGATTCGTGAAATATATATAATTCATTTCTCTTTTTGTTGTTTTAAAAAATTAAAAATTTTTTGAAAGATTCAAACAACTGTGAGGCGCAAATATCCAGGCAAATGAATCATTGTTACACAGTCATACCTATGCTCATACGTGCATGACCGGTCTAAGGGTGCCCACCAGCTGCTGCAATTAAAATATGGTATGCTCAATATATTATCATCACCTAAAATGATGTATTCTTTTTGATAATCCCCCCCCCCCCTTGTTACAGATTTTTTTTGGTTTTATTGGAAGCAAGAGATCAAGTAGCAGTGGAGGTCATCTGCTGTTTGTTTAATTTTAATGAACGTTCTCCAGTTCCTTTAAGTATTCTTGTTTTAAATTATTTCAGTACAAAGTATAAATAATTTTCCATTACCACCTTTTTTCCCTTTGCATGAAAATTAGTGAACCGTTTTTGAATCGGCCCTCTCCCTATAATTAAAGAAGATAATAACATGAAGAGTTCCTTGGACAAGGGTCCGCCGTGGTCATATCCAAACAACATTATTCAATTAACATTACTTCCCTTATTTTAACCGTGGTGCTGTCAAAAGAAAAATTACCAAACGAACAGGTTCCCCGAATGGTCTGGTGCGTAGCAATCGAACTGTAGGAAGTTATGGGCTGTCCATTAAGCCATTTAAGGGAAATAACACCACCGTAAATCAAGCAGAATGTACATTTTACCAGCATTTATTGCGGACATTGAGCAAAAACGACTGAGAAAAATGCCAAGGAAAATATCCCGGGATATAAAACTTATAAAACTGCCAGCCCCCCTGGCTCGTACACCTATGTGAAATGATTTCCGACCGTAATGCATTCTGAAAATGTACATTCGCCAACTTAATTGGAAAATAATTGGCTTCACCTCGTATTTCAACCTGCCTCGGAGGAAGTCCTTCTACTTGTGTTTGGACTATTACAAGTATTAAAGTCCTTTAAGCATCACCACGGCAGAAAAAAGGAAGAATAATCATCTTTAGACATCACCACAGATGAAAGGAAGACGGTGATATAATTTTCTTCTCTATACATCATCAGGCAGGAACTTGAAAGGTGAACTTTAGACATCGCCACATTAGGAAATATAACTTTTCATTTAGGTTACGGTACGGTAGCAGAAGGGAGGAACTGATCAGTTAATCCAACCGGATTAAGAGTTCATCCGACAAGATTTAGCCGTAAATCCGACTGGATTAACCCTTAATCCGCCCGGATTAAAGGTTAATCCGGTCGGATTTAGGGTTAATCATGTCGGATTAAGGGGTAATCCGGCCCGATTTAGGGATAATGGGGCCGGATTTAGGGCTTAATCCGGTAGGTATTAGGGTTCGGTGGGATTAACTCTTAATCCGGCCGGATTAAGGATGAATCCGTCGGATTAAGGGTTAATCTCGTTGGATTTAGGGTTTAATACGGTCGGATTAAGGGTTAATCCGGTCGGATTTAGGGTTACATCCGGCCGGATTGAGGGTTAATCCGACCGGATTTAGCCCTAAATCCGACCGGATTTAACCCTAAATCCGACCGGATTAACCCTTAAGTTAGCATATAATTTTCTAGTTGATACATCACCACGGCAGAAAGGGGGAGGGACTGTTCATAGACTTTCAGAGTGGGTAAGGGTAAAAAAATTGAGGATAAAAAAATTGAGGATACCATATTTTAATTGCACCAGCCAGTGCCCCCCCCCCTCCGCCTTATGACGGGTCACATATGAGCATAGGCATGGCTGCGTGACAATGGTTCGTCTGGCTATTTGCGCTTCACAGTTGCTTGAGTCATTCAAAAAATTTTTAATTTTTTAAAACAACAAAAAGAGAAATGAATTATATATATTTCACGAATCAGAATAACTATAAATTATATCAAATGTTTTGAGCATTAACGCTATGACTACCCATGCGAAAGCATGAATATTTTGCGTATTAATGTGCATACATGAAGTTACCTGGTGGCCCGCTGATCGAAAATATCGTGGGCTCGTTTCTTGTACTAAAATTAGAAACAAAATGGCGCCTTTTCGAATGTTTTGAAGTCAAGCAGAAAACCATGTTTAACAAATTACTCAAGAAAAATCTGCCGAAACAACATTCGAATTCATATCAAGGGACATCTAAACTACAATATTATCAACAATAGAATTAGTCCCTCGAGAATGTAAGTGTGCATACATTTTTGACCCTCTACCTCCCTGACTATCAGTGATCAAAACATGTACAATTGCATCCGCCATGTTTGAAAATTGTTCGCAACGATGCGTTTCATTTCAGCGGTTAGCGTGGAAGCTTTACGTAACCAACGTAGTGTGCACAAAATGGCGGCTTAACAATTGTGAAATCCTATTTTTCACAGAAGAATAACAAAAAAACTGCGGGTTTTTGAACGTGACAACAAGTGTATTCTGATTCAGTATGTTAAAGTCTATGTATTTCAGGTATAAAAAAGTATTCCCCAACCTATGGCAACGAAACTCTTTTTCTGAACAACTTTCTGTGTCTCAGAATACGGGCTATTTTATAGATTTGTCGAGCAAAACAAATTTTGACATGCTTAGCAAGTTGCTGGATATTCCTAATAATTTATCTGTTAGCGTTGAAAATGCCGATTGTCGGTTAAAAACGAACGACAGCAAGGCGCAGCAGGAATGAGAAGAAAAAAACGCAATAAAATAGAATGAAGGCTGGATACGAATGCAACTGTGAAAAGCACTTTAAGGACAATTTCACAAATTTCCCCAGCCAGCCGCACATAATCCAATTTATCGTTTAATATTTGTTTATTGGTTTCTTTTGACATATTTCAAGTCAATGAAATTATCACTATTCAATTTTAGAAATTAAGGGAATATTATTAGGCATATTTAGTGGTCGTTTTAACGAGCGAGTTGGGGACATCAAAAGGTGGTCGTTGGTCGTATTAACGAGGTAGTCGTATTAAAAGGGTAACTTTATTAGGAAATCTAATAACATTTTCCCGGGACAAAAAAAAGATGGCTGTAATAACGAGGTGGCTTAACGACGTTAAACCATGAATGAGGTGGTCGAATAGCGGGGTTCCACCGTACTAATATGGTAAATGCGTCCAACATGCTTTTAGTATTGACTCTATTAACTTTTTGTATTGCAGTTCGCTGCAAACCAATCAAAAAGGAGAAACATTTTAATTAATCATGAGCATGTTAAAAATAGTTACGCGATCACGCACATCTATTTATTAAAGTCAAAAGTCAAAGTAGAACGTACGACAGTCTTCAGGCATCGTCTTTCTTGGTGAAACATGTTTGTTTTGAGGTAAGTTTGAATTCGCGCTTTAACTGAAAGCATACATCAACAAAATGAAAGAGCAGGAAAATAGGCGGCTCCATAATATTTAATAAATTACATAAGCGAAGAGAAGCAGCTTCGGATGTCGATAACTTGTTACTTCAAACAAAAAGGCCTCGACAGTATATTTCCACTCTGTGTGAAATGCAGTCAAACAAGAGTTTTGCACGAAACTAAGAAGTACATAGCTAAAACTTATTCAAAGTTTTTTTTCTCATTTCAGCATTTATAGAAAATCTGCATTCTATTCTTTTTTCTCTGTCGTTATTATAACAAGCTTTGTATGTCAGCGAGTCTCGGTGAATTCATACATGGTTGAATTGAACAAAGCGTTGAAAAACAAGGCGATGACTAATTTCGCGTTCCGTAATCTTACAGTGAAAACTGTTATCGAATGTTTCGTTGCTTGCTTGGAAGACTGTCTGTGTCTCTCGTTTCAAATGTGCAACAAAACAGAATGTCAGCTGTTGTCATCCAATCAATTCCAGTCAACGCTGCTAACAATGACAGAGTGTACTTATTACGACATGCATCTAACTGCGTCACAACAAGTAAGAACTTTAATTGCTTTTAGTGTTGTAAACTTTAGTATTAGTATTTTTACGAAAACCATGCAGTGCCTATAAATTTTAAAGTGAACAACATAATATGACAGCGTATATTTGGGACTAGAATTTGTTAAACACATGTACTGTGAGGAACGAATAATTCTGCCAACAATTCTAAATTTCAAGGGTTAAAAATGAGAAACATAGTGAAGGGTGCGTTCAGAAGTCTAAAAAAAAGTCTCGCAAGTGATCCTAAATTATGAAGACATCAAAACAAGTCTCCAGTTGAGAAGATATATTTCTGAGGCATTTTACAATTTTGTATTTAATTTAACCTTATTAAACCTATTTAACTTATCCTTTTATTTGGTTTTAAAATTTAATTGGGTTTTCTTAACTGGGTTTCTTAATTGGGTTTAATTTGCGACATGCGTTTTAGTTGAGTTTAATTTGCGGTGCCCGTTGAGGCCTTCATCTTTTCGACATAAAAGCCAAATAACACTTTCGCGCCTTCCCCAGCACTGCGGCCATGTTGTGAACAATTTTTGTTCGTTAGTGAGAAAAACGGTACAGTCAACCAAAATGCTGATGCGATAATTTTTCACTAGTGAAAAAATCGCACGGCCAATGAAAACGCTTATTCGCTTCTCCACTGTAAAAATACGGTTTTTATTTTACCTGTTAACGTTGAATAAATCTCTATATGTATGTCATAAATAGAGAATATTACATGGTTGCGCGGAAATATGAAATTTATTTCGAGTGTATCAGTTCAAGCCAAGAAATAAATTTCACGTTTCCCAAGCAACGATGTGATATTGTGTTTATTTTATAAACGGCAAAAGAAAATTTACAAGAAAATTATGTATTTTTATAAAGTCAAAACATGTCTGTAAGTACACAGTAACAATGTTAACGCTCGGCTAATAGCACTAATAGGCTACTGACTGTCAAATACCTTTTTAAAAGCATGTAAAAGTTTAGAACTGTATAGCGAATCATGGAACAAACAAAAGTAAACTGTGAATAACGAAGAACCTTATAAATTCATGAAGCTGTAGTAAACAAAGTTAGATTACGTAGCTAATTGTTCTGACTGTCACCTTGGCTACTGTCGCTGCTTTCTAAAAGACGAAGCCAACGAAATCCTTTGCTTTTTGGACTTTGTGAGACCGTTGTATGGGACTCTGTTGAAGAATTGGCGGCGACATGCATATTGAATGTTCCTCCAGTGATGTAATTGCCGTGAAACAGCGCTGTGGATCGAGGTTGACGGCAGACTTTCGTGACTCACTTTGGAGGGACAATGATTTCTTTACAACATTTGACAAGTATTATTTTGCTTTGAAACGATTGAATACTCGAGAATTTTGGCAAAATACAAACGTTTTTGAGTTTAGAACGGCAGAAAATTGTTAGGACGCACAAAACCTGCCTTACGTCACAATTTCTAAGGCTCTTATTGGCCAGATTTTTCCGCGAAGGTAAATACGCCATTTTGCGGGAAAATCTGGTCAATAAGAGCCTTAGAAATTGTGACGTAAGGCAAGTTTTGTGCATCCTAACAATTTTCTGCCGTTTTAAACTCAAAAACGTTTCTATTTTGCCAAAATTCTCGAGTTTCCAGTCGTTTCAAAGCAAAATAATACTTGTCAAATGTTGTAAAGAAGTCCTTGTCCCTCCAGAGTTAAGTTTTTTTTCGAATTTTTCGTGTTTAAGTGTGAATTTATTTGTGTGTAAGTTTGTGTATATAGTTCGTACGGATCAAAATCCATTGGAAAGTTGCCAACCTTTTAGTATATGTATATTATGATTACAGCAAGTGTAGCCGCTTACCGGGCTACCCGTGGTGAAACAACTTGTTTCATGTTTGCCGACGAATGTTCTGCATAACTTGCCGGGTGTAATGAATTGGAGGATAAAATGGTAGAGATATCTTCTTGCTGTTTTTCTCTTAGGGTGCTATAGTTGTTCACCGACTGTAAATTTTTGTGGCCTGTAACCTGAATGATTTGATTCGGAGGAACGTTTCTGTCTTTCAGT